>OZ004712.1:57548833-58263833 GCA_963924515.1 Vespertilio murinus
ACCACCATACACACACACACACACACACACACACACACACACACACATATGCACACGCACGCACATGTGTGCGTGTACTTCCGGATGTGGGCTTCCAGGGAGAGAAGTGCTGCCCCGGTAGAAATCTCTTAGCATCACCTAAGCCGGTTTGGCTCAGTGGATAGAGCATCGGCCTGTGGACTGAAAGGTCCCAGGTTCGATTCCGGTCAAGGGCATGTACCTTGGTTTCGGGCACATCCCTGGTAGGGGGGTGTGCAGGAGGCAGCTGATCAATGATTCTCTCTCATCGATGTTTCTAGCTCTCTATCCCTCTCCCTTCCTCTCTGTAAAAAAAATCAATAAAAATATTTTTAAAAAGAAAGAAATCTCTTAGCATCGACCGTGTGCTCTGTTTCCAGGTTAAAATGACGGTGGCCTTGCTCTAGGGACAGTGGGACTTCAGGTCCAAATGTAAGGTGACCAGACTTCCCGCTATTGGTGGGACAGTCCTGCCAAAAGCGGGACGTCTGGTCACCTTACCCAAATGACTTCTCTCTGCATTTAAAAAGCCACAAAGGGAATTCTCTGGGGGAGAATCTACTTCTGAGACTTTCCTCCCATCTCGAGGGTAGCCTTTAGTCAGGCAAACCCTTGGATGGTTCCCCGTTTTCATAAGAGCATGCCAACCCTTTTCTTATCCCCTCCCTTACACGGAGAGCCCTACGGGTCAGAGGTTAACAGGCAACATTGTCACAGCACAGCATCTCAAGCCAATGTGAGCATGTCAGCAAAGACAACGAAGAGATTGAAATCGTTAAAGATTTTGCTTACCTTCATTCAGTCATCAGTCCAAATGGAGACTGCAGCCAAGAGACAAAGAGAAGGCCAGAGACGCAGAAGGGCAGCAATGGAAGAATTAGGAACGGAGGAAAGGTCTTCAGAGCAAAGATGTGTCATTGGAGACTGAGGCCAAGATCTTCTGCACCCTCTTAGTCCAGTTACTATGTATGGATATAAAAGTTGGACAGTAACGATAGCTGATGGGGAAAAAATGGATTCATTTGACTTACAGGGCTGGAGAAAGGCCTGGGGAGGGGAGAGGAGTGGGGTGGAGGGAGTCAATGGGGGGATGAAAGGGGAAATCTGTGATACTTTCAACAAAAAAAGATAAATTAAAAGGAAAAAGAAATACGGGATTGGAGGAGAGCGCCATAGATACCCTAGCCCAGGGATGGGGAACGTCTGGCCCATTGGACATGCAAAGGCCGAGATATCATTTGGTCTGGCCCTGCCAAGACATTAGGGTGAGTTAATTAAATGTTTGACAATATCACCAAAACCGGTTTGGCTCAGTGGATAGAGCGTCGGTCTGCGGACTGAAAGGTCCCAGGTTCGATTCTGGTCAAGGGCATGTACATTGGTTGTGGGCACATCCCCGGTGGGGGGTGTGCAGGAGGCAGCTGGTTGATGTTTCTCTCTTATCAATGTTTCTAGCTCTCTATCCCTTTCCTTTCCTCTCTGTAAAAAAGTCAATAAAATATATTAAAAAAATAAATGTTTGACAAATATCACAGGCTAATTTTTAAGTTGGTAATTTTGTATGGCCTGTGAGTGATGTTATAAATATCCACATGGCCCTTGGCAGAATAAAGCTCCCCACCTGCAGAAAGTGTTAGTCTAGAGCACCACTGGAGGCAGACATGAGAAAACTGAAGCTGTCCCACTTAGGGCACATCATGAGGAGGCAGGGCTCTTTGGAAAAGACGATAATGCTAGGACCCAGCAGGAAAGAGGAAGATCAAATACAAGATGGACCAACTTCATAAAAGAAGCCACAGGCATGAGTCTGCAGGAGCTGACAGGGCTGCTGCGGACAGGGCGTTGTGGACATTGCTCATTCGTACGGTCTCCAGAAGTTGGAGCCACTCAACAGCATGTAACACACACATCAAACACACAGCAAAGCCCAGCCAGAGCGGCTCAATGGTTCAGCGTCAACCTATGATCCAGGAGGTTATGGTTTGATTCTTTCAAAAAATATATATATTTCATTAATTTTTTACAGAGAAGAAGGGAGAGGGATAGTCAGTCAGAAACATCGATGAGAAACATCGATCAGCTGCATCCTGCACTCCCCCAATGGGTATGTGCCTGCAACCAAGATACATGCCCTTGACCAGAATCAAACCTGGGACCCCTCAGTCCACAGGCTGATGCTCTATCCACTGAGCCAAACCTGTTAGGGCCATGGTTTGATTCTTGATCAGGACACATACTCAATTCATAGTAGGGGGCCTGCAGGAGCCCCATCTGATCAATGATTCTCTCTCATCACTGTTGCTCTCTCTCTCTCTCCCTTTCCCTTCCTCTCTCTGAAATAAATAAAAACATATTTTTTAAAAAAAACACAGCCAAGCCCTAACTGGGTTGGCTCAGTGGATAGAGCATTGGCCTGTGAACTGAAGGGTCCCAGTTTCGATTCTGGTCAAGGGGTATGTACCTTGGTTTCGGGCACATCCCCAATGGAGGGTATGCAGGAGGCAGCTGATTGATGTTTCTCTCTCATCAATGTTTCTAACTCTCTCTCCCTCTCCCTTCCTCTTGGTAAAAAATCAATAAAATACATATATATATATGAAAAAAGTCAAAACTGGTTTGGCTCAGTGGATAGAGCGTCAGTCTGCGGACTGAAAGGTCCCAGGTTCGATTCTGGTCAAGGGCATGTACCTTGGTTTCAGGCACATCCCCAGTAGAGGGTGTGCAAGAGGCAGCTGATGGATGTTTCTCATTGATGTTTCTAGCTTTCTATCCCTTTCCCTTCCTCTCTGTAAAAACTCAATTAAAAATATATATTTAAAAAAAAAAAAGCACAGCCAAAAGTGCTCTGGCAGAGTAACTCAGTTGGTTAAAGTGTCATCCCAATATGCCAAGGTTGTGGGTTCGATCTCTGGACAGGACACATATAAGAAGCAACCAATAAGTGCATATATAAGTGAAACAACAAATCAATGTTTCTCTCTCTTTCTCCCTCCCTTCCTTCCTCTTTCTCTCTCTCTCTTTCTCAAATCAATAATTAAAAAAAAAAAGAAAATACAGCAAAACGTAGACACCAGTTGCCTCTGGAGAGGGGAACTGGGTGGCTGGGAAACAAACTTACTGTTCACCGTATATTCCTTTGTACTTGTTGAATTTTGGGCTCTGTACGTATATATAATTCACTCAAGACAGAAATTAAATTATTACAAAGCTAAGCAGCGAGAGGCAATAGAGAGAATGGGGAGAAATGCATTTCAGAGAGCTGGCATGTCCCCTGGATCGGGGCAGCCCAGCAGCGCTGGTGTGGGCCCCATCCTGACGCTCCAGCGTATGTCCACTTCCAAACGGTGCTCTGTCCCCAGTCCACATGGCGGGCGATGGTCAGTGGCTGACCCCATCCTGCGGACCTGGTGTGTCTACTCAGAAAAGCTGTGGAGGACACGCCTTGTTTTATCACACCAGCGTCTCCTTTGTGTAGTCCCCGCGGGGGCATATGGCCTGTCGTGTCGTGCTCCCAGGAACAGTTGGTTTGCGTTACTTTTCGGACGCTGCATTGTGGAAATGGGCAGCTGCTGGGAAGACGAATGTGGTCCCTCCTCGGGGACCTCCCCGGGCGGCCGCTTTCAGTCTCATTCCTGTCTCTTGAACTCTCCACAGCGGCTCCTCTTCCTTTTGCTCTGAAGTTGGATGCATGATTTCCTGTTGTGTCCCCTATATTCCTGCAACCTCTCTTAAACTATTACTGGAAATAAACTATTCCCCGAATAAGCTCCTCAAACTTAGGGGGAACCCTGAAACTCTTCAGAAAATATGCTCTTTTTCTAGAACTTTTCTTTTTCTAGACAGAATGACTGGGAAAATGACTTTTCTCTGAACCGTTTTCCATTCAGTTCTGGCCATTTGTGAGTCTCAGCCAATGGTCCTCCGCCAGCGGGGAGGGAGCAGGGATGATTTTGCCTCTCGGAGGACTTCTGGTCTGGAGACATGTTTGGCTCCGTGACGGGGAAGGCGGCGCTGCTGTGGGATGCAGCCGGCAGAGGCCAGGGAGGCTGTGAAACATCCCGCAGTGGCAGGCAGCCCCCGACAACGACCTGTCTGACCCAACGTGGCTGTGGCTGGGAGCCCTGGTCTAGCCAGACTTCGTATGACCTTCTGCGAGGCCTCAGTGTATCCTAACGTTCCTAACTTAACAATGGGACTTTAACTCTGAAGAGGACACTGTATGTTTTAAATAGACTTAAAATGTCTCCTGTTTTTATATCACTGCCCTCCTCCTTTACCCCATGCTTCCCTCCCCTACTCCACGGCTTCGATGACTCTCGAGATGTTTTGTCCCTTGCGTAGGTGCCAGTGAGACTCTGCTTATCTGCCCCTCTTAGCTGGGGCTAAGTTACCCCCAACTTGGACCCATTGCCTATATATATATATATATATATATATATATATATATATATATATAGAGAGAGAGAGAGAGAGAGAGAGAGAGAGAGAGAGAGACCAGTTTTGTAGTCCCACTTATTTATGCATTCAATGGTTGCTTCTTGTATGTGCCTGGGCCAGGGATGGAACCCACAACCTTGGTGTATTGGGTTGACACCCTAACCAACTGGGCTACCCTGCCAGGGCCTGTCCTTACTCTGATGTGGGGCGGAACAGGGTGAGAAGGGACTGTCTGGGAGGTGACGGAACAGGGAGAGGCTCAAGCGCAGCCCTGGATGGGGGTAAGAGGGCCTGGGTCTTCCCACCACATCATTTTGGGCGGAGCCTGAGCCAGGGCTGCCCTTGCAGGCTCCTGGCAGACCCGTGTGCAGAGGCGGGCAGCTCAGCAGAGCCCGGCAGACGGACGGCTGAGGCTGACTCACTGCACTCAGCCGGGGCCACGTGTCCTGTCCAGGGTTAGGCGTTGCGAACACTTCTTTAGGGCTGGCCTCTGTCTGGCCCAGGTCCTAACGGCCTGCCAGGGAAGGGCTGTGCTGACTCAGACAAGCTAGTGGAGGGACTTTGCAATCCCCAGGCCCTTACCTTAGCTGGGTCTCTGCCAAGAGCCCCACCTGCGGGGGAGCGTCTGAGGGGAGTATGTGGAGAAATGTCATCTTTCGGAAGCGGCTGACAAGTCTCCAGCTAGCCTTTCCAGCTCAGCGTTCCAGGGACATGGGTTTTAGTCGTAAGGTGTGGTGCATCGTGGGAGTTTCAGGTGGAAAGGCCGGTGTTGGCCCAGCTGCTTTAGCGTGGTGGGAGTTGAACTCAAGCTCAGATCTCTGCCCAGTTTTCACCCCAGCTCTCCCTTTTCCTGGGTCCTTGGCGATGCTCCATGGAGAGCTCAGCAGTCAGCCCTGGGTCCGAGGGGAGTTAGTCTGTGGAATCGAAGGCCTCCCTCTCTGTGGCCTCCTTCACTGCAGGAAGCCCACCTTCCACTTTCTGTGGCTCTGGAGCCGCAGACTCTGTCCTTGGGCTCTTCAAGCCAACAAAGGCAGTCCCTTGTGTTTAGACTGAGGAGTGCCCCGGGGAAAACCCATTTCAATGCAGTTGGCTCCGAGTCCTTTCCGTTTCTGCCTGCTTTTGGGCACTTTGCAGTGCTTTCAAGTAGTTGTTTTGTATGTTTTGTCCAAGAATTTTAAATGTCTTGCCCCTGGTGGGGGGGATTCATGGAAGATCTACTGCTCTACCATTACGGGCCATCCTTTCACTTGTAACTCACCTATATGCAACGCGTGTCCCTTTTACCCATGCGTCTATCGCTTGCTGGGGTGGGGAAGACGACGCAGCCATCAGGGCTGAAGGGTAGTGTTGGGTGTAGGTGTCGGTGGAGCTTAGCACACTGGCATCCCTGGGGTGGGCTTGGCAGAAGGGGTCTTGGCCAGTTAGGCTGTGGAGGCTGGGCGGGACGTGGGTGAGCAGACGGGAGAAGACTGTGGCAGCTTGGGCACTGCTGGGCTAAGGGCAGAGACAGGCATGAGCGTGGTGTGAGCGGGACAGTGCTCCAACCAACCTCAGCCTGGCTGCGGGGGGCGGGAGAGGGATGGGGTTAGGGGGTGGGGATGGGTCTGAGCAGGAAAGGTATACTCCCCGGGCAGATTCAACGTGGAGACACAGGCAGACGGATGCTTTGGACTGTGCCCGTCCACGAAGGCTGAGCACTAAGGTGCTCCCAGGACATCCCCCATTCCCCGTCCCTTCCTGCAGCCCGCGGCTGGCTCCAGGCTGGTCGGCAGCCCCAGGTCTCTGGAGAGGGAGACTTAGGGGCAACTTCCACCAAGGGGCAGATGGGATGCAGACACCTAAAAAGGCAAAAGGATGGGGTGGTGCCCGAAGCTAAACCGAGTGGGTGCCCTTGAGAGCTCCGGTCAAAGGGAAAAGGAAAGAGTGGTGGACGCGCTGGCCAGTAGGCTCAGTTGGTTGGGCATTGTCCTGGGCACCGGAAGGCTGCCAGTTGCCAGGGTTTCCGGCTCAATGGCCAGTGGGGAGCGTGCAGGAGGCACCCGATGGATGTTTCACTCTCACATAAATAATTCTCTCTTTCCCTCCCCCCCCCTCTAAAAATCAATTAAATATATATATATATATATATATATATATATATATATATATATATATTAAAGTGACATAAACATCTTTACTAAATATGGGCCAGCATCTCCTAGGCTCTGTGAGCTGACTCTTGTTCATCCGTCCCCAGGACTGCATGTCCGGATTCTTTGAGCCCAATCTTTTATCCTCTGAAGAACACACAATCGGCTTTGGGGCTGAAAAAGGAGGTTTAGGTGGGGGTTTGGGGGGGATCTCTAATCCCAAACTTGGTCCTTAGGAGGCTTAGGATCAGCACTGACCATTCAGGGAACCCACAAGTGGCTTTGAAGGATGGGTTCTTTGGCGAGTTGGGGGGAGGATAATCTATAAGAGGAACGAGAGGGGGTGGGGGGCATCCATGAGCAAAATGTCAGGGGAGGAGGAGTTTTATCTGTTCAAGAACATCTCCCCGGTGGGCCCGTGGGATGGGCCTCAGTACCACATTGCCCCGGCCTGGGCCTTCCACCTCCAGGCAGCCTTCATGGGCTTTGTCTTCTTTGCAGGGACCCCACTCAACGCCACGGTGCTGGTGGCCACACTGCGCTACAAGAAGCTGAGGCAGCCCCTCAACTACATTCTGGTCAACGTGTCGCTGGGGGGCTTCCTCTTCTGCATCTTCGCCGTCTTCACTGTCTTCATCGCCAGCTGCCGGGGCTACTTCATCTTCGGCCGCCATGTTTGTGCTTTGGAGGCCTTCCTGGGCTCCACAGCAGGTACCACAGGGGAAGGGGCCGGGGGAGGCAAAGGACACCGAGCCTGGATTGGAACCAGGGACCGGCCCGCCTACCCAGAGAGCACCCCCAAAGAGGAGTCTGGGGGAGTTTGGCGCTCTGCTGCATATTGGAATACAAAGCCCGGACTAGAAATCTGACCCACTGCATCCCAAATTCTACCCCCAGCAATTAGTCCAACCCTGTCTCCCCGTGCTTCCCCCACTCTGTAATTCCCTCCGCCTGCCACGCTGGGTGGGCTGTCCGCCCCATTACCTCCATGTTTCCCCACAGGTCTGGTAACTGGCTGGTCACTGGCCTTCCTAGCCTTTGAGCGCTACATCGTCGTCTGTAAGCCCTTCGGCAGCTTTCGCTTCAGCTCCAGGCATGCGCTGCTAGTGGTCCTGGCCACCTGGACCATTGGCATTGGCGTCTCCATCCCGCCCTTCTTCGGCTGGAGCCGGTGAGAGCCCCGGGCAGTGATGCTGACATAGCTAGGAGCTGAGGCTTGGTGGGGGTGGAAAGAGTTGTGTATAAGCTTTTTTTTTAAATCTCTAATTTTTAAAGAACTGGTGGAGTGAGAGGAAGGGCTGTGGGAGACAAGTCCTAAAGTTTGCTCTTCAGTTCAAATTGCAATACCCTTCGCTGCTGAGGACAGAAAACCCTTCCTGCTCAGCCATTGGGCATTTCCTGGGTTCTACATGGAGAACCCACTCCAGGAATCTCGGCTCCCACTCCACATTCTTGTGGCGGCCCCCGCAGGGAGCCAGTGCTGTCCAGTGGGTGAGTGTGTGATTCCTACAGGTTCATCCCCGAGGGCCTGCAATGTTCCTGTGGCCCCGACTGGTACACCGTGGGCACCAAATATCGCAGCGAGTACTATACCTGGTTCCTCTTCATCTTCTGCTTCATTGTGCCTCTCTCCCTCATCTGCTTCTCCTACTCTCAGTTGCTGGGGGCCCTTAGAGCTGTGAGTGGCTTTTGTGAGGGTCAGGGGGCTCCAGATGAGAGGGAAGAGTGGGGGAGTGTTCTAGAACATATCTGGGAATGCCATAGCCAGGTAGAAGGGATTTCTAAAAGGAGAAAGAAAAAAAACAACCTCTCAGTGGTTGGAGCATTGGCCTGCAGTCTGAAGGGTCCTGGGTTCAATTCTGGTCAAGGGCACGTACCTCAGCTGCAAGCTTCTCCCCAGACCGGGCCCCGGTTGGGGCTCATGCAGGAGGCAACCAATCGATGTGTTTCTCTCACATCGGTATTTCTGTCTTTCCCTCTCTCTTCCAATGTCTCTAAAAATCAACGGAAAAATATCTTCAGGTGAGAATTAAAAAAAACACACAAACATAATAAAATAAAAGCAAAGAAGGAAGTGGGGAGAGGCAGAATGATGAGAAGGAATGCTCAGATATAGGTGTCAGGACATACATGTGATCCTCCCAGTGTCAGACCAGAGCCGCCTCCTTCCTGCCTTCCTCAAGGAGGCAGAGCCACGGGGACTAGGCCAGAAACCGGGGCAGAAGAGAGGCAATTGGAGCAGATGCCGCCCCTGGTAAAAAACAAAACCCTCCAGAGACCTGGGAGAAGAGAATGTGGTCTCCTCTGTGCTCTTCCCAGGTTGCAGCCCAGCAGCAGGAGTCGGCTTCTACCCAGAAGGCTGAGCGGGAGGTGAGCCGTATGGTGGTGGTGATGGTGGGGTCCTTTTGTCTCTGTTACGTGCCCTATGCTGCTCTGGCCATGTATATGGTCAACAACCGTAACCACGGGCTAGACTTACGGCTTGTCACCATCCCTGCCTTCTTCTCCAAGAGCTCGTGCGTCTACAACCCCATCATCTACTGCTTCATGAACAAGCAGGTAAAGTTCCCCATTTACATTCCTGTGAGACCCCAGTGCGTTAGACCTGGTTCTTGTCACCAACGACTTTTAAGCCAGAGTACCTTTGACTGCACGCAGAGGTGAACAAGGGAAGCCACAGACACCCTCAGTAGCCTAGGAAGCATGTAGGAAGCACAGGGAGAAGGTGTGGTCATCGAGACAATGTCATAGGGCCCTGGGAAGACAGAACTTGCTTGAGCCATAAGAATTGAGTTGCTCCAAAGGACAGGATAAGTGAAAAGGTTTTCTGTTTTATTGGAAAACGGATAGTTCCCTTACATTCTAGTCCTTCCAATTCAGTTCTTAATGCTTTCCTGTCCAACTTCTAGCCCGCAGGAGCGTGTGGGGAGCACAGAAATCATGTGCATAAAAATCTAAAGCAGCTTATCATCTGAAGGTCCCAGGTGGCCTATCCCTCAATTCTAAATCTAAGATAAAAAACAAAAAACCACCAACAACAAAAAACTTAAGCAAATCTAGGAGAGTTCCTGTCTTGAGAATTCAGTTATTTTATTTCTTCAATCCCTGAGATGGATTCAAAACAAATGTGAAATCTGGGTGGAGACAATTGGCAGTCCTCTCCCCATCGGAAGGACCTTGTAGAAGTGGGGGAGGGTGGGCGGGTGGACCTTCTCTAGGGCTGCTTCTGACAGTGCTCCTAGGAGACAGGCTCGTTTGAGTTTTCCCAACAGTGAGTTGCCAGAATGTGTAGGATTATGTAGACAAGCAGCAAGGTCTTGGACTGGAATCTAAGCAGTCTCCGGACTGGGAAGATATACTCAAAGCCACTGGAGGAGATCCTGGGTATTAGGCATTATTTGAGGATACAAGAAAAATTTCTTCCCATAGTTCCTGATGTTATCTCCTCTGTATTGGTCTGCCAAGGGGGCTATCTCCAATTCTGCCCTCTCTCTCCAGTTCCGGGCTTGCATAATGGAGATGGTGTGTGGGAAGTCCATGACAGATGAGTCTGACACATCCAGCTCCCAGAAAACAGAAGTTTCTACTCTCTCTTCTAGCCAAGTGGGCCCCAGCTAGGGCGCCATATTGGACTACTTGCAGCAGTTAGAATTTTACATTTAAGGAAATTTCTACGTTCTCTGCTAAAACCCAAACTACTAACCTCGCCGAAAACAGATGGGAAGGGGAGTGATGACCATTTTGGGGGATTCATTTTCCATTTTCCTATTATTTCCCTTCTTACCTACAAAGCGACTGTTCCAGCTGGGTCCATCTCAGAACACATCAAAGGCCTTTGCAGCAATCATGTTTCTACTAAGTGGCAAGATTCACAGCACTGGCAGACTCATCTCTACATATCCTGTTTCCCCGAAAATAAGACAGTGTCTTATCTTAATTTTTGCTCCCAAAGATGCGCTAGGTCTTATTTTCAGGGGATGTGTTATGTTTCCATGAAGTAGGTCTTTTTTTCGGAGGATGTCTTATTTTCGGGGAAACACAGTACTACAAGGCATCTATAAAGGAGTATGGTTGAGCTCTCAGTGTGAGTAACAATTATCTCCCTTTTTAGTAACATTATTTCCCTCCTGGGATTCTGTTCTGAGATGATACATTCTGAGAAAACACCTTAGAAATAAAAGAAACTTAAAGAAAAGACAAATAAAAACTTTAGTAGGTCCCAAATGAGTTTGAACAAATTTGTTATATGGTATATGCCAGCATGGCTAACTCGTGTTTCCTTTCCCTCTCCCCACCTATTTGGCTAAACCTATAGATTTATCTTTAAGAGGTGTATTTTACCAAAGTTTAATTCACTTTATATTCTCAAAATAAAATTGCACATCTTGGTATCATTTATAAACCACACCAAAATGTTCAAAAACCTGTTTTACCTTATATATTATACTTCCTTTTTGAAAAAAAGATTCTTTTTGAAATAAAAATCAAGATAAATGTGTGTACATTCAGGAGTGGCTTGTTTGGAGTCAGATACCTATGTAATGAGCAGTTATACGGCGTAAGGGAAGAGAGAAGGATTACAACTGCATCGAGGAAGCCAGATTTCAGGAACAGGAAGGAAAGAGTAGCCAATTGGGAAAAAGGCAGTGACTTCTTTGGTTGAGGAGGGTACATAAACTTTCCAGGAGAGCTCCTTCTCTGACATTTTAGAGCACTCATAATTCTGAGCAAGCATTCTATTTTTTAAGTGAATAAAGGCAACACATACTCCACAACGAATGTAAACAGTTTTATTTAGAAACAGATAGGTACCTGTTTGCATTATAGAATATAAAACTTGGTTTACACTCTATAAAAAATAACCAACATTCAAATTCGAGAGAGCTAGCACTCACAGGACACACAATATGGGTGTGCAGCTACTGTCCACCAGCCCCAGGCTTGATTTAAACCAAACAACAATCCAGGGGTCATTCGACTTGGAGTACAATGCCTGCTGCGGAGCAGCCAGCAGTGCTGTCTCAGCAGATGAAGGTTTGCTTTCTGTGTGACCGTAACATAATGCCTGGGTTCTCTGCCTGTGCGCTGTGAGGCTCTCCTGCCAGTCCTGATGTGCCAGTTTAGGGTTGGTGGCACACTTAGTTATCTCTGGTCTTAACAATAAAAATGGGGAATCTGGAAGGCAGAGAATTTCCATGCCCCTTATATGGGGATTAAACTTAAAAGAGTATATCCACTCTCAAGAGCTCAATGCAAAGGCTGGGGTGAAGTTACAGGATACCTGGCTTTTCACCAGGCCAAGTAGCCCACCTCAACATGATCATGGAAGACCAAAGGATACACCTAAGTTCAGGTTATAATAATCACCCAGCACCACCCAAATATTATCCAGAAAGATATATGAAATAATAAAGGTTAGATATATATATTTATCTTAGTAACCTGAGGGCTAAAAACTTGGAATACAATAAATTCTCTCAAGAGGTCCATCTGTAAGAAGGGACCAAAAGACAGTCTGTGTTATGTAAAACAGGGGTAGTGAGTGGGGAACAGGGGCCGGTTTCTTCAGCTCTTTCTACAAGGTCTCTGACAAGGACTGGCAATCTGTTGATCCAAGATAAGCTTTTCATTTGGCAGCGGGTGGTGGGGTAATAGGGAGTGATTGGTGAGAGGCAGGAAGGGTAAGCAACGGTCCTCAAACCCAAGAGCAGGCCTCTGCAGGCCTCTCAGCTTCGAGTCTGACTCAAGCTCTCTAGGAGACACAGACACGGCCTGGTAGTAAGTGGTTAGCATTCTGAGGTATGAGGATCCCTGGTAAATTCAGCAGCATGTGGTTTTTAGAAACCGGCCCACAAAATAAAAACACTGCAACACTAATACTGCTATTTAACCCTGTCTGAAAGAGAAGAAGAAGAAAAAATCCCCACTGCATTGGGGGCTCTAGCTTTCATATAAGGTGGTCCAAACAACCTTCTCTTTATCTTAGGGTTTCTTAAGAAAGTCCTCATTCAGTGATCATTTCTCTTGTTAAAGGCACTTTCAATGACATGATTGGAAAGCAGCACATTTTAACTGCAGTGAAAGCAAAATTAACTCCTGGGAACATCTGGGGAAAGAGGAGCCAAATGGGGCACTTACAGTGATTCAATAGGCAAGACAGTCTTGAGCGCTTCAACAGATGCACACCCAGACGAAATCGTGTGCCCTGAAAGCACTTGTATTTGTCCTTTAGTTTTCCAGTTGTTTCTATTTATAGCTCTGTAAAAAGATCACATTCGTACTTGATTTTCAGGACACTGGCCCTAACTCTTCCTACCACAGCTGTGCTTGACAAAATTAGCAAGTGGCTAGTCATACAGGGAAGAAAAAAAAGGGTGAATAAAATCAAGCTGTGCCAAGTTTTCTTACAGCACAAGGATCTGTCCTTGCCAAGATAATGCCACAATCAGTTGCTGGACCTGTAGCAACTGAATAAAATATATGGCCTCTACTACTGATGAAATATACCTTTCAATAGGGAAGATTATCATCTTTCTAAATATAAAGAGTGGGGTATATTTTTTCTTTTTCCTCTCTTCCAAACATTTCTTAATGATCTCAGGCTTAAAAAATTAGTTAAGTCATAATTATAAAAATTACATGGTAAGAGTTGAGAAAGAGTGAAGGGCTAATTTTTGCCTATGAGTTGAGGATCTTAATCCTGCATATCATACTCCCAATCGAAGAACAAATACAAAAATAAAACACCATGTTATACATAATACAAAGTGTAAATCTACAAACACAAGTGTACTAATTAGTTGTTCCTCAGAAGCAGTTTTCCTCCTGTCCCTTAGAGAGGAGAAGGAATGGGGACAGGATGGTTTTCATTATGTTTTTTCACGTCTTAAAAAGTTTGTAATAACAGTCTCAGTAGCGCAAACAATTTCATGTGAAACCAGAAGCTGTAAAAATAAATTATTTTTGAAGAAACATGGGTTCCTCTGTCGGCAGCTCAGAACTCATCATGTCGTACTAAGGCTTCACCGAAATCCGTGGCCTGGCTGCCCACAAACAAATCATACTTGTCAACAATCTCCTCCTTGGTGAGCTTGCCATCCTGAAATCAGAAAGCAGTGGATTGAGGCAAATATATTTCCCATCCTAAATTTAGAAACACTTCTATAGAAAAATCAATAGTGGTTTGGCAAGACTTAAGATTCTAATCCCCAGTGAATGATATGTGAACTATACCCTCCACCCCGACCTTACATACACACACACACACACACACACGAGCAATTAATACCTTTTTCTTATCAAGAAAGTTAAGAGTGGAAGGCTAGAAATAATATAGCTCAATAACTCAACGCTAGAGATACAGGTTTCTTTAGGAGAGAATGCCCCCCTTTGGAGCAAAAGGTGGACACCTCCTAGGTAAGGGGAGACAGTAAAGAAGAACTGGGTGAAATACTTCAAAATGAATCAAGTCTCTGCCTAACAGGAACAACAAAGCCTGCAAATATCAAGCAGTCCTCACCTCCATTATGTTCCAGCTACCAATCAGATTCCAGACACAACCCCAAATGAAGGCTCAGATATCATCTAAAATATTATCTAGGCCACATTCCCAAGGGATGATTGCATGAGTTCCTTTTTCTTCCAAACCTCACAGGTCACAGCACCTGGCTACTGAAGTGACTGAGTAAGACCTCAAAACAGACTGACCCTTAAAAAGCTTCATGACAAGAAAATGCTTTTGAAACTGAAGATTAGCTTAGATATAAAGAATGTTCAGATACTAAAAATCCCTAAATTTAGATAAGTAACACCACTCTTTTAATGAACCAAATACCTCAGATAATTGATTAGGGACAATATTAACAGGTTCGAGAAAAAGTTTACTTATAACCTACTACTAAGGACTTAAAAAGCATCTTTGATTTAAGAAGAAAATAACCAGCTTTGAGTAGGCAAAACGAATCTGTAATTGGTAAAAGAACAAAGTAAAGAAGAGTTCCCTGGGACCCACAGAGAAAAGATGATACTGCTGGGCATAGGCTACACACAAGCTTTCTTCTGAGCTAAATGCCTCCAATGCTATGTACACTGGGCAAAGGGATTTCTAAAATGAGATCAGATAGCTAGTGCTGCCCAGTAAGCTTTTAATTACCAGCTTGGTCGCAGATTTAGATTAATTAAGACTGCAAATGCTTTATGTACCTTACTAGGGATTTTTTAGGCAATCCCCTATAAATAGACTTCCGTCACTGCTAGATTGTTGGGGCCTGGCCAGACTTACCTTATTTTGGTCTGACTCATAGACTAGGTGCCTGGCTTCTGCTTCTGCATGATCATAGTCTGAAGGGAGAATCCAGTCTTTGGTCTCTTCCTTGTCCATCTTCCCATCGCGGTTCTTATCTCGAAACTCAACAAATTGTTCTCTCTCTGTCTTTACCCATTCTGGTTCATCAGCATTTCCATCATGGCTGTACATGTCACCTATGTGCACATACATACATAGAAAAGACGGGTTTGCCTTTTTCCCACGACTGCGCCATGCTAATCTGGTCTACCAGTCTTTCCTCATCTAACTGGAAGCTAACAGCAGTATTTTAGAGAACTTAGAAAACAAGGTATTTTCCTGAATCTTAATTGACCTTGCAACAAGAATATTTCCAACTATTGCTTTTGAGTGATATGAAAGCAGAGAGTCCTTATCTTAAAAACAAAACAAACAGAAAAACATTGCCTAGCCCAGTGGTCGGCAAACTCATTAGTCAACAGAGCCAAGTATCAACAGTACAATGATTGAAATTTCTTTTGAGAGTTGAAAGCTGACTTCTGTGCATGGGCCACGAAGTTTCAATCGCACTGTACATGCATGCCTGCACATGGTATTTTGTGGAAGAGCCACACTCAAGGGACCAAAGAGGTGCAAGTGGCTCGAGAGCCGCAGTTTGTTGACCACTGGCCTAGCCGGTATGGCTCAGTAGTTGAGCACTGACCTATGAACCAGGTCATGGTTACATTCCGAGTCAAGGCACTTGCCTAGGATGCAGGCTCAATTCCCCAGTGGGAAACAGGCTCAGTAAATGCACACAGGCATTTATTTCCACTGTGCTGATGTTTCTCTCTCTCTTCCTCTTCTCCCTTCCTCTCTGAAAGCAATAAAAACATGTATTTTTTTTTTAAAAAAAGGCACAAATAGCCCTAGCTGGTTTGGCTCAATGGATAGAGCGTCGGCGTGTAGACTGAATGGCCCCGGGTTCAATTCTGGTCAAAGGCATATACTTCGGTAGCAGGATCCTCCCAGTTTGGGCCCTTGTAATTCCTCCTCCTTGTGCAGGAGGCAACCAATCAATGTGTTTCTCTCATATTGATATTTCTCTCTGTCTTTCCCTCTCTCTTCTACTCTAAGAAATCAATGGAAAAATATCCTCAGGTGAGGATTAAAAATAATAAATAAGTAAATAAATAAAGCATAAAGGGAGATGATTAGCATCAAGAAATATAAAGACTAACTTTTACAAAACAGTTGTTTCCTACATCCCATTTTACTCAAGGTAACTAATTAAACCTGACCATTGGTTTTAGAAAAGTACTGTTCTATATTCTCAGAAGTGTTATTATAAGCCAAAACTGCCTCCAACCAATTATTATATTATATAATGTATCTCTATAATAATGGGCATTTTCCTACAAACCCAAAATTCCTCCTCACATTTTACAAAAACAACTTTTTGTTATTATTTAATACCCAATTCAAATTTGAATCTCTGAATTATTTTTTAAAGTTGGTTTAAATTATTTATATGAATTTGGTGGGTACAAAGTGGCTACAGTATTAACTTAAAAATGTCAATAGTTACACAGTGATTTTTCTATACAACTGTTTAAACTTCTATTTAAATATTTTAGATGCCAATTTTAAAATGTATAAGGGGACAGTCAAAATTCTTTTAGGAATTATAAGAGTAAAAAAGTCTGAAGACTTCTGAGTCATGTGACATCTAAATAAGGGTAGGTACACTTCAATTAGGTATGGTATAAGTTAAGATAGTTTATAATACTGCTAAGCAAAGGCAGTTTTTCAAGTGTGATAAAGGTAATTTGTATGTTGGGACCCACAAAATGAAGGCTGTCCCAGTAGCCTAGCCCAGCCCATGACACAAATCTAAACTAAGTCAGCCAATACTTACAGGAATTGCCTCACAATCATGGAAACTTAACCTACACAAATCACAATCCTCCCAATTCAACTTACCTGACTTGACTCTCAAAAACAGGACCTTTAGCCGTATAAGGAAATCCCTGACCTCCTAGTCAATCCTGTCCTTCGGTGTTGCCCCTCAAACCTGGCTCTGATCCTAAATCCCTCAGGAAGGCTGCTCCACTGCTTGTGAGGCACTGGGCTAGCCCAAAACATGGATTGTTTTCCCTTGAAGAGAGGGCATTAAGCTCATTACTAAATTACATTATTTGTGTCATTTGACACTTGGTGTGGTCATTTTTGTGAATTTGAGCAAGGTTAAGAATAGAACTACTCATTCTACCTCAACACAAGAAGTTCCTCAGAGCAGGACTTGCCAATCCCGCCCCCATATTCAGAAAATGTAGTGTTTGCATGACCCACTGGGCTAGCGCCCTGGCCTAGCTGTCCTGAGGGCCAAAGACACTTTTCACAGTATACAGATTGGGGAGAGTGAATAAATGTGGCTTAAAAAACATATTAATAGAAGCTAGAATATACAACGTAATGTAAGTGCATTTTAAATCTATATGAGTAGAGATATTAATACTACTACTTAATTTTTTTTAAAAAAAGGATCCAATCTATACAATATTAAGGAATTACTAATTTTTTGAGATTATGCCTTAAAAGTTTTTAGGGACATACATGTATCTTAAAGAGATATGTAACTAAATGTTTACCAATGAAATGATTGGGATTTACTTCAAAATAATTAAGAAGTGGATATAGATTTGAAAAGATTAGCCATGGGCTGCTGGGCTTAGGTTCATGAGGATTCACTATATTATTCTATCTAATTTTGTGTATGTTTGCAATACTCTGTAATAATTTAAAGAATAAAAAAATTTAACAATATAACTGAAGGCTTTTTATTAATGATGAATGTAAGAGTCAAAGACCAATTGTTTCTTTAGGGTTTCTCACAGCAGGACAGCGCACCCCTAGAAACTGGAAGATATTGGGAGACTTTTGACTTTATAAAGCTCATTACCTGGATGTAAAAGTATTAGTATTAGTTGATGATTTGCACAAGAAAGGAGAATATACATAGTCAATAAGGCAGTAGTTTCAAGACACTATTCCTTTGTCCTCTGAATCTATATGATACAGGAGGGAGACAAAAATATCTCATTTGGCTAATTGCATGATAAATGATAGTAGTAAGAGCTATAAAACCTAATTCGCCTCATCAGGAGGTTCAAATGAGTCCCTCAGTTTTAGCAATGTTGTTAAGATGGCAAGAGCCAAGAATAAAAAGATAAATATTTAACAGTAGAAAACATCAACTGTGAAATGGACTCAGTAAATGCACACAGGCATTTATTTCCACTGTGCTGATGAACTCCGCTAAGAAAAAAAAAATCACTTTAAAAAATGTCCTAGGTTCCACTGTTTATCCTTCTTTCTCTAAAAAACTCAAAGTACATCAATGAATCTTAGAAGAAGAAAAAAAAGTGGTACATTTTAAAGGAGTAATTCAACTGATAACTCTAAGTAGCAGGTATAATTAGACAAAATCTGAGTAAAGGAATGATTGTTGAATGCTGTTTAAGTGACAGGTGATAGAGATAGGGTTTAAATTTCCCTCAAAAAATAAAGATTAGAGAACTAAAGAAATACTGGCTTATGAAACAAAACCTGCGGTGCACTACATTAAGTTACTATGAGTAAATATAAGAATGTGAAATATAAAATTACCCAGTATCTTTAAGAATGGAATGACATTTGTAATGAAGATATTTGTGATTATCGTTCATCTCTTCTCCTTTACTAATCTTAATTTCCATCACAGTAATTGGGAAACCATTTGCTCAAGAGAGGCAGCCCCTTTCTTTAAGGCAATGGGAAAATGGAGAAATTGTTCTGAGGATAAAACAGCTTTACTTTGGAGAAATTAGCCTTGAAGTACACATGTAGCATCAAAAACCCCCAAAAGCAAAACCCAACCAAGAAAAAAAAACCTTTTTAAAACAGACAACTATAAAAAAAAATGGAAGAAAGGAGAAACTTTAAAAAACAAACAGAAGAGGACCTAAATGGAAAATCTAAATTGGACAGTGAAAAAAAAAAAGGCTCTACAGCGAAACTAGCAATCCTGGCCCCATATTCATCCACCTGTGTCTTTTATTCTATTCCCTATCTTCTTCTCCTGGGTTTCCTTATGCCAGTCTAGGCTCCCTCAACTCTTTTTTTTTTTTTTTTTTTTTTTTTTTTTTTTTTTTACATTTTATTTTTTTATTTTTTTATTTTTATTTTTATTTTATTTTTTTAATAAATCTTTATTGCTCAGATTATTACAATTGTTTCTCCTTTTTCTCCCCCATAGCTCCCTTCCACCTGATTCCCACCCCACCCTCTGCCCTTACTCCCTCCCCCCACTATTGTCCTCATCCATAGGTTATACAATTTTAATCCAGTCTCTTTCTGCACCCCACACCCCTTCACCCTGATAATTATCTATCCACTCCCTTTCTTTGCCCCTAATTCTATTATATTCACCAGTTTATTCTATTCCTGAGATTTTTAATTCACTTGACCTTCTTCCTCTTCTTAAGTAATACCTTTCAGCATTTCATATAATACTGGTTTGGTGGTGATGAACTCCTTTAGCTTTTTCTTATCTGTGAAGCTCTTTATCTGCCCTTCAATTCTGAATGATAACTTTGCTGGATACAGTAATCTTGGTTGTAGGTTCTCCCTATTCATCACTTTGAATATTTCTTGCCATTCCCTTCTGGCCTGCATGGTTTCTGTTGAGAAATCAGCTGATAGTCGTATGGGTGCTCCCTTATAGGTAACCAACTGCTTTTCTCTTGCTGCTTGTAAGATCTTCTTTTTGTCTTTTACCCTTGGCATATTGATGATGATGTGTCGAGAAGAATTTTTCTTTGGATTCCTCTTGTTTGGGGTTCTGTAGGCTTCCTGTACTTGTAAGTCTATTTCTTTCACCAGGTGAGGGAAGTTTTCTGATATTATTTCTTCAAATATGTTTTCAGTATTTTGCACTTCCTCTTCTTCTGGCACCCCCATAATTCTGATGTTGGTGCGCTTGCAGTTGTCCCAGAGGCTCCTTACACTATCTTCAACTTTCTGGATCCTCTTTTCTTCTTCCTTCTCCAGAGGAGTGTCTTTAGGCTCTTTGACCTGATTCTTGTGTTCTTCCATTCTGTTGTTGGATCTCTGCATAATATTTTCCAATTTAGTCAGTTTATCTATACTTTTTAGTTGGGTCTCATGAAGTTTATCGAGCTTTTCTAGGATATTGTTGCATAACCTTAGAACCGTAGTTCTGAACTCTATATCCTCCATCTCTTTTGTTTGAGATCTATTTCCTTGTCTCGGCATTATCACTATTTTTCAGAGTTGGTAGGATGGCTTTGTGTGTTTGGTGTCCTATATAGCACAGTGGGTCAGCCTCCTCAGTTACCTGAGGTAGACACTCTTGGTGATCCCCTTTGTGGACTGCGTGCACAGCCTTGTTGTAGCTAAGTCTCTATTGTTGTGAATTGACCTTCAGGCCAATTGGATGTGGGTATCAGCTGTGTCTACTCTGGGATAACTTCTGTATTGGAGACAGTCTTATAGGATCAGACTTGAAAAACTGCAGAAGCCTCTGCTCAGCTTGGATGGGGCGGAGTCTCAGGGCTGAACTGACAGTCTTGGCTTCTGCCCTGCCCTTGTGCACTCGCCTGAGTTTCCGCCTGACCGGCCCAGTTTCCCCAAGCAAGAGCGTGAGTGCCGCAGGGGCTCACCCGGACTTGGGCTGGTCTCTGTAGTCTGGAGCTTCTGACTCCTTCCGCTACAGAGAGGCCGCCATCTTGTACATAGAGGCAGCGGCAGCCTCCGTGGTCAGACTGGAGCTTCTGACTCCTTCCGCTACGGAGAGGCAGCCACCTTGTACAGAGAGGCAGCGGTAGCCTCCGCGGTCAGACCTGGAGCTTCTGACTCCTTCCGCTACAGAGAGGCCGCCACCTTGTACAGAGAGGCGGCGGCAGCCTCCGCGGTCAGACCTGAAGCCTCTGACTCCTTCCGCTCCGGAGAGGCGGCGGTCAGACCTCAGCGCGTACTTGCTCACGCGCGCGAGTCTGTAGACCCTGCAGACTGCGACTGCGGCTCCCGGTCCCTGGTCTCCCAGTCTCTGAGTCTCTGAGTCTCTGGGTGCCTTTCTCTACAGTCCAGATGCCACCCGTATGAGCCTGGGACCACGGAATTTCAGCCGGGGCTGGGGTTTAGTACAGTCGGAAAAGGTTCCATGCAATCGGGGATTCCTCCCCTCCCACCGCCAGGCAGGTATTCAGCGGCCGCGTGCGCGAGCGTCTCCCTACCTCAGTGCTTTTCAGCTCCCAGTTCGATCCGTGAGCCTCTCTCTTTCTTTCTAGTTGTAGCTATTCCACTCCGCCAGCTTTCCTGACGTTTTGGTGAAGTCCTTTTTGATTTTAGTTGTTTTTTTAATTAAATTGTTGATGAGGCGGCAGCTTAGGAGACTGCCTAGGCCGCCATCTTGGATGTTCTCCTCCCTCAACTCTTCAGTGTCACTTCCACAGGGCATCTGGGATGTACTCTATTAGTGCTGGCCTATATGGTAGCCACTGGCTACATGTGACTATCGAGGACTTGAAATGTGGCTGGTCCTAACTGAGATGTGCTGTGTGAAATACACTTTTAAAGACAGTATGAAAAACAAAAACCCTCAATAGTTTATGATAATATTGAGATTATATTTGGTTACATAAAATATTATTTAAATTAATTTTATGTTTCTTTATTTTTTAAAAATATGCTTTTATTTCTTAAAATATACTTTTATCGATTTCAGAAAGGAAAGGAGGGAGAAATAGAAACATCAATGATGAAAGAGAATCACCGATTGGCCAGCTGTCTCCTGCACGCGTGCCCCTTCAACCCCCTATACCCCGGACCGAGCCTGCAACCTGGTATATGTCCTTGACCGGAATGGAACCTGGGACACTTCAGTCCACAGTCCAATGCTCTATCCACTGAGCCAAACCAACCATGGCTGTTTTTACTGATTTGAGAGGGAGGGGAGGGGGCAGGGAAGGAAAGAGGAACATTGATAAGAGAAAAACACTTATTGGCTGCATCCTGCACACCTGACTGGGGATGAGTCCACAACAAGGGCATGTGCCCTGACCGGGAATTGAACCAGCAGTCTCTCAGTGCATGGGACATTGCTCAACCAACTGAGCTAAAGGGGCCACGGCTCTTTTCATTTATGGCTATGAAAAAGTTAAAATTACGTATGTGGCTCACATTTACATTTTGAATGGACAGTGCTGTTACAAATACTTGACCATACCCACTATCCCTCACACTGGTCTGGCTTAATGTGCTAAAAGTTGACCAATGGGGTAAATTGTCTCTATGGGTGAACATATCTTCCAAAGCTTCTCAGCTTCTTAAGAGAAACTTACCAATATACTCTTCTAGATCAATGAAACCATCAGCATTCTTATCTATATCCTCCATTGTTTCCTAGATAGGAGAGATTAGGAAAAGACTATTACAGTTAGTATAGGGTTCAATTTGTTTAGGCAATTATTCATCATCCAAACACACACACACACACACACACACACACACACACACACACACACACACACGTACGTTTATGCTTATATGTAAATGTATAAATATGGTTAAACCATAAAAAATTGCTGTTTTTCTCACAGAAAGATGATAAAATATTATCAGTGTTTTATGTTTCAACCTAAAAGAACTATGAGTCTTCTTGAAGGAACACTGGCACTGCTTAATAATGAACTATCCACCAAACTCATGATGATCTGTTGGTCCTGGTCATACAGAAATCATACTAACAGGAGATGATGTGACCATTGAGTAGATCTATAGCT
The DNA here is from genome assembly GCA_963924515.1 of Vespertilio murinus. Classification (NCBI taxonomy): domain Eukaryota; kingdom Metazoa; phylum Chordata; class Mammalia; order Chiroptera; family Vespertilionidae; genus Vespertilio; species Vespertilio murinus. Next base: position 57,571,525 of record OZ004712.1, read on the forward strand.
ACAGCCTGTGTTTTACTGGTAACTGCTTTCAGTGAGAAATATTCAGTATTGTTATTACTCAGTACCTGATTATTGGTCATGGGATATTTTGAAAAATAGGATTTTTCTCTCATGCTTAAATATAAAACCAACAATGAAATGGCAAAATACATTATCTGATGATAAATACTGTCATTATAAAGAGAAAGGCTAAGGCACCTAAGAAAATGACTTGATCTTAGAAAAACAGTGACAGAGCCTGGACTCAAATTGGCCAACACTTGTATGGCAAGTCATTCTTCCAAACACAGAGGAAAGGGGAAAGACGTGTAAATAGCAAACAGAAACCACATTTCTACTGAGAATCTTTGCTGTCACCCACCTGCACTACTATATCTTTCATGTAATCATACTCCTCAGGGTGCAGGAAAGCTGTGAATTCCTCCTTTGTGGCAATGAGGTCTCCATCCTTGTCTGCCATTTTAAACCTCCGTTCATCTCTAACCATCATCTGTTTATAGTTAAATCCATCATCAGGGTCTGGATCATCTAAAAAAACAAAAATTTTGTTTAAATCTTAAAAGATTTCCAAAAAGTGTGAAAATGTGTGGGCTGGGGAATCAATTTCCAAGAAAGATAGACCAGATAATGAAGAAATACCTCTTGATTACACAGATCAATTGCAGCAGAAGAGACATTCATTCAGTTTTGGTAATCAACAGCCTCAAAGTCAGGTCCAAATCAAATGTAAATATTTGCCATTCAACATGGAGCCCACTACATAATTCTTCAGTTATTGGGGGTTGAGGCTGTTTGAGGACTTGAGTTTTCTAGTTATGTCTGAGGTGCAGTGATGATTTTAAAGTCATACAGTCTGGGTTTGAACCCACACTTCCTAGCTGTGTGACCTTGGGCAAGTAACCTAACTGTGCTTCAATCTACTCATCTGTAAAATGAAGATGATAATGGTTCCAGCCCCATAGGACTGTTGAAGTTTAAATGAGCAAATAAATATAGATGCCTGGTAGATAGTTGGCTTCCAATAAATGTTGGCTATTGCTATTTTTATTAAACAGTAGGCTCCCACTAAGAAGCTAGATATCAAAGGTCTTCTTTCCCATTATAGGCCACTTGGATTCAAGCAATAAAACATCACCTCTTTGAAAGTAAGACACTACATTAAAAGGTAAGGAATAATTATTCCTGTAACATACTGACCAAATAAAAGATATGGTACTAGTTTTATAAAAAGACACATGGGGCCCCTTTAACAATATCATATTGCTATCTTTTAATACTGTAGTTTAATCTATCCATACTTTAAGCAATGTTAAAAAAAAAAGACTATTGCTCTATTTTGAGAGAGCAGCTTGAAGCTTTATTCTTTGTTGAGTGTCAAAACTCAGTAAGACAGTTTATTGAATCGTGAGATTTTCGGGACCATACATGTGTATATTCAAAGCTATGAATCGGCTTAAAGAAAAATATTACTTTTCTCATTTACTGAACATTTAGTAATGTTTTAGTATCAACTACGTAACATAAACAAGAAAGACAACTTATACCTTAAGACTAGATTCTCAGCTAGAGTCCACAGGTACAAAAACATGGTGATTGTAATCAAGAAGGCTGAAAACGTGCACATATATAAGGATGAAAAAGGAAGACATAAACTTTCTGTTTTTTGAGGTTTTTTCCCCCCCAAAGACTAAACTCATGTGCCTAAGCACCACACTCGGGGTGCTGTATCTGTCCTAGGCACCAGCCTGCACACAGCTTTGGGTAGGCTCTTGATCTAGTTTTGTTATAGGCATGGTGGATCTTTGTTTTTCATATTTTACTTGTGGCAGAGATGGCGTTCCTGGTCCTTTGGTGGAAAGCAGATTCATTATAGTTTTCAATTAAAAGCTAAGATGATTTGTACCTGAACTCTAAACTGAATCAAGAACATACTGACGAAACTCCTCAGCACTTCTGTAAGACAACTCATTATCCCCTGGGTACTGCCCACCCACGTGCCTCCTGGGAAAGATGCCTTATAAAGACATTCCTTCTCCAGCCAGGGCTTCAGCTTATGCAGCTTCAGGCAGTAGAAATACCCATTACATCGAATCATTTGCCCTGTGAGCTAACAGAGCTCTCAACAGATTTTTATGCACATAATCATACAGAGAGTTTAAGATTAATTCTGGGCAGCCAGTGAGTGCCTAGGTCTGAGCTGAGATTTATTAACACACCATTCTGTTTAGATCACCAACAGCCCGCCCTTTGTTTTGTTATAATTAATTCCAAATAAATCAGGAGCATGTTGGGTGCCAGCTAGAGAGAAAGAAGCACGAATGCCTCTCCATCTGCCCTGACTTTTTAATACACGTTCTTAATTGGGTGAAATCTATGTTTGGTTCTTGGCGAAGTATCAAGCTTGGAAAGAGACTGCCACATTAGTCTTAGGAATGAGAACAAGCCAACACAGAAATAAAAATCTCTTCACTAGAAATGCATGCGGGTCCTGTAATTAACATGGACAGCTGGCTATCTAGTGGGGAAACAGACCATTAAACACTCAATGTCAGAGGTGGAAAACACCTGCTTTAATGCAGAAATTTGCCTTTGTTTCTGGGATAAAAATGCAAGAAGGAACATTTATGCATTCCTGTCTCAATTGTAACCATGTACAATAGGGGAATCTCAGTAACAGAAACACCCTCATCAAGAGGTGAGGTAAGATCGCCACCTAGCATTCAGTAGCAGGAATGTGTATTAAGTAAAAGAAAGTTATTAACAGGTGGACAAACACACAAGCTACCAAATCATCAGAAAGCAATCAAAATCACATTTATTTGCCTTGAAGCATTCGCAAAGCAGGCTGATAAACTCATGTGCCAGAGAAAACAAATGGGAATTTTTTATTTCTAAACTTCAGTAAGCAGGCATACTGAAATAGTTCAATTTTATCAAGGAAAACTGTGGTTGATCTTATTTTATTAAGGAAAGACTAATTTTTCTCCTATTTTCACCAGTTATAAAGGAATCTAATTTGGTTTGAGTTTCAGGTCCAACACCTCAATGTGACCATGTGAAGAGAAATATCAAAGCCTTTTGCTTTGTATTGTTGGAACAATGCAGCCTTTTAAACAAGATCTAAAAAAACAAAAAAAAAAACAAAAAACGGTTTCTTTGAGGGATGAAAGAAAACATGGTACATGTATATCTAAAATGCTAAAGATGGCCCTAATCGGTTTGGCTCAGTGGATAGAGCGTTGGCCTGCAGACTGAAAGGTCCCCAGGTTCGATTCCGGTCAAGGGCATGTATCTTGGTTGCAGGCACATCCCCAGTAGGAGGTGTGCAAGAGGCAGCTGATCGATGTTTCTCTTTCATTGATGTTTCTAACTCTCTCTCCATCTCCCTTCCTCTCTATTAAAAAAAAAAAAAAAAAAAATCAATTAAAAATAAATAAAATGCTAAAGATGTAGAAGACTCCAGACCTTCAAAAACTAAAATTAAACAAATTAAAAAAAATACACAGTATACAAATTTAAAATTAATAAAATAAAGGGAAATCAGCTCAGCAGTGAGCTACTGAAGGTAAGCAGTTTCTTTCTTTCCTGCACTGGGTGACCCATTTGTTTTTTTGACTCAAGACCATGGGCTCCGCCAGGCTGACATCTTGCCCCTTACCCAGGTAAGTGCCATAAGTCACGTTCCTGTACTCATCCCAGGAGATTAAGCCGTCTTGATTCATATCAAACTCCTGCCATTGGTTTTCAACATTGTCATATATGTATTTCTTCTGGGCTTGCTTAATCCAGGACTTCAGCTCCCCCTCCGTCACAAACCCATCTCTATCCACGTCTATTTTATCTACCATCATTCTACAAGACAAAACAGTTACGGTTCAAGGCGCCCGCTCCACAAGGCTTTCCCCCAGGTGGGAGGGACCTACCTAAGACGTAGCCGTAGGTGGCATTTTTATACTCCTCCCAGGAAACGAGGCCGTCCTCATTGAGGTCATGCCCCTTCCACTGTCGCTCTACATCCTCGTAAATCCAGCGCTTTTGTGCAAATTTAATCCAGTCTTTGAGCTCATCCACAGTGACAAACCCGTCCTTGTCGCCATCTATTTTACTTACAATCTTTCTGTAGAAAATGCAGAGAAATCCAGCAAGAGGTTAAAAGGACACAAGGCTCTGGGTTTATTTAGCCAGGTGTGTGCTGTGACAACAGATGTTGCTGCCCAAGATTAAAGCATGGACATAAAAATTATCCTCAAAACTGCCAATAGGCAATTGAAAATTTTTCTCTTAAGTGACCTGTTACTGGTTTGTAATGAGCCATCTGGATAAAGCCAACCACAGTCCATGGCTGGTTCACTTGGATCCAAAAGCAAACCCCATCTCTCTCTCTCTAGAGATAGGTCTCAGATGATGGTCAGGATTCAGGAGTGAATATCCATTCCCATCTTTACTCTTTGTATCAAGCAACATGCAAATATTTTTTATTGCTTTTAGGAGAATCACAATTTCTTGGTATATAATCACAACAATTTCTTGGTATGGTTTTCTAAAAATTCAAAACTTTAAACCAGGCTTTAAAACATTCAACTCCTGCCAAAACCAGTTTGGCTCAGTGGGTAGAAAGTTAGCCTGTGGACTGAAGGGTCCCAGGTTCGATTTCGGCCAAGGGCACATACCTTGGTTTCTGGTACATCCCCAGTAGGAGGCGTGCAGGAGGCGGTTGCTCAATGTTTCTCTCTCATTGATGTTTCTAACTCTCTCTCCCTCTCCCTTACTCTCTGTAAAATATCAATAAAATATACTTAACAAAACAAAACCATTCAGCTCCTTTAAAAAAAAAAAAACCACTTGTTAAAAAATTAATGCTATCAAAAAGAGTTCTGAGATCACTTATACCTCAATCAAAATTATTTAAGCCCACCTGACATGGTTCAGTGGTTGTGTGTCGACCTATGAACCGGGAGGTCATGGTTTGATTCCTGCTCAGGGCACATGCCTGAGTTGCATGCTCAATCCCCAATGTGCGGCCATGCAGGAGGCAGCTGATCAATTATTCTCTGTCATCATTGATGTCTCTCTCTCTCTCTCTCTCTCTCTCTCTCTCTCTCTCTCCCTCCCTCCCTCCCTCTCCTGTCTTCTCTGAAATCAATAAAAATATATTTTAAAAAATTATTAAAAAAAACAAAACAAAACAGGAACACAAAGACAGAAGCAAGCTTATTCTAAAAAAAAATGGCCAGTAGCTTATTATATACTACTAAAGGCCCAGCACACAACTGAAATTATGTGAGGAGGCGCCCTGCCTCCCCTCCCGCCTTGTGAGGAGGCACCCCATGGGGGGCTGGGACCCACGCCTGGCTCCAAGGATCCCCTGGTCCCCCTGCCTGTGTCCGCTCCAGGGCTGCCCGAGCTGCCATGCCTGCTTGGGCAGGCCCTCCTGCCTCTGTCTCAGCTCTGGGCCTCACCTGCATGTGCAACCTCCTTCTGTCTGGTCGTGACCCGTTACGGAGTCCCAGCCTAATGTGCACATTACCTCTTTATATATGTAGATGTCAAACTGGATTTCTATATAACCACAAAAACAGAGAACACAGGAGATAATGTGTGAAGAATGCACATGATTATGAGAATGTTAATAAGCTGAGAGGGTTAGCATGCACATGATAAAGCAAAATTACAAAGCTCAAAAATCAACATACTTTGCCCTTCCTGAGCTTCTTTTCACTACATCTGTCATCTTAATGTAAGGATTTCAAAACATGTGCATATGAAAACTTCAGTTTAAAGATACAATCAACTATTCATAGAAGCTAAAATAACAAGTAAAGTCATACAAGTAAGTGGTCCAGTTTGGAAAAGAAACTTTACACTTTTTGGTTTTAATCCTCACCTGATGATATGGTCTTACTGATTTCAGAAAGAGAGGAAAGGAGAGGGAGAAAGTGAGAAACATCAACCAGTTAGTTGCCTTCCATACACACCCTGACTGGAGTTTGAATCTGAAACTTGGATATATGCCCTGATCTGGAATTGAACCCATAACCTTTTTGTTGTACAAGCCAATGCTCCAACCAACTGAACCACATTGGCCAGGGCTAGAATAGAAATTTTAAATCAAAACTCTTAACAGATTTGAAACCATGGCATATTCTTATGCTCTATTAAATGCAGGATTGAAAAAGACTGTCACTTGGTAGCAAATAATGTCTTTTCCCATTTTATGAACACATTGGAAAGTGATTAGAATTAGAGTATGAGTGTCACTATGAGAAGAGACTCATCATGATATTGATATGGTGTTAGGCATAACTTATATTCTATAATTAATAAGCATTTTCCTTCATAGAATGTGTAATCTTATAGCTTTTGATTTACAAAGTTAAATCAGCATTAACTGGTTTGGCTCAGTGGGTAGAGCGTCGGCCTGCGGACTGAAAGGTCCCAAGTTTGATTCCGGTCAAGGGCATGTAGCTTGATTGCGGGCACATCCCCAGTAGGAGGTGTGCAGGAGGCAGCTGATCGATGATTCTCTCTCATTGATATTTCTAACTCTATCCCTCTCCCTTCCTCTCTGTAAAAAATAAATAAATATATTTAAAAATAAATAAAATAAAAAGTTAAATCAGCAAAAGGTAAAGCAGTAAGAAGCCATCTCTTAAATACTCTCCTTTATCTACAGGAGCATAGGACAAAAAATTATTTGCAATGTTGCCCCTTCCATTCCCAAAAGAAATTTATTTTTCTCTTATTAATTCTCACCTGAGCATATTTTTCCATTGATTTTTATTTATAAAAAATTTTAAGTTGATTTCAGAGAGGAAGGGAGCAATAGAAACATCAATGAGAGAATCATTGACTGTCTGCCTCCTGCACACCCCACTCTGGGAATTGAGCCTGCAATCTGGCCTGCACCCTGTTTGGGAAGCCCAACCACTGAGCAATGGCAGCTGAGCTCCATTGATTTTTTTTTTTAATATGTTTTTATTTATTTCAGAGAGGAAGGGAGGAGGAGAGACAGGAACATCAATGATGAGAGAGAATCACTGATTGGCTGCCTCCTGCACACTCCCTACTGGTAATCGAGTGGGTAATCCAGGCATGTGCCCTTGACCAGAATCGAACCTGGGACCCTTCAGTCCACAGGCCGATGCTCTATCCACTGAGTCAAACCAGCGAGGGCCCACTGATTTTTAGAGAGTGAGAGGGAGGGAGGAAGGGGGAGAGAGACACTGATTGGTTGCCTCCTGCACTTGCCCCCACTCGGGCCTGGGATCAAATCTGCAACCCAGATATGTTTCCTTGACCAGGAATTGAACCAGAGACCCTTCAGTGCATGGGCTGATGCTCGAATCACTAAGAAACACCAGCCAGGATTCCCAAAAGATTTTAAGCCATTATAAGTTATAAGTAGGCCTAAAAAGAAGGATCACTCAGATTAACAAAAAGATGTAACTATTCAAAATGAGCTTTTCTCATTGAAGTTGGCTGAATGTCATTCTATTTATTTCAACAGAACTACCCAGTATTTAATACAGTGGTTGGCAAACTTTTTCTGAAAAGAGACAAAGATGGTATAGGGAGTAGATGACGATGGAATAAATGAATGAATGAATGAATGTATGTCAGAGTCCCCAGCTCCATCTTCTACCCATATGGGCCAGCTAATTTTATTGGCTTCAGTCTACTTTTCCAAGAGGCCATAGAAGTATTAACAATAGCTGGGCCCTGGTGGCTCAGTGGTTCTTTGTTGACCTATGAACCAGGAGGTCACTGTTCAATTCCCAGACAGGGCACATGCTTGGGTTGTAGGCTCAATCCTCAGTGTGGGTGTGCAGGAGGCAGCCAATCAATGATTCTCTTTCAAAATTGATGTTTCTATCTCTCCCTCCCGCTCTGAAATCAATAAAAATATATTAAAAAATAAAATAAAAATCTTGTAAGTAAAATAAAATGTTTAAAACACATACAAAACAAATAAATCTTCATCTGAAGGACACTTAAATGAAAATTTAGACTTCTTGGGATGGGGGAGTGAGGTTGAAAATATAACACACACAGAAAAAGTGTACTATTAGTCAGCATTCTTAATAAAAAAAGGAATTTAAAATTTTGTTTTAAAATTCTTTAGTACTAGCTATCACTACTAAAGATTTAAAAATAGTAGTGAAGCCCTGGCCGGTTTTTCTTTTTTCTTTCTTTCTTTAAAAAAAAAAAAATATTTTATTAATTTTTTTTACAGAGAGGAATATAGTTAAAAACATCAATGAGAGAGAAACATCAATCAGCTGCCTGCTGCACAACCCCTCCTGGGGATGTGCCCACAACCCAGGTACATGCCCTTGACCAGAATCGAACCTGGGACCCTTGAGTCCGCAGGCTGACGCTCTATCCACTGAGCCAAACCGGTTTCGACATGGCCGGTTTTTCTTAGTGGTTAGAGCATCAGCCCTCAAACTGAAGGAAAGGTTGTGGGTTTGATCCCCCAAGTGCAGGAGGCAACCAATTGATGTGACTCTCTCACATCAATGTTTTTCTCTTTCCCCCTCCCTCATAACTCCCTTCCACTCTCTTAAAACAACAACAACAAAATCCAATGGGAAAAAAATATCCTCAGGTGAGGATTAACTACAAATAGTAGTTGTGACTTTTGCCCTGGCCAGGTGGCTCAGTTGGTTAGAGCATTGTCCCCGAAACTAAAAGGTTGGGGTTCCAATTCCCTATCAGGGCACATATGTAGGTTGCAGATATGATCCCCCATTGGGACATGTATAGGAGGCAACCTATTGATGTTTCTCTCTCTTAAAAAAGAAAAAGAAAGAAAAACAATAAAAAGATAAAAACAATTTTAAAAAATCAATAAAACCATATCCTCAGGTGAGGATTTTAAAAAAAGTGAATTTTTATAACTATAGGTATGAACAATAATCTTTTCTCCTAATAATTACTTGCCTTCTAGAATAGATGGAAGAGGGGAATCTGTTGTTTCCAACGTCTGGTGTATAAGTCACCTACCAAAACAATGTTTAGAAATGCCACAGTGAATAAGTTAAAAAATAAAAAAAGTTCACCAGGAATTATTGCTTCTAATAGTATGTTACCTTATGAACTGGGGATATTTGTCATTATTTCCAAAATTTGGGAGAAGCAAACAGTACTTGACTCATTCATACAGTTCATAAAAAGTATGATCTTATTCAAACAAAAATGGAGTCTGCTCATGTGTTGACTTTTGATATTCACTGATGACAAAAAGAAGCGTTCTCTCTACTGAAAGCTGCTAATAGAGCTATCCTACTCCCTTCATAGAGCCTGACTGACACTAACCGAAGGGCCTTTCATTATTTAAGAGTAATTCTGCAGAGAAATATGTGCAGACAAAATGTGGATTGGGCATGCACATTAGTAGGCAAGACATGAAGAATGAGAATTCCCTCATGCAGCTCTATTTTCAGCCGGGAATGTTAGCACATTTATAAGATCAAAATTAAAAGTGACCACAGTCTCTCAAAGTTAGAAAAGCAACCTAATAGAAAACTGACTCTTTTAATATTATTTGTGTTCTTTATATACTTTCAAGTGTTTTAGGACAGTTTCTCATTCTACATAGAAAAATCTTTTGCTTTCTCTTAGTGTTTAAGAATAAAATATTGTAGAAAAAGAGAGAGAGAGAAAAAATAAAATAAAATATTGTAGCCCAGCTGGTGTGACTCAGGAACCAAGAAGTCATGGTTCCCAGCCAGGGCACATGCCCGAGGTTGCAGGCTCCATCTCTTTCACTGATGCCTCTCTCTCTCTCTGTCAAAATCAAAAATAAAAAGAAATATTGTAGAAAGAATAAAATAAGTTTATCTGAAGTATCATTCTCAGATCCTCAGTTAGAAATAATCCACTGGGACTCTACCAAAATCAAGGGTTTAAGTACAAAGACACTGGCTGAGAGAGCCATGGCCCGCTGTTACTGAAACAGCAACATGGAGTCTGCTCATGTGTTGACTTTTGATATTCTGACATTAAGACCATTACAATCTCCTAAAAAGTTTTTGTTTTTAATTAAGCTAATATCTGAGATTGAAAACAAAGAGGGCGAGGGACACTCTAGGAAATAATAAATTTTAGAGAAATTAGTCCAGAGGTTTAATTTGCATTTTATTAGCCACTCAAAATACTTGGCTTGGGCAATAGGTCAGAAAAGGTTTTAAAAATTTAAAAAGGTAAGGATGAGAAGCCACCCACTTCTCCCCCTATCAGGTAATGTTCCTTTGGGATCAAGCTGAGCCCTTTAATATTTGGTACTTTTATGCAAAAATGACTTTGCCATATAGATGAGGTAAAAACAGCTATTTAATGGAGAAATATATAAGAGCAAATGTTAATTACATTTTAGTGGTAGCAAGTCTGTGATTACCTTTCATAAAATGTAGTTCAACAAAGCTTTACTGGGTGACTGAGTCAGTGAGAAAAAAGAATGAATTGATTTATAAAAAAATGTCAGTGTTCAAACCAGCCCCCTGAGGGTTGACACCTTACCCAAGTCTTTCCTTGCTCTCTTCTGGTGTCAGCTGATCAAAGGTCTTTGCTTCTTCAGCACCCAAGAAGGCATCATGGTCATAATCAAAACTCTGAGCATCATTATGAACCTTGTCGCTGAGCTGAGGCTCATGATGTACACGGTCCTTCTTTTCTGTGGGCTTGCTCAAGGCAAAGACTGTGCACAGGAACAGGCACATAAGAAACTGTCGCAGGTCCATGGTAATCAGATCTTAGAGAGAAAGAAAGGTGGTTAATTCAAGAGGTGGTATGCCTTTTTTAGAAAAATATATATTTTATTGATTTTTTTTACAGATAGGAAGGAAGAGGGATAGAGAGTTAGAAACATCGATGGGAGAAACACTGATCAGCTGCCTCCTGCACACCTCCTACTGAGGATGTGCCCACATCCAAAGTACATGCCCTTGACCGGAATCAAACCTGGGACCCTTGAGTCTGCAGGCCGACGCTCTACCCCCTGAGCTAAACAGGTTAGGGCAAGAGGTGGTATGCTTGATTAAAAAGTTCACACCTAGCTATTATTGATTCCCTATAACCCCAAATATTACCATTTATCATAAAATAAGTATAGTAGAATATTAGCCTTTCCAGTTTTAGGATGAGAAATTTTCACCAATTTCCTTCATCTAATTGTAGGCTTACAAGGAATTATACCTTGTAAGTTAGTCTCCCTTTAAAAAACACCCAAGTGCCCTGGTCAGCGTGGCTGGTTCCCCAGTGGGTGGCATGCAGGAGGCAGCTAATCGACGATTCTCATCACTGATGTTTCTGTCTCTCTCTAAAATCAATAAAACACATTAAAAAATAAAATTTTAAATCAATTAAAAATGATAAATAACCTAAGTAAAAATAAAAAACCCCAAAGAACATTAATCATTTTGCCCAAGTTCATAGGATTTAAAAGTGAAAGAACCAAGATTTAAATTTAGACTTAATGACTCCAATACTTTACTTTTTGTATTGTATTAATGGTCTGGTCTTCAAACCAGGCTAGTTATTAGAATCACCTAGAAAGCTTTGGGAAAGTTTTCCCTATTGAATTAGAATCTCTGAAATTGAATCTAGGCATTGTAGTTTTAAAGGCTTCTCAATGATTCTGGTGATCATCAGGTAAGGAGCCAATGAAATATTTGCAGTGTCCTTGGCCTACAGCACCAAGCCACCTCCCATATCCAGACTTAATCTCAAATCCCCTTCAAAGACCAAACCATTCAGATTGGTGCAGTGATGAATGACTGCTTTATCACCGTATATATTGTTTCCCAAAAGTTCCCAGGCATAAGGACCACCTGAAGTACTGTTCAAAGTACCAATTTCAAGACCCTACTCAATACCATCAAAATCTCTTAGTCACAGGTAGGTAGTAAAAGCACCAGGCTGAGCACCTTATTGAAAAAAGTGGCCAAAAATTGCAGAGAAAAAAATTTGGAAACCTGTTTGGCACACTCTATAGATACCCCACACAACTGTCCAGAGATATTAAACTGTAAAATTTGAGAAAAAACTATAAAATTAAAAATCAAGGGGGAAACCAAAACCGGTTTGGCTCAGTGGATAGAGCATCAGCCTTTGGACTGAAAGGTCCCAGGTTCGATTCCAGTCAAGGGCATGTACCTTTGTTGCGGGCACAACCCCAGTAGGGAGTATGCAAGAGACAGCTGATCAGTGATTCTCTCTCATCGGTGTTTCTGACTCTCTATCTCTCTTCCTTCCTCTCTGTAAAAAAATCAATAAAATATATATTTTTAAAAATCAAGGGGGAAGATTTTCCCATGCTTTCCTATTTTAACTAAATCTTCATCAGAACACAAATTCTGAATGCTTTTCTCCTGCAATAAGAATAAATTTTTGCAATTTCACATTATGTCTTACTCATTTCCCTTTATGACCAATGGCTCCCTTCCTAGATGGATAGGTGATTATTAGGCATGAGGCTTATTGTGGGTGAATTGCATTTCCCTAAAATATGCTGAAGTCCTAATCCCTGGTACATACAAATGTAACCTTATTTGGAAATAGGATCTTTGCAGATGTAATCAAGTTAAAATGAGGTCATATTGGATTAGGATGGGCTCTAATCCAATGACTGATCTGAGAATACCATGTTATGAAAAGAGACACAGATTGGAGTGATGCATCTACAAGTCAAGAAACCAGAAGCTAGAAAGAGAAAAGAAAGGATCCTCCCCTAGAGCCAACACCTTGGTTCCTAACGTCTATAGCAGGGATGGGCAAACTATGGCCCGCGGGCCAGATCTGACCCGTTTGGCTGTTCTATCCGGCCTGCAGAGCCGAAAGAGCGGAGGGTTCTCTTGCTCTCCTCTCCGCTCCTTCACCAGCAGCCCAAGATGAGAGTGCCAGCATGTTCAGGTTGCTTTTGTTCTGGCCCTCCCGTCCAGTTTAAGAACCTATTGTGGCCCTCGGGTCAAAAAGTTTGCCCACCCCTGGTAGCCTCTAGAACAGTGGTTCTCAACCTTTCTAATGCCGCGACCCTTTAATACAGTTCCTCATGTGGTGGTGACTCCCAACTATAAAATTATTTTCATTGCTACTTTATAACTGTAACTTTGCTAGTTATGAATCGTAATGTAAATATCTGTGTTTTCCGATGGTCTCTTAGGCTCTACAGCAGCAGCAGTTCTCAACCTGTGGGTGGCGACCCACTAGCAAGGTCGCACCCCCTCTCCCCAAAAGGGGGTCTAGGTCCATGGGAGAAAAAAGGGATAATGTGTACGGTAATAATTTCAACAATAAAAATTAAAACAAACAAACAAATGACAACAGGCTTGGCTGGTGTGGCTCGGTGGTTGAGCTTCAAGGGATTTAGTGAGAATTTCAAGGATCTTTGAATTTCAAAGACATGAAAAAGTACCAGTCAGAAACTAAGCATACATTAAGTGAAATAAAGAATGATTTAGAGGGATTCAGCAGTAGAGGATTCTGAGAATCAAATCAATGGTTTGGAATATAAGGAAGAAAAAAAATACCCAATCAAAACAGCAAAAAGGAAAAAGAATATAAAGATAGTGTAAGGAACCTCTGGGATAACTTTAAACATGCCAACATTTTTTTTTATTGATTTCAGAGAGGAAGGGAGAGAAACATCAATGATGAGAGAGAATCATCAGCTGCTTCCTGTACACCCCCCACTGGGGATCAAGCCCACAACCCCCGCATGTGCCCAGACTGGGAATGGAACTGTGATCTCCTGGTTCATAGGTCAACATTCAACCACAGAGCCATGTTGGCTGGGCAGTGTGCTTTTTTCTTTACTTCTCTAGTTGTAGTACTTCTTCTATTCAGCCATATTTCAGGTGGCTCTGCATTTTAGTTGTAATTTTGACGTAGTTTACAGGTGGCAAGTACTGGTGTTTACCTACACTGCCATCTTGGTTCTCCTCCATTTTTCTTATGACCCCCAAATAATAGCTAAAGGTAGTTACATTGTATTAACTTGAATTTAAAGAGTGCTTTGGATTCAATAAACCAAAAAAAAAAAAAAAAAAAAGCTAAGCACAGTTAATAACGAGTACATTATATAAAAATTCCTTAAAAGTTGAAGGAATAAGACAAAAGGAAATGTAGTAAAGGAAATAATGAGGCAGTCATTTCCTAAGTACCATTCTCAAAATGGATAGTTGTTAAGACTGATAAAACCCATGAAAGTAATGTGAAAGCAAGACCTGGTGACCTCTGAGATACGGGAAGAAGGTGGTACTTTTCCTAAGCTGTTCCCACCAATGTTAGAACTGAGATAAGCTTCTAAAAGTTTATCGACATTTTGTTTCATTCTATCTGATCAAAACATACAAATTTGTATATAAACATACTGGTACACAGGTGTTCAATGATGATAGTTTATAATGATAAAAAGTATAAACTGGCAGTTACAAAACAGTCATGGGATGTAAAGTATACCATAGGGAATATAGTCAATAATACTGTCATAACTATGTATGGTGTCTAGTGTGTACTAGACTATGGGGGGGGGGGTTACTTCATAAGTTATAATAATGTCTAATAATTATGCTGTACACCTGAAACAGCAGGTATGTGAAATATAATATCTTTATTATGGGACACTATACAGTGGTTACAAAAAATGAGGTAGATCAGCACTGAATTTGAGAACTCACCAAGATCTGTTAAATAAACAGCAACAACAACAACAAACATGAGTTACAAAACAATGTTAAGGTCTCATTTATATAAAAAGCAAAACCAAACAACCTCACCAGGTTGTTTATCCTATATAATAAAGAGCTAATATGTTAATTAGCCCAGACAGAAGAATGACCAGTGGGGGAGAGGGGAGTCGAGGGCTACTCTTGCACAAATTTCATGCATTGGGTCTCTAGTATTTGTATAAAATATAATATATGTGCACAAAAAATGGTGTGGAAGAATAAACATCTATCTGTAAACAATGATATCCCCTACATTCAAGGGAGAAGAGATGGGTGGGGTTATGAGGCTGGTGTGGAGTGAACCTTTAAAATAATTTTTATTTTTAATTGATTGATTTTGAGAGAGAGAAAGGGAGGGAAGAAGAAGAAAGAAATATAAATTTGTTGTTCCACTTATTTATGCATTCATTGGTTGATTCTTGTATGTGCCCTACCGAAGATCAAACCCGCAACCTTGACATACAAGACTGTGCTCTAACCAACTGAGCTACTCGGCCAGGGCTGAAGTGAACTTTAATACTGTACTCTGTTGTGTTGTTTATTTTTTCTAAATGAGAACACACTCATATACACTGAGTGGCCAGATTATTATGATCTCTGACCACATAATAATCTGGCCACTCAGTGTATATCCTATATAATAAAAGGCTAATTTGCAAATTGTCCCCTTGACCAAGAGTTCGACCAGCAGGCCAGCAGGCCAGCAGGCCAGCCGGCCAACTGCCCATGTCCCATCCCCTTGGCCAGGCTGGCTAGCCCCCACCCATGCATGAATTCACACACACACACACATACACACACATATATACATACACTAAGTGGCCAGATTATTATACATTCAGAGATCATAATAATCTGGCCATTCAGTGTATATTACTTTTTTACGTGTATTACTTTTTAAAGACTATAATAAAAACTCTTCAATATTAGGTAGCAAACATTTGGAAGCCATTTTTCTAGACTGTAAAAAGCAAACTGAAGGGGGACCGAAGCAAGATGGCGGCCCAGGGAGTCTCCTGGGCCGCCATCTCCTCAACAATTTGGAAATAAACAACAGATAAAACCAAAAGGGATCGCACCAGACCCACAGGAAAGCTGGCGAAATGGGAAGGCTACATCTAAACGCAAAGCAGGACGTCGCTGCTGCCATGTGGAGTTTAAAACTACAGCGAAACTGAACCTGCCGGAGCCGCCGGGAATGAGGGAAGCCAGACCTCGCTCCGCCCCGGGGCCCAGGGAGTGGGCCAGCCCCGCCTACGCCGCCGCAGCCACCGCCGCCGCCGCAGCAGCGCCTTCGGCTCCTGCCTGGACGAGGAGCCCGTGAGCACGACCTCCCAGCCCGCTCGCAGTGCTGGAGAGAAGCTGGTGCCAGGACTCGGGCCCCCGCACTCGCCGCTGCCGGGCGGGCGAAGAGATGGTGTAGTATCTCCCCGCCGGCCCAGCCCCCGCGCTTACTGTGCAGGCGAAGAAATCACGCAGCGGCTCCCCATCTGCAACCAGCCCAGAAGTGGGAAAACTAAACTAGACACCAAGCAGGGCGCCGCCGCCGCCATGTGGAGTTTAAAACTACAGCGAAACTGAACCTGCCGCTGACGCCGGAAATGAGGGAAGCCAGACCTCGCCCTGCCCTGGGGCCCAGGGAGTGGGCCAGCCCTGCCGCCACTACGGGAGCTGATGGGGGCCTACGCCGCCGCTGCCACCGCCGCCGCCTGGGCCGCTGCCGCCGCGCCTTCACCGCGCCTTCGCCGCGCCTTCAGCTCCTGCCTGGACGAGAAGCCCATGAGCGTGAGCAAGACCTCCCAGCCCGCCCACAGTCCTAGAGGAGCGGGCACAGCGTCCCCCCTCCCGAACAACCAGCTCGCCCCAGAAATGGGAAGGCTACAGTTAGACACCAAGCAGGGTGCCGCAGCTGCCATGTGGAGTTTAAAACTACGGCGAGCGGAGGACTGAGAAGGTGGGGCAGTTCTATACCGTGCTGCCTTCCACTGGTTAAGACCTCCAAGAGAAAAGGCCTACCGAGGTGAGGATGCCCCTACTGTCACCTGTAGAGGGGCAGCACTGAGCTGGCCAATATTTGTGGTGGTGGTGCTGCTTGTCCTGGCTCAGGGGAAGCGTTCCACTAAGTCTGAAAGACTAAGACATTGCGGGGACTCTCCGTCACCGCCCGCGGCCTGCTCTGCCAGGCCTTCGCGCACGCTGTGCTGGCGCTGCGCCTTCCATTGGCAGACCCGGAGAATCCTCTCTCCGCTGCCACATGGCCAGGCCAAAGCATCAGACACTACCACCACGCGGATTTTAAAACTACAGGGGAAATTGAGCCACAGGAGCTACCATCGCTGCTGCACCCACTGCCGCCCCCAAGAATGGGAATCCACCGAAATCAGAGCTCACTACACACCGGGCTCATAGAGAGTGTGGCTTCAGAAATTAGCCTCTGCATCCACAGAAGCTCCACATCCGCAACAAAGAGGACGCGATGGAGGGCGGACTCTCCCCATGCAGCCATCACAGCCCGCCCACAATCTCCCCAGCACACCCACCATGCTGGGAGGGAAATGGAGCGCGCTCGTGAGGAAATGGCACGGTGCCTTCCATTACCCACTCAGGCGAGCCCATCCTCCGATGCCACATGGCCAAGCCGAAGCTCTCAACACCACCGCCATGTGAACTTTAAAACTACAGTGGTAATTGAACCACAGGAGTGACCGTCAATATTGCACCTGGCACCGCCACTCGCCACTGGCGCCGAGAATAAAGGAAATCCACCAAGAACAGAGCTCACCACGCCTTGGGCTCAGGGAGTGGGCGACCTCAGAACTTAGCCTCCATGTCTGCAGCTGCTCCGCTCCCACACCGAACGAGACACCGTTGAAGGTGGTCCCCGCGCCTGCAACCATCTCAGACCAACTGCAGCTGTCCCAGCCTGCCCCCCATGCTAGCAAGGAGCTCCGAGTGTCCCAGGGGGCCGAGTGTCCCAGGGGACCATGTGCCCCGGGTAAGCCGTACCCCCCAAAGGGGAAGGGGGAAGGGTGTCCCGGGTGAGCCGGGTGTCCCAGGGGGCCGAGTGCCCCGGGTGAGCCGGGTGTCCCAGGGGGCCGAGTGCCCCGGGTGAGCCGAGTGTCCCAGGGGGCCGAGTGCCCCGGGTGAGCCGAGTGTCCCAGGGGGCCGAGTGCCCCGGGTGAGCCGAGTGTCCCAGGGGGCCGAGTGCCCCGGGTGAGCCGAGTGTCCCAGGGGGCCATGTGCCCCGGGTAAGCCGTACCCCCCAAAGGGGAAGGGGGAAGGGTGTCCCGGGTGAGCCGTGTGTCCCATGGGGTCGAGTGCCCCGGGTGAGCCGAGTGTCCTAAGGGAAGCAGTGGGTCCCAGGGGAAGGGGCGGTGAAAACCAGAGGAGGAGCGGACTCTATTCATATGAGCCTGAGATGGTCACCATAAAACAAGCAGATTGTCAAATGACAGGGGGGAGGGGAAAGAGACCTGGGTGGAGACAGGAGAACAACCGAGGGACTGGTATCCATGAACATAAGTACAACCAATGAACACAAAACTCTGGGGAGGGAGGGCATAAATGGGTGGTGAGGGGGGGCAATGGTAAACTATGTACACAGAAAATACCTTAATAAAATAAAATTAAAAATAATAATAATAATAATTATATAGGGACAACATGGTAAACAATGATTGTCCTGGCCAACTGGACACATGGTCACCCTATGTTAAGAAAAGGTACATTTGCCTGAAATGGTTTGAATCAATGCTGGTTTGGGGTGTTAGAGGGGTCTGTTGACTGATTCTGTTAATAAAGAAAAAATAGACAAAATATGAAAGCCAGTATTTACATAATTATTGAGTTCATAACCAAGGTCTGCTGTGATTCATTAATTCCCTAGGTTCCTCATTTGAGGGTGGTCCACAATACAGATGGCCTAGTTTCCACTGATTTCTCTGTTCAACCAGTTCTTGAGGGTTCAAGCCTATAGTGATTCAGAATGGGTGGATAAAATTACTGCATCTAACATACCTATGTTTAAAAAACTATCATTTTTATCTGAAATTAAAATGTAACTGGGAATTTGTATTTTTTTAAGATCGATTTTACAGAGAGGGAGAAGAAGGGAAGGAGAGGGAGGGAGAGACATGGATTTATTGTTCCACTTATTTATGAGTTGATTGGTTGATTCTTGTTAAGCGCCCTGACCCCGGATGGAATCCACACCTTGGCCTATGGGGAGGACGCTCTAACTAACTGAGCTAGTTGGTCATGGCACTATTATTTAATTCCATAATCAGGCTAACCTTCCTACCAAAATCTTCTAAAGCAAGTTCTTTATGTTGTCGTTAAAATTTGTTTGGAAAAAGAAAAAAAAAAAAAAAAAAAAGCAAACTGAAGGAAATATCTACCTATTCTTAGGACAAAAACCCTATTTTTAAAGTAAAACAGACTCCTCCATAATAACACTCCAGCCTACCTTCAATAATTCAACTGATCAATCAAATCAGTAGAACAATTAAGAGAAAATTTAAGAGATTTAATGACTCTCTTAAACATTAAATATGTCTTTATTTAGGGCAAAATGAAACTTCCATCTTAAACTACTAATAATTCCTTAGAAAAATAAACCTCTTTAGAGACAAGTAATAAATTATATATATGTTGTTGATATTTTGTGATATATCCAAACAATATCTATAATGTTACAGGTTTACAGAATGAAGTAAAATCAAGTCATTGCAACAGAGGGTTTTCCTTTTACTTATTAATAAAGGGACTTACCTTTTAGGGACATCTTATAAATGATTAATTATATCCCCAATATAAAATGCTGTAACAACTCTTGCAAACTCCAAATGTTGCATTATGAATAAGTGCTTAAGCCCACTATTATCAAGGCCTGGAAAAGGATACTGTACAAAGTTTTGATATACATGACATACAGAAATGTAACAGATTGATGCACTGTGATTTAGAGGGGAAGCTACATTTAAATTTGAGGCTTAACATCTTGATACAGGATAAGAGAAGAATTCCAGAGTAAAAGCCAAGTGACCTGGTTTTATCCTTTATCCATCTCTTTCCTTGCCCTCTTTCTCAAACTTTCAATCCCACCCTTCTATAGGCTCCTCCAATCAATCAATACTCCTCAGGTATCCACAATCCAAAATCGTTCCTTTCCAGACCCTGCTTGCTCTTCCCTTTCCTTTATCACATCTCTAGTAGTCGTCTATGTTGCTGTCTCTGCTTCCTCACCACCTATTGTCACCCTGAAATCTGTCACCCACCATTGATAAAATTGCCTAAAAGGGTCATCAAGGACCATTTGATTGACAAAGCCAATGACCCTACCTTCATCTTTCCTCCAGGCAATGAAAAACATACACTTTATATACATTTTACATATAATAATTATATACATTATATATGATTTACATATATACACACATATAATCCCCACTCTTTGTGCCCACATATAAATATACCAACTCCTACTTATTAGAAAGTTTATTTTTTTTAAGTATATTTTATTGATTTTCCAGAGAGGAAGAGGGACAGAGAGCTAGAAACGTCAATGGGAGAGAAACATCGACCAGCTGCCTTCCCACCGGGGATGTGCCTGCAACCGATGCACATGCCCTTGACAGAATTGAACCCAGGGCCACCCCCCCACCCCTCCCAATCCACAGACTGACGCTCCATCCACTGAGCCAAACTGGTTTCGGCTACTTATTAGAAACTTTAACAAAAGGCCCCTTGTTTTATGATTACAGACACTAAAAAAGAAAAACTTAAAAAAAAAACAAAAACCTGTGCTAAATATTTCTAAATACATCCTATCTTAATAAAGTGTGAATATGCTAATTGACCCTCATGCCATTGCCAAGATGCCAGCGCCCACAGCCAATAAGGAGGGAATATGCTAATTGACTGCCATATCCTCAAAGATGGCAGCACTTAGCCACAAGATGGTGGTGCTGTCTCCTTAGCCCCGTTGGGGTGGCAGGGTGGCAAGGCCGGGCCCACCCCCAGGCAAGCCCGGCCACTCTGTGCACCTGTCTCCAGAGTTCCCTCAGTCCCTTCAACCTCCCAGCCACCCAGGGCCAGCCCCAGGTGCAAGCAAGCCTCGATGGTGGCTGCCCAGCCGCCCAGGGCTACCCAAGGCTCGCTGAGGCTTGTACTGCCAGCAGTGGCAGCAGCAGAGGTATGATGGGACCTCACCTTCTCCTGACAGCCAGATTGCCTCCCACCCCTGAGAACTCCCAGACTGTGAGAGAGGGCAGGCCAGGCTGAGGGGGACCCCCCCTTTCAGTGCATAAATTTTCATGCACTGGTCCTATAGTATACATATAAAAATGTTCAAGCAGAAACAAAGTATATCTCCCAAGACAAGATATTTTTGTGGGAAGATGTAAGAAGAGTACAAAATCAGTTTTCACACGGGCATCTGAAGAGCTACAGTTATTTCTGAAGCATCTTTCTCTTTTCAACCAAACTGAAACCAAATGGTAGAAAGCTCCTTCTCCCATCATCACAGCTACATTATAATGGATAACAGGGTATTAGGAAAACATGACATACATAAATGAAGGACTTGCTTTATAAGCTTTTACCACATGATCTAGTAGGTAATTCAATGATTGTGAAAAATGCATCTTCCCATCTCTCATTTCTCAAATGACCTATGTTGTTCTCTCTAAAATTCTGTTCCTCCCTCACCAAGGGTAAAGTTTAATATTTTTTCTTAAAAAAAAGGTTTGCACTGCCCAGAACAGTAGCTTCTGGCCATATGTGGCTACTAAGCATTTAAAATGTAGCTAGTGCAGTCCAGCCAGTGTGGCTCCATGGTTGAGAGTCTAACTATGAACGAGGAAGTCATGGTTTGATTTTGGTCAGATTCAGTCCTCGGTTGGGGGGTGGGGGTGTAGAAGGCAATTAATCAATGATTCTCTTTCATTATTGATGTTTCTCTCTCTCTCTCTCTCTCTCTCTCTCTCTCTCTCTCTCTCTCTCCCCCCTCCTCTCTGAAGTCAATAAAAATATATAAAAAACATGGCTAGTGTGAATTAAGATGTGGTATAAGTGTTATACTGTACTTTATTTTTTAATAAATGGTATTTTGTATTTATTTATTAAATTAATTTCATGTTTTAAATTTTCACATAAAATTTTAAAACTAAACATGTGGTTTATATTATACAAAATTTGTGCATGGGGGGGGGGTCCCTCAGTCCAGCCTGCACCCTCTCCAATCTGGGACCCATCAAAGGATGTCCAACTGCCCTCCCTTGCAGGCCTGGTCACACCTGACTGCCCTCTTCTGCAGGCCTGACCTCCCCCAACTGCTCTTCTTTGCAGGCCTGGGTCTCCCCCCACCCCCCAAGACTGCCCTTCCCTGTAGGCTTGATCGCCCCAAACTGCCCTCCCTTGCAGGACTGGTCCCTCCCAACAGCCCTCCCCTGCTGGACTGATGGCCCACAACTGCCCTCCCTTGCAGGCCTGGTTCCTCCCAACTGCCTGCCACTGCTGACCATCTTGTGGCAGCCATCTTGTGTCAACATGGAGGCAGGATCTTTGACCACATGGGGGCAGCTATCTTGTGCATTGGAGTGACAGTCAATTTGCATATGACTCTTTTATTAGATAGGATTTCTACTGGATAATGCTGTGATAAGACACAAACAAAAGGGCTAGAAAAGATAGAACTGTCATCCTTTTACAGTATGCCACCAATAATTTTCTTCTGAAAGTTATTTTCATGAATTGTTCCAGTAAATTTATAAGATTAATGACATAAACTTGATTTTCTTTCAATAACAATGAACCTTAAGAATCAGTTTACTTTATCCAAAAATTTCCTTAAAAGTTCTAAAATCTTGTAATTTCTCCTTCTTCTAAGTCAATTTTTGTAAAAATCTGTTGGTCACAGAACACTTAAAGTAAATTGTTTCAGGGAGATTTAGATCCCTGGATTAAATTCAGTTTCTCAAGAACATTAGCACTGAGTGATCTCACAGTTATTCTGGTTGACCAAAGACCCATTGCTCAATGTTAACAAGTGGGAGAAATGGGTGTGGTGATAAAATTCCAGTTCTATGAGCTGGATATTCAGGGAAAAATGGCATTCCTCTAAAATGAAGGAAAAGCAGGATCTCACTGCTTACGTGTCTACTTCAATTGTGGACTGGGGGTTGGGAGGAGGGAGAACAGAACAGCCTGATAGCAATTTACTAACTATACTAAGGCTCAGGTTATAAAATCTAGAAATTAAAGCTATTTGGTTATCTTCTTTTTTTAATTTTAGAGAGAGAAGGGAGAGGGAGAGAGAAACATCTAACAGTTACCTCCCACATGGGTCTACAACTGAAAATCGAACCCACAACCTGGGTATGTGCCCTGACTGGGAATCAAACTTGAGACTTTTCAATGTACAGGATGATGCTCCAACCAACCTGACATTATTTACAAACCAATGAATCACCACATTAAAGTAGTAATGTTATCCTTCATGATTTGATAATGATAAACCATTTATTCAATGTTTCTCCCTTGATAGAACAAACTTACATTGGTTCATTAGTATATTCTAATTAATTATTCGTGTGAGGGCATCCTATATAATAAGAGAGAAATATGTTAATTATCTGTTACGTTGTGAGGTGTAGTGACCAACCGTGTAACGGGATCACAGATGTGCAGGAGGGTGGGGCAGTGAACTACAAGTGGGCAGGACAGCAAGCTATGGGAGGGGGAAGAGGAGGGAGCTACAGGAGGGGCAGGGCAGCAAGCTATGAGGGAGGACAGTGGGCAGAGAGCTACAGGAGGGTGGCAGAGAGCTACTGGCACACAGACTGGTGCGCAAGGCTACTAGTACATTTATAAGACAGTTAAGTACGTAAAAGTGCAAACTTGGCTGTAGAAGAAAAGCTTTAGAGAATGACAAAATATTATTAACAGGCTTCAACAGTTCTATAACTAAAACAACTAAGTACAAACGAAAATTTTCTGGCTACAGAATTAAAAATTTTCTTTAATAACAAAAGCTCTAGAAATTCTGGGGGAAATAGTTTCCTTTTGGATGATAAAACTTCAATACATCATTAATTCCCACAGGACTGCTATGCAAAATGTAGGGCCAAGAGCCTTGGTTTCTACTTATAATTTTGCATGCATATGTAGCATGAATAAAGTCCTTAAGATTTTGGTAGTTTATATTGTAGTTCAACCTCCCTTCAGAGCCAAACGTCTATAAATAATTTTTAATCTTAGATTAAAAGACCTATCTCATATTACCACTCCAACAGGAAGTGATCAGTACCAATCCTATGAGCTTTTACAAAACTTGCATGCACCACTCCACAGTGACCAGCAGCTACTTTAAGTGTCTCTTTAACTTCCCTTCAGATTCTACCTTCTTGGAAGGCAGGGAGATCAGCTAATAAAATTTAACATCGCTTTACAATCCCTACTATAATATCTGTACCTTTTATATACCAATACATTTTACCGGATTAGTTGGACGGTGCTCGGCAGCAATGCTGTTCCTGCTTGTTGATGCTCCCCACCCCCAATTCCCCTTACCGGATGTGGCCATCAGCCAGCAATAGACAAAGTGCTGGCCTACACTGTAATACATAATTACATCACCAGCAACAGCTATTATTTAAGAGTTCATAGAAGATCTAGGAGGTTATGGCCTAGCAAGCATTTCCAATGGCTATCCCTTGGCTACACCTCTGTCCTTCCAACATCCCTGGCAGACCCATGTTATAGAAAAACCTGTGTTAATATCAATGCACTGATTATCTATACTGGTGCAATATATTTAAAATACATACCACCAATAAGTATCTTTTGACACATCACTGGATGAATGGAAGCATACATATCGAGAGTGACGATGAATTTATTTCAAAGTTGTCTATGAGTACCATCCAGACAGACATACTCAGGTCATCTTTGTCAATTCATGGTTCTATCATCTATCAGTTGTGATTTTCAACAGGATCCTACTGAAACCCCTGAATCACTGCAAAACTCAGATTATGCCTAAGCAAACTCATCCTCTCTACACACAAATGCAATATACAGGCTATCTATTCGGATGAGGGGTGGGAAATCATTTGGTCTGGCCCTGCCATGGCATTAGAGGTGAGTTAACTAAATATCTGATCAAATACAGCAGGCTAATTTTTAAGCTAATAGTTTTGAATGGCTCTTCAATGATGTTATAAATAACCAAATGGCCCCTAGCATGTGCACACTCTACAGCACTACACAAACTCTTCAGTGATGGCACCGTTCTGTGTTTAGTTAACAAAATCTACTGAATGAGGTCAAACATGTATTTGTCTTATGTCAAGTTTCATCCCATGTCAAGTCTCATCCTACAACAAAGACTAATTTATCAGAGATGACAGTTTTCTACCTCCCAGCAACCTTAATAACGCTTTATTAACGTTGACTGTATGGTCCACACCAGGGAGTAAATGAAATTCACTTCTCAGACGCTATCCTGCCAGCTTAAGACACGTAGGAATTGAGAGAGAAGACCCTTGAGTTTTATCAGGGGACCCAAGGAGCTTTTGCCTTGATGTAAAAGCAGCTTTCAAAACTGCAAACTGCCGAAACTGGTTTGGCTCAGCGGACAGATAGAGCCTCAGCCTGCGGACTGAAAGGTCCCGGTTGATTCCGGTCAAGGGCATGTACCTTGGTTGCCACACATCCCCAGTAGGGGGTGTGCAGGAGGCAGCTGATCCATGTTTCTCTCTCATCGATGTTTCTAACTCTCTATCCCTCTCTCTTCCTCTCTGTAAAAAAAATCAATAAAACATTTAAAACAAAACAAACAAAAATAAAAAACTGCAAACTTCCCTAACCGGTTTGGCTCAGTGGATAGAGTCGGCCTGCGGACTCAAAAGAGTCCCAGGTTCGATTCCAGCCAAGGGCACATGCCTGCGTTTCAGGCTTGATCCCCAGTGGGGGATGCGCAGGAGACAGCCCATCAATGATTCTCTCTCATCATTGATGTTTCTCTCTCTCTCCTTCCCTCTTCCTCTCTGAAATCAATAAAGAAATATGTATTTTTTTAAAAAAAAAAACATCAAAGCTTTTAAAACCCCCTTCCTTCTTTCTCCGTAGCTGACAGAAGTATGCAGCTAAACATGGGAGCTCGAAACAGTCGGTTTTCTTTAAAACGACAGGACTCTCTTTTGTTTGTTTTATCAAATCACATACTGTTTTCATGCTTTCTCCTCCCCACTTGTTTCTACACCTTCAAAGTCAGCGAACACGACTTTCCTGGCAGCCGCGCCGCACGCTCGGGATGTGGCCTCGGGGAGAGGTTGGCAGGCGCAAGCCGGCCGCGAGGGGAAGGTGGCGGGGAGCGGTGGCCACGGCACTCCCGGCTGCCCTCTGACCTTCAGATCCACAGGAGCGGCCCTCAGGTCCGAGGGCTCGGGAGCGGCGGGGCCCAGGCACAGAGGACGAGGACGTGGCAAGCCAGGCACAAAGCCGTACCCCGCAGGCCCTAGAGCCGCGAGCCGCAGTTCGCCGGGAAAGCCCCCGGCCCCCGAGCGCGCGGGCGGCGAGCGGCGGCCTCCGCGCCCAGGACCGCGGGGTCCGCGCCGGCTCAGGCCCCACCTCCCCCAACGGGCAGAGACCCAGGCCAGGGGCGAGGGAGATCGCTGCGGCGCCGGGAGCGGAGCCTGAGGACGATAAGAAGCACGAGGCCGCTGAGGAAGGGGGGCGCCCCCGGGGACTCACCTTTCCTCCCCGCACCGGAGCCCGAGGTGCCGCGGCCGCCACTCACCCACCGGCTCAGCTCGCGCGCGCCAGCACCGCCTAACCGGAAGTGGCCCCTCGCCCCGCCCCTGCCGCCTGGACAGCGGCCTCCCGACCAATCAACAACAAGCCCGCGGCTGACGCAGAGCTTCCTCGGGTAGCCATTGGCCCCACAGTCGAGTAGCCGCGATTGGCTGGAAAGCGCCACGTCCCCGCCAGCGCGCCTCGCTGCGTGGACCGGATTCCTGGCCAGCACTGGTCCCGAGCCCTGCGGGGACGGAGGCCCCAGCCCCTGCTCCGGGCCACTGGCGGGCGCGGCCGCCGCCGCCCGGTCCCGTTCACAGCCCGGTCCCGCTCACAGCGCGTGACTGGGTCTCGGCCGGGCTTCCAGGATTACCCTGGTAGTTATCCTCTGCACCTGGGGTTGAATTAATCCCACTGTTGTGAATGAAAAAGGGACCACATGCTGAACCTGAGCAGCTCTGGGGAGGCCTCCATGCCGGGCCTTACAGACTCAGGGGACAAAAGCAACCACACGGGATAGTCTGAACATAAAAAAAAAAAAAAAAAATCTAAAAGCGGGTCATGGTGGGTTGATAGTTTCCTTGACAAAGGTCGATCTTTTTAAAAAAATATATTTTTTTATTGATTTCAGAGAGGAAGGGAGAGGGAGAGAGATATAGCAATGATGAATTGATCCGCTGCCTCCACGCCCCCGTAGGGGATGGAGCCCGCAACCCCCGATGTGCCTTGATGATAGAACCCCGACCTCCTGGTTCAAAGGTCAACACTCAACCACTGAGCCACACTGCCTGGCGACGATGGGGCAATCTACCTTAACTGAGCCTATTGCCTTAAAAAAAATTGTTTTTTTGCAGAGAGAGAGAGGAAGGGAGAAAGAAGGAGAAACATCTATTTGTTTTTCCACTTATTTATGCATTTACGGGTGATTCTTGTATGTACCCTGAGCAGGGATCAAACCAGAAACCTTCATGTATCCAATGATGATGCCCTTACCAACTGTGCTACCAGGCCAGGGTCTCTATTGTCTTTTTGCATTGAAAATCATACCTTTGAAATGTCCAAGTAACCTTTTCCAGACCCCCTCAATGCACAAATGTGGGCACCAGAGCCTGAGACCGCAGACCCCCCTCATTGTTTTCTTGTTCCTCACATATCATCTCTGTGTGCTGTAAATTTAATTATTATCCTGTACCCACCAATGTAAAATATATATGTTTTCTTTTGCTTTTCTGACAATCTCAGAGATTCCCCAGTTTTATTCTCTCCCACTCCCCTAATCTACCACCAAGGAATTTCATGTAATCCTCCTTTCATCTTGTCCTTTTATTCTCATGTATAAAATAAGCTACAGTCCTAGCTGATTTTGACTCAAGAGTATTGGCCAGCAGACTGAAGGGTCCTGGGTTTGATGACAGTCAAGGGCACATACATGTCCAGGTTATGGGCTCAATCCCCTGTGTGGGGCATGCAGGAGACAGCTGATCAACGATTCTCTCCCATCATTGGTGTTTCCATCTCTCTCTCCCTCTTTACTCTTCTCTGAAATCAATAAAATATATTTAATAAAATAAAATAAGCTACAAAATTGCCATTCTCCAGAGCATTTTCTCGATCCATTTAGATTTTGCTTCCCCGCAATTTAGTCATCAGTGGCTCAAATAAATTCATAAAAATTGTTTACAGGTTTGAACATTTCTTATGCCAGAAGTATCAATTGCTAACTGAATTGAACAACCCCAACTTCTTTCCCTTTAGCACTGCCTCCATGATGGGATCACCTAGAGCATGAAGAAAATGAGGGACAGTGAAAACCCAGAAGGAGCAATAGATTGCAGGGTTGGCGGGGTGGAAGGATATAAGACCCTCCTAGGAAATCTTGAATCAAAGCAAGATCTCCCAAAACACTTTCCAATTGGAAGGGTGGGCAGCCTTTCTGAAATACTCATAGGTTTTTATTGAAGGTGAAATACTGCACGTTTTAGAAAGAGGCTGGTCCATGGGTCATCTGACAGACACTCATTAATAACTCTCTCGGTCTATAATTGATGGACCCCTGACTTTACCTGTGCTTGGGGGCCTGTATGTCCTCTCTTTGGAATTGGTCATCTAATAAGCACTAACAAGGTGTGCTGACATTTCAAGGGGGTGTCATATACTAAATAAATTGAGCCAGTGTAGGGCTGAGACATTAGCAAAGTTAGCAAGTTTGAACACAAAAAGAGAAATCCCCTCTATCACACACATCTGGCCTGACTACCTCCTGCAGGAATCTTGGGTAGTCTCACACCCAAGCCTCCATTTGGAACAACAGGGCCAGGCTAGCAAGTCCAAGTTAGGGATGGGCTAAGAAAGAAGGTCCCAAACTTAAATCAGAAAAGCAGGACTAGTAAGAAAACCTGAGGGGATGGAGGAGGTGGTAGAGGGTACAGGAGGGATAAATAGCGATGGGGAAAACAACCCCAACTTTTAGAAATGAAGAAACATGGGGAAAAAAAAAACAGACCAAAAAGGAAATGGAGAGGCCCTTGGCTGGAATTTATATCTGCCCCCTTTTACTCATCCAGAGTAGTCTAAGCAGAGAAGAAAACACTTTTTTTTTTTGTATATGGCCTTACTTTCAAGTTTTAAATTAGATAAATAGAAGCTTGGTGAGGCATCTCTCAGAGGTATAGTTCTTCTCTTGTTCTCCAGCTTCTCTCCCAAGTCTCTCCTGTTTCCTTCTCTTACCACCTCTCCTTCTCTCCCGTCTTTTCTGACTTCCTCCCCCCACCTTCCTCTTCACCTCCATTTTGTTCTCTTCCACCTCTCCTCTGATCCTGCCTCCCTTTCCTTCCTTTTCTCTTTCTCTCGGTCCTGGCCCTTCCGAGAGCATGGCTTCTTGTGCCTGCCTGGTGGCGGAAAGGAGGCGAGGAGGTCACAGAGTTACGTGCTGGATAATGCTTTTCATCTGGAAGCCGTGCTCCCAAATGGGTCTCCAAGGAAAGGCTCTGCTATCGGCGTGAGATGATGCTGGTTTTTCCTTGGTTGCAGCTTTCTCCTTCTCTCCATCCAGACAGAGTCCCTCAGAAAGTCGAATGCTGCAGAGTGATATTGGCGAGGGCTGCTTCCATTCTCCCCAGTGTGAAAGGGCGGCTCAAATAGAATTTCCTGTTAATTTAAGAGAGAATAAATTCAATAAGATATAACTTGCCTAAAATGCTCTTCTGAGGGCACATAGATATTTGTGTTAATTTTTAAAATTAATAACAGGTACCTTATAAGAGTCAGTGGCTTATTAATAATATTTGACTTTAGAAAACGGAAACCACTCTACCTATCTCCATTTACACCAGTGGCTCCCAATGTGGGGCACATGCCCCCCAGGGGGGCAATTTGACTTTTAAGGGGGGCAATTTGATAATGAGTTAACAGTGAATTTTTTGCATTTCTTATGGTTCTAGGGACCTCCTACACAGTATAGAAATATATATTGTGACATATTTATGTGTTTCAGTTTTCTATGTTTTGAAACTTTATTTGCTATTTTTAAATATCACCTCATATTATTACTAGAGGCCCAGTGCACGAAGACTCCCCATGGTTACCTGAGCCTTGGGCAGTCTTAGGCAGCAGGGAAGCCACCATCTGAGGCTTGCCTGCACCTCAGGTTGGCCCTGGGCATCTGAGGAGCTAAGGGACTTGGGGACTTGGAAGACAGTCTTGCTGAGGAGACTGGGCACCGCCATCTTGTGGCTGTGGGCACTGCCATCTTTGAGGGTGTGACAGTCAATTAGCATACCCCTCCTTATTGGCTGTGGGTGCTGCCATCTTGCGATGGCATACGGGTCAATTAGCATATCCCCTCTTTATTAGATAGGATTATTTTAAGACAATTTCTTAGAGATTTCTTTCTCAGTACTTCAACTGTCCTTTCATTCTTTTCTTTTTCTTTTTCATGGATGCTATGTTCTTTAGAAGCTTGTTTAGACCAAGTTAATGGCCTTTTAGGCTTCCTCCACATGAATAGGAGTTCACTTTTTGAATAATGGGAATTATATGTCACGGCGGCAGGAGGCATCAGGATTTTAGAGATGCTTAGATGGGGCTTGGCCAAAAAAAGTTTGGGAACCACTGGGTTAGACAGAGGCACATAGGTAATGAATATTAATGAATAGTTAATGAATACAGGTTAATGTATTCAGCTAGCTGAATGGATGGATAGGTGGATGGATGGATGGGTGGATGGATGGATGAATGGATAGATGAGCCTTGGAGCATGGAGAGATAAGGGCTGGACGCAGAGAAGTTGCCCCACTCCCCACCCCTCCTGGCCTAGCTCCTTCTCACTTTCTACAGCAGACAGGTGGGGCTCCCCAAGAGTTCTGAAAAGGAAAAGGGAGAGCCAGCTCTTCATCTCCTCAAAGGAAGAGCCCATGGAACTGCAGAGGCAGCCCTCATGTCTCTACCCGCAGAGAGAAAGCAGCTCTAGCGACAACAGTGCCATCCTAGTTTCTGTCCCCTCAGAGCCACTTTGTAGGAACTCACAAAGGCTTCTGGGGCTCCCAAGGTGCCACATTCAGGGTTTCACTTGCCCAGTTGGAGGTAAAGAAGAACAGGGCAGGAGAAAATGGCTGAAGTGCTTGTGGCTGGCACCCCCAGCACCCACCCCACAGCCTCCAGGAAGTACCCTCAGGACCCTAGAATGTGAACCCCTGCCTGAGGCCGAAGACCAGGTCTGTCCCCTGGGGGCAGCCAGAGGAATCCCATGACCATACGCACCTAAGAACAGGGCCAGCTGTGGCCTCGTGGAGGCTGCCAACGTGCTGAGGAGCGAGAGGGGCTGCGGCCCGGAGGGGTTCTCTCTTTCCCACTCTCCGCAGGTGAGGGAATCCCTCCAACTGAGGTCGCGGGTGCACGGGATGCTGTCTTCACTGGAATTATCTTGTTCTAGGTCAGAAAGAGGAGGCATTTGTTTGCGCTTTAATTCACAGAGCATGCTCACAGGGTATGGCCAACGTCTGTGGGGTGTTTATTATGGGTCAGTTTACTGTTCCAAACAATTATGTGCATTCATACTCATTTAATCCTCACAAAGACCCCAAGAGGTCAGCACTGCCATACGCGGAATCTGAGGCCCAGCAAGGTTAAGTTACTTACTCGGGGTCACATAACGAGGCAGAGCCAGGATTCAAAGCCAGCCAGCCTGGCTCCGGAGCCCATGACTTTAGCACTCTATCGTGGGAACAAGGCGATGCCGGTGAAAGGGAGGAACCAAGGTGCCTGGGCAGTTAACGGAGTGAATTTGGCCAGGAAGATTCAGCTAGCTGCACTAGCAATGGGCTCGAACCCAGATGGCCTTAAGCCAGATCCTGTTCGTGGTCCACTTGGCCTCAGCTCCTCTCAAAGGGTGGCGCACAGCCCAGCAACTTTGGCATCACCAGGGATCACGTCAGAAATGCACAATTCCAAGGGAACACTCTGTAACCTGTATATGAATGTCTCTATCTGCTGTGCTATGCACCTGAAACCAATACAAATCGGTGTCGAATGCAAAATGTAATAAAAATTTTAAAAGAGATGAAGAAATGCACAGTTTCAGGTTCACCCAGAGTTGCTGAATTTTAACAAGACCCCAGTCTGCACATTCAGGTTTGGGAAGCACTTCAATAGGTCATACCACCTGTTGATGCAGAGTTGAAAGGTGTAGCAACCCAGGTAAGCTTCGGGATACTGGTTTTTAATAATGTAGTGATATCTCCTCTCTCTCTCTCTCTCTCTCTCTCTCTCTCTCTCTCTCTCTCTCTCTTCCTCCCTCCCTCCCTGTCTCCCAAAGTTCCAAGAGGCTGGGGTGTGACTGTCCTTCTGACTGAGAGAGTACCCTACTTGGTCTAAAGAGAAAACGAGTTTCTTCAGCTCTAAGGAAAGAGAAGGGTCCTGAGGGCGTCCCAGGACAATTTTTTGAAATCAGCCCAGGGACATCTCGGGAGTGGCAGTTCCTGTGACACCAGATAGCCTCTGACTCTGAAAGTCCAGCTGTTCTCTGAAGTCCTAGAATATATTTTAACTATTGTCTATTTCTGTTTTCCTCGGCCTTAGCCTAAAGAGTACGGTGTGTGTGCGCGCATGCGCATGTGTGATAGGATGTATGGGCAAAAACAGAAATGGATCACCATTTTATTATAGTCACAAAACACGAGAAGGCATTCACGGACTTGCAAACAACGTGGGCCAGCATCCGCTCCACTCACCATTTAGAACGGGGGCTGGGAACTGGCAGCCTCCAGACTGGCCTGTAGATAGGTTTTGTGTGCCCACTAAGTGTTGGCTATACTGTGCTTTAATATTTTTTATGGGCGGGGAATATGTCATATAAAAATCCAGATTTTGGGCTTCTCATGAAAAAAAAACAGAGTATCTAGTGACACCAGGCCTGTGTTCTACCATGGAAACAATTCATGGAAACCGTAATTGAACCTCTACTTTCTCATTGCCACTGTCCCTGACACTCCCTATTGTCTGCTCGATGCCGAAACCAAGTGTCAGCCCAGCTGCTGTTTTACTTATAACAGAGCTGAGAGGAAAGCCAGCCATTTCTTAGGTCCATGACATGTGGACTCTTTACCCGCTTATACCATCTGCGGACAGTGGAGTGTGTAATCCCTGGCTTGAATGAAAGTTGGCAGAGATCCCCTGGGATCTACATACTCTTTTAAAATTTCTAAATATAACATGAAATTCTGCCTGCTTCCTGAGCCAGCTTGGAGGACTAATTTATTACTGGTGTGGTGCATGGGTATTTACTGAGCTCCTCTTGTGTTCCCGGCCCGGTGCTTGCCACTGTGGATGATTCAGAGGCATGGAAGAAATTGTAGTATTAGTTGAAGAAACAAGATTGAAACCTATGAAACAGTTAGGGAAAAATGTGACGGAGGTTTTGACCAGGGAAAGTTTTGTCTTGGCAGAAAGGCGTTGTGAGGTGTGCCTGGAGGAATAGGTGGGCTTTAGAGTGCAGCATCAGGGGAGGATGTCTAAGTCGCGGACAAGGACAGCCCAAGTGTGGCTAGAGTGGAAGATTTGGGCTGGAGAAGGAGATGAGGCGGAGAAAACTAATTGAGGAGGAGAAAGTGATCAGTAAGAAGGGCAAGACCGGGGAAGTTAATGAAGAGTCATGCACGCCAAAATGAGTGGATTTGCCCAGCTGGCATGGCCCAGTGGTTGAGCATCAACCTATGAACCAGTAGGTCATAGAGTTCGATTTCCCATCAGGGTACATGCCCAGGTTGTGGGCTTGATCTCCTTTGTAGAGTGTGCAGGAGGCAGCTGATCAATGATTCTCTCTCATCATTGATGTTTCTTTCTTTAAAAATATTTTTTTATTGATTCAGAGAGGAAGGGAGAGATAGAAATATCAATGATGAGAGAATCATTGATTGGCTGCCTCCTGCGCGCCCCCTACTGGGGACTGAGCCCGCAACCAGGCTTATGCCCCTGATTGGAATCGAACCTGGGACCCCAGGTCTGATGTTTTATCCACTGAGCCAAACCAGCTAGGGCTTATCACTGATGTTTCTATATCTGTCTCCTTTTCTCTTCCTCTCTAAATATATATATATATAGTTATTTATTTTATGAGTGGATTTGGGGTAAACCAGAACCTGGAAATAAACAGGGAATCAGCTGCTATTCCAGTCACACTGACTCTCTCTCTTCCCAGAATGTTCTGACTCTAATGCTTTGGCCAGCCTACTTGTCCTCATCCTCTGTGACTTGGCTCAGACCCTAGGCCTCTGGGACAGCTTACTGGGAGGAGTGAGGCAGCCTGCCTCTGTGCCCCTCTGACACCCCAGGCATGAGCTCTGAGTGCTGCCTGGAAGAAGAGGTTTTGTAATTTGGGGATTTATCCATCTGACCTCACCAAATTATAAACCCCTGGAAGGGGTTACTGCGTCTTTCTCCACTGGGACTCCAAAGCCTTCAACAGTGTTTGGCACTTACCAAGTACTCAGTAGCATGTTTCTGAATGAGCAAATGAATGAATCAGCTAGCGCATTGCTGTCGAAGTTCAGGCAAGAGGTGATAAGGTGGAGGAAGGGAGGATCTGTCAGTATGGGAAACATTTCAAGGAAAGAATTTGGTAGGATTTAGTGCCAAGTTGACTGGTGGCCAAAGAGTCTAGAGCCGTGGTTGGCAAACTGCGGCTCGCCAGCCACATGCGGTTCTTTGGCCCCTTGAGTGTGACTCTTCCACAAAATACCACAGCCTGGGCGAGTCTATTTTTGAAGAGGTGGCGTTAGAAGAAGTTTAAGTTTAAAAAATTTGGCTTTCAATCGTTGTACTGTTGATATTTGGCTCTGTTGACTAATGAGTTTGCCGACCACAGGTCTAGAGGAACTCAAATTAAGGAATGAAAGGACATCCTGACAGCTAGAAATTTTGGGACCGGGAGCGGAGATGATTTCATTCCTGGAGCATCTGCAGAGCGAAAGGTTCTCTGAGACACTGGTGCCCTGCACCCTCTGTTTACCTGAGCTGTCCTTTTTGGTCTTGGTCTTTTTGCTTCTCCTGGAACTCCAGCCATTTCAGGATCAAGGAAATGAAGGGCAAAAGGGGAAAAAACAGAGATGAAATTCTCAATTTAAATCTTGTTTCTGGTTATATTTTTCCTGATGCAAAAGCTTTAGAGGCAAATATAAGCTGTAGCTCTATTGGGTGTGACACATATTAAATAAAATACCAGAAGGAAAAGTAGGGAAGGGGAGGTCGGGTGGGTGGGGTGGATGGGGAGCAGACCCATGCTGCTGATCTGGCTGAGGAGGAGTGGGTGTAGCTCCATCTGTTGGGTGCTGTGTCTCAGCCATTTATTTCATTTGCTGTAAGCTGCATATTGTTGCCAACATATAAAAACTGATATAATTGCAACCAGACCAGAGAGTCTGCCTGAATGAGGAGAAAACTCATCCCCCAGGGCTTCATTCTGGGGAATTAAGAAGAAACTAAATGATTGTACAAAGCCATTATTGAGATAACAGCAGAGCAAAAATTAACCTCTCCCTGCTTCTCCCATCCCTTTGGTCTGTTTTTACATGACAGCCCAGACTGGGTTGCCATAGCTTCCTGGCTGGTCTCTCTCTACACCTATTCTCCCTCTCTTCATATCAGCTGTCACTGCAACAGCCAGCAGGACCTTTCAACATGTAGATTGGATCATGTTACCACCCAGTTAAAAATGGTGCTAAGGCTCTCATTACACTCAAAGTCTAAATTCATTTGCATGGCTTCCCAGGTCGCTCCTGGTTTGGCCCCTGCCCACTTTCACTAATGTTCTCCTACTACCACTCCTCTTTCCACACCGGGCTTCCTTCCCTTCCTCTAAACTCATCACGCTCTTCCTCAGGATGAAGTGTCAGTCTTACACGCATTTGTTCCCTTAACCTGTACAACGTTTTCCGCCTTTTATCTGGCTAGTGCCCAAATAAAGGTTTTAATCTCCTCTGGCCTTCTGGAAATATTCAAAGCTCTCTGTGCTAGAGATTGCCAATAGGCCTCCAGGATTTCTTCTTCCCTTCTCCCTGGGGGGCAAGCATCTAATTCTGTATTGGACACAGGTAGAATAGAGAATGCATTTCCCAGCCTCCCTTGCAGCTGAGTGTGGTCATGTGGCTGAATTGTGGCCTTTGAATATAAACAGAATAGTAATTTAAAAAATAGTAATAGTAATTTAAAAAATTTTAATTTTTAAACATTTTGAGACAGAAAGTTACGTCAATATATCTTGTCCTATTAGAGTCCAGCACTCCCCAGCTCAGCATCTTATTCAGAAATTTAAAAATTTTTAAATTTATTTAGGTGACACTTGATCCAGAGATTTCTTAATTATAGATTTCTATATGATATGCAGAGTGTCAACCTAGTAGAAATTCTTTAACAGTGGGCAACTAACAGTTTTTCTTGTGTTAATATTTTTCTAGCCCAAGGCAGCCTTAATAATACAAGTTAGTATTTATTGAGAGTTTATTTAAATCTGCCTGTCAATCTGCTGAGGAGTGTGTCAAGCACTTGATGCTTTGGGGCTCGCTTGATCCTAACATCTGGATGCGGTTGGAACTATCCTAATTTCCATCGTGAAGATCAGAAAGCCCACCCCGGAGAGTTAAGCAGTGTGCCCACGGGCTCATGGTCAGAGCAGTGACTTGGGCCCAGCTCTGTGTGAGCTCTTACCCACTCTGAGAGATTATCTTCTCGGGCTCTGTTAGTTTTCAGTTTACTAACGACACCTTGAAAGAAAACTCGTTTTGTTATTCTGTGTCTGAACTGTTGCTTCCTGTTGTGACAAAAATCTCTTCTTTGATAACTTTTTTTTTTCTTCTGGTGATCGTTACAATTTATTTCTGTCCTCCCTTTTTAAAAAAACAACCCACAAATCAAGTTCACTAGGGCCCTAGATCCCACTTAATCTTTGATCTCTATTGTAGTGCTCAGTGGAGTAGGTGTATTCTCAACTCCTGTCTCTCTCATACCAACCATTCTTAAGACTCAAACCTTATGTTATTTATACATACATGGGCATTTCCACAAGCATGGAAAAAATAGGCCTGTACAATGGAACTTTCCAGGACAGACTATACATTGAAAAAGTGACCCTAGAAGATTCGTAAAGTCCAATCAGAGGCCAGGTGAGTAGGTCAAGGAACCCAAGGAGGAGACAGTGTTTTAAACAATGTTTTGTTTAATTTCTCTGTAGGACTAGGAACTGGATTAGAAATTAGGTTTTACTTTTTTTTACCGGTGTTACTAACTTATTCTTATTATTGGAGAGTTATTGTTCTTTTCTTTTTTAATCCTCACCTGGGGATATGTTTATTGATTTTTTTTTAGAGAGAGGGGAAGGAGGGGGGAGAGAAAGAGAGGAATGTTCATCAGTTGCCTTTTGTATGCACCCTGACCAGGGATCAAACCTGCAACCTTTTGATGTGCGGGATGACACTCCAACCGACTGAACTGCCTGGCCAGGGCACTTTTCATTTTTTATAAGATTCCTCCTCTGGAGTCAAGCCTACTGTGCTTGCCGTGTGGAGAAAGAGAATATGGCAGGGAAAGCACTGGGTCCTGAGTGGCAGTATTTCATGCCCCTCCCTGAGCTCATTAACCAAGTTGCTTGGTTTTTGGATCTCAGAGCCCAGGCCATCTGGGCTGCAGGAAGGGATGTCCGGCCGGCCTGATTTAAGTCATGTACCTGAACCGGTTGTGCTGGTGCAAGTCAGCAAAAATCTGAGAGAGGGCCTCACTCTCCCCCTTGGCCATCAACTGCATGAGGCTCTCGCTGGGCTGGGAGGCTTGAGGTTTCTTCTCTACTAACTGGATAGAGGAAAAAAAAAAAAAGCAAAGCCAGATGGTTAAGACCTGAGAGTCTGTATTTTCCTAATATCATGATCCAAACCCAAAAGTATTTGATAAAAACTCTCAACAAACAAGGAATAAAAGGGAATTCCCTCAACCTGATAAAGGACATCTACAAAGATCCCACCGTTAGCAGCATACTTAATGAGAGACTGAATGTTTCCCCCCTAGGATTGGGCATAAACATGTTTGCTTTTGCCATTTCTACTAAACACTGTACTGAAAGTTTTAGCTAAGGCAATAAGCAATAAATGCAAAAATGCGTATGAATTGGAAATGAAGTAAAATTGTCTCTTATTTACAGATGACATATATACATGTAGAAAATTACAGGGAACCACAAAAATACTATGTTTAAAAACAAGATTAATATAAAAATCAATTGTATTTCTATATACTATCAATGAATGCAGCAAACATAAAATTAATAAAACACAATTCCATTTAAAATAGTAGCCACAAAATAGAATACGTAGGAATAAATTTAACAAAAGAAATGCAGAATTTGTATACTAAAAGCTATAAAAACATTGCTAAGAGAAATGAAAGAAGATTGAAATAAATGGAAAGACATTCCATATTCATATATTTGAAGACTCAATATTGTCAAGAGGGCAATATATATATATTGATTTTTTACAGAGAGGAAGGGAGAGGGGTAGAAAGTTAGAAACATCGATTAGAGTCATCGACCAGCTGCCTCTTGCACACCCCCTACTGGGGATGTGCCCACAACCAAGGT
The DNA here is from genome assembly GCA_963924515.1 of Vespertilio murinus. Taxonomy (NCBI): domain Eukaryota; kingdom Metazoa; phylum Chordata; class Mammalia; order Chiroptera; family Vespertilionidae; genus Vespertilio; species Vespertilio murinus. The sequence continues at coordinate 57,610,168 of OZ004712.1, forward strand.
ACATGCCCTTGACCAGAATCAAACCCGGGACCCTTCAGTCTGCAGGCCGACGCTCTATCCACTGAGCCAAACCGGTTTCGGCAAGAGGGCAATTCTAATTGATGCGTAAAATCCCAGTGATCTATTTTGTAGAAACTGATAGGCTAATCCTAAAATTTATATGGAAATACAAAGGACTTAGAATAGCCAAGATAATTTGAAAAAGAACAAAATTGGAAGACTTACAACAGCCAATTTGAAAACTTACTATAAAGCTACATTAATCAAGACATTGTGGTATTGACACAAAACTAGGCATACATTTACTTTCAATGGATTTTTGACAAAAGTGCAAGACAATTTAATGGAGGAAAGGTTAATTTTTTTCAACAAATGGTGCTGGGTAAATTGTACATCCACATGTGAAAACACAAATACTTAGACCTTTTCCCACACCATACACAAATAGTAATGCAAAAGGGATCATAGATTTAACTGAAAGAGCTAAACGTATAAACTTCCAGAAGAAAACATAGGATAAAATACTTGTGACTTTGAGTTCAACAAAAAAAAGTCTTAGCTATAACACCAAAACCCCGTTCTATAAAAGAAGAAATTGATAAATTACATTTCATCAAAATTAAAAACTTTTATGTGCTGGGTGTGGAAATGGCTGGGGAGAGGTCAATGGGGGGGGGGGAATGAGACATATGTAATACTTTAAACAATAAAGGATTAAAACAAATAAAAACTTGTGCTCCACAAAGGTCATCATTAAGATATAAAAAGACCATAATCTGTTTGCTCAGTGGATAGAGCATTGGCCTGTAGACTGAGGGGTCCCGGGTTTGATTCCAGTCAAGGGCTGCAGGCTTCTCCCCAGCTAGGGCCCTGGTCAGGGTTCGTGCAGGAGGCAACCAATTGATGTGCGTCTCTCACATCGTTATATCTTTCTATCTTTCCCTATCTCTTCCGCTCTCTCTAAAATCAATGGAAAAATATCCTTGAGTGAGGATTAAAAAAAAAAAGGAAAATAAAAAGACAATTCACACACTGGGAAAAAATATTTGCAAATCATATATCAAATAAAGGATGTATATTCAGAATATATGAAAAATTATAGCAATTCAAGAAGATAAAACTTAATTTGGAAATAGGGTTTTCAACAAAAGACTTGAATAGACATTTCACCAAAGAAGACTTGAGCTCCTCCTCTGCCATCCTGGTGTGTTCAGTTGATTCTCCTTCGTCATGTCTTCTCACAAGACTTTCAGGATCGAGAGGTTCCTAGCCAAGAAACAAGCAGAATCAGCCCATTTTCCAATGTGTTTGGATGAAAACTAGTAATAAAGTCAGATGCAACTCTAAGAGGAGACATTGGAGAAAAACCAAACTGAGTCATTCTATAAGAAATCACACATGAGAGCTGGCTCACATGTTTATGTGGCATCCAGGTTACCTGCACCTTTAAATAACTGAAAAGATCGCTACTGTCTGGACAGTTGGACATTTTAATTGGGAATTTATTGGGACAATGATATTTCTCTTGATTTTTTTCTTCAGTAGTAGGTTGGTTCAGTAATAAATGAGAGTTTAAAAAGAACATTTGAACAGACATTTCACCAATAATAAGCCCATGAAAAGTTACTCAACATCATCAGTCATTGAAGAAATCCAAAGTGAAACCATTACATTAACAAAAAAGACAGACAAAATACTAGATTTGGTGAGAATGTGGAGAAACTGAAACCCTCTTGCATTGCTGGTAGGAATAAAAAATGGTACAGCCACTCTGGAAAAACAGTTTGCCAGTGGTTTTTTGTTTGTTTGTTTGTTTGTTTGTTTGTTTTAATTTAAAGGTAAAGTTAACATATGACCCAGCAATTTCATCTCTTGGAGTTGAACCATAACAAATGAAAACTATGTCTATAGAGAAACTTGTACATAAATGTTCATAGTAGCATTATTCATAACAGCCTCAAACTGGAAACAATCTAAACATCCATCAACTAGTGAATAGATAAACAAAATGTGACATATCTATACAATGGAATACTATTCAGCAATTGGAAAGAATGAATTAGGTCTGGCTGGTGTAGCTCAGTTGGTTGGAGTGTCATCTTGTACAACAAAAAGTGTCGGGGGGTTTGATTCCCGGTGGAGATAGCATGCAATAAATTGATGTCTCTCATGTCAATGTGTTCTCTCTCTCTCTCTCTCTCTCTCTCTCTCTCTCTCTCTCTCTCTCTCTCTCTCTCTCTCCCCACCCTCTCAAAGATCAATTAAAAAAAAAAATAAATGAATTACTCATCGCCTGTGATTCTGATGTGGATGAACTCGAAAAAATTATGCTGAGTGAAAGAAGCCAGACACAAAAGACTGTTAAAAGGTTTTGTTTATATGTAATGTTTAACAAATACAAATTTATAGACTGAAAACAGGTCAATGGTTGCCTAGGACAGGAAATAGGAACAGAGAGTGACTTTAAATGGGCACAAAGGAATTTTTTATGGTGATGGAACTATTTTAAAACTGGGTTGTGGTGATGGTTGCACAATCCTATACATTTATTGAAAGTGTTGAACTGTACACTTATAAGGGGCAAATCTTACAGTTGGTTGTACATTATACCTCAATTAAAGGCAGGGATTGCCTTGACAGGGTGCTTACTCACAACCCAGATCACCTAAGCTCTACCCCTCAGCTCTGGCCTTGGCTGGAGGTGGCAATGGTGCCCACTGACCTTGGAGTCTCCTGAGAGGCTGCCGCTGCTCTTGGGCACCAGACAGTGAGTGATAAGAATCCTAGGGTCTTTGGTGGTGATGGACAGGCCCTTCTGCAGGATTTGAACTAGTCGGATCCAGAAGTGGAAGACAGTCTCAGGATGGTCAGAGTGGAGTCTTAGATAGTAGATCTTCTCTGTGACCGTCCTCAACCGCAGGATGCGTTGAAGCTGGTCACAGACTTGGAGCTCCACGAACTTCAATGGGAGTATCCTGAAGGCATGAAGGAAGACACACATCGACAACCCCATTGCTTCCAACCCTGTCTTCATTAAAATGAGGAGTGTCAGTGGGCTGATGTGACTCAGTGGTTGAACATCGACCTATGAACCAGGAGGTCACAGTTCGATTCCTGGTTGGGGCACATGCCTGCGTTGTAGGCTCGGTCCCCAATGGGGGGCATGCAGGAGGCAGCCTATCAATGATTCTCTCTCATCATTAATGTTTCTACCTCTCCCTCTCTCTTCCTCTATGAAATAAACAAACAATACATTTTTTTAAAATTTAAATGAGGAGTATCTTCTTCAGGACTCAGGCTTTTGAGGGTGGGAATAGGGCTCAAACTTTGGGGAGGTCATGTTCACCTCAAGAGCTTGCTTAATATGCAGACATCTGAAGATACCCCTCAGATTCAGTAGGTCTGGGGTGTGTCCTTGGAATCTGCATTTTAACCTCCACCCATCCTGCCATGATTTTCATGCTGGTGGACCAGGAACCTGCTTGAGAGAGACAGCCCAGGAGTAGCTGGGTCACAGGGTTTTTCCATTTCCTTCTTCACAGCACAAAGGGAGCTACTCTCCGCTGCCACAGAGTGGAGCAGCTTATCCAGTCATTGATCCTATTGCCCCAATTACTCTTCCCAAAGGCACTAGGGTTCTGGGAGCTGGCTTTGGGCTGAACAGTGGTCAGCTAGGGCTGGGCTGTGCTTGCTCTAGGAACACTAAAACATAATGGAGGTGCTTATCACTGAGGTGACATGGAGAAATGAAGGGTTTATCTGGATTTCTAAGAATATCTAGAGACTCTCTTGTTGTTGTTAATCCTCACTTGAGGATATTTTTTCTTTGATTTTTAGAGAGCGTGGAAGAGAGAGGGAAAGACAGAGAGAAATATCGATGTGAGAGAAACACGTGGATTGGTTACCTCCTGCATGCACCCTGACCAGGGCCCTGAGAGGAAAGGAGCCTGCAACCGAGGTACATGCCCTTAACTGGAATCAAACTCAGGACCCTTTGGTCCATAGGCTGATGCTCTATCCACTGAGCAAAACTGGCCAGGGCTAGAGATTCTTGAATATCCTACAGATTACTTGAAGAGGCTCAAATATTTAAAAAAAAAAAAAAAAGGGGGGGGGGCTGTTTCTGCCCAGCTGGTGTGGCTCAGTGACTGAGCATTGATTCTTGCTCAGGGCACATGCCTGGGTTGCTGGCTCGATCCCTGGTGTGGAGCCTGCAGGAGGCAGCCAATCAATGATTCATCCTCTCTCATCATTGTTGTCTCTCTCTCTCCCTCTCCCTTCCTCTCTCTGAAATCAATTTAAAAACTTTTCTTAGCTGAAACCGGTTTGGCTCAGTAGATAGAGCGTCGGTCTGCGGACTGAAGGGTCCCAGGTTCGGTTCCGGTCAAGGGTATGTGCATTGGTTGAGGGCATATCCCCAGTAGGGGGTGTGCAGGAGGCAGCTGGTTGATGTTTCTCTCTCATCGACATTTCTAGCTCTCTATCTCTCTCCCTTCCTCTCTGTGGAAAATCAATAAAATATATATTTTTAAAAAACACTTTTCTTAAAGGGCTGTTTTATCCTAGACAAGCATGATGTGAGTATATATTACAGTTCTCATGACCCTTAGTTCCACTCATTTTACTGGTAGGAAAACGAAGATGCATCAAGTAACTTAAGACTCAAACAGTATCTGAGTCTCTTTAATTGCATGCCAAGGACGAGAACCTGCAGCTCCCAACCTGGGCTCCATCAGCCGGATCTCACTGCTTTCTTGCCCCTGGGCAGAGAGATTGCCTAAGAATTCCGTGAGGTGAGTGCAGTGAGAAGGAACATGAGCATGTAGATTGGCCCCTCATTCCTGTCCACACAATGCCTCCCGTTACCCCATCGGACCAAGATGCTGGTGGTGCGCCCACTGTCTTGGGCTACTGCTGTCTGACAAAATTAATGTCGCTGCTGAGGACGCCTCTGCGTTCTCCCACCTTGAGTTTAGTGTCAAAGCGGTCTTTGCTCTGAGTCTACCCCCTCCCCCTGCGTGTCCTTCACTCCCATTGGCGCCGCTTACCTCTTCAGGATGATGTTTGGGGCTGTAGATGGTCTGTTCCAGGTCTGGCTCTGCCCCCGGTGCCATTTGACGCGGGCCATGAGGAGGATGTTGGGAAGGGGCAGGCAGGGCACGGTGGAGGTCACCCCGAGGGCCATGGTGTAGGAGGCTTTGTAGATGTCGATCCAGTTGCTGTCCTTTTTGACCTGCAAAGCAGCCCCATGGGCACAGCCTGAGGTCTGGCAGAAGGAGCAGCACCTTTCAGCTGAGAGTTTCTCAACTTCGGCAATGCATTGCGGGCAGGATGATTCTCTGTTTGGGGGAGGGGCTGCCCTGTGTACTGCGGGGTGTTTAGCAGCATCCTCGGCCTCCACTTACTAGATGCCAGTAGCACAGCTCCCCACCCCCGCCCAAGCAGTGACAACCAAAAACGTCTCCAGACGCAGCCAAACGTCCCCTGGTTTTAGAAGGCAAATCATCGCTAGGTGGGAACCACTGTCTTAAACCTGTATTGGATACACAACTGTAACTGTACTTACACTACCTACTGTTAGCATCTGCCCACCAGAACTATATAACCCAGGACTTCCCTGGCATGTGTCACATTTCTGTGAATCCTCCCTAGGCTGTTTCCTGGCTTTTCTTTGGAAAACGCCCTTTGACCCTTCTTTGAGGGGCCCTGTAGTCCCCTGCAGCTTCCCTGCTCTGTGAGCTCCTGGTAATTTTCAGACGCTGAGAACAGAGCCCAGGCCTGAAACAGAAATGCACCTAGTGCCCCTTGTACTGAGGCCGTGGCCTCCTGGGTGTGCATATAATCCTCATGTCAGCCCACCCCTTTGACATTAGAGAACCCTGGGATTCAGGTTGCAGGTCATTTGCACCGTGATGCCTCCTGGACTGCACTCTGAGCCCAGGTCTCTCTGGGGCCCAGCTTTTGTTCTCTCGTCAATCAGCATTTCTGTTCCACACCCTCAAAGGGCATCTTGTTTCACTGCCTCTTTGACCGTCTGCTTTGGGCTTCCTGGAGGAGGAAATAAATTGGGAGGTTCAGATACCAGATCCTCCACTCAGCGCAGAGAACGCCTGCCTCTCACCCCCGGGATGACCACTGACTGCAGGAGAGCCCTGTCTGGGGCTCTGCAAAGTCAGGGTCAAGTGGGGGTGGCCTTGTATCTCAGGCCCACTGGCCGCTCCTTGCCCCAGCTCTCACTCCACTCCAGTTCCAGCGACAGACTCTCCTGGCACCTCTTGGGAACAGGTTTAGGAGTGTGGGGGAGTGCCCTCGGAGTGGCTCCGGAGTACCTGGACAAAGTTGCTTTCAAACACCACGGACTCAGGAAACAGGTTGAATTCTGGAGAGTGAACCATCTGGCAGAGCAGTCCCTCCTCCACACCCAGGCCCACTCCAGGGGTTGGTTCTCCATCCACAGGCAAGAGGCCCCTGAATTCTTCCCAGGCGTTCAGGGAAGAGAAAGTTGGATAGGATCTTGTGACTTTTACTGTTTTCGATTTCCACCACGTCTTTCTAGGTGGAACTGATGACAACATTTTTTCTGCACATGCTCAGGGGCTCGCTGCACATTTGTCCTGGGACCTCTCTCTGCCCTTCTGGCCTTGGGCCGCAGGCCAAGGCCTGGGACCGCCAATCAGCTCACAATGATGAATGGATGACATCATGAAAAACCAGGGCAAGCCTACAGGAAAGGGAAATGCGGAGGAGCCGCCCTCTTCCTCCAGAATGCTTTGCTGGCTGGTTTATGCCCTGACATTCTCCAGCCCTTCTTGGAACCTGAAGACACGGCTTCCCCAGAGCTTGCTGAGAAGGAAGTGAGCCAGGTGGAAGTGAGGGAGGCAGTGAGCTGAGAAGGAAGTGAGTCAGGTGGAAGTGAGGGAGGCAGTGAGCTGAGAAGGAAGTGAGCCAGGTGGAAGTGAGGGAGGCAGTGAGCTGAGAAGGAAGTGAGCCAGGCGGAAGTGAGGGAGGCAGTGAGCTGAGAAGGAAGTGAGCCAGGCGGAAGTGAGGGAGGCAGTGAGCTGGGAAGGAAGTGAGCCAGGCGGAAGTGAGGGAGGCAGTGGTGAGCTGAGAAGGAAGTGAGCCAGGTGGAAGTGAGGGAGGCAGTGGTGAGCTGGGAAGGAAGTGAGCCAGGTGGAAGTGAGGGAGGCAGTGGTGAGCTGAGAAGGAAGTGAGCCAGGTGGAAGTGAGGGAGGCAGTGAGCTGAGAAGGAAGTGAGCCAGGTGGAAGTGAGGGAGGCAGTGAGCTGAGAAGGAAGTGAGCCAGGCGGAAGTGAGGGAGGCAGTGGTGAGCTGAGAAGGAAGTGAGCCAGGTGGAAGTGAGGGAGGCAGTGGTGAGCTGGGAAGGAAGTGAGCCAGGTGGAAGTGAGGGAGGCAGTGGTGAGCTGGGAAGGAAGTGAGCCAGGTGGAAGTGAGGGAGGCAGTGAGCTGAGAAGGAAGTGAGCCAGGTGGAAGTGAGGGAGGCAGTGGTGAGCTGGGAAGGAAGTGAGCCAGGTGGAAGTGAGGGAGGCAGTGGTGAGCTGGGAAGGAAGTGAGCCAGGTGGAAGTGAGGGAGGCAGTGAGCTGAGAAGGAAGTGAGCCAGGTGGAAGTGAGGGAGGCAGTGAGCTGAGAAGGAAGTGAGCCAGGCGGAAGTGAGGGAGGCAGTGGTGAGCTGAGAAGGAAGTGAGCCAGGTGGAAGTGAGGGAGGCAGTGGTCAGCTGGGAAGGAAGTGAGCCAGGCGGAAGTGAGGGAGGTAGTGGAGAGCTGAGAAGGAAGTGAGCCAGGTGGAAGTGAGGGAGGCAGTGGTGAGCTGGGAAGGAAGTGAGCCAGGTGGAAGTGAGGGAGGCAGTGGTGAGCTGGGAAGGAAGTGAGCCAGGCGGAAGTGAGGGAGGTAGTGGAGAGCTGAGAAGGAAGTGAGCCAGGTGGAAGTGAGGGAGGCAGTGAGCTGAGAAGGAAGTGAGCCAGGTGGAAGTGAGGGAGGCAGTGGTCAGCTGGGAAGGAAGTGAGCCAGGCGGAAGTTGGAAAGCTCCTTCCACTGCTCAGAGGAAAATACTTCCCCTGCCTTTCAACCCTCCCTCACTCTTAATGCAACCCACCTGCCAAAGAGTGTTAAGGGCTGTTTCTGTAAAACCCAGCCTTCCCATGCTTTGCATGACGTGGGCCCCCACACGCCTGGTGTATCTGCAGAAGCCTTTCTGGTTATGGAGGGAGTTGGTGCCTCTCTGTGCTCTGCTATGGCTGGCTGGTTACTTCTGCAGGCCTAGGTCCCTTAGGAGGCCAAACTGAAGGAGCAATAGAAGTCATTAGTTTCTTACCCAGAGGCTGGCTTTGTGAGGGTGCCAGCTGGGAGGACTAGAACCCCGATGAGCAGCTCTGCGGGATCAAGAAGCCATTCCCCCTCTCAGAGTGACAGTGTTCCTCAGTCCTGGGCCAGAGGGAGAAAGAGCCCAAGTCCTGGGGTGGCTAGATCAGGGGCAGAGAACCAAGCTGACTGATCACTATTCAAGTCTATCTCAGGGAGAAATGGTTCTCCAACTTGGACAAAATTTCAGGATGTATTAAATAATGCATTGACCATCAAGGTCAAATGTGATCAATTCAGAAAAGCAATTTGACAACCAATGGATGCAATGTACAAGCTTTAAGATTTATTTTATATTTCATTATTAAGTCATCTGATTCTATCAGCCCCTCACTTGGTCATTTCTTTTAAAAAAATATATATATTTTTATTGATTTCAGAGAGGGGGGGGGAGAGATAGAAACATCAATGATGAGAGAGAATCATTGATTGGCTGCCTCCTGCACATCCCCTACTGGGGACCATACCCACAACCCAGGCATGTGCCCTTGACCAGAATCGAACTCAGAACCCTTCAGTCCACAGGCTGATGCTTTATCCACTGAGCCAAACGGGCTAGGGCAGTCATTTCTATTGTGCTCCTGCTCAAGCACCTGGACTAGCTCCCGGTGGGTAAAGCAACTTCTGCACCCGTTCCTCGTGTTCTTTTGTTGACCAGGGGGAAATGTCCTCCATGGTAACGTTCGCTAAGGATGGGGCAGAGGCTACGTCCTGTGGTTACATTTCCCTAGAAACACGCAGAACAAAAAGTGATGGCGATTAACACACTGATATGATGCTTTTCACAGTTAAAGCTTACCCACAACGGTAAAGCTTATTGGTGTAGATATGTGATTTAGATATATTTGGCCACTGAACATTCAAAAGTCCTCTGCCATTGGGAAAATGCCCCTCTCCCTTTCCCATATAATCCTATCAAACCCACTTTTTGAAAAATACTTAATTGCATTGTCTCCATTCCTTTAGTAATAGAATTTCTGACTGGGCACAATTTTTTAGAATAGAGGTTATTATTCCGGGTCTCCCTTCCAGCGAGGTAAGGCCATATGACCATGTTCTGGCAAAAGAGATGCAAGCTCCAGTGTCAGGCGCAGTTTATGTAAGGAATCTTTGTAGGAAGGGGACGTGATCCTATTCACGCCTTGCTTTTTCCTTTTGGCTGGAATACACACTTGAGGGCTGGAGCTTGAGCAGCCCTTTGGGTCATGGAGCAGCATGCTAAGGAGGGTAGCATCGCAAGATACAAGGGCTCCAGTTGTTTGATGATCATAAAACTATGATGCTAGTCTGAATGAGATAAATTAGGATTTTCTGTTATATTGAGCCAGACTTCAAACCAGCTGACACAACTACATAAAACTACTATCTACTCTTCTGGACCAATTTTACAGGAAACGATGGGTATTATTTATCAACAATTCCAAGCAATGGAGAAATTATGGTTAATTTATGAGAAATTAGGACCTTAAGAATGACTGAGATAGCTTCTGGAGAAAGTTGTATATATTTTCTAACGATATGAAAAACTCATTGCTTTCCTCTGCCTGTGTATTCTGTGATGTTGTTGCTACCACAGTTTTTGCTTTTTGCACATTTTGGTGATGAGCACTTTGGTGACTGTATTTTGGTTTGAGGCTAAAGTCACTTGGGCAGTGTCAGGTATCATTCAATTGCTCAGGAATGACCAGAATATCTGTTTGTCAGTTGGGACTAGACCTAGGTTTTGTGTTTAAAGCTTATGCAATTTTGGGTACTATTAAAAATAAAAAGACTGGCCCTGGCTATGTGGGTCAGTTGGTTGAAGTGTTGCCCCATACAACAAAAGGTTGCAGGTTTTCTTTCTGGTCAGGGCACATATCCAGGTTGTGGGTTTGCTCCCCAGTTGGGGTGCTTATGGGAGGCAACCAACCAATCTCTCTCTCTCTCTCTCTCTCTCTCTCTCTCTTCCTCTCTCTCTAAAAATCAATAAAAAGATATCCTCAGGTGAGTATTTAAAAAAAGATAAAAATGCAAATAAAAGACTGGAGGGAGGGGGGTACTCAGAGTTGTTTAATGGGTACAGAATTTCAGTTTGGGAAGATGACGAAGTCCAGGAAATGGGTGGTAATGATGGTTGCACAACAATGTGAATGTACTAGGATGTAATGCCACTGAAGTGTAACCCTAAAAATGATTAAAATAGTATATTTTACTAGATGTGTATTTTACCACACTAACAAATGGTGGTACATAAAAAAAAATCATAATTTAAAATCCCACCACGTAAAACAAAAAGTTGACCCTTGAAAAGGCCCATGTGAATATGGGACCCTGAAACTTAAGATTTATGATCTTCATGGTAAAGCTGTCCCGTTTAAATCTGTGTCACTATTTTAAAAAAAACAGCCAAAACCGGTTTGGCTCAGTGGTAGAGCGTCGGTCTGCGGACTGAAAAGTCCCGAGTTTGATTCCGGTCAAGGGCATGTACATTGGTTGCGGGCACATCCCCGGTAGGGGGTGTATAGGAGGCAGCTGATCGATGTTTCTCTCTCATCGATGTTTCTAACTCTCTATCCCTCTCCCTTCCTCTCTGTAAAAAAACCAATAAAATATATTTATAAAAAAAGCAAACAAAAAACTTTGTTACATAAGCAGAACATGTGCTTTGTAGAACATTAGAAAATACAGCCAAGTTCACAAAACAAACAGCATATTCCTACCTCCCAGAAAACATGACTGTAATAACTACCTAGGTGTATGTACCAAAATGAGATCATACTCTAAAAAGTGTTTTACAACCTATTTGTTTTTTTTCAGGCAACACTTTCTACATTTGTGTTTTGGTGTATTTTCATCTCCTGTGATTTCCAGGCCATATAAAAATGTGTTAAATTCTCGGAAACCGGTTTGGCTCAGTGGAGAGCGTTGGTCTGCGGACTCAAGGGTCCCAGGTTTGATTCCGGTCAAGGGCGTTTTCATTGGTTGTGGGCACATACCCAGTGGAGGGCGTGCAGGAGGCAGCTGGTCGATGTATCTCTCTCATCGATGTTTCTAACTCTCTATCCCTCTCCCTTCCTCTCTGTGAAAAATCAATAAAATATTTTTTAAAAATTTGTTAACCCAAATTATTCTTTTACTTGCTTTATCCAAATCAATATCCAATCCAGGACTATGGTTTCCCTCTATAAATTGTGATCTAGTACAGTCCCTTTTTAGACCCTTACTCTGGAAGCAATTGAGTCCGTTGTCCTACAGAATGACCCACCTTCTGGATTTGTCTGGCTACTTCCTGGTGGTATTTATCTTGCTTCTTTAGCAACTATATTTCCTGTGAAATAGAAGTTATATGTAAAGGGCTGGTGGATTCAGATATTGTTTTTCTTTCATGAAAATCATTAAGATTTCTTAGTACGGTGCTACGATGGGAAAATACTTATAAAGAATACATATCAGAAGAAAAATGATTTCAAGAAGTAGAACAAAGTCTTTGAAAAGCATCTTTCCTGTGCCCTCAAGGAAATTAAATACAACATGAGGCCTTATGAAACAACCATAGAAAATCAGAGATATCAAAATCAGATGAAAAGAGACTTGGGACTATACAGAAAGAAACAGAAGAAAAACCGACTAAATACCTAAAAGTCACATTAGAATCCACAAGAGGTAGAGTGGACATGACAGAAAACGGAATCAGTGACACGGATCACAGGCTTGGGACCAGCACACAGAACACAGTAAAGAAAGACAAGGAGGTGAGGCCGCCGGAAGGATAAGACATTTATGTTGATCCAACAGACAGATGGAGACCCTGATGTAGAGGAAACAAATGGGATGGGAAAAGTAGTCAAACACATAAAAGAAAAAGCACTTTCTGAAATAAAAGGACTCCGTTTGGCAAATGAATAGAATTTACTCTATTCCAGGTAAACTGAACAAAGAAACCATTGAGACCAGAATAAGTCTTGTAAAGTTTCTAAGTCTTAGAGATAACAAAAGCACCTTACTACCAACATCCCGATAGAGGAAGCAGATAATCTACCAGGGGGAATGAGGTGAGCCTGGCCTCAGACTTCTTTGCAGCAGTTTTAGATGGCATAAGACAATGGAACAATGAAGAAAGAATGTTGCAGAGAAAAGGATGTGACCCAATAATTCCATAAATGGCCAGAGATTTATTTGAGGATGAAAGTAGCAAAAATAATCTTAAAACTCTAAGTACACTAAAATAAGTAAATCTATAAGCTGGTTCTTTGAAAAAGAAAAGTTAGACATAGCACTAGCGAACTGTTTAATTTTTGAAAAGGAAAACATAAAATCTGAAATAAGAAAACAAAAGTACCAACAACAAGGAAGTAGAGGTTCCTGGGTGTAGGTATGGCTTGAAGTTATATTCCTTGAAGTATAGTCCAGGTGGTCAGAAGGCCTGACATACTGTGACTTAAAACAGAAGTTTGGTTCCCTCTTGCGCAGTAGTCCAAAGGTAAGCAGTCCAGAGCTGGTAATGTGTCTGTTGTTCTCGACACGTAGCTTTCACCTCTGGGTTCCAAGGTTGCTGTTCCAGCTCCTGCCATCATGTTTGCATCCTGGCCAGTGAGAAAGGGGAAAGGGAAGGGAAGGGCACACTCATTCCTTTTAAGGGAATGGCCTGGAAGTGGTATAATCACTTTGCTCATATCCTATTGGTTGGAATTCAGTCACATGACCACACCCAGTTACAAGGGAAGCTGGGAAACATAGCTTTTAGCTGGGTGACCATGAGCCCATCTTGCATTGAGGAGTTCTATTATTGATTATTTAAGAATGAAGAATATCAGTGGATAATCAGCAACCTCCGTAAAGAGACCCTGTCACAGAATTACTCCCTCAGGCTTCCACAGTAAATACAGTAAACTTGGCTATCTCCCGTCACCAACCTCTTTTCTTTTTCTTTTAAAAATTGTTCTTTTGCTTGTTTGTTTTGTTAATCCTCGCCCTTCCTCTCCCTCTAAAATCAATAAAAAACATTTGTTTTATTTTTAATATATTTTTATTGACTTCAGAGAGGAAGTGAGAGGTAGAGAGAGAAAAAAAAACATCAACCATGAGAGAGAATCATTGATCGGCTGCGTCCTGCACACTCCCTATTGGAGATTAAGCCCACAACCCGGGCATGTGCCCTAACTGGGAATCAAACCATGACCTCCTGGTTCATAGGTTGACGCTCAACTCCTTAGCCATGCCGGCTGGGCAATAAAAACATTTTTTAAAAAATCTTTTTAAAAAAATCACAGTTATCCAATTTATGGGGCATTTAAAAGTCACGGGAAGGTTGCTGTTATCATGCACTGAGGGAAGGGGCAGAAACCAAAATACAGAATGATCTCCACGTGATGGCTGATGGTCCAGGAAAATTCTAGTGAGTTCAGATAGACAACCAAACCCACTCCCCATCCCACAGGTGAATACTTTGGCTTACCCTGAGACTATTCTTGCTTTCCTTACCTTTTGGAGTAAATGTGGTAAGGGCTTAAGGGGACCACCCAGCAGCTGAGGTGCTCTGGTTGGGATTTAGGTTTCCTCAACCTTGTCTCACCTACTGCCTTAGGTCTTAACCTAAGTTTCATTTATATTCTCCACTCTCTACCCTGCTTTACCTTAATTGGAGTGCTGGCAAAGGCTATTTTCTGCTTCCCATCCATATTGATTGGTGTTGAGTACTTGCAAAGATACTGGAACTTCTCAGGAATTACTAGAGACTGTGAGAGGTTGGGGGAGAAAGAATACTCCATGAACAGCTATCAAATCATAAGCTCAGGCAGGAACACTGAACTCGTCACACGGGGAGCAACGTCCCCCTAGCCCTGCAGGGACATGAAGGGTTCCTGCTCTGGGACAATGCAACCTCTGGGAGAGGACAAACCTCCTTCCTGTTTCCAAAAGTGCTCTCTGCGTGCCAGACCCGAGGCCCCCAGACAGCTTCCTGCTGCTTCTGCCCCGGGCTGCCTCTGCCTCTGGCCCCGCTCCCCGGAAAAGGATGTCTAGTTCTTTCTTCCCAGGAGCACCATTCCAGCTTCCACACAGGAAGTTGCAGGCCTTGCTCAGCGTCGACCTATGAACCAGGAGGTCACAGTTTAATTCCCAGTCAGGGCACATGCCCAGGTGGCGAGCCTGATCCCCAGTGTGGAGCTTGCAGGAGGCAACCCATCAATGACAAGGTGACCAGACATCCCGCTTTTGGCGATTTTTAACAATTTGTCCCACGTCCCGCGGCGTTTTAAAACAGTCCCGATTTTTGGAAAGATTTCTGGTCACCTTAATCAATGACTCTCTCGTCATTGATGTTTCTGTCTCTCTCTCCCTTTCCATTCCTCTCTGAAGTCAATAAAAATATATTTTAAAAAATAAAAAGAAAGTTGCAGGCTCTCAAACAGGGTGTTTTTGGCTCCCTGAGAACTGATCTTTCCTGGGCTGGTTCCGATGTTGCTGGATCCCCAGACGGGTTTGAGTCTTACCATGCCAGCAACCCCAAAGCTGTGTGTAGGCCTCCTGTGGAAGAGAGAATAATCTTATTAATAGCAAAAACTCACCTAGTGACAAACTAACGGTGGCCAGAGAATAAAGAGAACCAAAAGTCTGGGTAAGGCCTAATAATAGAGAAAGAAAGCTAGGTAAGCCCCGCCGTGCAGCTCAGTGGGTGAGAGTGGACACAGGAACCAAGAGGTCACACCCTGGATTCTCGGTCAGGGCACATGCCTGGGTTACAGGCTGGATCCCCAGTAGGGGGTGTGCAGGAGGCAGCTGATTGATGCATTGATGTTTTTTTCTTTCTTTCTTTCTTTTTCTCTAACCCTCTCTCTTTCTCTCTCAGAATCAATGAATATAGCTAGTTAATAATAAAATTGTGGCCAAAGCCGGTTTGGTTCAGTGGATAGGGCATCAACCTGCTGACTAAAAGGTCCCAGGTTCAATTCCGGTCAAGGGCATGTACCTTGGTTGCGGGCACATCCCCAGTGGTGGGGGGGTGCAGGAGGCAGCTGATCCGATGTTTCTCATCGATGTTTTTAACTCTCTCCCTTTCTCTCTGTGAAAAACCAATAAAATATTTTTTAAAAATAATAATAAAATTGGGTATCTTCTCATAAATTAACACATCACCACTACCAAACTGAGGTAGGCAGTCCAGGGAATGAGTAATCAGCTCAGGGAAAACAAGAGTAAGAAAAATCTTCACACGTAGAAGCCCAGACCCGCTCCCAGCATTGTCTCGGCAGAGGCAGAAGAGCTCAGCTGGGCTGGCCGTTTTTCAGAGTTGTAGGCGGAATTGACAGATTACTCCATGAAAACAGGATACACCCCCAACGAGAAAACTGTCAGGAGAGAGCATAGCCAGGCCCTCACTGCACAGACAGACCGTGGAGACTGGAGATGAGAAGTGAGTGGGAGAGAGGGCGGGACAAACAGGATGTCCCAGAAGTCCTGGGGAGAGCGGCAGGAGCCGAGGAGTAGGTGACGGCACCGCTGGGACTGTGCTGGGGCACAAGAGACGGTGCCAAGACCTCGATTCCCTGGAGACAGGGAGAAGGTGTGGGACCAGCTGAGCAAAGGAGCGGCCAGAAGCAGTGGGAGCAGGAGAAAGTGGAGATAGGAAAGGAGGCTAAAAAGTATCATCAAGTCCATCGGGCAGTATCCAGGAGAAGGCCAATACTCCACCAGAGTGCTTTTCTTTTTTTTTTCTTTCTTTTGTTTTTCTTTTTTAAAAATATACTTTATTGATATTTTACAGAGAGGAAGGGAGAGAGAGAGAGAGCTAGAAACGTCAATGAGAGAGAAACATCGGCCAGCTGCCTTTTGCACACCCCTACTGGGGATGTGCCCACAACCAATGTACATGCCCCTGACCGGAATCGAACCTGGGACCTTTCAGTCTGCAGACCAACGCTCTACCACTGAGCCAAACCAGTTTCGGCCAGAGTGCTTTTCTACTGTGTCACATCCAGTCGGCTTTTCATGACAAACATGCAACATCTTTCACAATTCTGAGGTAAAATTCAGTGATTATAAGCCACCTATCCACATTAAAAGTCGATATACTGCCCAACAGTATATTGACTATATTATTTAAAGGGTGAAGACTATAATAAGAAACCTATTCCAATATGTAAGTGCTTGTGCATGACTCTGTCAGAAATCATAATGGAATCTAATCAGAAGCTTGTACCAGATTGCAATAGTTCTTTAAAAAAAAAAAAAAAAAAAAGCCCTGTAAAGTTTATGGAATTGGCTAGTCAAAAACGGTAAAATTCCAGTATAGATTGATAAGCGGGGCACCAAATAGTCAACTGTGGTGAGACAGTGTTATTATAGAGTTAAAATCCCTGGGGTTAGCTTGCTCAGCTATGGGGATAGGAGGTGCAAATTCAATCCATTCAAGTCCCAGTTGCAATGTGGCGCCACCTGGTGGCAGTTGTCTGCTCTGCTTACACAGCTGTGTGAAAGAATTCAGTCTGGAAGCTGCCTGGGCCCCATGGCCTACCAATTAGACTGGGCTGAGTCTGCAACCACAAGGGTCGGTGTTGACGGCTGACAGGAATGGACATGCTGTGGCCTACCCCTCGGACAAGAGGCCCAGATGGCACTGCCCTACTGACCTCTGGATTTCGAGAATTACCTACCAGCTGCCCAAAGCTCATGCGAAGGTGTTCTGGGCTTTACTTTTCTCACCTGTGAGGTAGGTATCAAGAGGTGGTTGTGGACGCCAATTCAACACCAACAGGAATCCCCAACTTGGGGTGTGGTACAGAGGAAACTTTATTCAGTGCAAACAGCTCTATTGTGATACATCACAGCTGTGGAACAGCTCAACTGTGACACAGCATGGCTGTGAGGCAGCCCTGGGGCCAGGCCCTGCCAGCTGGGCTGGTCTGCTCTCTCTGGTGAGCTATCTTTGGTGTTTCGGGTCCTGACAGGAGCTGCATGTCTTAGGTGCATGTTCAGAGTCAGAAGAGAGCTGACTTTCATAGACAGAAGTCCCCTCCTCTGATCCCTGATTGGTTTGTCCTCATGCAAATGAGGATTCCAAATCCTCACAGTTTGATTGGTCCAATGGAGCTGCCCTGATTGGTTGGTGGATATAGCTGTGCAGCTCCAATTGGATGGGGAAAGCCTCAGTTCTATTGGTTGAAATAGGATTCCAGGAACTCCTTTATAATGGCTGGCTCGTGCTCTGGCCAGATGGTTCAGTTGGTTAAAAAATGGTCACATATGCCTAAAAAAGGTTGCTGGTTTGATTCCTGCTCAGGGCATATACTTAGGTTTTGGGTTCAATCCCTGGTCAGGGGGTATGCGAGGCAATAGATAAATGTTTCTCTCATATCAATGTTTCTCTCTTTCTCCTTACGCCCCCCTCTCTCAAAAAAAAAAAAAAAATCCATAAGAACATATCCTTGGGTGAGGATTTAAAAATATTATCATAATAATAAAAGGCCAAGAGGCATCACAACTGAAACAACCCAAACAACCAGTCACCATGAGGTGCACCTCTCGGGCCCTCCCCCCGGGCAGAGCGGGTGGGGCAGTGAGGTGGGCACGGCTGTGAGTGGGGGTGGTGGTGGCAGGTGGGCAGGGCTGCGTGATCTCACACCCTGGGCCTTTAGGGTGTGTACAAAGGCTGGCTCAGAGGCCAGGAGCAGTGCAGCAGGCACTTCAGTGCAGGCTTCTCCCTGAACCACAGTTTCCATAGAGACCCTTTTGTAGACATGGCTGCTAGGCTCTGAGTTACTGCTGTTTTTACTTTTAGCCTCCAGGAGCCCTTGTTAGTAGGTATCTTCTTTCTCAGGGTCCACAGAAGTATATAGTTCATAATAGCAGCCACCTCATACAATTATGAGAATCACATTAGATTGTAGTTGTGAAGTCACTTTTTAAAATGCAAAGCGTTTACCAATGGCATGGCCTGAGTATGTGTGTGTGCCAACCCATTACTACCAGTGGCCGCATTCTTCTTGCATCTAGTTATGGGGAGGGATCCAGTTATGATTGCAACAATTAACCTTCAAAAATCAGTGTTTTGTTTGGGGATACTTAAAATTTAAGTGATTTTTGTTGTTGTTTTTAAATAGATTTTTATTGATTTCAGAGAGGAAGGGAGAGGGAGAGATAGAAACATCAATGATGATTGCCGAAACCGGTTTGGCTCAGTGGTGAGAGCGTCGGTCTGCGGACTGAAAGGTCCCAGGTTTGATTCCGGTCAGGGGCATGTACATTGGTTGCGGGCACATCCCTGGTAGGGAGTGTGCAAGAGGCAGCTGGTCGATGTTTCTATCGCATCAACATTTCTAGCTCTCTAGCTCTGTCCCTTCCTCTCTGTAAAATATCAATAAAATATATTTTTTTAAAAAGAAAAGAAACATCAATGATGAGACAGAACCATCAATCAGCTGCCTCTTGCACATCCCTACTGGGATTGAGCTCACAATCTGGGCATGAGCCCTTGACCGAAATTGAACCTGGGACCCTTTAGTTCATAGGCCAATGCTAGGGCTTAAATGATGTTTTAATTTAAAATCCATATCTCCAATGGGGAAATTAATTGATTTATCCTAAGTCAGGTAGGAATCAGAGAGCAAAAACCAGAATTGCCCTCTCTCAAAATATCCCTAGATTGTATTACTAGTAAGTCTGGTTGTTTTAAGTTATATCTTCTGTAAATGGCCTTAACATTAATATTTCTAAGTGTCCATTTTCAATGCTCATTTTATGAAGCTTTACCACCCCCAGTGGTTGTTTTCCTCTTTTGAAACCATAGTCTTGGATTTCTCAAGATTGACCCCTTGTGGAATTTTTTTTTAAGCACAGTAAAGAAGACTTTATTGTCACCATAGATAAAGGGCTGGTGAAAACTGCACTAAGGGAGAGAGATTGGGCTCAACTCCAATCACAGCATGGACAAATGGGAACTTCTAGCTAAGAAACCAAGTGGGGTGCGGGGGAGGGGGACGGCAGTGGATAGAATATGAAACATCAGGGGTAAGGGGGATTCTGGCTAAAGTGACCTAACAGAATCCTTACTGAAGATGAGACCCCCTTATGACCTGTGGTACCGAAAGGTTATTAGTAACTCCCTTGGTATCCCCAAGATGCAGGATAGGACCCTGAAGGGCAACAATTGCCCAAGCTGGTTTGGCTCAGTGGATAGAGCATCTGACTGTGGACCAGAGGGTTCCGGGTTCGATTCAAGTCAAGGGCACATACCTCGGTTGCAGGCTCCACCCCGGCCTGGGTCGTGGTGGGGGTGCATGCAGGAGACAACTAATCGATGTATTTCTCTCATATGGATATTTCTCTGTGTCTCTCTCTAACATCAATGGGAAAATATCCTCATGTGAGGATTAAAACCAAACCAAACCCCTGCGACCCTCTGATGCTCTAACCACTTAGAACCACGGGCCGGGGCTGAGCATTTCTTCCACTTTGGACTTGGAGCAGCCCTGCCTGCTGCCCCCTCTCCCTCTGAGAGAGAAACTTGGATATCTGGCCTGGCCATTTCCTCTGGACTGGCTTCCTGGACTTTGCTCGGCTGCTTTGGGATTTTAATTGAAGAACTTTTCCCCTACTTATTTTCCCATGGGGTGAGCTCCTGCTCCCAATCAGTCCTTCCCTGCAAACCTCCCCCCCACCCCCCAAACGACCTTCTCCCCGCCGCCCCGGCCATAGCACAACACACAACAATTAGGGCTCCACTTGGAGGTTTATTGGTGGAAGTACAGAAGCACCTTGTTTGAAACCCCATCTTATTCTCCCCTGGTCACGTGGCCCACAGAGGGAAAACAGCACGATGGAGGCTGTAGCCAGGAGGATCGCCCTGTTTGGGTAGGTGTCAGGGTCCCAGTAAGTTCTCTCCTAGAGAACTGGCTACAGGAGCCCGTGGTGAGGACTCTGGATTCTCTTGTTCCCAGAGGCTGTGGCCCATCACGGCTCTCATAGGTACGTGCAAACCTTCTGTAGATGCCGCCGGCAAGGGTCTCTTGCTGTAGCTCTTGGAATCCTTGATTATAGTGGCCTGTGTTCTGTTGGGACCCAGGAATTTTGGGGTCATTGCAAACAAGAGAAGAAAAAAGAAAACATGGTTAAGATTTTCATTATAAAAACTGCTTTTTAATTACGTCTTTCCAGCATGAGTGCCTTGGACACAGACGTGACTATGGAAATGATGGGCAGTGAGAACACGGTTAGATGGATGATGTATCTAAGAATGGCGTGAGTGGAGAAAGCCAAGCAGGCGGGAGGCTGGAGCGAAGGCTGCTCTGCTGAAGTGGAACCGACACCCCTCCAAGCCTTTGGCACTGCTTTGGTGTGCTGAAAACCACGTGTGTTATGATTCAAAGCAAATCCGGAGCCCACTATAACCTGCCTGGAGTCAGCATGAGTGCAAAGAAAACCTTCAGACAGTTCTCCAAAACATTGACGACTTTAAAAAATCACAACCGGCTGGCTGGTGTGGCTCAGTGGTAGAGCACCGACCTATTGACCAGGAGGTCACGGTTTGATTCCCAGTCAGGCTACATGCCCAAGGTTGCAGGCTCTATCCCCAGTGTGGGGCGTGCAGGAGGCAACTGGTCAATGATTCTCTCTCATCATGGATGTTTCTATCTCTCCCTCCCTCTCCCTTCCTCTCTGAAATCAATAGAAATATATATTTTTAAAAATCACAACCACTTAGTGTGTCTAGAAAAACACACAGTGTGGTTAAAAGTTTGTAAAATTTTGATTCCAAGGGCAATACACACTTATATCAAGTGAAAAAATAAAAACTATAATAAAGAACCGAAACAAAATAAAAATCCCCCACACTGTAACTATTCAGAGATAAATGCAGTGAGGGTTTTTTTTGTTTGTTTTTTTGTTTTTTTGTTTGTTTTAAGTGAAAATAATTTTAGCCAAAACCGGTTTGGCTCAGTGGTAGAGCATCGGTCTTTAGACTGAAAGGTCCCGGGTTCGAATCCGGTCAAGGGCATGTATATTGGTTGCGGGCACATCCCCAGTAAGGGGGTGTGCAAGGGGCAGCTGGTTGATGTTTCTCTCTCATCGATGTTTCTAAAAAAAACGTTTAAAAAAATAATTATAGAGTTACTTCGCTAGAGACTGTCAATGTGGTTGAAAAATCTAAAAAAACCCTACCTACCTCTTTGCCACAAAACACCTAGAAATGTAGATAAAATATAGTTAACATAATTTTAAATGCATTGTTGAACCCACAGAAAAGTTTAAAAAAAAATCCTAAGGGACAAAAATGATAGACTAGCCAAATGTGAGCTGAAGCTAGGCCTGCCGAGGGACTGCCAGACTTGGCAACCAGGGTGTGGCGACACAGGAGATAAACCGTGGGCCCTAGCCACGTGGGGAGTTTACCGAGGTATCTGCATAAATCCAGGACTTACAAAGTACCTTCTCAGCAAAAGGGTACACCAGAAAGAAACCCATCCAGTGCCATAAACTTGTCTATATCAATCTGGATTCTGGGTCCAACAGAAGCCTCTTCTGAAAATTCTTATCTTTGAGCCTATCTTTGTGCTGGTTTGCAGTCTGACACATGGTCCAACAACTCCCGAGCTGAGGAACTAATACAAACAAATGTCTCCTGAGGCAGTAATATCTCTGAGCTACCTGGCAGAAGCAAGCTTACAATGGTTCTCCCCCACTTCCCAATTCAGCAACATGAGTCCCACAGATTACGGCCTGTTTGAGATAAACTCACGAAGGAAACGACAGCTACAGAGAGCTCCAAGATCCACATGACTTTGGGGTCTGTGTGTGAGGAAGCAGAGAGGCACTGAGGCATCTGATGGGCTTTAAAATCTCCCCAGATTCTCCGTGGAAAGTGCAGCAGGCAAATTAGAGAAGAAGAAAACTGGAAGTAGAAACTGGGTCCTTCCATGGTAAAGTCAGTCTCCGGGGCAGAAGCAGGACTTGCCTTATTCACTCTCAGAATCATCAGCATACTCTCCCTGGCAGGGCACAGCGTCACTGTAGGGGAAAACCAATGGAAATGGACTACACATGGAATAGAACAGGAACAATAGAGCCAAAGGAAAGAGCAAGATCAGCTGAAGATAAGAGAGAGAGGAGGAACATAGTCCCGAAAGGTCATTAATGCTTCACAAAAATGACACAAGAGGAATCCCTAGAGCCAAAAGCCACCCTGGCCCGTCTATCATTCTCACAGGTTGAGAAAAACCATTTCACATAAAAATAAATTGCATCAAAAAAGGATTATAATCAAAACCCACACAAAGTTATATAAGAAAATATGCAAAATATAATAAGTCCTTGAAGACAATAGAAGCACACTAAAAAGATGTGGTGCACATCCTAGCCAGTTGCTCAGTGGTTAGAGCCTAGGCCCTTGGACTGAAGGGTCCTGGGTTCAATTCCAGTCAAGGGCATATACCACGGTTGCAGGCTCAATCCCATGTTCTGATTGGGGCATGTGCAGGAGGCAACCAATCACTGTGTCTCTTTCACATGGATGTTTATGTCTCTCCCTCTCCCTCTAAAATCAATGGATCCAAAATTATATGCAATGTGTTAAATGTGTTTGGTACAATATTATTGCTTTCTTATATTTTTTACATTTTTTGCATAATTTTTTTCTGAAACTAGTATTTGAGTATCCATACCATAATGTCAATTTTGAATTGTATATTTTATTAATAAAATAATTTTTGCCTTCTTTAAAAATAAATAAATAAATAAAATAAAGTCATGGATCCAATGAGGTTTAAACCCCCACGCCAAAAAAAATGTAGTGCAAAATGAATGCAAGCTGCAATCTAGCATTTGAAAATAAGCTAAAATAAATTAAGAAAATGATGGAATATATTGCCGAGGTCGGTTTGGCTCAGTGGTGGAGCGTCGGTCTGCGCAGTGAAAGGTCCCGGGTTCGATTCCGGCCAAGGGCATGTGCATTGGTTGCGGGCACATCCCTGGTAGGGGGTGTGCAAGAGGCAGCTGGTGAATGTTTTTCTCTCATCGACATTTCTGGCTTTCTATCTCTCTCCTTTCCTCTCTGTAAAATATCAATAAAATGTATATTTTTAAAAAATATTTAAAAAAAAGAAAATGATGGAATATATAAAAGAACAATATAAGTTAAATTTTAAAATATTGATAAATGTGGTGATAAAATGAGAAAACAATTAGACATTTTAAAAGAAATAACCATTATTTTCAAAACAAAGCAAGAAAGAATGTAGATAGCGCCTAGGAAGGCACATGAGCTGATTGTCAGCTGCATTCAGTGGTGTTGGCAGAGCCCCGTCCTGGGAAACATACCTTGCCAGAGGCAAGTATGTTGTCAGTTTGACCTTCAGCTCAGGCGCCAGGGGATGGGTTTCATTATCTAAGTTCCATCAGGAATTGACACAACTATCCGAGCTCAGTCAGGAGTGACAATTACAAAGAAGCCACAAGAATGAAGAATTGCAGCTTGATCTTTAACCATGATTTCACATATAATTTCCTTTGTTTTAAATGCTAGTAAAACTTCCTGGTATCATGCTGTATATAATAAACACACTACATTAGCTCTGGGTCACTGTCTCTCCATCTGAGGACAGCGCCCCACCTGGTCTCAGTTTTACTTAAAGTCTTTGTGTCTGTCTCTCTTTTTTTTTTTTTTTTCCCTTTTCTCAACCCCAGCTGTCCCTACTCAGGACTCGGCTAAGAGAGAAAACTTATAAAAGAACACAAGAGCAAACAAGCAAAGCACATAATGCCTTAAGAGAAGCAGAGGGTTAGGGAGAAGTTTAAAGAATAAAAAAAGAAAAAAAGAAAAAAGAAAGAGGAGATATATATATATATATATATATATATATATATATATATTACAAAGATAATCCAACATACAAATAATGAGTACTCAAAGAAGAAGAGTTTGCAATTCAAGAAAACCATCTTGAAATTAGAAAGAAAAAAAGAAGAAGGTGTGGAAAATACGGGTGACTGGGAGAACTGAGTGAGCATGGCCTCCACTACACCCAGAGTGAGTCAGGAAAGCGTTCAGAGAAAGGACGCATGGAGAGTCCTTTGTATGAGCTGCTACCTCTTTCCCCTCAAGATGAAAGAGAGGGACTTCCTGGGGACCACCCAGAGAGCTTCTGCTGTGATCCTTTGGGGGCCGGGAGACCCAGTAGAGATGGGGCACAAAACATGGAGGGTGGGAGATGGGAGAATGAGTTTCTTTGGTGATGAAGTGAAGTTGCTTCTGTGTCCTTAGAGGCACCGTCCTCCTCTCCAAAAGCCAGTCAAATTCTGGGAGGATATTATTGAGGACCAGATGCAGAGAGAGAGAGAGAGAGAGAGAGAGAGAGAGAGAGAGAGCGCGGACACCAGCCTAGAGCCATTGTAAAGCCCACTTAAGAAGAGTCCCTTAGGGATGAAAGACTGACAGCTAGTGCCTGGGTAGCATGGACCCCTGCAGAGCCAGGGCCAGAGCAGGGCGGCGGCCAGGCGAAAGGGAGGTCTCACAGCATCACCAGAGTTGCAGGCAGGGGAGCCAGGTAGGGGACTTCAAAGAACCCAAGAAAGTGCCAAAGGGAAAAAGTCCAACTCAAAATTAGGAAACAGAAGGAAAAGAGGAATGACTCTGAGGGGCCATCTTAACAGGGGACCAAGCTGAGGGAAGGGAGATGTGACCAGTTCAGAGTTTTATAGGTTTTAGGCACTGGACCTTTTCATTTCAGAATCCATGCTGCTTATGCTATCTAAAGGGAACAAAGGCCCTTCCATATTCTAAGAGGGACTCCACATGCTATGGGGCCTGCCCAGAGAACCGGTGTTTACTCAGGAAGGAGGAAAATTTCTCCCACTAAAATCATATAAAGGAAGATAAAAATAAACCTGCATTTAGATGATACTCAAAAGTTGAACTTCTTCAACACATTGGCTGCACGGTCTTGCTTTGGGTTTCTATCACTCATTACAGAAAGATCTACTGCACTCAGTAAATTAGTGAAACTGGAGCCAGCAGTGGTCTCCCATTGGGTTACTGTCTCTGCTTCACAGAAGAGATAGATAAGGCAGAGAACTCAGGACTGTCTTAGCCAAGGGACCCTTGTGAGTTGGGAATGTAGACAGTCAATATCTAACTCCATGAACCTGCTTTTTAGCTTACCCTCATTCCTCTACTGAGCACCTTCCATATGAAAACACTGGGATTTGCCCTAGCCAGTTTTACTTAGTGGATAGAGCATCAGCCTGTGGACTGAAGGATCCTGGGTTCGATTCCTGTCAAGGGCATATGCTCAGGTTACAGGCTCAATCCCCAGTAAGAGGTGTGTAGGAGGCAGCTCATTAATGATTCTCTTCGTTGATGTTTCTATCTCTCTCTCCCTCTCCTTTCCTCTCTGAAATCAATAAAAAAATATATATATTTTAAAAAAGAAAACACTGGGGTTTGCCTAAAATATTCAGATTAATCATCCACAGACCCTGTTTTCAAGGACAAGCTTATAATAACATTAAGGGGAAAGTCACACGCATAACCATCTAGAGGAAAAATAAAAGGGCTGCGATAGGTTGGCAGGTGTCACTGACCCCGCCCATGGCTCTAGGCTGTGGGAAGGGGTGCTGGAGCTGCCAGCATGGAGGACCCACCTGTCTTCTGTGAGATGGTCTCTTCCTTGTAAATGTGAGAAAATATCGCTAGTCTGCTCGGCTTTCCACAGCAAGGAGTTTTCGCTGGTCTGGGAGAATGGCAGGAGGCTGCTGTCAGGCTGGAGGGAGAAATGGACAGTTATAGGACCAGGTCTCCCGCACAGTTCTTGGCCTCCTCCGGCCAGAACCTGGAAGGAACTCTCATGAGTCTTCCAGCCCAGTCCTGGGAACCTGTTCCTTAAATGTTAAGCCCCAGAATCCCCAGACGAAAACAATGAGGCCCTCTCCCTGAGGAGCTGCTGTGGCGACTCTGCCCTGAGCACCAGACCTAAACGTTAGGAACCAGAGCAGTAGAACTATAAAAGCTGACTTTTGGTGATGGCGTACCTAAAGCACACAACTCAAATGAAAGGAGGAAAGTGTTTAAGAGCCTGAAATCTGAAGGTTTTAGGCTACCCAATCTATCAAGTCTTTTTTCCCCAGGGTTTTACCCTAAGCAGGTCCTGAGAAAGCCTTCTGTGTGTTGGGGGCGGGAGCCTTAAATCAACTAAAAGGGAAAAGCAAATTCTTGGGGGAAGTATTGCAAAAACTTGTGATTAAAGCGTTAAAATTCTTGATATATAAAAAGCTTTATTTTACCAATTAATTTAGACAAACACAAACACAAACAAGGATGCCAATAGGAAAATGGCCAAAGAACAAACCAGACCGTGAATAAAGAAAAAAATATAATAATGTTCAAACTCATCAAAATCGAACACATGCTACCTTTTTAACCTATAATTATTAGAAAACTTTTTTACTTTTTAATTCTCAAGTGTGATAAAAACACAGTGACACAGAACTCTTATATTATCGGTGAGAGTATAATTTAGTATGAACTTTCTGGAAATAATCTGGCAGTATGTATCAAAAACCCTAAAAATGAATAAATAAAATAAAATGAAAGACTAGAAGGAAATATGCCAAATGTTCCAAGTGATTGGTTGGGGCTGAAGAAAAAATGGGAATGAATTTTCTGTAATTTTCTAAAGTGAGCATTATTCCTTTATGATGGGGGGGGGGGGAGAAGAGCAAAAAACAGAAAACACTTTTGAGTTAAGTAACCTTAGAGCTCTTTTTTAGAAAAACTAAATTAATGTGCTGTCATTGGTGTGTGCACATCACTGACCCTTGAAAATGGTCTTCTCATTCCCCCGGGACACTAGGCTTCAATATTCAACTCTCACAATGGGAGGCAGTACGCCCCCTCCCTGCTGCCCTCCCTAGAGATCTTGGTGGCAGGGCCCCACTTACTGTCGTTTCAGTGGAGCTGCAGGGCATCTTGGGCACCAGGCAGTGAGTGAACTGGATCCTCGGGTCTTTGGTGGTGGTGGACAGACCTTTCTGCAGAATCTTCACCAGGCGGACCCAGAACTGAAACACAGTCTCCGGGTGTTTCTCGTGGAGCCTCATGTAGTAGATCTTTTCAGTCACTGTCCTGATCCGCAGGATGCGTTGGAGCCGGTCACAGATTTGTAGCTCCACAAACTTCAGGGGGAGAATCCTGGACACAATCAGGAAATTGCCATGGTGGGGGAGCCCAGGATTTGAATCAGCCCTGCTGGTGCCTGCTGAGAGCGTGGCTCAGCCTCCCTGGGCTCCCACCTCTGCTTGGGGAATGCACAGGGGAGAGGATGGTGGACGGGAGTGGAATGATTACAAAGCCTGGCTCTTCTCTGATGTCCGGGGTCTTAGTTATTAAAGAGTCTGCCCACATCAATAACAACGACTGGTAATTGATGTAGACTATCTCTTTTAATCCTGACAACTCTTGATTAAGAAAAGATAAGTATTATTAATTCCATTTTACAGATTTCTTGAAACTGAGACTTAAAGAAACTAAGTGATTTGTCCAAGATATTTAGATATTTTTAAAATTTATCGATTTCCAGAGAGAGGAAAGGAGAAACATCAGTTTGTTGTTTGACTTATTTATGCATGCAATTGGTTGCTTTTGTTGTTGTTAATCATCACAGAGGATATTTTTTCTATTGATTTCCAGAAAGAGTGGAAGGAAAGGAGAGAGAGAGAGAGAGAGAGAGAGAGAAACATTGATGTGAGAGAGACACATTGATTGGTTGCCTCCCTCACATGCAACTGAGAGATTCAAAACAAGACCCTCTTCACAGGCCAACACTAACTCCTGAGCCATTATCAGCCAGGGCAATTGGTTGCTTCTTGTATGTGCCCTGACTGGAATCAAACTTGCAACCTTGGGATATCAGGATGATGTTGTAACCAAATGCACCTGCCCAGGGGTGCCCAAGTTTATATATTTTAAATTTTTTATTTATTTTTTTCCACTTAGATCTTAAGTAGGAACTGGGACTAAGATATTCTGACTCCATTTCCAAGTCTTCTTCGCCCTGTGTCCTGATTAACTGTTGAAAGAGTAAGAAGGGCTGAAACCGGTTTGGCTCAATGGATAGAGCATCGGCCTGTGGACTGAAAGGTCCCGGGTTCGATTCCGGTCAAGGGCATGTATCTTGGTTGTGGGCACATCCCCATTAGGAGGTGTGCAGGAGGCGGCTGATTGGTGATTCTCTCTCATCAATGTTTCTAACTCTCTATCCCTCTCTCTTTCTCTCTGTAAAAATCAATAAAATATATTTATTTTATTTTTTAAAATATATTTTATTGATATTTTACAGAGAGGAAGGGAGAGAGATAGAGAGCTAGAAATGTCGATGAGAGAGAAACATTGACCAGCCACCTCTTGCACACCCCCTATTGGAGATGTGCCTGCAACCAATGTACATGCCCTTGACTGGAATCGAACCTGGGACCTTTCAGTCCGCAGACTGACGCTCTACCACTGAGCCAAACCGGTTTTGGCAATAAAATATATTTTTTTTAAAAAAGAAAAGAAAAGAAAGAGTAAGAAGGGTAGATGTCTCCTATACACCCAGGATTATTTTTTCAATCTCAACACTTCTTAATTCCATTTGGCTTTCATACATCTCACTTTTAAAAAAAAGTTTTTATTGACAAAATAAAAATGAAAGCCAAAATCCTCAAAAACTAGGCTGAGACAGACCGATACTCTACCCGAAGCACCAAACACGGTACTTGTTCTATATAGATATACCTGTTAATGAATCAATGGGGTTCTGCACAGTGTGTACACTAAGGAACACTGCCCTTTCTTTCTTTTTTTTAATATATTTTATTGATTTCTTACAGAGAGGAAGGGAGAGGGATAGAGAATTAGAAACATCAATGAGAGAGAATCATCGATCAGCTGCCTCTTGCACACCCACCACTGGGGATGTGCCCCCAACCAAGGTACATGCCCTTGACCGGAATCGAACCCGGGACCTTTCAGTCCGCAGGCCGACGCTCTATCCATTGAGCCAAACCGGTTTCGGCCTTTCTTTTTTATCTAAAGCCCAATTTCAAGACAGTGCAGTCTGTCATCCCCCCTCTCCGGCCCCTCCCTGAGGCCTCCTTTACCTGCTGAGGGTGATGACAGGAGCACAGCCAGGTGTGTTGCAGGTGGAAAACTGACCGTGGGGCCAGGTGACGTTGGCCATCAGGAGGATGTTGGGGAGTGGCAAGGAGGGCACTGAGGACGTTACCCCAAGGATCACGGTGGTGTTTGAACCTTCAGAGACATTCATCAAGTTCCCGGACTTAGTGACCTAGAAATCAGCCCAGGTTCTTGGGTCAGAGAAGCCGAAGACAAGAGTGGAAGGCTACAGATGCTAGAAAGCAGTACTTAAAAAAAAAAAAAAAAGCCCAGGGCTAGTGTGCTCAGTGGTTGAGCGTTAATCCATAAACCAGAAGGTCAGGGTTTGATTCCCAGTCAGGGCACATGCCCAAATTGGGAGCTGATCCCCATTAGAGAGCGTGCAGGAGGCAACCGATTAATGATTCTCTCTCATCTTTGATGTTTCCATCACTCTTTCCCTCTGTCTGAAATCAATAAAATAAATTTTAAAAAAAACACACAC
The DNA here is from genome assembly GCA_963924515.1 of Vespertilio murinus. Taxonomy (NCBI): domain Eukaryota; kingdom Metazoa; phylum Chordata; class Mammalia; order Chiroptera; family Vespertilionidae; genus Vespertilio; species Vespertilio murinus. The sequence goes on from OZ004712.1 coordinate 57,640,150, forward strand.
ACACAACAAAACAAAACAGAAAATATAAAGAAAGCAGCACTTCAACTTAGTGACAAGCTTGGAACATGCTACTCTGAGCGGGACATCACCTTCTTGGTGGATCACCCCAAGTAGACAAGCTCCTTGACAATAGGAACGCTGTGTTGTCCTTTTTCATCACCTGACTTTAGAAAGGATGCAGGAGTAAGAAAAAGGTGAGGGGAACCAAGATTAGATTCTGCCATCTTTGGGTAAAAGAAGCCAGCACAGGTCTCTAATGGTCTGGAAGGGACATTGTGCAAAGAACGATCCCAAAGGGGAGGAGAGGAAGGAAAAACCCCATACGGCTACAGGCACAAACAGGTGAACCGGAGACCCCGGTCCTCGGGTACCAATGGCTGGACCGGCTTCTTTCTCTGCCCCAGGGCTCTAAAGGCCACAGCACTTCTGGACCGAGTGCTGGACGCAGGATTTGTAAGGGAGAGAGCTGGCCCTGAGCTGCCCGTGCGTACCTGGGTGAAGTTGCTCTCAAACACCGCAGAGTGGGAGAACAAGTTGAATTCTGGAGAATGAATCAGTTGACAGAGAAGGCCATCTTCCACCCCAAGTTCCACTCCAGGGCCTGGTTCCCTGACCTCCGGAAGGAAGCCCCTGATTTTATTCATCGGCTCTTGGGAAGGATGGGCTGGGGAACATCCCGGGGCTCCACACCTCTGGCCCGACTGCAAGGTGTTGTGTGACCACTGCTGCCCACCCCCCACCTCCGCAGCTCCTCCTCTCCTGCTGGCTGACCGGCTGTCCTCCAGACCAGGGAGGGCCGGCCTGCCAGCTCACAATGGCAGCAGTGACATCAGGAATGTGGTGGCAACAACAGGAGAGCGAAGGACAAATTAGGGAGGAGCAAGGCTTTTCTCTCCCTTTTCTCACTGCAAACCAGTGGTAATGAACCCTAGTCCATTTTTCACTCAATCTCCCCAAAAACATGAGGACAGCGAGTCTCCCAAGGTTATGCCAAGACAGCAGTGAGCTGGCCAGACAACAAGGAAGGCTCTCAGCCGTCAATCTTCCCCACCACAGAAAAGCTTCTCACAACTTGCTCGTACTTTTACCTGCGTAAGAATTACCTCGGGGTGAAAAGCTCATTGTTATGTTGCATTTCAAAGAGTCCATGAAAAAAGAAATTGTGATGTTGAAAAAAGGGCTGCATATTGGCGATGGACCACCAATTAGTTCAGGGATATTGTCTCAGTCACTGAGTTTTCTTCTGTTTCCACTGTAGTAAAATGTGTTAAAATATATTTTATTGATTTCTTACAGAGAGGAAGAGAGAGGGATAGAGAGTTAGAAACATCGATGAGAGAGAATCATCCATCAGCCACCTCCTGCACACCCCCCTACTGGGGATGTGCCCGCAACCAAGGTACATGCCCTTGACCGGAATCGAACCTGGGACCTTTCAGTCCGCAGGCGGACGCTCTATCCACTGAGCCAAACCGGTTTCGGCCCACTGTAGTAAAATGAAAAGGTGGCACCAGAGTTAATCTCACATTAAGAATCAGTAGAGATTTAAAATTCATACTTTGGAATATCGGAATGTGCTGTTCCCTTGAGCAGATGCAGTGAAGGCGAAGGGCATTCCCTTGGTTAGGGCCCCATTCTGCTTCATGGGAGTGCATCCTTAGGCAACTGTTGTTTTAAGCAGCTGAGATTTTAGGGTTGTTGCTGCAGCATAACCTATCCTAGTGCGTCCTTGACTGATACGGAGATTGGAATCTAGAGGGCAGTGTTGCAATAAAAATTAAAAACAAAACAAAACAGCCAAAATCGGTTTGGCTCAATGGATAGAGCATCAGTCTGTGGACTGAAGGGTCCCAGGTTCGATTCCAGTCAAGGGCATGTATCTTGGCTGCCGGCACATCCCTGGTAGGGGGATGTGCAGGAGGCAGCTGGTTGATCTTTCTATCTGTCTATCCCTCTCCCTTCCTCTCTGTAAAAAAAAAAAAAAAAAAATCAATAAAATATAAAAACAAAACCAAAAAATCACACACACCACAAAACCCTAATATGTGCGACTTTAACTTATCTGGAAGGCAGCGAAGAGATCTTCTTGGAAGCTGAAGGGATGGCAACCCATCTTATCCAGTAGCAGAGTATTTGGTAAAACTGTTGCCTGCAGTAAGTTTCAAGACATACGTTAATATAATTTATTTACAGTTAGGAGAACAAATTTTAGCAGCTTGAATACTGACCCTAGTTGGTTCTCAGTGGTTAGAGCATACACCCAAACATTGAGGGGTCTTGAGTTCCATTCTGATCAAGGGCACGTGCCTTGGTTGCAGACTTGATTCCGAGCCCTGGTTGGGGTGTGTGCAGGAGGCAACTAGTCATTGTATCTCTCACATGTTGATGTTTCTCTCTCTGTCGCACCCCTTCCCTTTCACTCTTTCTAAAAATCAATGGGAAAAACATCCTCCTGTGAGGATTAACAAAAACAAAACAAGAGAATCTGTTAGTTGCTATTGACAAAGTGCCGCAGGAGGAGCTGAGAGAAAAACTGGTGAGCTTGCAAGCAGGCACAAGGGATCTAGAGAGACCACAGAAAATCAGTGAGCTTGCAGGGTTCACAGAAGCCACTGCTTCTCATCCCTAACTGGTAATAGATAAAATTCAGGAATGTTTAGGATGACAAACACCAATGCAAACTCAGTTTTGTAGGTAGAGTGACTGTCCTGGTTTGCCCAGAAGTGTCTCAGTTTTAGCACAAGTCCTGCATCCCAGAAAATACCCCTGGCTATGCAAACAGGGACAACTACTTGTAGGAAAAATTAAAACAATGGTATAGCCATCACATCTGTTGTTGACACCTCTGAGCAGATTATTTAAGAGCAGCAATTTTCAATGGATGTGCTTTGGCACACTGGTATGCCACCAAGGATTTTTAAAACATGGAATAGCTATTTTGTCAGGGGCATTGACCTCTTTTTCCTTCAATTGTCAAATAAAGAAATGATAGCAGCCAACACAATAGCTGTCAAGTATAAATGAATAAAAATTATACTTATTTTTTTCAGGTCATAAATGTTAAATGAAAATAAAGGAAATTTATTACCTGTATATGTTACGGTAGTATAGTAGTTGTCAACACAAACCAGACAAACTGTGAATCCTACAGTATCAAGAATTTACTCATTTATTCAATAACAATCATGCCATCATCTTCTGGAACATCATCATAACAATCCAATTCCTGAATTTCCTGGTGAATTTCTTGTGACTTCATTTCTTTCAGAATCAGTGGACCAAATTTCTTATGGTTAGCAATAGCACTGTCTTTATTTATTTATTTTAATATTTTATTGATTTCTTACAGAGAGGAAGAGAGAGGGGTAGAGAGTTAGAAACATCGATGAGAGAGAACCATGATCAGCTGCCTCTTGCACACCTCCTACTGGGGATGTGTCTGCAGCCAAGGTACGTGCCCTTGACCGGAATCGAACCTAGGACCTTTCAGTCCCCAGGCCATTGCTCTATCCATGGAGCCAAACCGGTTCCGGCAATAGCACTGTCTTTAAATGAGTACTTCTTGTCAAGGTAGCCTGCTGCTCTTGGCACTTTAATTATGATGTATCTTGGTGTGGTCCTCTTTGGATTCCTTTTGTTTGAGTTTCTGTGTGCTTCCTGTAGTTGTAAGTCTATTTCTTTCACCTGGTGGGGGAAGTTTCCAGTCATTATTTCTTCAAATAGTTTTCAGCATCTTGCTCTCTCTCTTCTTCTGGCACCACCATAATTCTGATGTTAGTATGCTTGAAGTTGTCCCCGAGGCTTCTTACACTATCTTCAACTTTTTAGATTCTCTTTGCTTTTTGCTTTTCCGATTGAGTGTTTTTTTTGCTTCTTTGTATTCCAAATCTTTGACTTGATTTTTGTGTTCCTCTAGTCTGCTGTTGGGTCTCTGTATAATGTTTTTTATTTCAGTCAGTGTATGTTTAATTTCTATTTGGTCCTTTTTCATATCCTCAAGGGTCTGGCTAAATTTATTGGCCTTTCCTAGGAAATTCTTAAAAAACCTTATAATGGTGGTTTTGAACTCTATATCCAGTCATTTGTTTTCCTCCATTTCTTTTGTTGTGACCTGTTTCTTTGTCTCAGCATTTTCACTGCTTCCCTGAGTTGGTAGGGTAGTTTTGTGTGCTAGATGTCCTATATGTCCCAGTGGGTTGACCTCTTCAGTTACCTGAGGTGGACACTCTTGGTGCACCCCTTTGGGTGTACAGCCATATTGTAGTTAAGTCTTGATTGTTGTTGGTATCACTGGGAGGAACTGACCTCCAGGCCAATCGGCTGTGAGGATCAGCTGTGTCTATGCTGGGAGAACTTCGGTGCTAGACAGCCTTATGGGAACAGACTTGCAAAATTGCAAAAGCCTCTGTGCTCATCTTGGATGGGGTGGAGTCTCCGGGCTGAGCAGACAGTCTTTTTTTTTTTTTTTAAATATATTTTATTGATTTTTCACAGAGAGGAAGAGAGAAAGAGGGATAGAGTTAGAAACATCGATGAGAGAGAATCATCAATCTGCTGCCTCCTGCACACCCCCTACTGGGGATGTACCCACAACCAAGGTACATGCCCTTGACTGGAATCGAACCTGGGACCTTCCAGTGCGCAGGCTGATGCTCTATCCACTGAGCCAAACCAGTTTCGGCTGAGCAAACAGTCTTGGTTTCCCATCAACCCTGCCCTATGAGGCCCCTGGGTCTCAAGTGTCCCTTGGTAATGGCTGCGGCACATCTGAGAGAAAGCTGCCCTCAAGTTTCACCCACTGCCAGACAGTCCAGTTTCTCCCCAATGAATCTGGATTCCCAGATTCTTGCCGGGAACTGGAGTTCAATGGAGTCGGGTGCTTCTGGTTCCCTCTAGCTAAAGAAAGCTAGTGGCATACTGAGCAGTCAGTCTTCTCTGCATGCATTTATATGCGAGCCTCCAGACTTCTGCCTTTAAAGGCTCCCCTGAGTTTCTTGACAGTCCAGACTCTCCCCCCCCTCCCCAAACCCCTCCACCACCACTACCATATGAGCCTGGGTGCACGGGGTTTCAGCCAGAAGTGGGGTTCAGTGCAGTCAGAACTGGGGTTCAATACAGTCAGGAGCTTCCTTCTCCCTCCTGCCAGAGAAAGCCAGCCAGGCACTCAGCCGCCCTTCCTCTCTGCGCACGTGTCTCCATACCTCAGCCCTTTGCAGCTCCTCTGATTCTCCATGAGCTTTTCTCTTTCCTTCTAGTTGTAGGATTTTCACTCAGCCAGCTTTCCTGTGGCTCTGGATGATGTCTGTTCTTTCAGTTATAGTTTTGAAATTGTTGTGTGAGGCAGCAGTTTAGGTGCTTACCTATGCTGCTATCTTGGTTTCTCTCCATCCTGCAATTTTACCTTTTGGCAAAAGTAAATCAAACTCACCATATGTAAATTGATGTGCACACCAAGATAAGAGTGTGTATACCTTATTTTATTACACTTCACAGCCTTTTCTTTTCTTTTTTAAATATATTGATTGATTTTTTTACAGAGAGGAAGGGAGAGAGATAGAGAGCCATAAACATCAATATGAGACATACATCGAGTCAGCTGCCTCCTGCACACCCCCACCGGGGATGTGCCCACAACCAAGGTACATGCCCTTGACCAGAATCGAATATGGGACCCTTCAGTCCGCAGGCCAACACTCTATCCACTGAGCCAAACCAGTTTCAGCAGCTTTTTTTTCTTTACAGATTTTTTTTTTAAATCAACATCTAGACAAGAGACTTTATCAACAAAAAGGTTGACTCACTAAAGATAATAGTTAGCATTTTTTTTTTAGCAATAAAGTATTTTTTAAATGGTTTTAAGAGGGATAGAAACATTAATGCATCAACACTGATTTGCTGCTTCCTGCCCACCCCCTGCTGGGGATTGGGACAATCCAGGAATGGGCCCTGACCAGGAACCATGACCTCCTGGTTCATAGGTCGATGTTCAATCACTGAGCCATGCCAGCCGGGCTCAAGTATTTTTTAATTAAGATATATACCTCACCCTAGCTGGTTTGGCTTGGTGGATAGTGTTGGCCTGAGGACACAAGGGTCCCAGGTTCGATTCCAGCCAAGGGCACATGCCTGGATTATGGGCTCCAACCTCTGTGGGGGGCATGCAGGAGTCAGCCAATCAATGATTCTCTCATCATTGATGTTTCTCTTTCTCCCTCTTCCTTCCTCTCTGAAATATGTGTGTGTGTGTGTGTGTGTGTGTGTGTGTGTGTGTGTGTATCTTGCTTTTTAAATATAAGGCTATTACTTAATAGACTATAGTATAGTGCAAATATAACTTTCATATACTCTAAAAAATTCATGTAATTTGCTTTATTGGTAATTTGGAACCCAACCCACAAAAAGTTGAGATATGCCTCTATATACCATAGGAGAGGAGCGAATATGCTTCATCGTGGGGTGGAGATGGAGGAGTGATAGGTAGAACAGGCTAAACTGCTTAGACCTGAAAAAGAGCAGAAACAATCATCTGTGAAGTATGGCTATTAAAAACTTTTTGATAAAAAAAAACCTTTTTGATTTAGAGAGGAAGAGGATAGAAATATTGATGGAGGACAAGGGCACATCCTGAGTAGGGGGTGTTGCAGGAGGCAGCTGATTGATCTTTCCCCTCTCGTCAATGCTTCTAACTTGCTATTTCTCTCTCTTCCTCTTTAAAAAAAATCAATAATATATTTTTAAAAATCACACAACTTGCCACCGCCGCCGGTGAGGAAGGCCCACCGAGAGCGGAGCCCGCCCCACCCGGGCCCAGAGAGCGGGCCACCTCTGAGCCCGGCCTCTGCACCCGAATCCTTCCTGGCCCACCCTTTGTGCGAGCAAGGGAGCCAGCGCCGGGCTGCCGCGCCTTCCGCTCTCAGCCTGAGTGAGCCCCATCGCCCTTCTGTCCCCCTGCCGCCAGGCCTGGCTGGAGCCTCTGCCAAGCTCCCGAGAGCCAGCACCAAGGCAGAGTAGACCTACTCGTGGAGTGTGATGGAGGACCGAGAGGTTGTACCCAGAACACTCTTTGTGGCCTGGGACTCTAAACACCTAAACCTGGGGGACTCTGAAAGCCTGAACGTGTGAAATAAGAGCGGTGGAGGTTACTACAGCAGAGTCTGCCAGAGCCTCCCCATCCTTTCCCCTCGTTGTCCTCCTGCTTGCCGGCAGCAGCGGGCCCGGGCCCAGGCCCCAGGGGATCCAGGATAAGCAAACATCGATCAACGGACCCGGAGGAGCTATATCACCTGGGGGAATGGTGTGTTCCAGGGGAGCCGTGTGACATGGAGGAACGGGGTGACCCAGGGGAGTGGTGTGACCCGGGGGAGCCGTGTGACCCAGAGGAGCAGGGTGACCCGGAGGGGCGCTGTGAACTGGAGGAGGAGCGGATTCTATTCCTGTGGTCCTGAGAAATTTGGACAGTCTGCAGCCATTTGCTACAGAACTTTCCCTACAAAAACAAATGGGAGAGTGTCCCACTTAAAATTCAAACACGGAATAAAAAAAAAAGAAGAAAAAAAAATCTAAGGAACAGAATAAACTGGTGAATACAATAGAATCAGGGGCAAAGAAAGGGAGTGGACTGATAATTATCAGGGGGATAAGAGGGTAGGGGTGCAGTAAAAGACTGGATTAAAATCGTATAACCAATGGATGAGGACAATGGAGGAGGAGGGGGTAAGGGCAGAGGGTGGGATGGGAACTGGGTGGTAGGGAGCTTTGGGGGAGGTTAAGGAGAAACAATTGTAATAATCTGAGTAATAAAGATTTATTTAAACACACACACAACTGATCAGCTGTCTTGTGGATCCTGAAACCCAGGCATGTGCCTTGACTAGGAATCTAAACTAGTGGCATGGGATGACGCTCAACCCAGCCAGACCCAAAGAGTGAGATGTGACTATTTTACCAGCCTATCTGAACAATCAGAATTGAGTAATCATTCTGGTGGATATCAGTACAGAATAAATAAAAAAAGCCAACCGGCCAGTGTGGCTCAGTTGGAGTGTCATTCTGTGCACAGAAAGGTGGTGGGCTCAATCCCTGGTTATGCTGAAGGCAACTGATGTTTCTAACTCCCTTTCTCTCTAAAATCAATTACAAAAAAAACATCCTCGCCAAAACCGGTTTGGCTCAGTGGATAGAGCAGCTTTGGTCAAACTACGGCCCGAGAGCCTGATCCAGCCCGTCGAGCTGAAAGAGTGGGGGGTTCTCTTGCTCTCCCCTCCGCTCCTTCACCAGCAGCCCAAGATGAGAGTGCCAGCATGGTCAGGTTGCTTTTGTTCCAGCCTTCTGGTCCGGTTTAAGAACCCATTGTGGCCCTCGAGTCAAAAAGTTTGTCCACCCCTGGGATAGAGCATAGGCCTGTGGACTCAGAGGTCCCAGGTTCAATTCTGGTCAAGGGCATGTACCTTGGTTGCAGGCACATCCCCAGTAGGGGGTGTGCAAGAGGCAGCTGGTCGATGATTCTCTCATTGATGTTTCTAACTCTCTATCCCTCTCCCTTCCTCTCTGTAAAAAAAATCCTTTCTCCCAGAGACTGAAGATGAAGGGGTGGGAAGGAATCAGATTTCTTTTCTTTAGAGATGAAGTCTCAAGAGAGTAGCACAGCCATATTTTGACCTATGTGTTGACCTATGAATCAGGTCAGGTTGATTCCTATCCAGTCGCTCAATCCCCAGTAGGGGGCATTTAGGAGGCAGTTGATTAATAATTATTGATGTTTCTATCTCCCTTCCTATCTTAAATCATAAAAATATATACTTTTTGTTTTCAAGAGAAAGGATAGTCTTGGCTTAAGCTCAGACAACTATGGACACAGACAGGGCAGACCCAACTGCTCCTACCTCCAAATTCAGAGATTCACTTACCCGTTTTAAACAAAGTGTTTTAATACTTTCATGCTCCCAAGTTTTAAGTTGTTAAACCACAGATCTATGAATCAACCCTTCCTAACCACTAATTTTAAGGGCAGAAATCAATATGACACACAGTGGAAATATGTATTCAATTTTATTTCATTAGAAAAATTCACTTGAGCCACATGGTGGCTATAATGCCCATGTCCTGAGCATGCTTTATCCCACTGTTCCCTTCAGACCAATACATAGACACTAAGTTGGAAGACTTAAAAATATAAAATGGTGAGAATTGGACATTGAACATTCTTATCTTCCCCTCCCTACATCCAACTCACACCTCTTTTAACTGTTACCCACACACAGAGGAGCTGACACGAAAGAGAAGCTGAACACTAAAGAAACTGACCACCCAAGTCCAAAGGAACTCTTCACAGATGTTGAGAAGTAGGGCTGAAAACACCATCATCTCCCAACAGCTGAATTTACAGCACAAGCCCTCATCTAAGAGAAGTCAGAGCCACGCTGCCAAGGACCAAGGACATCAAAGACTCTGGGGAGAAGAGTGAAATCACTCCATCCACTCACACCTGTCCACGAAACAGTCTTTTTCCAGGGTCGGAGCACCCAGATGGAGTGCCCTTCCAGGGCCAGGTAACAACAGTTCTCTGCTAACACTGATGCTGAGCCTGCCTGCCCAGGCTGGACAGGTTTAGGCCAGTGCTCCAAGGTTACAGCTGGTGGAGGGAGGTCTTCTCACACCCCTCTGGGTGGATGTTCTGAAAGGCTCTTGGGGATTCTGCGATGGCTAGTTGACCTCTGTTGGTCCAGGAGCTCCCAGGTGGTGGGTTCTCCAGTAAGCCTTCCAGTGACTCCATCAGTCTAACAAAGATGGAAAGCAGGGTCAGCGCCACACCTAAGAGATAGACGTTCAGTATATGCTTCATAGCTGAAGGGATCCCACTCTCTGAAGAACAGTAGAGCTGCCTTCTGCTTCTGGAAGACTTCTGGGTCCTGAGGAAAGAGAGGCAAGGTTAGCCTAGAGCCTTTTGAGACATGCATACATCTGGCCCTGATCCTTCTATCTTCCCTTGGAGCTAAGAGAGAAGCCCAGCCAGTCAGGATACAGGGACCCATGATGTTTTTCCACAGCAGAAGCTCAAGTATATTTACACTGCAAACTCCATGGCCGAGGAGCCAAGCTAGTTTCTTTTCACGAGCATTCCTCAAAACTTTTACTTCTGAACGTAAAAACCTTCACTTTTTCCTGGCAGGTGCAATGCACAATCCCTGTGTCACAGTCCAGGGGGGTGGAAAGCCCCAGTTGCCTAGCAACGGGCAATCAATTGTAGGGTGGGACGGCACCTTTAGGGTGGCTTTTCCTCCCCTAGCATATTTGAACCCTCCAGACGTTTCCTCCCTAGAGATAACATCTATGCCTCAGATAAGCAACAAAACCAGTTACTCAGTTGCATAGAATAACCACCCCAGCCCTGTGCCTGCCAATCAATCAGAGGAGAACACAACCCAGAAAAGACACACCTGGAAAACTACAGCATATTCTACTGTGATCTTCTCCTGGGGCTTCCCTAAATTCTGCACCCTTAAAACCCTTAGCAGGGAGTACCCGGTGCACCCTCCTTCCAGGGAGAGCGCCCAAGCCTTTCCCTTCCCATCCTCCCTCCTTGCCCCAGGCAGCTACCATCAGCTTCCTCACTCCTAAAGCTCCTTCACCTCCGTAACTCCTTTCTTCTAGGAATTATTTCTTCTACCTCTATGACTTATAAATTATTCTTATAGCTTGGTTCTTGGCTCTGAATTCTTTCTCAGACAGAACCCAAGAATCGAGGTTGCTGATCCCAGGTTTGGCCTGACACCGAGGGTCAGACACCGGGTGCCGTTCTGAGGGCCTACAACAGGACTAACATAACATGTGCTAGCCAGGCAGGTGTGGCTCAGTGGTTGGGGGTCGACTTATAAACCAAGAGGTCACCGGCTCTCAATTCCCAGTCAGGGCACATGCCCGTTTTGCCACTCAATCCCCAGTAGGTGGTGTGCAGGAGGCAACAGATCTTTGATGTTTCTCTCTCTCTTTCTCCCTCTCTCTAAAAGAAATCAATAAAAGCACATTTAAAAAAAATTTTAAAAAGGAACATGCCCTTGAGAAAGCAACTTGCCTGGGAAGTCTCCCTCGTATCTCACTTAAGGCTCGAGTTAATCATAAAACTTTTTGAAGGTCAAAGTAATTCTTAAGTCGAATCTATCAAGTTCACTTAGTAAAAAAAAAAAAAAAAAAAAAAATCCTGATTACCTACAACTTGTTAAGCACCCTGGAAGGGCCCACACGGGGCCATGAGACGTGAACCCTGCCCTCCTGGGGCAAGAACACGGGCAGTTGCGCAGAGGTGCCAGCGGTGCTTTGGAGAGCATGGCATGGACGCCTACTGACCCAGCACCGACCGGCGAGCGGCGAGCACCGAAGTGGGCCACCTGCCTCCCGGTGAGGGCCCTCCCGGGGGAGGCAGGGCCGGAGCGGCTGGGTGGGGAGCCGGCGGGGCGCCCTAAGGAGGGAAGCTCCAGAAGGCCCGGCCACAGCGCAGAGGAAGGCGGCGGCGGCCCGGGAGGCAGGCAGGCAGGCAGGCAGGCAGGCCGAGGATGGGGGCGGGAGGCGGGAGCTGGGCAAGTCCGGAGGGCGCTCACCTGCTGGAGGAAGGGCCGGGAGCGGCCGGCTCGCGGTCACAGCAGGTCGTGCAGGAGCCGGGAGGAAAGTCGGCCCACGGGAGCGCGAGGAGGCGACTCAGACGACACTCGGGAGACTAGCGCGCAGTCAGCGGAGAGTCGCAGGGCAAGGCGGCGCGCGCCGCTCACTTATAGACGACGCCAGCCCCGGAGCCCGCGCGTGCGCGCTCGGGCCCTCACGCCGCCGCACGTCCGCACGCGCGCCGGCACGTCCGCGGCTCCGCCCCCTTCGCCCGCGGCCCCGCCCACCGTCCCCGCCCCCGGCGCGTGCGCTGGGTGGTCTGGGGCGGTCCGGGCTGTTTCACAAAACTGAGTCAGGGCGGTCGGCAGAGACCCGCTGCAGGAAACTTGGGAAAGGAATCGGAAAGCGTATCCCCCCACCCCCATACCAAACCGGTGGAAAGCACCCCGGACGTTCCCCCATCCAGCCCTCCTCTTGTCCGGGATGGAGGGCGGGCATCTGAGGATGGTTTCTGCCTTGGCAGAGGGCACCAGACCACCACTCCATCCCCAAGCCCCGGTTTTCTCCACGGGGGCGGATTGGAGAGCCGACTTTCTGGGAGTTTCCCTTCTTAAGAGATAACAAGATTCCGGACGCCACCCCCACCCTTCACCCCAAATCCCGGGAATAATGGATTCCGGGCTGGCCGCTGCTTCGGGAAATGTGCAACACTCGCCTGGCCCTGGTGTCCGTGTCTAACTGCCCAGGAACGTCACTTTGCACTCGGGCCTCCTAAAATGGTGGCCATCGGGGATTTTTTTTAAAGGATGCTTTTCAGATTGAACCAACGAGCTGAGACGTCCCAGTCCGGCCTTCTGCCCCGGGCTTGGGGGCGGGGGAGCCTCAGCGCTCCCCTCCCCACCCCGCAAACTCTAGACGTTTTGTCCTGATGGCAGATCTCAGAGCTGAGTCCTGGGAGGCCCCTGGAAGGAGCACCAAGCCCCCTGGAAGGGAAAGCTGCCGGCGGTTTCACAGCCTGCCTCCTGGAGGGGGTGGTGGGGGTGGGGGTGGTGTCAGGGCCCAAGCTGGCGGGCTGAGGACTCTTGGCAGGTCCGCTGAGCTCTAGGACTGGCGGGTCTGCGTGCTGGGCTCGATGCGGGGGTGGATGGGCAAGAGCCCGGGATCCCCGCGGGCCGTGCGGGCCCGGGGGGAGCCGGACTGGAGGCGCGGGAAGGGAGGAGCCAAAAGCCAGCCGCGACCTTTCCCCTGCATCCTGGGCTCCGGCACCAGCCCGAGGGGGCGGGGAGGCCGGGAAATGAGAAAGTTCGGGTTGAAAACGTGTTGGCAGGCAGGCACTTGGAAATGGAGGGTTTTTTTTTTTTTCCTCAGCCCGCAGGAATGTTGGCCCTGCGTTACCCTAGAATTTCGTCTGTGTTTGTGCTCGTCTCGGGGACTCTTCTTTCACACGGTTGCTAGGAGAGGCTCTCGCTCTGAGATCACTTCCAGGTGTCCCAAATGCCATCACTCGCTTAGCTGGGGGACTTGGGCGAATCCTTAAAACTTTTCTGTACTTGGGTGTCCTCAACTGATATAGGGGATGATAACAGTCCTTGCCTGGAAATTAAACGAGTTAGTCCACATAAAACCCTGAGAACTCTGCCCAACACATAGAAAACAGCCCATAAGCCCCTGTCGTTGACTACAAAACTCCCAACGCGGGCCCTCAGCCCCTGTTCCGTGAGGAATTCCACAATAACCTCCTCCTTTGGGTTCTGTTTGTCATAGTGAGCTGTAGGGGAACTCACTTCAGAGATTTAATGTGGCTCCCGCAGGAAAGGCGTGTAGAAAATTCGGGGCTCTCTATTTAAGCGTCTGTGACTGTTTAACTTTCGACAGCCTCAGATTTGGCTGACTACCCAGCAAGCTGAATACTACCCAACGACACACACCAGGCCCCAGGAAGGATATTAACGCATGTAGAGTGTGACAGCTGCCTGAGGGTATCTGCTTACTCAGAAATGCTCTGCTCTTGCTGGTGATGCACGTGACCCCACACCATATGGTTTGGATATCAACCCGCTATATTAAAAAAAAAAAAAGAAAGAAGAAGAAGAAGAAAAAAGAGAGAGAGAGACCTGCCAAAACCGGTTTGGCTCAGTGGATAGAACATCGGCCTGCGGACTGAAGGGTCCCAGGTTCGATTCCGGTCAAGGGCATGTACCTTGGTTACGGGCACATCCCCGGTAGAGGGTGTGCAGGAGGCAGCTGATCGATGACTCTCATCAATGTTTCTAACTCTCTATCCCTCTCTCTTCCTCTCTGTAAGAAATCAATAGAGAGAGTGAGAGAGAGAGAGAGAGAGAGAGAGAGACCCAGTCCTGGGAAGAGGTGGATTTCCTCTAGGCTGGCCACCACTGGGAGCAAGCAGCTGCTTTGCATGTGTATGTAAATTTCTCCTATTAAAGCGCTTATAAATTTGAATAAGGCTATATGTCAGTTCCTCAGAATCCATCCTGATTTTAAACTTTTGGCACTTTCCCCCACCCCCCTCCGGTTGTGGGAAAGCAAGAAGCTAGGAAAATTCAAGGACAAGCTAACGAAACTAAGACATAAACAGCAGTTTGCAGCCACCTAGTCAACCCTTTCTCCCCTAAACCAAGCACATTTAAAAGTAAATAGTTTACACTTCTCCTCCCCAGCCAGGGGGAAAATAGCTTAAATCACCCTACTCCCGGAGAAAGCAGAAATCCAGCTAATGCCATTTGCCAGTAACTTCATCCAAGAACAGATGAAGTTAAGAGACTAAATCTCATTTTGGCACATCAGCATAATGCTGATGAATAAGATCCCCCCCTTAAACGCCCAGCCTTTAAAATCCCTTAAAACAAATGTCCCAGCTCTCTCCAACCCTCCCAGGAACACACCTGTGCCTTCCCCCTGCTTCTCCTTTCTCACAGGCAAGCATCTCCTAAACTAAGGGGTTAAGACAAACTCCCAAGAAAGGACATACAAGATATCACCTCCTGTTCACTAGGAATGCTATTTATTTATTTATTTATTTATTTATTTATTGGGGTTTTTTCTTGGTGTTTTTTTTTTTTGGGGGGGGGTGCTATTTCCTTAAAAATCAAAAAGAAAATAAGCATTGGTGAGGATGTGGAGAAAACTGAACCCTTCCTTACATGTTGCTGGTAAAAAGGTGCAGCAGCTGTGAAAACCAGTATGGCAACTCCTCCAAGAGTTAAACCTAGAGTGACCATATGGCCCAGCAAGTCCACTCCTAAGTATGAGCCCATGAGAACGGAAAACATGTTCACACAAAAACTTACACAAAAATATTCAGAGCAGCTTTATTTAAAAATGCCAATAAAAATGGAAACAGCTCAACTGTACGTCAACTGCTGATGGATAAACAAATGTGGTATAAAATATTATATAGCCATAAAAAATGAAATACTAATACATTGTACATGCACCCTGGCCGGTTCTGCCCAGTGGTTACAGCATCAGGCCAAGGACAGAAGGGTCCAGGTTCCACTCCTGGTCAAGAGCATGTACCTGGATTATAGGCCTATCCTGGTCCAGGAGGCAAGGATTGATGTGTCTCTCTCAAGTCGATGTTTCTCTCTCTCTCTCTCTCTCTCTCTCTCTCTCTCTCTCTCTCTCTCTCCCTCTCCCTCCCTTCCACTCTCTCTAAAAATCAGTGGAGCTCTTTCCAGCCAGCACTGAGCCATGGGTATCTCTCGGGACAACTAACACAAGCGCCACAAGACAAGGGGCAAGAGAAAGCACTAACGCAGGAAACGAAAATATGAGCTGGGACGCCTTGCTAACAGCACTAAGTTTGGACCCCGCCACATACACACAGTCCCAGTGCGGGGAGGCAAGAAGTACCGGGCCTCGAGGCTGGACGTGGGCAACTTCTCCGGGGCTCACAGTGTTGTGCGCACAAAACATGGACTATTGATGTTGTCTACAGCACATCCCACAAAACTGGTCCTGGCCAACAACCTAGTAAAGAACTTCATTGACAGCAGTACGAGTCCTGCTATGCAAGGAGGGGCCAAGCTGACTCCTGAGGAGGAAGAGATTTTAGACAAACAACATCAAAGAAAATTCAGAAGAAATCTGATGAAAGGACAAAGAATGCCAAATCAGCAGTCTTCTTGCCTGCATCGCTCCAGACCAGGCCAGCGTGGCAGAGCAGATGGCTAGGTGCTCGAGGGCCAGGGGCTGGAGTTCTATCAGGAAAATCAAGGCCCAGAAAGGCAAATAAATCATCTTCCATTCTATCTTAGCTCATGTAATAAAGGTGTTTATTCTAAAAATAAAATTAAAAAATCAATGGGGCCGAAACCGGTTTGGCTCAGTGGATAGAGCGTCGGTCTGCAGACTGAAAGGTCCCGGGTTCGATTCCGGTCAAGGGCATGTACATTGGTTGCGGGCTCATCCCCAGTAGGGGGTGTGCAAGAGGCAGCTTGTCGATGTTTCTCTCTCATCGATGTTTCTAGCTCTCTATCTCTCTCCCTTCCTCCCTGTAAAATATCAATAAAATATATTTAAAAAAAAAATCAATGGGAAAAATATCCTCATGTGAGGACTAATGAAAAAAAGAAATACTAATACATGCTACAATACAGATGAGCCTTGAAAACAATATGTCCAGTGAAAGAAGTCTGACAGAAAAGGACTCATGTTGTATGATTCCATTTATATGAAAAGTCTGTAGAGACAAAAAGTAGGTTACTAGTTGCCAGGAGCTGAGGGAGAGGGGAAAGGATGGAAAGTGACAGCTAAATGGGTACAGGGTGCTTTGTGAGATAATGAAAATGTTCTAATATTAGACAATGGTGATGGTTGCACAATCCTGTAAATATAGTAGTCTAAACCACTGAATTGTACACTTCATTTTTTTTTAAATATTTCTTATTAATAGCAGAGAGGAAGGGAGAGGGAGAGAGAGATAGAAACATCAATGATGAGAGGGAATTATTGATTGGGCTGCCTCCTGCTCGTCCCCTGCTGGGGATCGAGCCCACAACTTGGGCATGTGCCCTTGGCCGGAATCAAACCTGGGACCCTTCAGTCCGCAGGCCGATGCTCTATCCACTGAGCCAAACTGTCTAGAGCTGAATTGTACATTTTAAAAGGGTGAATTCTGGCATGTCAATTATATCTGAATAAAGCTGTTATTCTTTAAAAAAGAAGGCAAATTAGACACATCTTCAAATGACACACCAACACAGGGAGCCATGGCTAGTGTGGCTCAATTGGTTGGTAGTCATCCTGTGCGCTGAAAGGTTGCCCGTTGGATTCCCAAGTCAGAGCACGTGCCTGGGCTGTGGGCTCAATCTCTGGTAGAGGTTCATGCAGGAAGCAGCTGATTGATGTATCTCTCTCACATCGATGTTTCTCTCTTTTCTCTCCTATCCTCTCCCTCTCAAATTCATTTAAAAACCCTTTAAAGACAAAAACAAAAACAGAGAGTTAACCACTGAGCCTTGCTAAGGAAACCTTTGAAGAATATACCTACAAAGAAAACTGAACCTAGAAGAAAATGGTGAGATGCAAGAAGAAACGGTGAGCAAACATTTAGAAAACATACAGATTAAACAAGCTATGACTACTCAGAACTATTTTTAATGATTACGTTGGGACAGTTGAAATAACAGCATGCAGTAAAAGTTGGTCAATATTTAAACTAAGATGGCAGTGGTGAGCAGAGAAAGTTGAGCAAGTCTTATTTGGGAAGAGGATAGATATTCATTAATTTTAGATATTTTAAGTCTTTATTAACATGTTTAGGGTAGCTCTTTCTCTTCCTTCCCTTCCTAAGCTATTCGGTCTTCAAGCCATTGGGTGGAACAAAGCAGGTGTCTGCAGTGAAGGAAGGGACCGATGGCCTAGAAAGGAATGTCTATTTTCTTCTCTACTGTGTCCTCAGAGTCTGGAACGCTTTCAATAGACATTTGTTGAATGAATGTGTGCATGAGTGAAAGGATCACTTTCTTACTCCTTTCTGAACCCGGGGTCAAATGTCATTTTTCAGGAAGGCCTTCCTAACTATCCTATGTAAAGCAGCACTCCCATCCTCTTCATCTCCATCTCCCTTACTCGGCTTCACTTGTAGTTTGTAGTGTGTTCAACACCAGCAAGCCTAAGTTATATTTATTTGTTAATCATCTATCTACCTTTACCCCCTACAAGTAGCTCCTTGAGGACAAGGACTTGGACTATTTTGTCCAATAACCATGTACCGAAACCCAGAGCAGTGCTTGGCATATGGTAGATGTTCAATAAATATTTACTGGATCATTAAACACTAATATTTGTATATCCCAGATACTTCATATTTAAAAAGAAAGAACAGCTGCTCAGTGATTGATTCTATTTTACTTTGTATTTATTTTGCAAGAACGTTTTAACAGAGGTCATATGATTATGAGCCTCTTTTTTCTTTTCTGCCCAAATTTTCTTCTGTGCACATCTATTACATTTACAATGGGGGGGGGGGGGATGAAAATTTACTAAAGTTTTGTAAATTAATTGCTTGTGCAACATGGTAACAACAACAAATGTGCAATGAAGGGAAAACAGTCAAGTGCATTTGGATGGGGAAATTGGGTCAAGAGCAGTGGCAGCGGTGGGAGGTGGGAGTGGAATGGAAGGGCTGTGGCAGCTCAGAGCACCCGAGGAGGGTGCCCGGGGAAGGCAGAGCCAGCCCCGAAAGGTGGGCAGAGAGCAGCCAGGGCAAGTGATGTCTTCTTCACCCCCTACCTGGGACCTTCCTTCCCACTCTGGTTCTAGTGCTGACTAACCACTGACCTGGGCCAGTCACTTCTCCAGGCCTCAGTTTTCTTATCTGTGACATGCCGGGCTGAGGGAAAGGAGCTATAGCCACGTGTTTCTTCCTCAGAGTGTGTGTTTCCCGAACCTCCTTTAAGGAGCTGTAGCTAGTGTGGTGTGTGGGTATGTGTGTGGGTAGAGGACTCCTGGAGGCACCATAGGTCTCTATCCCCAGGCTTCATTTAGGAAATGCTGGATGAACACAGAGTAGAAAGAACAGCATTCAAAATTAAATGAGGCCCTAGCTGGTTGCTCAGTGGTTAGAGCCTTGGCCTGCGGACTGAAGGGTCACGGGTTTGATTCTGGTCAGGGACACATACCTGGAGCATGTGGGAGGCAACCAATTGATGTGATGTATCTCTCACATGGATGTTTTCTCTTTATCTCTCCTCCTCCCCCTCCCCCTCTCTAAAAAAGTCAATGGGACAAATATCCTCAGGTGAGGATTAACAAAAAAAAAACGAACAAAAAACTAAATAGGGAGAGAGAGAAAGAGAGAGAGAGAGAAAGAGAGAGAGGGCGGGGGGAGAATACACTCTTAAATAGTAACATTAATTTAATATTAGCATTATTTTTCACTAGATAAGACCTTTTTATTCATTAGTCACAACAGGAACCAGTGCCTGGGGCCTATGGACTTTTCAGTAACTCAAAAATATTTGTGATATGGAAAACAAAATTTATTGTCTTCAAATTTTTTTCTAAAGGCAAAATTAAAATGAAACATTTAGTAAAAGCTCTACAAAAGATAACATTGTATTAACTAGACAATTCAATTCAACCTGATAATTGTTTTTCAACTTGGCAATTTTTAATATGAGATATTTTAATGTGATGAGTTATGTCTAGGGCCTGTGGAAGTTCTTTTTTAAAATTATTTATTTTATTTTATTTTATTTTATTTTTATTAATCCTCATCTGAGGATATTTTTCTCATTGATTTTTACAGAGAGTAGAAGGGAGGGATGGAGGACAGGGAGAAAGAGAGAAGGAGAGAGGGAGAGAGAGAGAAAAATTGGAAACATCAATGTGAAAGAGACACATGATTGGTTACCTTCTGAACGAGCCCCGACCAGGGCAAGGGATCGAACCTGCAACCTGCAACCCAGGTACATGCCCTTGACCAGGAATCGAACCTAAGACTCTTTGGTAGGAGGGCGAGGCTGACGCTCTAACCACTGAGCACACTGGCCAGGACTATTATTTGTTTGAGAGAGAGAAACACTGATTTGTTGTTTCACTTATTTAAACATTCATTGGTTGCTTCTTGTATGTACCCTGACCAGAGATAGAACCTGAATATGGGGACAACACCCTAACCAACTGAGCTATCTGGCTAGGGCCTAGGCTTGTGGGAATTCTAAAGGTGGGTGGTGGATTATAAATTAGTTTTAAGTTTCTGATAGATTCAAATGTTTTATTATAAGCATATGTTATAAGAAGAAGAAAACAATTTCACTGAATGTTCTGAAAAAGTACGTTAATTAAAAAGTTTAGGCAAGATTTGTGTTGAAGAAGCCCCTATTTCATTATCTCAGTAAAGGCTTATGTACTTTCTAGTCCTGTCTTCTGTAAGTAATGGGAGTCAAAAGGGAAAGTCACTTAAAACATGTATTTAAGAGACTTTTCTCTTTCTGTGCTGTCAGTCAAGTCACGTCCATCTAACCATTTAGGTTAAACCCGTGTGTTGACACTTAGCTCTCCTTCCTTCATGGAACCATAAACTATTCAATGCCAAGACATAGAGAAGTCCTTTAGGGCCTCTTGTCCTTGCATAGAGTGGGCTCTCTGAGACTCGGGAGCCCAGGCTGTTACCAGACAACGGACATGGTCCGGAGGGGTCTGCCTGGGGCCAGTCGGTAGTATGTGGGTTCTTGCCTTCATGCAGACAAATTTCACAGCCTAAGTCCAGGTGGCTATGGGGGGGGGGGGTGTCTATTAAAGCTTAGGACAATGAAACAAGGAAGGGTTTAGCACAGAAGAAGCAAAAGGAGGCTTTGGGGGCAGGTTCAGAGGATTAGTCTGGGATGAGCTGCCACTGCCTATTGCTCCCCTGGTTGCAAACCTCATAGGTTGGTTCCTTTATTGTTTAGGGGGTATGCACCTGGGGGAGAAGAGAGGAAAGAAGAATGGAGAGGAAATGGCGGGGGCTGCTCTCCAGAGGGAGAGCGAGCAGTGAGCCCTTTGTCTTGAGGCTTTTTTCTCCTTCTTGCAGGCGGGGATCTAAGGGGAGTTCTCAGGGGAGAGTTTCAGTAGAATATTCATCAATTTTCTAGGTATTTTTTTTTAGGGTTGTGGCCTCTGCTGTTTGGTTAGTGTCAGGGCAGGGGTCTTTAGTCTTTGTAACTGGTCTTGGTATCAAACCACTTGGTTTTGCTGCTTTTGTGGGCCTGGACCTGAAATACAATTGAGGCCTAGATGTTATCTTTAGGGAGGTAAGCTAAAATTGTTCTGCTGTAAATTAATTTGCCAATTTGCTCAACTATCTGTCTCAGTTTCCCTATTCCACTTGTCCTGGCTTACTGGCCTGTCTCAAGGCCACCTCACCAAGCCAGGCTTGGAATGAGCATTGTGCTGCTTGTCAAGTACAGAGGAGACGTCTTTTGCTGTCTTCTTAGGACTGTGGTCGGCAAACGGTGGCTCAAGAGCCACATGCGGCTCTTTGCCCCCTTGAGTGTGGCTCTTTCACAAAATACCACGGCCTGGGCGAGTCTATTTAGAAGAAGTGGCATTAGAAGAAGTTTAAGTTTAAAAAAATTTGGCTCTCAAAAGAAATTTCAATGGTTGTACTGTTGATATTTGGCTCCGTTGACTAATGAGTTTGCCGACCACTGTCTTAGGGGGATGGAAGTTGGTGTAGAGGGTTTGGGAGACAATGGGGTTCTCCCGATTTCTGTGATGTTTTCATTCATAATTACAGCTCCTACTTCTCCCTCTTCTGTGTGGCTACACACACCGGCCCTGTACTTATATACACATGTGCACATAGTGGCTCATTCTCCCTCTTCCGGGCCTGATGGCACCTTTTCCCCAGACACAGATGCCCTAGACACTTCAGCTGGCAGCCAGCGAACTCCATGGCTAAGCTCCCAGTTGGCTAATGGAGGGCAGGGGGCTCTCCTGCTGCCTCTGATCCCAGCCAAGTAGGGCAGAAGCTGCTTTCAGGAAATGCTCCTCAGTGGAATCTTCCCTGCTCCAGTCCCGCTGAACCCCGCCCCCACCACTCCCTCCTCTGCTGGTCCTGAAAGGAGCTAAAACCACCGAACATCTCAGGCTCCCAGCTCTCAGCTTGGCGCTGGAAACCACCCCAGGCCCCACCCCTGGTTCTTGTGCAGATTGAAGTATCACTTCCTGAGTCTCTCAATTGATATGCAGATTCTATCCAGAGAACCTCCTGTATTGTTCTTAAAAATTATTACAAACATTGTACTTAGTCACTTATCTCTGCCATCTATAATAATAAAAGCATAATATGCTAATTAGACAGGACGTCCTTCTGGGCAAACTTCCAGATGAAGCCAGGGCTGTGAGGGAAGTCCAGGTCCCGGGTGCCAGAGGGAAGCCAGTGCCGGCAGCCAGGGGAAGGAAGGCCTGCTCTGGCACAAATTTATACAATAGGTAAGAAGACTAGTTGCAAGTACTTATAGAAATGGGAAGATTTAAGTAGAAATTATATCAACTTAAATGATATCAACTTATGGTAAAAATGCAGGGGGTTCTTTTTGCACCTAAATTAATTTTTTGCATGCAAAATTAGAAAATGCTATTTGTATGTCCCACCAATTCAAAGAACTGGGAGTACTAGGCACAATGAAAATGCTGTAGAATAGGCCAAATATGATAAATTGATTGCATTTTCGCTCAGTAAAATGAGTCTTTCAGTCACTGTAACTCAGAGGGAATTCCCCAATTAGGAATTAATTATTATTTTTCTAATAATTTACTTACCCATTAAGGCTGTTGCTCTCTTAAAAGGGAATGCCTCAATCATACAAATAATAAGTAACACATATTTGTATTCTTGAGATGGTGGCATTTGGATAAAATCCAATTACCATACCTCAAAATGGATCTAAAGGAAGTGGGAAATGTCCTTGGAACCTGTGGAATGACTTTTTTCAGGGTTATATTTGGACAGATAGAAATCTGCCATACATTTTATAAACTATGGCAGTGATCTTATTTACTCCATGAAATCATATTTTAGGACTCCAATGTTTTGGTTTTTTCTAAAGTCCATTTTTTCTTTAAAAAAATTTTTTATCCTCACCTGAGTATATTTTTTTCATTGATTTTTTTTAGAGATAGTGGGAGGTAGGGAGTGGTTAGAGCCTAGGCCTGCAGACTGAAGGGTCACAGGTTTGATTCTGGTCGAGGCCACTTACCTAGGTTGCAGGCTCAATCCCTAGGCTGGGGGTTGAGGCAAAGAAGTAACCAATCGATGTGCCTCTCTCATATCGATGTTTCTTTCTCTCTATTTCTCCCCCTTCCTTCCAATCTTTTTAAAAATCAATAGAAAAAATATCCTTAGATGAGGATTAACAACAAAAACAAAAACCAAGCCAAACAAACAAAAAAGATAAGATTCTTCTGAGTCTTTCAGGATTAATTCACAGCCCATGTTTAGCTTTGAGATGGCCAAGTTATTCTACTTGAGGTAGGCAAAATTGAACCTTTGAGATTTTATGTCCTTTTTATTTTTATTGATTTTAGAGAGGAAGGGAGAGGGAGATAGAAACAATAATGAGAGAGAATCATTGATCGGCTGCCTCCTACATGCTCCATACTGGGTTTTGAGCCCAAAACTTGAGCATGTGCCCTGATCAGAAATCGGAATCGAACCATGACCTCCTGGTTCATAGGTGATGCTCAACCACTGAACCATGCTGGCCAGGCTTATGTCCTTTTTAAATTTTATTTATTTTAATTTTTATTGATGTGTAGAGAGAGGAAGGGAGAGAGATAGAGAAACATTAATGTGAAAGCAAAACATTGATTGGCTGCCTCCCACATGCCCCCTGCTAAGGATCAACCTCACAATCTGGGCAGAACAGGAATAGCCTCTTAACCTTTGTCTGAGACATCTAGCCAGAAATTCAGGAAAACTACCACATAAATGGATGGGGAAGAAGAAAGAAGTGCCTATTCCATGAATTGGCATTTTAGATGCCTCCATGGAATATGAAGTTTTTGTAAAACTTGAGTTATATTCTTGTGAAAAGGCATTAGATTATTTCTGTATATTAGATAGTAGGTCCTTTTACTTTGTGGAGAACAGTAAATCTACGTTCTTTGTAAAAATGTAGAGCTTATCCAAAGCTTTCATCTTTTACCACATATTTCTTAGAAATTTATGGATATACATTGTTTTTCTATGCCTTTTAGCTCAAGCAACACATATATAATAATACTGGCTTTTTCTTTGTTAGGTGTAGTAAGAAACACTTTATTTTTATTTTTATTTTTTAAAAAAACACCCTCCTTTGCTGGAGGCTAATTCCAGCATCTCATAAATGCAAGAAGTTTCTTTAAAAAAGGTTGATGGAACTTGGGGCTTCAGCGGGGCTGAAGACACATGTTATTGCCTGCTGGAATAGCTGAAAGCATTTCCCCAAACCTGAACATCTACATGTTATTACCTGCTGCTGGCCACACAGCTGAACAACTGTGGGCATTTTCCCAAACCTGAAGATACATATGATTGCCTGCTGCCAGAGAGCTGAAGACAGTTCCCCCATACCTGACAATACCTACTGTATACTAAACCTTACTTTTGATATGTATATCTGCTTTGCTTTAGAAAAATTTTTGTTACTAAAGAGCTAGGGGCCCAGAAATTCAGGGAAAACTTGGTTACTGTGAAGCATCCATCTTATATAAAAACTGCTGTTTGAAATTTTAACCCTGCTCTTTGGCTTCTGTAAATGCTTGTTTGCTTTCTTAAATAATAAGGAAAATAAAACTACTCCCACTTCAGAGAGGCCATTAAACCTTCCTTGGACAAAGTTATCAGTGCTGGCACCAGGCCAAGCCTTTGGTTGAGGTCTCAAGGCCCCAGCACATAGGGGCTCTTTAAGAACTTGCAAAGGGGCCCGGGAACGCCCCATAGATGGGAGACAAAGAAGTAAAAACATATAAATACAGAAAGTTCCTCCATGTTGGGGCCCAGAATTTGAGAGACATTTTCCTCTGGACCCACACATAATAAATGTAACTCCATCTCTCTAAGTATTGCTTGGTTCTTCTCCGGTTTTCTGTAACAACTAAAGCTAGGTCTCCTCTGGCTCCCCCATGTATTCCAAATTTATATTTCTAGTCTCTATTAATTTACTTGCACCCTTCTCCAGATTCCTGAACCCTTCTAGGTGCTGAGAAACACCCAGCACTCCTTCCCCTCACTTCTGCCCCTGCCCCCCCTGTCCCCCTGTCCCCTCCCCCCCCCCCCCCCCCCCCCCACTGCCCTGCCACTTCCCTCCCAGGTCTGGAAAGTCCAGGCTACAGCCAGGCACCGGAAGACTCCCAGAAACATTTTATTTTTTAAAGAAAAACAAAGGGGGGATTTAAAAAATTCCCCCCTAAAGCTTTCTCTTTTCCCCTCCATTAGTTTTCCCTGAAGCTTTCTTGAAGGTCAGGGCTTTATCTATGAAAAAGTAGTAAGTAGTTGTTTGCAACCTCTATAAAGCAGCAGCCAGCCTTAAAATAGTTCTTTCTGGCTAAGGGTTAGAACAATGAATACTAGTATAATTGTTTGGGCTGCTGTTACTATCTCTTAATCAAAATTACTAGATGATAGAGTTCCAGACCTTGTTACATGTTATTACTTGATTATCAGTACTGGTAATCATTTAAAAGTAAAGACTCTTGCTTAACCGGTTTGGCTCAATGGATAGAGCGCCAGCCTGTGGACTGAAGGGTCCCAGGTTCAATTCCAGTCAAAGGCATATACCTTGGTTGCTGGCATATCCCCACTAGGGGGATATTTCTCTCTCATTGATGTTTCTAATATTTCTAACTCTTTATCCCTCTCTGTAAAAAAAAAAATCAATAAAATATATTTTAAAAAATTAAAAGTAAAGACTCTTTTCTCTCTGGCATGGTTCAGTGGTTGAGCATCAGCCTATGAACTAGGAGGTCACAGTTCAATTTCTGGTCATGGCACATGCCTGGGTTATGTGTTTGATCCCCAGTGTGGGGCATTCAATCAATGATTCTCTCTCTCTCTTCATTGATGTTTCTATCCCTCTCTCCATCTCCCTTCCTCTCTGAAATCAATAAAAATATATGAAAATAGTAAAGACTCTGTCATGCAAAAAATAAGATATAAAAAATAGCCAATATACAGATGAAAAGATGCTCAGCATCATTAGTCATTAGAAAATAAAAATCAAAACCGTAATGAGATACCACTTCACAATCACTAAAACATCCTATCTAATAAAAGAGTAATATTCAAATTGACCATCACTCTAACACACAGGATGACTGCCCCCATGTGGTCAAAGATGGCTGCCCCATATGGACACAAGATAGCCATCATAAGATGGCCAGCAGAAGAAGCCAGTTGGGAGGAACCAGACCTGCAAGGGAGGGCAGTTGGGGGCAATCACGACTGCAGGGGAGGGCAGTTAGGGGTGACCAGGCTGGCAAAGGAGGGAAGTTGGGGGCAACCAGGTCTGCAGGGAAAAGCAGTTGGAGGGAACCCAGGCCTGCAGGGGAGGGCAGTTAGGGGTGACCAGGCCTATAGGGAAGGGCAGTTAAGGGGCAATCAGGCTGGCAGGGAAGCAGTTAGGCATTAATCAGAGTGGCAGGGAAGTGGTTAAGGGGTGATCAGGCTGGCAGGGAGAAGCGATTAAGGACAACAGGAAGGCAGGCAGGCGAGCAGTTGGGAGCCAGCAGTCTTAGATTGTGAGAGGGATGTCCGACTGCCCTCAAGCGGTCCCAGATTGGAGAGGGTGCAGGCTGGGCTGAGGAATACCTGCCCCCCATACACGAATTTCTTACACCGGGCCTCTAGTTTGAAATAAGAAAGAAAGACAATAAAAAGTTTTGACAAGACTGTGGAAAAATTAGAACCCTATACATTGCTAGTGGGATTCTAAAATGATGCATCCACTTTGCAAAAACAGTTTGGCTCTTCCTTGAAATATTAAATATAGACTTATAACCCACCAATTCTACTCTTATATGCCCAAGAGAATTGAAAACATGTGTTTGTATACCAATCGGTACACAAATATTTATATCAGCACTATTCATAATAGCCAAAGAGAGGAAACAACCCAAATGTCCCTCAACTGATGCATGGATGAACAAAATACAATGGAATGTTATTTATATAACAAAAGCATAATATGCTAATTAGACTGAACATCCTTCCGTACGCACTTAGGGATGAAGCTGGGCTGTGAGGGAAGCCAGTGCTGGCAACCAGGGGAGGAAAGGCCTACTCTTGCATGAATTTCATGCATAAGGCCTCTAGTTTGTACATAAAAAGAAATGAAATTCTGATATGTGCTACAACATGGATGAACCTTGAGAGCATGCTAAGTGAAAGAAGCCAGACACAAGAGGCCATATACAGATTAGGGCAAAAGTAGGTTTACAGGTGTTCATATGGAAAATAATACAATAATTAGCCCAAATCGGTTTGGTTCAATGGATAAGGTCCCAGGTTCGATTCCAGTCAAGGGCACGTAGCTTGGTTGCAGGGACATGTGCAGGAGGCAGCTCATTGATGTTTCTCTCTCATCGATGATTCTAACTCTCTATTCCTCTTTGTTAAAAAAATCAATAAAATGTCTTTTTTTAGAAAAAGAAAATAATACAATAATTAATAAATAATAATACAAGATATTAGAACCCTATACATTGCTAGTGGGATTCTAAAATGATGCATCCACTTTGTAAAACAGTTTGGCTCTTCCTTGAAAGATGCACCAGAGACATAAAAGTGGTAGCCTTTGGAGTTGGGAAGTGCATGCATAGAGCACATACCTGTGTTTCCCCGAAAATAAGACATCCTCCGAAAATAAGACCTACTTCATGGAAACATAATACATCCCCTGAAAATAAGACCTAGCGCATCTTTGGGAGCAAAAATTAATATAAGACACTGTCTTATTTTCAGGGAAACAGGGTAGATGGGCTAGAGACTTTCTTCTTATTATTATTGAGGAACAGTTCACATACAATAATATCCACTCTTTTAATATACAATTGCTGGGTCATATAGTAACGGAGTTTAACTCCTTGAGGAACTAGAAAACTTTTTTCCAAAGGAGGAACATCGTTTACATTTCTACCAGTCATTAATGAAGGTTCCTGTTTCTCCACAGTCTTGT
The DNA here is from genome assembly GCA_963924515.1 of Vespertilio murinus. Classification (NCBI taxonomy): domain Eukaryota; kingdom Metazoa; phylum Chordata; class Mammalia; order Chiroptera; family Vespertilionidae; genus Vespertilio; species Vespertilio murinus. Next base: position 57,667,911 of record OZ004712.1, read on the forward strand.
CAATTTTTACCCTCTTTTCTTGCTTTGTTTTTGCCTCTGGGTCTGACAGTCTATAAAGTGGCATTAGATCTTGATTTTATTTGCATTGTTGGGTCTGTGGTCTTTGTATGGAGCTCACAGGGTTAGAAAACAAAAGATTGCTCTCTGCTCACACTTCAGAATTAGGAAACCAGCCTTATCCACACTAAAAAGGTCCCCAGAGCTACTGTTGATGTTTTAAAAAGCCTGATGTAACCCATGCAGTCCCTCTCAAGTAAGGTTGTTAGACTAACTGAAATGTCAAGTGATTTACCTTTAATTAGAATAATTTAAATTAAGTTTAAACTGCTTAAGAATAGATAATGCAATTCCTTCAGGTTTTATCACCACCCAGTAGCACAAACCTGGCATCCAGTATATGTTAAAGTGAACGAATAAATAATTATTAGTTCTCACTTGTTAGTCAGGATCTCTTGGTAGGCAAATCTTTTGAGACAAAATCAAAATGTGGATTCACGGACACAGGCTAATTAACAAAGTCCTTGGTGTGAAAAGAGTGAGAACCCCTACCTTTAGGGGACCCAGAAGTGTGGCCTGTCCCCCAAAGTCATTTCTTGGATGGGAAAGCTTATCTTCTAAGGCCTGTGCCTTGCCCCGGACCTCTGCTCTCAGTTCAGCCCTAGTCTGGCCCCAGATATACTCAACCCATAGAATCCTAGTGTTCCACAGCACTATTTGCCCCCACCCCCACCACCGCCACCTCTCCCCATTATCTTGTTCCCATCCCCTTCCCCATGATCCAAAACAGCTTTCTGGTGACCTAAAATGAGTTAATTTGCCACACTCCTGCACATGTGTAAATGCTATCATTCTCTTTCTACACAGCACCCCACCCCACCTATATTAGTTTCCTAGGGGTGCCATAGCAAAGTACCACAGACTGGGTGACTTAAAACAACGGAAGTTGATTCTCTCCTAATTCTTGAGGCCCAAGCCCAAAGAGGTCGGCAGGGCCCTGCTGTTTCTGAGGGTCCTGGGGGAGAATCCTTCCTTGCCTCTTCCAGCTCCTGGGAGCCCCACACATTCTCCGACTTAGGAAGGCACACCTCCAGTCTCTGCCTCTGTCTTCACATGCATCTTCACGTTTGTTTGTTGTCCCTGTCGATTTTCCTTTTCCCCCCTTCAAGGTCTGTTATGCATCTAAAACACGTTTCTTGTTATGTTTTAGGTATTTTGTAATTGAGGAGAATTATCTAGTTCTTACAGTGCCTGAAATAGAACTCCCCAGGGGGTGGGGGAGACTGCACAGATAAATCCATAATTTTCAGTGTTCACAGATCCACTGAAGCCCTTAGGGATCCCTGAAGATGAGTTGATCAGGTAATGGAATTCCTACTGCTGTTAGATATCAGATCTCCTTTGGGTGACCTAGAATCATGACCCCGTCAGAATGCGTCACCCTTAAGAAGGGTTTGAGGAAGTGAAATCAGTGCTAAGTCCTTCAAGTAGTCAGGAAGACAGGTATTGGAGACAAAGATTGGTCTTTCTGATATCTTTAAGTCAATCACCCTCCATCTCATTCTCCCATAATGTGGGGCTCTATGGAAAGGCCTGTGAAACATGGGCCCTGGCACGTAGTAAATGCTCAGGAAATATTTGCTGACTAAATGTTGAATTATTAACTGAGTCATTGTGTCACAAGACACCTCCTTGATGCTGCAGTAAACTTCCTTCTCTATTGATGTGACCAACCAACCCCCAGGCCAGCATTGGAGGAGTCGTTAAAATATCGATACAGCCAAAACTGGTTTGGCTCAGTGGTAGAGCATCAGTCTGCGGACTGAAAGGTCCCAGGTTCGATTCTGATCAAGGGCATGTACATTGGTTGCAGGCACATCCTCAGTGGGGGGTGTGCAAGAGGCAGCTGGTTGATGTTTCTCTCTCATTGACATTTCTGGCTCTCTATCTCTCTCCCTTCCTCTCTGTAAAAATATCAATAAAATATATATATTTAAAAATATCTATACAGAGAAATGAAGTGCATTGGGATTATATGCAATGGATAGTCATTTCAGATTATTTGAAGAAAGCTTCTTGTGGAGGATGTACTTGGGGTTGAATTGTGAAATAAAAACATGGCTGCTCCAAAGCTTACATAAATTTCAAATATAAATATCCAACATTTATGGGATACTTACTATGTACCATTTCTGTTCTATGTTCTCTAGATTTCTTAATTCACTAGAGGCCCAGTGCATGGATTTGTGCACTGGTGGGGTCCCTCAGCCTGGCCTGTGGGGATCGGGCTGAAACCAGCTCTCTGACATCCCTCAAGGGGTACCAGATTGAGAGAGGGCACAGGCCAGGCCAAGGGAACCCACCCATGCACGATTGGGGCTAGGGAAGGACCACAGGAGGGCTCTAGGGAGTGTCCGGCCCAACTCACCCAGTCCCTATCAGCCGGACCCCAGCAGCAAGCTAACCTACCAGTTGGAGCATCTGCCTCCTTGTGGTCAGTGTGTGTCATAGTGACTGGTCGAATGGTCAGAGACTTAGCATATTAGGCTTTTATTATATAGGATTAATTTATTGAATTCTCTCAACACCTTAGAGAGTGGATACTTTTATGATCTTACTTTGTAGATGAAGAATTGAGGCACAGAGAAATCAAGTTTCTGTCTAATAAGCAATAGGGCTGGAGCTCAAACTCAGGCAGTGCAGCCCATGAGTTTGTGTGCTAAACTATTATGCCATAGTGCCTCAGCTTCAACCTAGGCTTCTCTGCACAGAGCTGCATATTGTTCCACAGAACATGACCTGTGAAGCCTCTGAGCCTTGCCTGTGCTCCTCTCTACCTGAAATGACCTGTTCTTTGTTTCTTTACCTGTGAATTCTATTCGTCTTTTTAAACTCAGCTGCTTGGTGCTTAGATGCTTAGACTTAGCATCTACCGGTAAGCTTAGAGCACTAGTTAAGTACACAATTTTACCTATATGTTCCCAAAAATTCTAGTTTAGTACTTCTTAGTTGGGATTCAAGAATCTGTATTTTAACAACTCCACCAGGTGATTCTCATCATGAGAGAAGTTTGGGAAACACTGATTTGGGTGATGATACAAAACCCACCTGCCAGGTGCACTTTATTTTTTGTGTGAAATCTCTAGCTTTTGGGATAAAAAGTTGTCCCCTAACAGGCACATTTTACAATCATGTACTGAGTTCATACCATGTACTAGATCCCGTGCTAATTGTGGTCCATGTTTTTGTCTATTTTAATCTTCACTTTAATCCTAAGAAACAGGTGCAATAATAATTATTATATACTTTACAGATGAGGAAATTGGCCTTTGAGAAACCACAGGAACATAGCGAAGGAAGGAAGGAAGGAAGGAAGGAAGGAAGGAAGGAAGGAAGGAAGGAAGAAAGAAAGAAACCCAGCAAAATCAGGAGTCACACCTGACTTAGGAACCCATGCTTTAAAATATATATATATATATATATATATATATATATATATATATATATATATATATATATATATATTAGAGGCCCAGTGCATGAAATTCATGCATGGGTGGAGGGGGTCCCCTCAGCCCAGCCTGCACCCTCTCCAATCCTAGATCCCTTTCACAATCCTGGGCCACTAGTTCCTTAGTTGCTCACCTGCCTGCCTGCCTGGTTGCTCCCAACTGCCCCCCCCTCACTGGCCTAGTCACCCCTCACTGCCCCCCCTCTCAGCCTAATCACCCCCAACTACACCCTCCCCCCTGCCAGCCTGGTTGCCTCTTTCTGCCCTCCCCCCTGCCAGCCTGGTCTCACCCAACTGTCCCCCCCCCCCTTCCTGGTCGCTCATGCAGCCTGCTGTTCAGTCCTCTGGTCATCCCTCACTAACCCCCTTGCCAGCCTGATCATAGGCAGCCATCTTGTGAGGGCGTGAGGGTTAATTTTCATATTACCTCTTTACAATATAGGATATATATATTTTTTTTATTAATTTCACAGGGAGAGGGAGAGAGAGAAACATCAATGATGAGAGAGGATCATTAATTGGCTGCCTCCTGCACACCCCACACTGGGGATCGCCAGCCACCCAGGCATGTGCCCTGACCGGGAATCGAACCGTGCCATCCTGGTTCATAGGAGGTCAGCCACTGAGCCAGGCCCTTCAGGATTCCTCACACTTCCTTTCATCCTTCAGCCTCACGTGTGTGTGCTTTCCCGGTGCTTCTTGAAACAGAAGAGGCCATCGGAGGAGACAATTGCTTCCTCTTAGCAGCAGGAATTACTTTACTAGGGAATTTCTGAGCTGGGAGGAACCGCTCTTTGATGTAAATTCCGGAATAATAAATTTGTCCCAGGAGAGAAGGGTAACCTCAGCGCTGTGTCGGACTTCATGGGGTCCGGGCGTGCCTCCCGGGATTCACTCCCTGGCTGCACCGAGAGCGCAGGACCCCCGCAGCCCGCTGCCCGCCGGCCCATCGCCCCCGGTGCCATCGGGCCATCGATCAGGCCATCGATCAGGCGCGCACTGCTAGGGGTGGGGTGTGGGTGTGGATGGGGGTGTGGGAGGGGGCGGAAGGGGCTTCCCCTTGTGGGAGGAAGCGCGCGGCGAGCCGCCCGGGCCGTGGGAGCCGCGCTCTCCCCGCAGGGCTGACTCAGCCGGAAGCAGCGGGGCCGCCGGTGACGGGAAGGGAGGGGTCTGGCCTCACCTTTACCCCTGAACCCAGACTGGAGGCCGGGCGAGTCCCCCAGGCCTACCGACCGCGGGAACCAGCATCCCTGCTGGCCCGGCGGGGGCAGGGCGGGGTCAGGCGGGACGGTTTGGAGACGGAGAACACGTCTGCCCCGTCCCTTGGCCGGGAACTCGCAGCCACCTCCGAAGCCACCCTCATCTCGGCCTTAGGAGAGGGAGGGTCTGTGAGTGGGTGCCTTTGGGTCCTGTTCTCCGCGTGGGGCGGCCTCCGGAAGGCGAGGGTCCCAGAGCTCAGCGAGGCAGCTGCTCCCCGGTTCCCGAGGACGACTACACAGCCACCTGAAGAGGAGCCCGAGGGAGCCAGAATCGTAAAGCCCCCGAGGACAACAGAGTCCAATCCAACACCAGAGGAGTCAGGCTCTGTGTGAGCAGGTGCTGCCTGCAATCCAGGACCTGCGGCTGCAGCAGGCAATGAGTGGGCAGGAAGGAGGTGAAAGGTCCCCGTCCAGCTAAGCCTCCTGCACCGATGACATCAGCAATCTGGGCTCGGCAGGGAGGGCCGGGGTGACTGAGTCTTTCCCAAAAGCTGGGGAGGGCAGAGGTCTTGCCCTGGTCACAAGCAGGTCAAGGGCTTGAAGCCTTCAGGGGCTTCTCAAAAGCAGTGCCTCCTAGGGGATATTTCTACCATGGCTAATTTTTTTTAAATGTATATTTTTATTGATTTCAGAGAGGAAGGGAGAGAGAGAGATAGAAGCATCAATGATGAGAGAGATTTATTGATTGGCTGCCTCCTGCACGCCCCACACTGGGGATGGAGCCTGCAATCCAGACATGTGTCCAGACTGGGAATTGAACCACGACCTCCTAGTTCAGAGATTGATACTCAACCACTCTGGGCAGGCAACCCTGGCTAATTTTGCTTATAATAATATTTAATGATTTGAGAGAGAGAGAGCGGAAGGAAAAGAGAGAGAGAGACAGAGAAACATGACAGAGAATTGAATTGCAACCTTAGTGCATGGGGACTACGCTCTAACCAACTGAGCTACCTGGACAGGGCTATAATATTAAAAAACAAACAAACAAACAAAAAACCCCCACAGCCCTGGCCAGATAACTCAATTGGTCAGAGCATCCTTCCAATACACCAAGGATATGGGTTTGATCTCCTAACAGAGCATATACAAGTATCAACCAATGAATGCATAAATAAGTGGAACAGCAAATTGATGTTTCTCTTTCTCTCAAATCAATATTTAAAAAAGAAAAAGATAAAAAAGAAAGGTTTATTAAAAAAAGAAAAAGATGGTGAGGTTGGTGTTTAGGTAACTGAATTCAAAGGTAGGGAAGGGGGTGAGCATCAGGACTGGCCTGGGCCATATGCCCAGAAGCCATCACGTAGATATTATGGGCAAGCTTGTTGAGATTCGCTGTTCCCATCCCAACTTTCAGTCTTGCACAACCTGGGATCTCCAAAGATTTAAATAGAATAAGCCAAATCATCTTTTCAACCATGGAGAGAATTCTGGTGTCACCTATAAAGTAGATATCTCTGTGCTTAAGTTTCTGATGGGAGCAATGAGTCATCCCCAGGTCTCTCTCAAACCCATATTGAAGTTAAGAATGTCTGAAAATGCAGGGAATTTTTGTAAGGATTTAGTTGAGTCAAACAGAGAATACCCCAGAAACACAATCTCAACAGCCTGAGAAAAATGCTTCCAATAAATGACAGTTTGCAGTTTACTTTATACATTTGGAATTAAGGAGGGAAGTAAGGAAGATTACGTGAAGGTGAGAGAAGATAAAGTGGGGATTAGATTACAAAACAGTTAGCAAGATTAGTGCTCTCCTGAGGTTGTTATGCTGTAAAAGAAGGGTCTGAAGGGGGCATTGCAAAGGTGTGTTAACTTAGATGCACAGAAACAATGGACAGGATTTGCTTAAGGCAAAGATAAACCTTTTACTAGAAAGTCATATGACTGGAGTGATAAAAAAGTTACCCGTGGCTGAAACCGGTTTGGCTCAGTGAATAGAGCGTCAGCCTACGAACTGAAAGGTCCCAGGTTTGATTCCGGTCAAGGACATGTACCTTGGTTGCAGGCATATCACCAGTAGGGGGTGTACAGGAGGCAGCTGATTGATGTTTCTCTCTCATTGATGTTTCTAGCTCTCTATCCTTCTTCCTTCCTCTCTGTAAAAAATCAATAATTTTTTTTAAGTTACCCATAAAGACCTGCCCAGTTAAGAATTTATGATCAGATCACAATGAGGGTACTTTCCATGAAACTCCTTTTTCATCCACATTCAGAATGGGTGCAGCACCATCTTGCTGACACCTCACTTCTGATCCACTGCCCTTAGTGGGTGAAGGGTTAATGTAAGTCCCACCTAAGACTGGAACTTTCTCATCAGGGTTCCTAAAATGCAAAGCATGTCCACATGACAACCAAGAATCAAACCATGCCCAGCTGGTGTGACTCAGTAGTTGAGCATTGACTCATGAATCAGGAGGTCACAGTTCCATTCCCGGTCAGGGCATATGCCCAGGTTGCAGGCTCAATCCCCAGTGTGGGGAGTGCAGGAGGCAGCAATTAGTGATTCCCTCTCATCACTGAAGTTTCTATCTCTCACTTCCTCTCCTTCCTCTCTGAAATCAATGAAAATATAATTAAAAGAAAGAAAAAGAATCAAACCAGACATGCCATCTAAGTAGGATTCTAGCCTGGGATCATGAGGGTCTTAAGAAGATAGTGTCTTAGTATAAGACTCACACTGTTGTGGTGTTCATGTGTACACACACACATACACACACTGCCATCAAAGAGTCTTTACATGTGGTAGGACTTCACTAAATAGTTTTTATTTATTTTTATTAAAAATATTTTATTGATTTTTTTTCAGAGAGGAAGGGAGAGGTATAGAGAGTTAGAAACATTGATGAGAGAGAAACATTGATCAGCTCCCTCCTGCACACTCCACACTGGGGATGTGCCCCAACCAAGGCACATGCCCTTGACCAGAATTGAACCTGGGACCCTTCAGTCCACAGGTTGAAGCTCTATCCACTGAGCCAAATTGGTTATGGCACTAGTTTTTAAATAAAAATATTTGACTAGGTTTTGGGCTCTAAAGGCAGTCATGTAAGTGTGCCTCAACTCCTTTGCACAATGGTGAAATACACCTTGCTTCTCCATCCCTGGACTTTTCCCTATGCTGTCCCATTTTCTCTTCCTAGAATACTCCCTGCCTTCTTAACCTGGATAATTCTTTTTCATTATCCTTTAGCGTTCAGTCTAGATGTCACTTCTTCCAGGATGTCTTTGCTGACCATCTAAGTGTGGATTCTGCGCCCTTCTTATGTGCTCCCACAATGCCTGTACTTCCTTCCTGCATTAGCATCCATCACATGGAATTTGTAATTGCCTGTGTCCTTCCTTAGACCATAACCCTCGAGGGCAGTGATTGCATTTTGTTCATGCCCATGCCTTTGTGTCTAGCACACAGTAGATGCTCACTAGATATTTAAGAGAAGAAATGTGTTAGGGACACGATTGCTTCTTCTACTTCCTCCCCAGAAGCTGACCTTGAGTTCAACCAGGAGAGACACAGAGTCACCTCTTACAGAAGGAGGTCTATTTTATAAAAGCCTTCAAGTCCTCCAAAAGCCTATCTAAAGATGAAAGCTCAGGCACCTAGGCTTTCCTCCTGTAAATAACACCTATGGGAGGTGGTCATTGGTTCTGGGGCTGATGCTGCTAAGAACCAGTGACGGGAGTGTGTGTGTGTGTGTGTGTGTGTGTGTGTGTGTGTGTGTGTTGAGATGAAATGGAGGACATTTTTTAGGTCCTGAGCGTCCCTTTGGTCCAGAAGTATTAGGGACGGTGACATATAGCACCTGGAAAGGGCGGGGTGTACCTGACTGTGGGGCTGCACGATGCTGTGGGGCTGGCAAAGGATCTCTCAACAGCAGTAGCTATGCGTGGAGGATAGGTAGAGGAAGGAGAGTGAGTTCAAGAATTTATTTTATTGGCCTCGTCCTGTCATTTTATTTTGTGCTGATTTAATCTACCAAGATGCTGAAATTATCGGTAGGTAGAGACGTAAAATAATGTGCTTGAGCCTTAGCTGGTTTGGCTCAGTGGACAGAGCGTCAGCTTGCAGACAGAAGGCCCCGGGTTCCATTCTATTCAAGAGCACATGCCAGGGTTGCAGGCTTGATCCCTGGTAGGGGGCATGCAGGAGGCAGCTGATCAATAATTCTGTGTGTGTGTGTGTGTGTGTGTGTGTGTGTGTGTGTCTTCCTCTCCTTCCTCTGAAATAAATAAAAATATTTTTAAAATAACAATAACGTGCCCAAACCGGTTTGGCTCAGTGGATAGAGCATCGGCCTGGGGACTGAAGGGTCCCAGGTTCGATTCCGGTCAAGGGCATGTACCTTGATTGTGTGCATATCCCCAGTGCAGGGTATGCAGGAGGCAGCTGATTGATGATTCTCTCTCATCAATGTTTCTAACTCTCTATCCCTCTCTCTTCCTCTCTGTAAAAAAACCAATAAAATATATTTAAAAAAATAATAACATGCTTGAGGTTGAAGATTGGGCAGACACAGATAGATGGTGTGTGTGTGTGTGTGTGTGTGTGCGTGTGTGTGTGTGGTAAGTTTCACACATCATGGACATTGGTGTGTCCCTATCCTTTTCTGTCATGGAAGTGGGGAGGGAAGCCAGGGAAAGAACAAACACTGAGATAGATACCTTACGTATCTATCTTGTAATCCTCACAACTCTGCAATGTAGATTTTGCTATCTCTGTTTTACAGGTGAGGATACTGAGACTCAGGGATGCTATATAAACTTGCCAGAGGACGCTGTAATAATTTGTGGTCCTGATAGTAATGGTCACTTTATGTCTCCTCTATCACTTCAGGTTGACCCCCTAATTCAACACTTAGGGTTCGGCCTCTAGGACAGGGCACAGAAGAAAAGCACTGATTGAGCCCAGGGCAGAGGAATGGTTAAGTGCTCAGACTCTGGGTTCAAACTGACCAAATTCAAATCCTACTTCTAGCCCTTTCTGCGTGACCTTGACATTAGGGCGGTGCCTGTAATGCTTTAATGCCTTTTTTTTTTTTAAAAAAATGCCATCAAGTTCTCTTTATTTTCTTTCCTAATACGTTTTTATTGATTTCAGAGTGAGGAAGGGATAGGGAGAGATAGAATTATCAATAATGAGAGAGAATCATTGCTCAGCTGCCTCTTGCACTCCCCCTACTGGGGATTGAGCCTGCAACCCAGACATGTAACCTGGCTCATAGGTCAATGCTCAACCACTGAGCCATACTGGCTGGGCAAGTTCCCTTTACTACTAAGTAGCCAGGTCCAGAAAGGTTAACAAATATTTATGTCCTAACCACAGAGCCATTTGAAAAAATAATAAATTGAACAAAAAATTTTTAATTCAATTAAAGTTACCACAGTTAGGTTACTGCAGTTACTCATGGGATATTTGTGACTGTTGGGCATTGCACCACTTTTTTAACTCTGGAATCAGACTGAACACCACCACATTCATTTCCTGTTCCACATTGACCTCAGCTTGAAAAATCCAGCTTGCAAAGTCCTGATGTCACAGATATAGGACTGTACCACCATCTACTGTAGAATAGGTGAACTGCCTTGAGCTAGCAGTGCACAGAGAATATTGCTGTTCCCCTGAAATTTTTCAGATATCCTGCAGAACCCCACTGTGGCAACTGGGAATACCTTGGCGCACAGTTTGGGAATTGTGGTATCAGTTGGAAAGTTGACTCATCCTTCCTATGCCTTGGTTTCCTCACCTGCATCATGTGGACAATAACCTAGCTGATGGAATAATGATGAAGTTTAAATGAGGTGTTTATAAAGCACCTACACAATGGCACTTGATACTGTACATTAGAACCACTTGGGATAGTTAATAAAACCCTCAAATGGCCTAAAACCCTAACAACACATCTGAGGTAATTGGTTGGGGTGGGGCCCCAGCATGGGAGTTACTTTTTTTAAAAAAAAATACATATTCTTATTGATTTCAGAGAGGAAGGGAGAGGGGGAGAGAGAGAGAGAGAACCATCAATAGGCTGCCTTCTGCACCTCCCACACTGGGGATCAAGCCCACAACCTGGGCACGTGCCCTTGACCGGAATTGAACCTGGGACCTTCAGTCCATAGGCTGATGCTCTAGCCACTGAGCCAAACCAATCTAGGTTGGGGGTCACTTTTTAAAATATTCTAAGGGATTTTAATATGTACCCAGGGCTGGAAATCGCTGACCTCTGACATAGTAAATAAGCTAATTTTAAAAATAAAAGTAATGGTTTTATTATAGTCAGGCAGAAGGTGTCCAAAGGCCTGAATTCTGTAACTTTTTTTTTCATTTACAGGCTGTTTGATCTTGGGCAAATCACTTGCCGTCTCTTAACCTGTATTCTTCCATGTAAACTGAGAATAACTTCTGGCTAGTCTTAATTCACAGAGCTTTCAGGACATATGAAATGTGTGTGAAATGGCTATTTATTTATTTACTAAAAATATATAGTTTTACTGATTTCAGAGAGGAAGGAAGAGGGAGAGAGAGAGAGAGAGAGATAGAAACATCAATGATGAGCCCTGGCTGGTTTGGCTCAGTGGATAGAGTGCCAGCCTGCGGACTCAAGAGTCCCAGGTTTCATTCTGGTCAAGGGCATGTACCTTGGTTGCGGGCACATCCCCTGTGAGGGATGTGCAGGAGGCAGCTGATTGATGTTTCTCTCTCATTAATGTTCTAACTTTCTGTCCCTCTCCCTTTCTCTCTGTAAAAAATCAATACAATATATTTTAGAAAAAAGAAACATCAATGATGAGAGAGAATCATGGATGTGCTGCCTCCTGAATGCCTCACACTGGGGATTGGGCCCACAACCTGGGCATATACCCTGACCGGGAATCAAACCATGACCTTCTGGTTCATAGATCAACGCTCAACCACTGAGTCATGCCGGCCAGGCTGAAATGGCTCTTTAAACTGTATACCAATGTAAGGCAATATTGGGAAGTAAAAGATGTGATCTCTTTCCTCAAAGGATAACAAACACCTGAGGGCCACTACCCTCAGCTGGTCTGTACACCAGCAGGAGACCCACAGACTGACAGCTATGAAGATGGAAAGAGATGGTCTGGGTTCATAAGACCTCACCCTGAGGGCCAAATTGCCTAATGCCTAATGGTTATGGATTCTCTGCAGTACTATAAAGTCCCAGCAGTGGGCAGCCTTGTCTCAGTTCCAGACAAGGGTCTGAGTATGGCCATCCAAGTCAATCTGTTTTTTTTGTTTTTGCTTTTGGTTTTTTATTTTTTACAGAGAGGAAGAGAGAGGGATAGAGTTAGAAACATCAATGGGAGAGAAACATTGATCAGCTGCCTCTTGCACACCCTCTACTGGGGATGTGCCCGCAACCAAGGTACATGCCCTTGACCGGAATCGAACCTGGGACCTTTCAGTCTGCAGGCTGACGCTCTATCCACTGAGCCAAACCGGTTTCGGCGCCAATCTGTTTTTTAAAAAGTTTATGTGAATGTTTCCAGGTTTTATGTATTTTTATTTACCATTGTATCAGAATACATAAAATAATTGCTAACTCAGGAATTCAAACCAGAACAGCAATGTGAGAAGTAAAAGAAATGAAAGCTAGTATTTACTTCCTTAAGGCTCTTTGGCAGTAGATCTTAGGAAAGTTTTTTCTAGATTTCTTTTTAATCAACATTTGGACTTTTGATGATTACATCCATATTTATCCATTCTGGGTTTATATTTCATCCACGCAAATTAGGTGTGCACATGTAATGAAAACAATAACACCACACTCGTTTTAACCAATTAACAAAAACTCGTCATCCTTTTACTCTAAACGTAGCCCAGAATCAGGTCCCAGGCCCCCAGACCTAACTCTGCAGAGTTTGTATGAAAGTGCACAGGGCTTCTATTTAGCTCCAAGTATCATGATAATAGCTACCACTTATTAAGCCATTACTATGTGCCGATGCTTCATTTACCAACTGCTACTCCTCATAGCACATTAACGGAGGTCATAATCATCCTCATTTTCCAAAGAATGTCTGCCCCCGGCCACACAGCTGATACAGAGGGCAGTTTCCAGCTAGGCCTTCTGTCTGCCAAGCTCAGGGTCGCTCACTATAACACTCAGTAGTTCTAGTCCCAAGAGCTTTGGCTTGGAGGCTCTGTGAAGTCTCGGCCAAGGCCTCGGGCAGCATGTGGAGAGGAGGCGCCCTCTCCCACAGCTCCCTGCTCGGTCCTGCAGGAGCTGCCCGAGAGCTTCATCGCCCTGCGGCTCAGAGGGTTCCTGGCACCTACTCCCAGAAGGAAATCTAAATGAACCAGGGCAGGGCTGGGATAACAATATGAATCCAAGGATGAAGTACATAAGGGGCAGAGGCTTGAATTTCCAGTCCCTTGCGGGACCTTGATAGAAACTCCGTTTATAAGCAGTGTGGGCTCTTCCTGAATCCAGGAAAAAGAACAGCCAGAGGTCTGTCTCTATAGCAGCAGGGCCTGTGCACCCAGCATGGGTGCTTTCTGTGGCTACTGGGAAGAGGGTGTTGAAAACCTTGGACAGCACTAATCTTTAGAATAATGCAATGCTTTTATATGAACACTTTTCACTTCATGTTGCCCTACATCTTTTTAAAAATATATAAACATATTTTTAATTGATTTCTGAGAGGAAGGGAGAAGGAGAGATAGAAACACCAATGATGAGAATCATTGGTTGGCAGCCTCCCGCACGCCCCCTACTGGGATCGAGCCTGCAACCAGGGCGTGGGCCCTTGACTGGAGTAAAACCCAGGACCTTTCAGTCTGCAGACTGACGCTCTATCCACTGAGCCAAACCAGTGAGCACACCTTACACCTTTTAAGAATGAACATTTATCTATATTACATATGGTAGGCAGTGAAGCTGTTCCCCAAAGTTTTTGAGGTTTTGTTGGTCTTTATTTTATCTTTCACTCTTTTAAAAAAAAATATTTATTATTGAGAGTATTATAAGATGTCCCTCCACCCGGTTCTTGCCCTGCCCTGCCTCAGGCCTTCACCACCCTTTTGTTGGTGTTCATAGGTAAGATTTTTGGTTAATTTTTCCGCCACCTTTCCTCTGAGATTTGTCAGTCTGTTCCATACCTCTGATTTTATTTTACTCATTAGCTTAGTTTTCATTAGATTTCCTGTTTATTTATTTTGATTTTTAGGTTCAATTGCTTATATATATATATATATATATATATATATATATATATGGCCATTTTACTCATATTTATTCCTCCTCCTCCTCTTCCTCTCCTCCTCCTCCTCCTTCCTCTCCTCCCCACTTCTCCTCCTCTGCCTTCTGCTCTTCTTAAATAATACCTTTCAACATTTCATGTAATACTGGCTTTGTAGTGATGAAATCCTTTCACTTTTTCTTGTCTGTGAAGCTCTTTATCTGACCTTCAATTCTAAAAGATAGCTTTGCTGGGTAGAGTAATCTTGGTTGTAGATCCTTGCTATTTATCACCTTGAATATTTCTTACCACTCCCTTCTGGCCTGCAAAGTTTCTGTTGAGAAATCAGTGGACAGTCATATGGATACTCCCTTGTAGGTAACTGATTGCTTTTCTCTTGCTGTTTTTAAGATTCTCTCTTTGTCTTTAACCCTTGGCATTTTAATTATGATGTGTCTTGGTATGGGCCTCTTTGGGTTCCTCTTATTTGGGACTCTGCACTTCCTGGACTTGTAAGTCGATTTCTTTCACCAGGAAGGGGAAGTTTTCTGTCATTATTTCTTCAAATAGGTTTTAAATATCTTGCTCTTTCTCTCTTCTCCTTCTGGCATCCCCATGTAGTAAATGCTGGTATGCTTAAAGTTGTCTCAGAGGCTCCTTACACTATCTTCATATTTTTGGATTCTTTTTCTTTTTTGCTCTTCTGATTGGTTGGTTTTGTTTCCTCATATTCCTAATCATTGATTTGATTCTCGGAATCCTCTCCTCTACTGTTGAATCCCTCGAATTTATTATTTATTTCAGTTAGTATAAGCTTAATTTCGGAATGATCTTTTTTTTTTTGTCTTTGACATTCTTAAAAGTCCCACTAAGTCCCTTGAAGCTCTCTTTGAGACCCTTGAAGCTCTCATAAAGATCCTTGAGTAACCTTATAACCATTGTTTTGAATTCTGTATCCAGCAGTTTGCTTGCTTCCATTTCTTTCATTTGTGACATGTTTCTTTATCTCTGCATTTTGGCTGCTTTCCTGTGCTTATTTCTATGTATTAGGTAGAACTGTTATGTCTCCTGAAATTGGTAGAGTGGCCTTGTGTAGTAGGTGTCCTATAGGGCCCAGTGGCTCAGCCTCCCCAGCACCTGAGCTGGGCACTCTAGGTGTGCCCCTGTGTGCACAGTCTTTTTGTAATTGAGCCTTGATTGCTATTGGTATCACTGGGAGGAACTGATCTCCAGGCCAATTGGCTGTGAGGACTAGCTGTGTCTACAATGGAAGAGCTGTATCTACAAAGCAGGAGATACCCTATGGAGCAGGACTTGCTTCAGTGGGGCTTTGGTGCTCACTGAGTCTTCCCCTTGAGTGTGTTGCTTGTGGATGTGTAGAGTTGTAATCTGGTATGGTATGTAGATCACTTCCTTCCTTGTTCTGATTCTTCTTCATGAAGACTAGTTCCCCCTTTACAGCCTCAGTCTCTTGTGTTCAGCTGTAGCCCAGTGATATTGATGTCATTGGTACCTTTTGGAGCCCGTTGATGTCACTCTCCACAGGCTGTCGCATGGCCAGCTCCATCTCATACTTGACTCTGAGGTCTTCAGCAGCAAGACAGGTATTGGCAATCTGCAGAATGATGCAGGCATTGTCCGCAGAACTTGCAAAGATCTGAGCCCTCAGGTCCTAGATCAAGCATGTCAACCTCAAAGGCTAACATGGAGTAATGCCTCCAGCCTCTGACCTGGGGTCCCTTCTTCTCTAGGTGTTCCTGCATTTTGCTCTTCGGTCCTGATTATCAGCCTCCAGGCTTCTCACCCTATCCAGATAGAGCTTAGATGGACATTCAGGCATTGCATAGTCTCCTTCTCTCTCTAGAAACCCCCTATGTCCTCCAGATCCATGAACCACCAACTGCCCCAGATGCTGGTGGATACTTTGGGAAACAGATTAGCAGTTTCTTATAAAATTAAACATGCACTTGTTTTATGTCCCATCAATCCCACTATTTACCTAAGAGAAATGCAAACTTATGCTTACACAAAAACATGTATGTGAATGACTATGAAGGCTTTATTTGTATTTGCCCCAAACTGGAAATATACCAAATACACCAAATGTCCTTCAACTGGTGAGTGGAGAAGCAGCCTGAGATGCAGCCATACAATGGAGAACTACGGTCCTTGACAATGAAAGGGAAGTGTTGATAAAGGCAACAGTGAAGATAAATCTTCAATGCACCATTCTAAGTGAAAGAAGTTAGACTTGAAAGTCTACATATTATTTGATTCCGCTTGTAGGACAGTTTGGAAAAGGCAAAGGTATAGGAAAACAGAATAGGGTGGGTGAGAGAAAATTGACTACAAAGGAGTAGCATGAGGAGTAGCATATAAAACAGGCTCTGTTTTATATCTTGCTTGTGATGGTGGTTACATGACTCTGTACATTATCAAAACTCAAAACTGTAGACCTAGCTGGTTTGGCTCAATTGATAGAGCATCAGCTGCAGACTGAAGGGTCCCAGGTTCGATTCTAGCCAGGGGCACATGCCTGGGTTTCGGGCTTAATCCCCAGGAGGGAGCAAACAGGAGGCAGCCAATCAATGATTCTCTCTCATCATTGATGTTTCTATTTCTCCCTCTCTCTTCCTCCCTAAAATCAATAAAAAACAAACAAACAAACAAGCAAAAATACCTCAAAACTATATCAAAGTGCATTTTACTGGATGTAAATAAATTAGTCTTTCAGGGGAGAGCGTGAACACAGTCCCTCCCGACCACAATTATGCAGTCAGGTTCCCACATCTGAGGACATTGTAGGAGTCAGCACACCTGGAGGGCAATGGACAAGCCTCACGTGGGAAAACCGCCTTCGTGATCGTGGTATCTCCCCTTCCAGGTAAGTAGGTAAATAAAAATGTTAAAGTAAATTAAAAGCCAGACACCAAAGGCCACATATTGTATAATCTCATTTATAAGAAAAGCCCAGCAATACTAGGCAAATACCAGTATACAGTATAGAGACAGAAAGTGGATTAGTGGTTGCCAGGAGCTGGAGGAAGGGAAGAATGGGGAGCAACAGCTAAGGGTGTGGGGCTTGTTTGCAGGGTGATGAAAATGTCTTGGAATGAGTGGTGATGGCTGTGTAACCTTGTGATTATTAAAAATCATTGAACTGCACACTTTTAAATGGCAAATTTTGTGATGTGTGAATTAAATCTCCATTTTTTAAAGTAATTTTAAGATAACCTTTCTCAGGCAATTTTCCCACGAGATCCCTCTCTGGGGTCATCAGGCCCACCTCTGTACCTTGGAGCGGGTAGAGCTGTTGCCTCCCTATCGCACCTCGAGGTTGCTCTTTCTGGCACTTTGGTGCTTAGCGCTCCCCAGCAGCTCCGGGCCAAGCAGCAGACGCACCTAAGGGAGGGGAAAGCAGTGTTGTGGATACAGCTCCAACCTGCAGGTAACCAGGCGGGGCTGGAGGCGTGTGCAGGGCCCTGGGGACAGCTGAGAGGAGCAGGGGGTGGGGAGGGCATGCTCCCAGAAGTGCCGGGGATGGACTGGGCAAGGGGGAGGCAATGCCTGGAGGCAGAGGGAGGCATTGGGGGAGTGAGTGGGCCTGGAACTACCACTCTGTTGACTGCCCCAACCCCCACCCCCGAAGCATCCATGCTTTCTTCTCAAGGTGGAGGCCCTGTTCACCTCTCTTCTTCCTGCCCTCGGCCCTGCTTGCCCATTCTAACCCGAGGTGGGAGAAGACAGGGGCTTAGGCAGGCAGGCAGGGAGGGTGGGGCTCTTTCAAACTTGAGAACCCACATAGCACCCCGGGGACTGAAAGGTACTCACAGCAGCCACTCCCCAAACCAGTCAATACGGTCACGGGGTGGGGTCTGGCCTGGCGGTCTGGGCCCACACTGGCGGCACCAGCACCCTGCATCCCTCTGCTTTCAATTCCTGGGCAAGAGGCAAGGGTGGCTTGGGGTGAAGGCCGGGGTTTGCTGTGGCTGTGACAACGGCAGGGCCTCCCAGGCCAGAGGAAAGTGAGGTTTGCACCTCGCTTACATTTTTCTTATGAGGCCAGGCTGGGAAGCAGCTGGAAGTAAAAGTGACGGCAGGCGGGCAGACTACCCTCAAAGACAGGCTCTTGTGCCACCTGTGCCCCGGGGGTGAGGGGAAGGTCATCTCAGTGCAGAGGATGCTGTTGTGGTCATGGGTGCAAGGAGGTGCAAGAGTCTTGGCACAGATCTCCCTTGGATGGGTGACCCCCACCTATGGTTCCACTCCACCTGCACCAGTTCTTCATGACCCCAGCCTCATCCTCACAGGAGTTGCAAAAGCCCTGGAGGCCAGGGCTGGGACAAGGAGGGGTGAGAGGGCAGAGGCTTAGGGCTGGTCCTTAGGTATTGCTTCCTTCCATTGGCCCCCATCACTTGTTCAAGGGTGGCTGCAGGGGTGGGGGTGAGACCAGGGTTGGGGCTCTGCCACCTGCAGGACCTCTAATCTCTCATTGCCGGAAACCGGACATTGTCACTAGTGGCAGAATGTAGAAAGGGCTGGCCAACCTGGATGGCTCTGAATGGTCGGAGCTATTAACTCGTCGCCTAGTTGGGATAGTGGTAGGTGAGGCAACTTTAATTTGTTGATCATATGTAATTTCTTGTTGATTTTCTGTGGTTGGAATTTCCCGCCTAAGAGATGTCTTTGTCTCAGAATCTCAATCAAAGGAAAGGTAAAAGGCCATCAGCTGCACCTTCCCCTCCCACCTGGACGCCCTTGAGCGAGGTCTCCTCGCCTGCAGCCATCTCAGCCCGGCCTCCATGCCTGCAGCCATCCCAGCCCACCCACCGTGAGCGGTGGGTACTGAAGGACCCATGTGCCCCGGGAGAGCCATGTGCCCCGGGGAAGCGGTGGTGGTGGTGGTGGGGGGGGGGGGCAGTGTGAACCGGAGGACGATCGGATTCTATTCGTGTGGTCCTGAGACATTTGGACAGTCTGCAGCCATTAGCTACAGAACACTCTGTTGTATTTCCCTACAAAAACAAATGAGAAAGAGTGTCCCACTTGAAATTCATATACGGAAAAAAAGGAAAAGAGAAGGGAAAAAAAATCTGAGGAACAGAATAAAGTGGTGAATATAGTAGAATCAGAGGCAAAGAAGGGGAGTGGACTGATAATTATCAGGAGGATAAGGGGGTGGGGAAGCAGTGAGAGACTGGATTGAAATCGTATAACCAATGGATGAAGACAATTGGGGGGAGAGGGGGTAAGGGCAGAGGGTGGGAAGGGAACTGGGTGGTAGGGAGCTTTGGGGGAGAAAAAAAGAGAAACAATTGTAATAATCTGAGTAATAAATATTTATTTAAAATTAATTAATTAATTAAAAATTAAAAAACAAAGGAACGGTAAAAGGCCAGAGCAATGGGGTGGTAGTCCTCCCCGAGAGGTGGACTCCCGCCTGGCCCCCATTTCCCCAAATTAACTCTTTCCCAGTTTTTCTTCATTTTAGTGTGCGGCCTTCTCCAGAAACCGGACCCTGAGTGGGCCCTGAACCATGCGGGTCTTGTTAAGGGATCCCACATCTCATCTTGGTGGCTTTCCTGACCCAACCTGCAGGCTGTGGAGTGGAGACCATGCTCTACCTAGGAGGGTCTGTTCACTGCTCTAGAACATGACTAGCTCACTAGTTCGGCCTCAGCACAGCTGCTCATGCTACATTCCCTCCTTGGAATGTCCCCTCCAGACCCCTCCCTTCCTAAATCCCAACTCCTTCCAAGACCCGCCTGTTCTTTCTCCTCTGTGAAACCTTCCCTGCTGATCCCTGCTGATAGCTGTTGGTCTCTTCTCTCAGCTTCTGTAACTCCGAGTTAGCATTACCCAGTCCCATGTGATTGCTTTATCTCAGGAGTTCTTCACCTCAGCA
The DNA here is from genome assembly GCA_963924515.1 of Vespertilio murinus. Lineage (NCBI taxonomy): Eukaryota > Metazoa > Chordata > Mammalia > Chiroptera > Vespertilionidae > Vespertilio > Vespertilio murinus. Next base: position 57,687,781 of record OZ004712.1, read on the forward strand.
CTACTGACATTTTCGGCTGGATAAGTCTTTGTTGTGAGTGGTTATCCTGTGTATTTTTGGAGTCAGCAGTATTCCTGGCATCTACCCTCTAGATGTCAGCAGTACCCCCCAGTTATAATGACCAAAAATGCCTTCAGATGTTTTTTACAAAATCTTCCCAGTTGAGAACCAGTACCTTCTTTACTAGTTAGCTTCTTTATTTTTAAGATATGTTTTTTATTGATTTTTGAGAGAGAGGTAGGGAGAGGAAGAGGGAAAGATCGATTGGCTGTCTCTCCCAGGGATCAAGCCTGAGATCTGGGCATATGCCCTGACCGGAAATCAAACTGGTAATCTTTAGGTGCACGGGACAACGTTCACCCAACTGAGCCACAGCAGCCAGGGCTAGCTTTTAATATTTCATTTTCTGCCTGACCAGTGTAGCTCAGTGGTCGAGCATCTACCTATGATGGTTCAGATTATTTTGTAATTCAGATTTTGATCTGAATAAGTGTCACTTGAAATATGTGGAGGACATTTTTGTTGTTGTGGGTTCCATTTATTGTAACAAAATCTCTGCAGTAGATATAGCAAAGTTTCTTGCTAACAATCAATTGTTTCTAAGATTTGATTTGTGGAAAGAGAGCAGATTGACCATTTAGGAGTAAATGTGAATAGCTCTACCCCATAAAAGTATACCATAGGCCTAAAGTTAGCTATAATAATAACTTCGACTGGTGTTTTTGTAACGCTTGAAAAGCATGTATTGATGTATTCATCAGATATTAATGGAGTACATGACATTAACAGTGTGCCAGGCACATTAGGGCATACAAAAGAATCTAGCCATGAAAATGAAATATTTTTTATTGATTTCAGAAGGGAAGGGAGAGGGACAGAAGCATCAATGATGAGAGAGAATTATGGATCGGCTGCCTCCTGCATGCCCCCCACTAGGGATTGAGCCTGCATCCTGGGCATGTGCCCTGACCAGGAATTGAACCATGAACTCCTGGTTCAGGGCCAGGTGGTTTCCATACATTTTTGCACCTGACTTCCGGAAGTCTAGACTAACTTCCACCCTTCAATTTTATTTTTAAGAAATGTTTTATTTATCGATTTTATTTTATTTTATTTTTTTAGTGAGAGAGAGAAACATCAGTTTGTTGTTTCACTTGTTTATGCATTAATTGGTTGCTTATTGTATGTGCTTTGACCAGAGATCAAACCCATAACATTGGCATATAGAAATAAAGTTCTAAACACTTGAGCTATCTAGCCAGTACTACCCCTCAATTTTATAGCCCCCATATTTATTGCATCCTAATCCTATGCATGTATTGATTCACAACTTTGTTTCAAGGTGGAAAAGACTTTCTACAACATCTAATCCAATACTCTTATTTCTCAGATCATGAAATAGGCACAGTGAGGATACCTAGGTATTGTGTGTATAAGAACTGAAACAGTCCATTGTCCTGCTGGCTTTAGGAAGATTAAATAGTTTTGCTTTAGTTATGGCTTCTTCAAATAGTTCCTTTAGACCCATTTCTCAATCTCAGCACCATTGACATTTAGGACTGGATAATTCTTTAATGTGAAGGGCTGATGTATGCACTGTAGAATATTTAGTGGCATTTCTGAACTCTACCCACTAGATCCCAGTAATATGCCTCCTCTCCCCTTAGTCACGATCATAAGAAATGTCCCCAGACACTGCCAAATGTCCCTGTGAGAATCACTGCTCTAGAAATATAAGATCCCTTTATATGAAATGCCCAAGCCCTCAGGTTACCTCATCAAAATGTGATTGTTTTAATGAATAGTTTCCTAGAAAATCTCATTTGTAGTCAACAAGCTCCAGAGAAAAGACAGAGCCACTCTATAGTGAGCCCCAGGTCCAATCAGGACTCAGGCCCACTCATTATGTGCCATTTATTTATCAAATTCTGTCTACTTCCCGGGGCCTGACTCACTTTTCTCTTAGAACAACTGCCCTACTTTGTGTGTTTCCCATGAGTCTGGGCCGTATGGAGGGTGCCCATCAGAGCCCTCCCCACATCGTCATCGTCGTCGTCTTCTTCTTCTTCTAAATATATTTTAATTGCTTTCAGAGAGAGAGGGAGAGAGAGAGAAACATCAATGATGAGAGAATTATTGGTTGACTGCTTTCTGCACGCCCCCTACTGGGGACCAAGCCCACACCTGGGCATGTACCCTTGACCGGAATAGAACTTGGAACCCTTCATCTGTAGGCCGACGTTCTATCCACTGAGCAAAACCAGCTAGGGCCCCACATTGTCTTTGAGTGTATTTTTCTCTCTGTTCCAGTGGACTTTCAGGCTCTGACAGCAAAGCAATAACCATCTTGTTTATCATTGAACTCCCAGCATCTAGGTGGTGCGTGGGAGGTACCCAATAAGCATTTGTTGAATGAATATGTAATCCTATATAATAAAGAGATAATATGCAAATTGGCCCTCACCCCCTCGAACAAGATGGCAGCCCCCATGTGGTCAAAGATGGCTGCCACAAGATGGCCAATAGGGGAGGGCAGTTAGAGGCAGCCAGGCTGGCAGGGGAGGGAAGTTGGGGGCTGGCAGGGGAGCAGTTAGGCGTTGATAAAGCTGGCAGGGTAGTGGTTAGGAGGTGATTATGTTGGCAGGCAGGCGAGCAGTTGGGAGCCAGCAGTCTCGGATTGTGAGAGGACCTAATCTGGCAGTTGAACATCTCCTGAGGGATCCCAGATTAAAGAGGGTACAGGCTGGGCTGAGGGACACTCCCCTCTTCGCCAATTCATGAATTTCATGCACCGGGCCTCTCATTGAAATTATAATAATTTAGCTGTTGGTCAAAAGTGCAGAATTTAGCTACAGCTCACATAGTTTACAATAATCATTACTTCTGCTTATTAGGAGCCAGGAACTTTGTGTTACCTTGCTAATGGCAAAGCAACCCTATGAGATAGCTATTGTTAACCCCATTTGAAAGATGAGGAAACTGAAGCTCAGAGAGAGTTCATGTCTTAGGTAATTATATAGTAACAAGCCCAGATGTGGATCTAGGTTCATGTAATTGCCAGATGTGCCCCTACATCAGGGCACATACAAGAATCAACCTATGAATGATAAAGAAGTGGAACAATAAATATCTCTCTTCCTAGTCCTCTCTGATAGGTTCTAGACCTCCCTTATGTAGTCTGAAACCTGTGTGTTGGTTCTTTCTGTGTATAGAATGAGTGGTTCATGAATAGGGACCAGAAAAATGACTTTATCATTGTGTACAACTTAGATCTGTCCACCTCTACCTCTTTGAGATAACTGCAGGGATGTGGAAGTAATCTTTTTACACAAAATCGTCTTAGTCCATTCGGGCTGCTATAACAAAAATACCAACATTAAACAATATTTACTTCTCACAGTTCTGGAGGCTAGGATGTCCAAATCAAGATACTGGCAGATCCAGGGTCTGGTTTTAGCTCAGTCTTGGTTCATAGACGCTGTCTTTGTATGACATTAGTAGCAAGGGAGCTCTCTGAGGTCTCTTATAAGGGTACTCATCCCATTCATGAGGGCTCCATTCTCATGACCTAAGTAAGCACTTCCCAAAGTCCCACCTCCAAATACCAGCACACTGGGAATTAGGTTTTAACATAGGAATTGTGAAGGAACACAGTCATTCCCTTTAATAGCAACTATCTTGTCAGAATGACACTAACAGTGACAAGATTTCGCATGAGGCCCAAGGTCAGAAAAACTTTTAATCCTGAATCTGGAGGGTGGATGCATACATATATAGGAAAAGGTACCAGGCAGGATACAATTTAAGATCTTGCCACTGGCCAGGTAGCTCAGTTGGATAAAGCGAGCATCATCTCGATATGCCAAGATGTGCCCCTACATTAGGGCACATACAAGAATCAACCTATGGCTGAAACCGGTTTGGCTCAGTGGATAGAGCATTGGCCTGCGGACTGAAAGGTCCCGGGTTTGATTCCGGTCAAGGGCACATCTCCAGTAGGAGGTATGCAGGAGGCAGCTGATCAATGTTTCTAACTCTCTATCCCTATCCCTTCCTCTCTGTAAAAAAAAATAAATAAATAACAATAAAATATATGGGGGGGGGAAAGTATCAATGATGAGAGAAAATCATTGATCGGCTGCCTCACGAATGTCCCACTCTGGGGATCAAGCCCACAATTGAGACATGTGCCCTGATAGGGAATTGAACCATAACCTCCTGGTTTATAGGTCAACGTTTAACCACTCAGCCACACTGGTCCAACTGCTTTGTTTTTATTTGTTTTTATTATTTTTAAATAAATCTTTATTACTCAGATTAATACAATTGTTTCTACTTTTTCTCCCCCAAAGCTCCCTACCACCCAGTTCCCTTCCCACCCTCTGCCCTTATCCCCTCTCCCCACAATTGTCTTCATCCATTGATTATAAGATTTCAATCCAGTCTCTCATTGCTTCCCCACCCCCTTATCCTCCCGATAATTATCAGTCCACTGCCCTTCTTCAACTGCTTTGTTTTTATTTTTATTTTAAAAAATATATATATTTTATTGATATTTTACAGAGAGGAAGGGAGAGAGTAAGAGAGCTAGAAATGTCGATGAGAGAGAAACATCGACCAGCTGCCTCTTGCACACCCCCTGCCAGGGATGTGCCCACAACCAATGTACATGCCCTTGACCGGAATCGAACCCGGGACTTTCAGTCCACAGACCGACGCTCTACCACTGAGCCAAACCAGTTTTGGCAACTGCTTTGTTTTTAAATCCTCATCTGAGGTTATTTTCCCCCCACCCTTCCCATTGATTTTCAGACAGAGTGGAAGGGAGGGAGGAGGAGAGAAAAACAAAAACAAAAACCCATCAACATGGGAGAGATACATTGATTGGTTTACCTCCGGCACATGCCCTGACTGGTGCTGGGTAACAAACCCAGTATGTACCCTTGACCAGGAATCACCAGGAATTGAACCTTCGACCTTCAGTTTGAGGGCCAAAGCTCTAATCACTGAGCAAAACCGGCCAGGACAACTCTAGTTCTTTGAAATGCACCCAATGCAAGAAACTTTTTTAAATTCTCACTTGAGAATATTTTCCCATTGATTTTTAGAGAAAGTGGAAGAGAGAGGGAAAGACAGAAATATCAATGTAAGAGAAACAATATCAATTAGTTGCCGCTTGCATGTACCCGGACCAGGGCCTGAACCAGGGAGGAGCCTGCAACCGAAGTTCCCGCCCACGACGGAATTGAACCTGGGATCCTTGTCACTATTTGTGTTTGCTTGTTTTTGTTAATCCTGTCCTGAGGCTATTTTCCCATTGATTTTTAATAGAGTGGAAGGGAGCGATCCACGAAGGAATGTGAGAGAGACATCCGTTGACTGAACTCGTGGATCCAGCCTGCAACCCAGGTACGTGACGTGCCCTTGACTAGGAATCAAACCTGGGACCCTTCAGGGTTCGGGCCAATGCTCTAATCCCTGAGCCACATGGCCAGGGCAGATTGTCAGTTTGCTAAAAGTATATGGTATGTTACTGGAAAGGGGGCCTGGCCCTGAGCGGGCCTGCCTAGGGCTAGCTGGTGGTGTGTGGCTTCTTGACCTCATGCAGAAGAATTTCAAAACATGAGTCCAGATTGATCTGAGAGGGCTTTATTAAAGCTGGGACAGTGAAACAAGCAAGGGCTGGGGAAATGAGCCTGGTCTGCTGTGGCTCACTAAGAACTCAAAGAAAAAAGGGGCTTGAGACAGTTCAAGGGGTTTGCCCAATACTGTTAGGGGACGAACTACCATTGTCCATTGCTGTCCTGATTGCAAGCCCAGGGGGGTCGCTTAGCCTTTAAGAGATTCCTGCCTGGCGGGGGGGTGGGGGGGTGGGGTGGGGGGAGGGAGAGTTGGGGGGGGGGGTTGGGTCGTGTACCCGGGAGGGAGTGCAGGAGCTGGACCTTTGTTTTTTTCTTTCTGGACCTATGTTTTGAGGGATTATAAAGGCTGGGCCTTTAAGAAGGTCTTTTTCTGGGGGGTGGAAAGGGGAAGAGAATCTCAATGGAATATTCATCAGGTTTATGCTGATGTGCCAAAATGAAAATGTATTCCCTTAACTTCATCTGTCCAGTGGCTGGCCAATGACACTAACTGGATTTCTGAGTAGGGTGATTTAAGCATTTACCCTCTGGTTGGGGAGAAGTGCAAACCATTAACTCCTAAGTGTCTCCAGTTCGGGGAAGATAGGATTGACTAGAAGCCTGCAGACTGCTTGGCATCTAGATTTTCTACTTAATTTTGCCCCAGTTTCCCTGCAGTCCTGGCTTAGGGATGGCCCGGGCCAGTCTCCTAAGAATTGTTTATCTACTGTCTTCTCAAAGACATTGCCCGAGGGCAAGGACTCTCACCTCTCCTTTGCCACCTCTGCTAGGTGCTCGGCCAATAGTCAACAATGACAACCATGAGGCTTTCCAGGTCAGCAGGTGAACAAGTTTGAGGCCCTGCGCGCTGAGCCCCCTCCCCTGGTTGCGGGGTACCTCTCGGGAGGGCAGGCAAGGACTTTTCCTTAAGGCGCCTGCAGCCTTATCTCTTCCTTCCTCAGGCAGGGCCAGGTACGAACCCAGGAAAATCCACTTTCCTTCCGTTGGGAAGTCTGTTGAGTAAGCAAAGAGGGCAGAGCGAGGGGAGGCGGTGGTCCCCGCCTATGTTGCCCTGGCGAGGGGGATCCGAGGCGCTCCTAAGTAGCTTGCTAACGTCGGTAACGGGCGGAGGGACCGGCACAAACCACGACGAAAACCCGGCCTCTGCGTGCTCCACCCTCTCCCGGGTTCCCTCGGAAGGGACCAGAGAACCTGGAAGGTCCCTAAGGAGCAAGGGTCGCTCGCTGAATGCCGGATGGCAGAGACCAGCTGGGTCCGGGCGGCCTCGCGGAGAGGCTGGGCGGAGCGCAGCGCCAGGGCGGAGTCCGGGGGACTCTGGACCTTCCCCCGACCCCCTCCCGCCGGCCCCGGCGGCCCCGCCCGCGGCTCGCAAGCCCCGCCCCGGAGGCCCGGCCGGGAGCCAGGGATGCGGCTGGCTGCGCGCACTCCCCAGCTGGGGCCCGGGGAGCCGCCGGGCGGAGAGGCTCCCGCCCGCCCCGGACCGTAGCCTCCGCATGGAGGGGCCGCTCCCGGTGCCGCCCGGGCTGGGGCCGCTGCGGGGAGGCGGAGCCGCCGCCGTTCCGGAGCTGGGAGCCCGGCCGCACCGGGGACACGAGACGGCGGCGCAGCGGCACGGCGCCCGCCTGCTGCGGGCCGGCGGCGAGCCCGAGAGGTGACGCCCAGGGCAGGGCGCGCGGGGCGCATCCGGGGCGGGCGCGGCCGCGGCCCCGGGCACCTGGCGGCGCTTTGGGGGGGAGCGCAGGGGCAGACCCCACCCTCCTGGCCCTCTAACCGCCTCTGCCTACCTCTAACTTCCTGAAAACGGGCTCTGACGCCGAGCACCCAGATTCGGTTGGGGTATGCAGGCAGGCACTGGGAAAAGGGTTCGGTGTGGCGTTGCACCTGGGAGTAAAAAAAAAAAAAAAGAAAAGAAAAGAAAAGAAAAAAGCTCCCTAAAATCTTAGCCCTGGATCCGACCTCTCCGAATACACACCCGAGGACACCTGGCCCAAGTGGCTTCTCCACTACAGGGGTTCAAACAGTGCCCGTTGGAGAACCTATCCAACTTTGCTTACTCCTCCTTAGCTCGTTTTCAGCTCAGATTCTTCTTATCGGCAGGCGGGGGTGTCCAGGTGGATGGCCGTCTCAGAGCCTGGAGAGGACGCTGTCCCCTCCTCACCACCCACTGAGGTCTGATGAGGCTGCCAGTGCAGCTCACATCGGGGCCGCCCCTGAGATTCAGGACCCGCTGCGGCCCGCAGTCTGCCGGGGTCTGCAAGGAGGAGGAGGGGGGGTGCTGAGCCGGGCCCCAGGGGACTGGCTGGAAAGGAGACCTGGGTAGCTAATCTCTGGATTGTATCACAGCTTGAAATGCAGTCCCACTGTCCTTCCGGTCCAGAGGATTTGGGCTTCTTTCTCTGCCCCATCTGTTGGTGCTCAGCAGCTTGGGGGGGGGGGGGGGGTGACCCGGAAGCTGGTTGGGGGGAGGAGGGAGCAAGTGGGGGGAATTAGCCCTGCAGCTCTACCCAGGGCCTGGCTTATTAAGAACTTCTAACCGTTTAAGGGGGTGCTGGGTAAAGCCTGGCCCCTCCTGCCCCATAGGTTGGGCAACCCCATCCTTCCTCCTATCCTAGAAATCTAACCACTGGGGCTCAGGGTCTGGGGTGATACAGAGAGGCCACCGGATGTGAGGGAGTGGGCTGGAGAGGCTGGGCTGGTGGAGGCAGTGACTGACTGGAGCAGGCATTGGAAAGTGTGTCAGAGCTCAGACCAGGCCCACCTAGGCGCATCTCTTCTCTGCACGCAGGCCCGTCCCCACCCACACCAGGCTCCAAAGAGCCTGTGCAAAACCTGAGCCCCAGGCAGGTGGTGTAATGAGATTCAAAACCTGCTGGCTAGGCCTCCATCTGCTGCCACCGGCCCAGAGCTGTGGGAAGAGGACAGGGTTTCCGCGAGAAGCCCTGGGTTTGAGGTCAGAGTGGTTGCTCCCTGGCCTGTTTTGGGGCTAGCCCTGTCTCCTGTCCCAGCTTAACAATGCCCACGTTGTTATTGTCTCTCCCCCCCCCTCCTCCCCCCGCAACTCACCCTAAAATTGTTTTGAAATCTTGCCCATTCAAACAGCCCAGGTCAGATAAAGCCCTCAGGGCTGCCTTGGTGCCCAGGGCTTCCTTGGTGCCCAGCTAGGACACCAGTGCCCCCCTCCCCCCCAGGAAAGGACCGGAAGGGGCTTAGGCCCGCTCTCCGGCCCTGCTGCCTTCACGGCTGCTGGGTGGGGAGCCTCAGGGGACCCACAGCCCTTCCTTGGCTGAGGAGGCCCACTGGTTGCCTGGTGTCTCCTCCCTGCGGAGGAAGCAGCTAGGGGAGGTCAGGAAGAGGGAGGGGGTGGGGGGAGGTGGATTAACAGTCTCTGGGAAAGGACAGCCTAACCCAGGGCTGAGCCCAGCAGCTTAGCGTAATGAGGAGCCCTGACACAGGTCGAAGCAGGAGGGGCTGTGGGGCGACAGGAGGAGGGGAGCAGGGCTGTGAGGTCTGTTGTCACCAGGAAAAGGACACCCCTCCCAACCCCTCCCCTGGGTCTGAGCTGTAGATCGGGGCACATGTCACTCGAGATGGCAGAGCCCAGCTGCTATCCTGGACTCCAGCCTGGTAGAACCCTAAGCGGTACCCTCGCCATGTCTGACCCGCGCTGCAGGGGGACAGCGACCCAGAGCAGCTTCCCTGGAAACCCGGAGAGAGCCCACGGACAGCCAGTGCGCCCGGCCTGCACTGCCATCGCCCAGGCTGCCACTACTCCAAATGGCCGGGTGCTTTCTGTGCCTGCTCTCACTGCTCTGCTTCCAGGTGACCAGTCACAAGTCCTGGTGCTGGTCCCCTCAGGGTAACCCTCTTCCCCACAAGGCATGCGTCTTCCAGAGGAGTTTATAAGAGCTGAGAAATCAGAAGTGCTCCCACGGCATCTCTCAGCAGAGAACCCCAGCAGGCAGGCTTTCTTCCTGCCGATGCCAGAGGCCCCACCAGGAACTCTCCTTGGGGCTCCACTGGTGGGGTGTGGGGTGTGTGTGTGTGTGTGTGTGTGTGATGTCCCAGTCCTTCACAGGAAGAGGAAGGAGGACGCTGCGGAAATCTGTGAACCCCGCCAGCACTCCCAGCCTCATCGCCCTAGCTCTGGGAGGCCTCCCCTCACCGCTGCACACAGATGGAACCGTCTGTTTTCCTGGTGGGGTCCCCGGGGCCACCTCAGGGAGACTCCCCTGGGCCTGGCCTCTCCACACTTCGGAGAGGTAAACAAACCCAGGCTCCCAGAGCTGGGGAGGAGTGGGGAGAGCACTGCAGACGGCCACCTTGCAGGGAGGGAACTAGGTCCCTGCCCAGCCTTCCTCTCACCTCACCAAGAAGTGAGCTGTGGGGACCACAGGAGGAGAAGGGAGGAACCGGGCAGTTTGGGGCTTGGGGGGTGGGGGGGGAGGAAGGGGATCTACTCTCTAGCTTTGCTCAGGAAGTAGCACTAACAATTCTGGTCACCTAATAGGGGAAGGTCTGCCCCTGCCACCCCATCTCCCCCCGTGTGAATCAGTTTGCTGAGTAGGAATCTGGATCTTACTGGATCTTACTGGACCGATAGGACCTCCACACTTCTGCTTTGGCTAATTCTCAAAACCTCTCTAGCCTTTGTCCCAATTGGTATGCATCCTTACCTGCCTACCTAAGCCGGGCCTGCGATCCTCTCTCCTTCCCACCACACTGTCCTCCCCAATGAAAAGGGGCTGCTCCCGCTAGTGTCCTTAGCACTCTCTGAGCTGGGGACAGGGATGTCAGTGAGACGCTTTGGACAGGAGTCAGGGGCAGTACCCCCCTCCCCCACACCTCTTTGCTTTCTGAACTGTAGGTTCTGCATCTGTAAAGTGGGGATACCTAATAGTTGGCAAGTTAATAGATTGAAGAGTGAATGTGCTCACTTATGAAAAATGCCATGTCAACCGCAGAGGGCTTCAGGGCCTCCCGAAGGTCACGGAGTGTCATTGCTAAGAACGCCCTCCCTCTAGGAATGGTGATGATGATGATGATGTCTTAGAGATTGAGGAAGGTGGGGCGGGCTACACATTTGAGGAAGGTACAACCTCAAACTCCTATGTGTGGGGGAGCTGTTGGCCCAGACAGGACCGGGGACTCCTGGACACAGTTTGGGCCTGAGTCTTGGGAAAGCCACCCCGTGTCGGAGGTACCTGGGGGCGTGGAGTAGGGCCAGGGGAGACCCGTGCCGGGGGAGGCCAGGTGAGCTGGGGGGGTGGGCCAGGCTGCGAGCGAGCCTGGGGGGCGCGCTGCAGGGGGCCAAGAGGCGGGGCCAGGCCGGCGGAGGGGGCGTGTCCCGGAGTGGCTCGCGGCGGGGGGCGCCCCCCGCACTCCTTCCCGACTCGCATCCGCTGCCCGGCCCAGGTCGGTTCCGAGTGCGCGCGCGCCGGGCTGGGCTCGCGGCCCTTTGTGCGGTGGTGGAGCGGCGGGGCGGCGGCGGCGGCGGGCCCCGGGGGAGGGGCGGGCGGAGAGGGCGGCGCCCGGGCCAGCGCGGCCGCCGCAGCCCCCGCCCCCGGCCGCCGGCCACGGCCCGCGGCAGCGGCTCGGCCTCGGCGGCAGCAGCGGGAGCGGCGGCGGGGCGGCCGCGCGGGTGTTTATGTCGGGTCGCGGCGTGTCCCTGCAGCATGGCGGATTACCTGATCAGCGGCGGCACCGGCTACGTGCCCGAGGATGGGCTCACCGCGCAGCAGCTCTTCGCCAGCGCCGACGGCCTCACCTACAAGTAAGCGCGGGGCCGGCCCCCCCTGAGCGCGGGGACCCCCGGGCTCGGGCCCCGCACGTGCGCGGCCCCTGCGGTGGCTGCCGCGGCCCCGGCGGCTCGGGCTGGAGGAGGAGGAGGAGGAGGAGGAGATGGAGGAGGAGGAGTGGGGGGGGGGGGGTGGTGCTGAGTAAGGGAAGGAAGGCGGCCAGTGCCGAGTGGAGACGGACGTGGCACCGCGACATCGCGGCCCTAGGTGCCATGCCCGGGTTTCTGGGCAGATCCGGGTCCGGCCGTGCCCCTCCCCATCTCACGGGCACACTGGCTGCTCGGAGGGGCCTCGGGGTGTGCGGGGACGTGAGACGTGGGAGTTAGGGAGACTTTCCCCAGACCTTGGTGCAGGACAGCCTCTCACTCGCGCGCGGGGTCCCTGGGCAGCGGAGAGGGCCTGCAGCCCAAGTGAGACAGCTGCTCGGGGGGTTGCCCCCGGGACAGGCCCAGCTGGGCAGTTGGGGTGCCTCCCTTTCCCCGTCGTCCAGTCCTCTTCACACGGTGCCTCTGTGGGCCTACAGGTTAGCACTGGTGCCCCCCTGGGAATGAGTATTCTGTGACTGCCGCCACCCCCCCCCCCAGGCCACCCCACCTGGGGTTTGGGAGATCGGGACCTTTCTCTCTGCCGCCGGCTTTAGTTTGCTTTTCTGTGGGCCCCGGGCCAGTTGTCCTGCGGGCTGCAGGCCTGGCACCAGCTCTCCTTCTGGCTGCAGGGCTGTGTCCATGCCAGGAAGGAGCATCAGGAGCTTGGGGCTGAGGCGGAGCGGGGATGGCTGGCCAGCCCAGAGCACCCCTGCCCAGTCTCCTGCCGGTCCCTGCCCTTGCCTCGAAGCGCTTCTGCTGGGCAGACGGTTTTCCTAGCCGCCAGGTGTCTCCTGCCTGCCCGTAGCTGGGGTGTGGGCCAGGTGAGGGGTGCGTACGTACGTAGGACCTGTCAGGGGGCCATGACTCTTGCATTTCTCCTTCAGCCTGAAAGCGAGCCACAGAGCCTCTTCGCTGTTCAGCAAGAAGGGCTGCCTTGGCTCAGAGGCAGTTGAGGTTCTCTTCCTTTGGCAGTCTTTTTAATTAAATTTTTTTTAAAAAAAATTCATTATAGAGAGGAAGGGAAAGGGAGAGCGATAGAAACATCAATGATGAGTGAAACTCAATGAAGGGCTGCCTCCTGCATGCCCCCTACTGAGGATAGAGCCGGCAACCCAGGCATGTGCCCTTGACAGGAATTGAACCCAGGACCCTTCACACCTCAGGCGGACACTATTCCCTGAGCTAATCCGGCCAGGGCTCTTTGGCAGTCTTTGATGGGGGGGGGGGGGGCGGGGAGGGGAGAGGAGAATATCCCTTTGATATATTTTTCACTAGAGTCTGCCAAGGAAACTCCCTAGGGAAATTGCTCTGCGTAGCTCTTGGCCTCGGGCAGGTTAAAGACCCCACCCCTCCCATTCACCCTGTTGCTTTTCCTTCCTGTGCGCAGGTGCCAGCTGCTTTTCTTAGTCAAGCTGGGGGTGTTCCTGAAGTGTTGGGGGACTGAGCCTTCGGGACATCTGGGCTGTGTACTATGTGCTTTGCCATACTTGTGCAGGCCCGTGCCCCCTCCTGGGCTTGCTGTGCCCACTCTAGTGTTTATTTTTTATTTTTTTAAAAAATATATATTTTATTGATTTTACACAGAGAGGAATTGAGAGGGATAGAGAGTTAGAAACATCGATGAGAGAGAAACATCAACCAGCTGCCTCTTGCACACCCCCCACTGGGGATGTGCCCGCAACTAAGGTACATGCCCTTGACCGGAATCGAACCCGGGACCTTTCAGTCCGCAGGCCGACGCTCTATCCCCTGAGCCAAACCGGTTTCGGCCCACTCTAGTGTTTTACAGCTGCTGTGCTTTGGCTGGGGCCTCAGGTTCTGGTCCTAACCGGAGGCCCCTTCCTCCCCTCTCCCGTCTCAGGCTAAGCCTGTTGGCTGCTTCAGTCAGAACATGCACTGACTGTGCTCAACCCCCTGGGGTCCCGGAGCTGTTCTGCAACCTGTGTGACCGAGCGGCCCTGACGCTTGGCTATGTGCAGCTTGCCCTGTGCTGTGTGGTGTTCCTATCATGCCACACTTCTACATTGTTCTCAGGCCCAGCCAGTGTGGCTCAATGGTTGAGCGTCGACCTATGAACCAGGAGGTCACGGTTCAATTCCTGGTCAGGGCACATGCAGGCTTGATCCCCCCCCAATGGGGGGCATACAGGAGGCAGGTGATCAATGATTCTCTCTCATCATTGATGTTTCTATCTCTCTTTCTCTCTCCATCTCCCTTCCTCTCTGAAATAAATAAAAATCTATTTAAAATAAACAAATACATTGCTCTCAGGTTCATGCCCTGTGGTCTCGCTCTGTTAAGATTGAGACGCCTTCAAGGGCAGGCCATGTATCTGCCTTGTGTGGCGTTATGGGAACTTTTATGTTCCTTGGTGAACTCTGAACCCCGGAGGCAGCAGACACTTGAGCAACTGCCTTGGTGGCACCGCAGGTCCATGCACCTTCCACTGCCTTTGTTTGTAGCTCTCTAGGCTGAAATAAGCAAGATCTGAGTTGGGGGCATAAGAGTGGTTCAGCCCTGAAGGGACACGGAGGGCTCCAGGCTCTGTCCCTCTCCCTACCCCATGTGCATCCCCTGGCATGGCGGGCCCTGCCCCTTTTAGGTACTCCTTCTCATCCAGTAACACCCCCTTTTCTCTCCTCATAGCGACTTCCTGATTCTCCCAGGATTCATAGACTTCATCGCCGATGAGGTGGTGAGTACCTCTTCTGCTGATCCCCGGGGGAGAGAGGCTGTGCATGTGGTGGAGGAGGCTGATTTCTTGCTCAAGGGCAGGAATCGGAGAGACTTTTCTTGGGAATGTGGGGAGGTAGCCTGCACTGCTGCCAGAGACGCTGACACAGTGCAGTGGGTTGTGCTTAGTGGGGCAGAGGCAGCTGCAGGGATTCAGCGGTGTCCTGAGTGGTGGGCCTGGCCCAGAGCCAGAGGGCTCTCTGTCACTGACAGAGCCTGCCACGAGGTCCACATGGGAAGGGGTGGGCGTGCACGTGGCTGTCTTTTCACTGCAAACTGGAAGGATTGGGTTGTGTCTGAAATGCTGAGTGGGGCCATGATAAAAGCCAGTAAAGTTATGCAGACTTTGAATGACACGGACAGACTTGCTCACAGATCCAGATACATAAGAATTAGCCGAAACCGGTTTGGCTCAGTGGTAGAGCGTCGGTCTGCGGACTGAAGGGTCCTGGGTTCGATTCCGGTCAGGGGCATATACATTGGTTGCGGGCACATCCCCGGTAGGGAGTGTGCAAGAGGCGGCTGGTCGATGTGTCTCTCTCATCGATGTTTCTAGCTCTCTATCTCTCTCCCTTCCTCTCTGTGAAATATCAATAAAATATATTTTTTTAAAAGAATTGGCAAGAGGGTTTAAAGAATTTAGGTTTTTGACAAAGACAAGGAAACACAGTGCCTTGCTTGCCTGAGGGGCTCAGCTATAAGCCAAGTGAATGAGCAATATTCTTTACCTAATTAACACATGATGAGCTCACAGAATCTAGGGTTGTAGTGCTGATAGAAGCAAGTCATTTCAGGAAAAAGTTAGATTATTTGCTTGACTGGCGTGGCTCAGTGGTTGAGCCTTGACCTATGAACCAGGAGGTCATGGTTTGATTCCCGGTCAGGGCACGTGCCCAGGTTGGGGGCTCCATCCCCAGTGTGAGGCGTGCTGGAGGCAGCCTGTCAATGGTTCTCTCCCATCATTGATATTTCTCTCTCTCCTTTCCTCTCTGATATCAATTAAAAAATACTTTTTAAAAGTTAGATTATTTTAAGATGAATTCATAAATATTTAAAAACAACAACAACATTCCTCTTGTTGCTGTTATCGATATTTATTGAGGTCTGATTCTCAAGAAAGGCCAGAGGGCCTATGTGTGCCTGCATCACTTGACCTTGGGGAAGTGTTGGCCCGGCCTGTAGCCAGTGCTGACCCAGACAGATTTTTAGGGGGAACTTGGAGCTATTCTGGATATTTGCCTATGACGGTAACAAGGAAGCCTCCAGGCTTCAGCTGTTCGGTTTATCAAAGTTTACCAAGCACCCTGGCTTTGAGCCAGACCCTGGGTGGGACGCTAGGAAGAGGGGGACAGAAAAGATGCCTCCTGCCCCTCGAGGGTCTCTGTCCTGTGGCCTCTGCCAGTAAGGCTGTGGCTCTTTGGTGGTGTCATGGGAGAGGAGAAGGAGGAGTTCTCTAGTCTATGGGTCCGGGGTTCTTCTTCTTCTTCTTCTTTTTTTTTAAAATATATTTTATTGAGTTTTTACAGAGAGAAAGAGAGAGGGATAGAGAGTTAGAAACATTGATGATGAGAGAGAATCATCGACCAGCTGCCTCTTGCACACACCCTACTGGGGATGTGCCCGCAACCAAGGTATATGCCCTTGACCGGAATCCAACCTGGGACCTTTCAGTCCGCAGGCCGACGCTCTATCCACTGAGCCAAACCGGTTTCGGCGGGTCCGGGGTTCTTAACCGGGGATGGACTTTGGGGGCCTGAGAACCTCCAAAAACTATATACCAAAGTCTGTGTCTGAGTGTGTGGGATCTGGGATATATAGCTGTTGGCCCAACCTCATGATCCGGCCCTACCTACCGCTCATAGCGGGTACCTCTCAGCTCTGTACCTGCAGCCCTGACCCTCCCTTGAGCTGCAGTCCCGCAGTCATCTACTTTCCTGGGTGCCTTCCCATGCCTTCCCATGCCTCCCCCCTCCCAGGCTCCCGCACCCCCTGCCTGGACCTGCCAGCAGTCTCCTGGCCGGTCCCCTGGCTCAGGACTTATCACCTAGAATCCATTCTCCACACTAGAGCCTGAGTGACCCCTTTGAAATAAGTCAGATGAAGCCTCTCTTCTGCTTGTGACCCGGCAGTGGCTTTCTGTCTCAGACTCTAAGCTGTCCCTGGCGTTCAAGGCTACGCTTCCTTGCCCCCGCCAGCCACCTGCCTCTCTCACTTCCCTCCGCTCCACTTGCCGTTTTCTTTCTTCAATGCCTCTCAGGAAGACTTGGAATGAGAGGCTGGAACCGTAGTCCCTCAGACTTCCACTGGCCGCTGCTTGTCCTCTAAGAAGGAGGCTTTCCTGACCACCACTCCCCTCTTCCCGGGGCCACTCTTCCTCTTGCTTTCCTTCGGAGCCTTCACCCTGACAGAGGCCATTCTGTGCGTGTGTTTCGTGCTTGTCGTCTACTTCCGAGGGGAGTTCAAACCCTGGCAGAGAAAGCAGGGGCCTCGCCCGCCTTGTCCACTGCTGTCTCCCCAGGCCCCCCCTGGTGCCAGGTACATGCAGGGCTCGGCGAATGTTGGCTGAGCGAACGGCAGCACTCTTCACGGGGGCTGTGCCTTCGTCCCCAGGACCTGACCTCCGCTCTGACTCGGAAGATCACGCTGAAGACGCCACTCACCTCCTCCCCCATGGACACTGTGACGGAGGCTGACATGGCCATCGCGATGGCCGTGAGTTGGGCGCCTGGGTTGGGAGTCCAGGGTGGAGGGGACGGAACAGGGTGGGCTGGCATTGGGGGGAATTGGAATCGGGGGTGGGGTTTTCAGGGTGAGGAGGGTGGGCCCTGGGCTCTGACCGCGCTTCCCTCCCACCTCAGCTGATGGGCGGCATTGGTTTCATTCACCACAACTGCACGCCAGAGTTCCAGGCCAACGAGGTGCGGAAGGTGAAGGCAAGTACCAGGCCTCTCCCCGGAAAGAGAATGCCAGCTGGCGGCCCCCAACTCCCTGGCCAGCCCCAAGGCGGGTGCATCCCCTCGTTGATTGCTGTCAGGTCTTGTCTGCCCTTCGCCACAACGGGGGGCACAGGCCCAACCCTCATTTCCCAGTGGCCCCTCACCCCCCCAGGGCCCTGGCCAGGACACCCTCCCCCCCACCCTTGACCAGGCTGGACACGACCTCAGGCTCTCTTCCAGCCTTTCTTTTTTTTTTTTTAATATATATTTTATTGATATTTTACAGAGAGGAAGGGAGAGAGATAGAGAGCTAGAAACATCGATGAGAGAGAAACATCGACCAGCTGCCTCCTGCACAATCCCCACCGGGGATGTGCCCGCAACCAATGTACATGCCCTTGACCGGAATCGAACCCGGGACCCCTCAGTCCGCAGACCGACGCTCTACCACTGAGCCAAACCGGTTTCGGCTCTTCCAGCCTTTCCTTCCCCCCGTTTCTACCCACAGAAGTTTGAACAGGGCTTTATCACGGACCCTGTGGTGCTGAACCCCTCGCACACTGTGGGCGACGTGCTGGAGGCCAAGGTTCGGCACGGCTTCTCTGGCATCCCCATCACGGAGACGGGCTCCATGGGGAGCAAGCTGGTGGGCATCGTCACCTCCCGAGACATCGACTTCCTCGCAGAGAAGGACCACACCATCTTCCTCAGTGAGGTAGGCACCCGTAGGGCAGGGACCGCGTGGCGGGGGCAGAGAGAGGGCCCCGAGGTGTCCGTGACAGGGACCAGAGGGAGGTCTGGCTCCCTTCTCTCTCACCTGCCAACCTGCAGGCAAATGTTCCTGGCCCCAACAGGTGATGACGCCGCGGAATGAGCTGGTGGTGGCCCCAGCAGGCGTGACGCTGAAAGAGGCAAATGAGATCCTGCAGCGCAGCAAGAAAGGTACCAGGGAGGAGGCAGAGAACTCAGGGCCCACCCCCAGCCTGGCTTCCTGCACCCCAGCTCCCCCACGTTCCTGCACAGCCCCGCAGGCTGTCCCAGCAAGCAGACTGGGCCTTGGGGAAGGTTGGGATGACCCCGGGCTGGAGCTTGATTCCTGGGGTCCTTCTCTTGGCTTAGGAAAGCCTGCCCCTCCTTCACCATCTTCACGGTTTCCCCCGAAAAAGTAATCCTGAGAAACGTTCATCACGAAGAAAGGGCTCTGTGGTCTTCTAAGTCTGAACGATGCTCTTTTCTGCATTCCCCAGCAACGCATAACAAATTGTACGGTATCTTGTGGAAGGCTCTGAGAAGTCCTGAAATCAGATGTGTTTGACATGGGGACGGTTGGCATAATATTCATTAGGTCTCCGTGGGAGACACTGGGGTGTGCTTCCCTGGCCCTCGCTGGGTTCTTCTCTGGGGGTGGGATTGTACAAGGCACATGTCTCTCCTGCAGGACAGCGTCACGTATGTGCCCCGGCTAGGAGTTTTTGACCACTGTGGCCTGTGGCCCAGCAGGTGAACGGCTGCCAGTGCTCAGGGGCGGCCCACCCCAGCCTGGCCAGGCCACGGGGCAGGAAGTGCTCCAGGAACCCACCTGGCTTCAGGGGTTTTGTTTGTTTGTTTGTTTTGCTTCCTGTTCCTTGGGAAGAGGTCCAGGGCCCTAGGAGGGCTTCCTGGGTGGTGCTGTCACCTAGTGGCTGGCTTGGGTATTTCAGTGGACTCTCTGGCCTGGTCCACCCCACTCCCAAGAGGACTCCAGAGGCGGCGGCTCCTTCATCTCACCTCTGCGTCCCTCCTCAGGGAAGCTGCCCATTGTCAATGATCGCGACGAGCTAGTGGCCATCATTGCCCGCACCGACCTGAAGAAGAACCGGGACTACCCGCTGGCCTCCAAGGATTCCCACAAGCAGCTGCTGTGCGGGGCAGCTGTGGGCACCCGCGAGGACGACAAATACCGCCTGGACCTGCTCACCCAGGCGGGCGCCGATGTCATAGTGCTGGTACAGGCACCCCCCCCCCCCCCCCGGGAGCCGCGGGGTTCAGTCGGTAGAGGTGTAGGGAGATCCGGGTGCGCCTCTGACTAAGCCTGGACCCACAATTAGAAGGGTCAGTGGTACTCTGACGGCTAAGACCAACTGGGGGCCCTCTGAGGGCCTCTGGCGACCCACAAGTTGACCTCCTGGTTATAGCTCACATTCACGGGGAACCTCCCACTTGTCAGGCCCTGCCCTAAGGCCTCTGTGTCTCATTCAGCCTGCCCACCAGCCCCTGAGGCACAACTACCACGCCCCTTGTCAGAGGAAGAGAGGGGGGCTGAGGAGGTTCTTTCTCCGTTTAGTGAGTGAGTTGTGGGCACAGGACAGGCCTTGCTGGGAGGACCAGCCCATCAGTGCGTGTGAAAGGGCGTTGTCTGCTCTGAAACTCTACATTAACGGTCTTAGCTTTCGGAGGAAAGCAGGTTCTTTTGAGAATCAGCTGAGAACTGTCAAGTATCTTCCCAGAAAACAAACAAACAAACAAACAAACAAACAAACACATTCTCACAGCATTTCTGTACAATTTTAGGAGTTTGCCCCCTCAAGAGCCCCCTCACCCAGGTTGGACCCCACCCTAGCCTAGGCTGCCCTCTTCCCTCCTCTCAGGACTCATCTCAAGGGAACTCTGAGTATCAGATTGCCATGGTGCACTATATCAAGAAGAAGTACCCCCACCTGCAGCTGATTGGGGGGAATGGTGAGTGAAGAGCCCCCCCCCCCCCCCCCCGTCACCCTCGGCCCTTGCCCCCTCACCATGTACTTTCCTGTCCTTCGGCACCCCAAGGTGATGGCGGATCTACATGGGAGCCTGGGGGCTGAGTGGATGGGCTTTGGTCACTGGAGGTGGGGGTGGGGCCGGACTGGGGTCCCAGGGCAGGGTGGGCCCATCTCATCCTCACTCTGTTCCTCTTTCCCCGCCGCTCCCCACCTTCCGCCAGTGGTGACAGCAGCTCAGGCCAAGAATCTGATTGACGCCGGTGTGGACGGGCTACGTGTGGGCATGGGCTGTGGCTCCATCTGCATCACCCAAGAAGGTGGGTGTCAGTAGGAGAAGAGCGACTGCCACTTAGAGCACCCCACTGGCCCTCCATAGGCCCCGGGGCCTCACTCTTGTCCCGTGGGCACAGGCTGAGTGCTTGCTCTGCCAGGCTCCTGCCTGGGATGGTGGGTTTAGGGGTGACGCAGGCTCAGACGCTGTCTGTCTGGCTCAGTGACTTGGGGAGAGGCAGGTATAAGATGAGGTTCCTGGGAGATTTAGGTGTGTGCCAGCCTGCTTCTCGGGTTCTGGTCAAGGAGACCCAAGCTGGAGGCCCGAGGCTGGCGTGACTACTTCTCTAGCTGGTGCCTATGGGAAGCCGGCTCACAGTTTGGATTCATGGCGCTGCAGATACCTAAGACAGGGAGACGGCAGTCCTTAAATGCGTAAGGGTGTGAATTGATCACAGCGTGGGGCCAGCGAGGGACGGGGTTCCACTCGGCCACAAAGCCCTTTGCAGGGTAATAGCAGACACGGAGAGGAGAGCGGGACCCTGACCACGTGCCCCGTGTGGCTGAGGGGAGTTCCCTGGAGGCTGGTGTCTGACCTGGCCTGAGGGGATAGACTGGCCCCTCTAGTGAGGGTCATTTCTGCAGAACACGGAGTGATCAATTTGGGCTTTTCTCCTCAAAACATCTCCCTTTCTGGCCTTCATAACCTCTGCTTTTTTTTAAAAAAAAATATATCTTATTGATATTTTACAGAGAGGAAGGGAGAGAGATAGAGAGCTAGAAACGTCAATGAGAGAGAAACATCGACCAGCTGCCTCTTGCACATCTCCTACAGGGGATGTGCCCGCAACCAATGTACATGCCCTTGACCGGAATCGAACCTGGGACCTTTCAGTCCGCAGACCGACGCTCTACCACTGAGCCAAACCGGTTTCGGCCATAACCTCTGCTTTTAAGTACCCTTCACTTCAGCTGACCACTGCGGTGAAACGTGGGCCTTCCATTCAGTTACTTAACAAATACTGCGCTCCTGTGTGTCAGGCATTGTTCTAACACTTGGGGTGCAGTAGGGATAAAACAAAAGACCCCCCGGAGAAGGCCTCCCCCTGCTTGATCAGGCCTTGCCTCCATCCCCACACGCGTGCTGGTTCCTTATCGTTCCCATTTGGAGCCTCGCACTGAAGGACCGTGGACAGTTAAACTTAAACCAATGCAAGGCGCTGTCCCGAGGAGGTCATGGTTACCCTAGCAGCAGGCTTTGCAAATGAAGCCTCGAAGGGGAACTTGTACACGGAGGGAGGTGAGGCTGGGGGCCACCGGGCCTGAGTGCGCCAGGGTAGGGGTGCCGTACTCCGAGGGCCAGTACTGACCCCTCTCCTGTCAGAATGCCCCATAGTGCCGCCATGGAATGGGTGGTCCGGGTCTTTGGAGTGACAATCCAAACCCTAGTGTTACTTGCTGCCACCCACCTGTCCCTCAGAAACATCATCGAGGCCTGTCCCCTTTTCCCGAGAGGAGGTGGGGCACAGGGAGAAAGGGTCCGGCCTCCGGCCCCTCTGTTGCCGTTGACGTCTCTGTCTTGCGTCCCCTCCCACAGTGATGGCCTGTGGTCGGCCTCAGGGCACTGCCGTGTACAAGGTGGCCGAGTATGCCCGGCGCTTTGGGGTGCCAGTCATAGCTGACGGTGGCATCCAGACTGTGGGACAGGTGGTCAAGGCGCTGGCCCTGGGAGCATCCACGGGTAAGGGGGGGTCTGCTGGGGACTGGGCAGGCCTGAGAGGGGCCGGGAGCCGGGCTGGGGCAGTAGGAGGGTTATGGGCCGGCGGCACTGACCCCGCCCCTCCCCCCACCGCAGTGATGATGGGCTCCCTGCTGGCCGCCACCACGGAGGCCCCTGGCGAGTACTTCTTCTCCGATGGAGTGCGGCTCAAGAAGTACCGGGGCATGGGCTCCCTGGACGCCATGGAGAAGAGCAGCAGCAGCCAGAAGCGATACTTCAGGTGCCCGGCCCCTGGGCCCCGGCCCCAGGCAGACCAGCCCACAACCCTTCAGGGGTCCACACAGGCCTTTGACTTCCCAAATAGCACCGAATCTCCATGTTATAGTTCTGGAAACTGAGTCACAGGGCACAAGTAGCAGACCTCCTGACTCGGAATCCATGCTTATGTTTTAGCCCAGGGTGTGGTGGCGTTGGGGGGTTCTTCTGTGGGTGCCCTTGAGAGAGATGGGGGTGAGGTCCCCCGAGCCACGGGCTGTCTGGCTCAGCCTCCCTGCCCTCCACACAGCGAGGGGGACAAGGTGAAGATCCCACAGGGCGTGTCAGGCTCCATCCAGGACAAAGGCTCCATTCAGAAGTTCGTGCCCTACCTCATAGCAGGGATCCAGCATGGCTGCCAGGATATCGGTGCCCGGAGCCTCTCTGTCCTGCGGTGAGTGCTGTGATGGGGGCAGGGGGGGGGGCAGGTGGGTAGCACCTGGGAGGCTCTTGGCTCCCCCACCCCTGCTCCCTGCTCCTTTCTCTCCCTCCCTCTCCACCCCTGCCTCCCCTCCCACCCCCGCTTCCCTTGGTGCCCTGACCTGCTCCAACCACCTGCCTGCAGGTCCATGATGTACTCAGGAGAGCTCAAGTTTGAGAAGCGGACCATGTCGGCTCAGATCGAGGGTGGTGTCCACGGCCTGCACTCGTAAGTCCGGCGGCCTCCGTGCCCCAGCTGGCTGGCACCGGGCCGGGCAGGTGGGACCGTGGTTCAGAGGCGGAGCTGAGGTTTCAGGGGCCCCGTGGACCGTCTCCACCAGGGATGGTCACGGCTGCAGGCTGTCTCCACCACCCGCTCCCACAGGCCCGGCCCGCCCTTGAGCCCCGTCCCTCAGCCCTGAGGCAGGCAGGCCCCTCCCCGCTCCTGGGCAGCTCCTCCTGGGCGCCCGTCCCTTGCTTCCTTAGAAGCTTGGTGGCTGGTGGCTGGTGGCAGGAGCTGGCAGTGTTGGGCTCTTGCTGGTGGCAGGAGCTGGCAGCCCCAGGCAGGCGGGTGTAGGCTAGGGACAAGAGTCCTCTGGCGGGAGAAGGGCAGAGAGGCAGCCGCCAGGGCCAGAGCTGGGGCGGCCGTGGGTGGGGGCAGTGCTAGTCAGCAGCAGCAGCAGGAGCAGGCATGTGGCCCCCCCACCCCGCCTGGTTGAGAGGGCCTGTCCCCCCCACCCCCCGGCATAGGTGGGCATCTAACCTGTGTCTCTTTCTGCCCCATCCTCCCGTAGCTATACCTTTCTGCCGTGTAAGTAACCGCGCTGCCCGGGCAAGCGTAGAGTAGAGCAGGGGCACTTGGGGTGGGGCCTGGGCTCGGGAGGGAGGGGGGCCCTGCCTTGGGGGGTGGCCCTGGGGTGTGATCACGAGACATGGACCCCAGGCCTAGCGCCGTGGCGGGGGCAGCCAGCAGGGTCTGCAGTTCAGCGCGATGTTCCTGGCCACAGGCTTGAGGCGGTCTGTCTTGGGCTGGACCCGGTGACCACAAGGGGCCTCGGCCACTTGGGGCGGAGACGTGGGCAGCAGAGGCTCAGCTTGGTCAGAGCGTGCTCTCTAGGGACGGGCCGTGCCTTCCTGGCTCTGTACCCCAGCCCTGAGGACCGTCTGCTCCGCTCTGACTGTGGCCTGGGCAGGGGCATCCGGGAAGGGAGCGGGGTCCGCATGCCCACTTTCAGTTCCCCTCTCGCCTTGTCCCCGCAGTTACGAGAAGCGGCTGTACTGAGGACGGAGGTGGAAGCCGCGGTGGAGGCCGAGGCGGCAGAGAGGGCGCGCCCCGGGGTCCCCCTTTGGGCACAGCCTCCCTCCATAGCTGAGTGGTCCGCAGATTTGCACTATGGGGCCCGGCTCCTGTCAAGGCAGACAGGAGGGGAGGCTCTGGGGGGGTCTGCGGGCTCTTGCCGGGCATCCCCTGCAGAGTCAGGACTGCCCCTGGGGCCCGGCTGCCCTAGGAGCCCCCCACACACAGGTTCCCCCTTCTCCAGCCCCCCTCTTTCCCCCGAGCCCACCAACCTGGGCTCTCAGGCCTCGTGCCTGCCTCAGGTTTTCTCACTGCAGTCTGCCCCGGCCTGGCTCCCTCCCCTGGGGCCGGCGGCCCCTCCTGGCTTCTCTAGGGTACCTTCCTCCCCACCCCACCCCCACCCCCACCCCCACCCCGGAAATGGTGCTCTCCTGGCCCTGCCTCTGGCTCCTTCCTGGGCTACCGCCCTCCCAGCCATGGGGTACTTCTGGGCTCCTGACCTAGGCCAGAGGGAGGTCTCTGCCCCCTTCCCCTGGCCCTAGGCCACCTGCTCCTCAGGCCACTCCCCCCCCCCCTGCCCCGGGGAGGAGGCAGCCCGCAGTCTCTGACTCACCGCCACCCCCAGGTGGACCGAGCCTGCCCTCTCCTCTCAGCTGCAGTTGAAGGCTTTAACTTTGCACACTTGGCGTCACAGTTACGTTGTATATTAAATAACCTGAATAAACCAAGAGATGACCATGCCTCTGCCATCCGGTCTTTGTCCCTCGTCCCCGTCTTTGTTCCTTGTCCACCGAGCAGTTGACCCCCACCCTGCTGGTGAGTTGGGGCCCAGAGTCCCCTCAGAGCCAGGCTTGGGGGGCAGGTGCTGAGGGCACTGAGGCACTCTGGGAGGGCGGGGGGGTGAGGGTCAGGTGGGCCACAGTGGGAGGTCTCTCAGACCCGCTGCCAGCTGGCCAGCAGCTAGTGCAGGAGGCAGTATTACAGAGGGGGGCGTGGAGGCTGTAGAAAACTGGCATTGGGGGCCTCATCCGAGGCTGCCAGGAAGCACCCATCACAGCCTCGTAATGCCAGATGGTTCAGCCTGGCACAGGTGGAATTAGAACGTGGCGGTGGCCCCGACCACCAGGCCAAGGGCCTTGGTCTCACCAGCTGGGACCACACCTGTGGGGACCAGGTCGGGGGGGTTGGCTCCCACTGGTCCTGTGCAGCTCATGGCCCAGCTCCCAGCCTCAGACCCCTTCTGGCGGGACGGCCCTGGCACATGGGTGGCTGAACACCCCTGGCTGGCGTGGGACAGTCACATGGTCTCCTTCTGCCTCTGTGGTCACCGTTGGGCGGTGGTCGCACAGCTGTCCTACCAAGGCACAGACACCCTTCAGGACAGAAGCGAGGAAGGTGGCCTGGGATACTCCGGTGCTGGGGGGAGCAGGGGGTGCAGAGGGCCCTTGCTCACGGTGAGGGTCCGGAAGCATTCCCGGGGCTGCGCTGTAGGCAGCAGGGATGGCCGGAGCGGCGCCATGTGCTAGACCCGGAGGACCAGACCAGACCTGGCTCGGCAACCCCGGCGCTGGACTTCTGGCTGGGAAAGAATTCTGAGCCAAGCCTCCAACTGGAAGAGGCCATTTGTTTATAAAGTCTAGAGGGAGAAGCAGTAATTCGTAGAAGAAATGGGCCTAGGGAACAAGGTCTAGAGCGAAGGAAGGGCCCTCGGAGCTTGGGAGTGAGGGAGGTAATGGGATGCGGCCGGGAGGAGGGGAGAGGGAAGGGAAGTGCGCCGGCGTGCTCCCACCACGCCCTGGGGTCATGGGTCAGTGCGACAGTCCTGGTGTCAGCCTCGGCACTGCTTGTCTGGCTTTGCTGCTGTTCTGGGTCGGGAGCTGAAATACCGCTGAGGCCTCTATGGAGGAAAAGGTCAGGAGGTCCAATCCGCAAGACTAGCATATGCTGGGGAAGGAAAGCTCACCCTGAGGGTGAAGTCTCACCCTACAGTTGTCCTTTGCTAGGTCTTTCTGCCCTGGTGACCTGTACCTGGCCCATTGTCCTTGCCCTGCTCGTGGCTAACTGCCTACCACAGCTGCCGCTTGGCCACACTTGGCACGCCATGCCAGTACCTGCCCTCCCTCAGGCTCTTCCTGAAAGAGCCACTTGGTCTGGGACCAGCCTTTCACCGTGGCACTTTCCGGCTTTGTGGCATCAGCAGGGAAGAGAAGGAAAATGCGAGATGGCAGGGCAGTTGAGTGGGTTCGGAGCTGGTCCAACCACTGTTCCAGGAGTGGTTGCCAAGGGACTGGGTCACGGAGTCCTCAGAGGCCTAGTGCCCTGGAGTCTGTGGCCTCCGTGAGCTTCTAGAGCCCAACGTGACCCAGCCGGTGGGAGAAGGGTGCCTGGAGACCAGGGGGTGGTAACAGATAAGGGGAGGGACCAAAACAACGCCTGTTTCATGGTTCGTCTTGCACATTGGTTACCAAAACAGTGCAGGAGGCAGCTTGACCAGCAGCTGAGCTGGAAAAGATCTAAGGGTGCTGAAACCGGTTTGGCTCAGTGGTAGAGCGTCGGTCTGCGGACTGAAGGGTCCCGGGTTCGATTCCGGTCAAGGGCATGTACATTGGTTGCAGGCACATCCCTGGTGGGGGGTGTGCAGGGGGCAGCTGGTCGATGTTTCTCTCTCATTGATGTTTCTGACTCTCTGTCTCTCTCCCTTCCTCTTTGTGAAATATCAATAAAATATATTTTTAAAAAAGATCTAAGGGTTTTTAGAGAAATGTCATATCACTCTGCATCAAGGATGTGAGTGATTCAAAGGGAAAAATTTCCTTCTAAACGAGACCTAGTTGGCCAATGAGAGCCAACCAATAGAACGGTTTGCCTTGCAACGATAGCCGTCCAGTAAGTAACTTGAGATATGTTAGCATTTATTTGGCCCTTCCAGAGGAAGTGTGAACATAGTGATGCTCTGCCTTTGGTGTGTCAGACTCTCGTGGAGAGCCCTAGCAAACCAGAGGCCCGGGCTCCCTGGAGCAGGATGGGGTCTGGGCCTCGGAATTGTCCCCGAGCCTCGGGTGACTGTGACACACACCAAAGTCCGAGTGTCTCTCTTTTAGAGGACACCTGGACATCCAGCTACCGGAGACTCTTTCCAAAGCGTGTGCCCTAAGAGATGAGTTTCAGATGCCATAGCCTCCCTCGTGGCTCACCGTGGGGATTATGGGAGAGCATGTATGGAAGGTCATAGGTGCTCGGTCTCATCGCGTCCTGCTTGGCCTCCCCGTCCCCAGAGAATGGCCGCTGGCGGTGAATGCATGCCAGGCTGGACGCAGACAGCACGCTCACTCTGGGCTGTCCATTCAGCCGTGGCGGGGGAGGCCCCGGTGGGACAAAGGGTAAGAAGGCCACGTCAGGTGGGCATTCAGAGGCAGTCCGGCGCCACATTTAGGACAGATGCAGGCCACAGACCACATTGTGAGTAGAATGGGTCCGTCTGGAGCTCAGCCTGGCTTCTGTGGCCCGGGTGACCTCCTGCCCTCACCCCCGTCACCCTCACCCGGCACGGAGCCGTCTCCGCATTGCCCATCACCAGGACGCTGAAGATGTGGCTCTGCAGGTGCCGGGCCACGCCCGGCTCCTGGCTGGTGAGCAGTGACGTCTACGCAAAAGGGTAGCCACCTGGGGAGAGGGCCTGCTGCACCGGCAGGCGGCTAGCCAGCGCCCTCGGCTACAGCAACTCCAGCACCCGGCAGCAGCCTGCCCCCGGCAAGTGGCTCAGCTTGTTCTCCACGCCAGCTCTCCACGCCAGCTCTCATGTCAAAGCCACGGGCCGGGTAGCGCTCCAGGCACTTGGCGTGCAGGAGCAGGAGGAGCAGCCGGGGCCCTGGGCGCCGGGCTTGCAGTCAGGCGGACGGGGAGGGATGGGGGAGGGCCGTGGCCGCCGCACTCTGGCGGACAGGCAGAGGAAGAGCATCGCTTCACTCCAGCCCCGGCTTCTCCTGCCGCATTCTTAGGCTGAGAGCAAGGGCCCTACAGTGTGCGACCCGGGAAGTCAGGATGGGCCAGACTAGCCCTCTGAGGGTTCTTCCAGTTTCTTCTTCCACCTCTACCCCGAGCTTTTTGTCCCTTCAGGGTCTCTCCTGGCTTCTAAGGGCCAGACCCCCAACCCCAGACTCTCTGGGTGCCCTCCTACTTATACACAGGCTTCCCTTATGAGGGGTTAGGGTGGGGGCATCCTGTCCACCCTAACCTGACCCCAGCAGCCCTCTGCCTTCAGCTGAGGAGGCTGGAGGCATGCCACCTGGTCAGAGGGCACTGGCAGGGTAGCCCGCTGTGACCTCTCAGGCCCTAGCCCAGGGGTGGGCAAACTTTCTGACTCGAGGGCCACAATGGGTTGTTAAACTGGACCAGAGGGTTGGAACAAAAGCAACCTGACCATGCTGGCACTCTCATCTTGGGCTGCTGGTGAAGGAGCGGAGGGGAGAGCAAGAGAACCCTCCGCTCTTTCGGCTCCGCGGGCCGGATAGAACAGCCGAAAGGGCCGGATCCGGCCCTCGGGCCGTAGTTTGCCCACCGCTGCCCTAGCCCCACAACCCTGCTCCCTACACCTACTGTCCTTGGGACGAGGCCCCTACCTGCAGGGTGTGGAGTCACCACCAGGATCCTCCTCATCTTTCGGTCAGCTCAGGAGGGAGGATGGGGGGGCCGGGCACCCCGCAGACTTTGGTCCTCAGCTTCCTGTTCTACGACCTTTTAAACCAGTAGGTGGTGCCATTGGCTAAACCAGCCTCTGGGTACCTGACTTCCAAGTCAGCTATGCCACACCCCTCTTCCTCCCACCCCCTGCCCCCACCCCACCAAACCCAGTGGTAGTGCAGTGATAGCCCGGGACCAACAGCCTTTCCCTCTCCACGAGCCTCAGCTCTCTACCTGTGATCCTAACAGGAAGGAAGAGAACCCGCCACCGCGCTGCCCCGACAGCTTCCTGTCCTTTTTAAACCCTCACCCGAGGGTATTTTTCCATTGATTTTTAGAGAGAGTGGAAGGGAGCAGGGAGAGACAGAGAGAGAGAAACATCAGTATGAGAGAGACACACTGACTGGTTACCTCCTGCGAGTACCAACCTGGGGCCAGGGATGGAGCCTGCAACTGAGGTATGTGCCATTGACGGGAATCAAACCCAGAACCCTTCAATCTGTGGGCTGATGCTCTATATACTGAGCAACACTGGCTAGGGCAGCTTCCTTTCTGTATTAAAAACTGACTTGAGAGAGAGGGAGAGAGAGATTGTTCCACTCATTCGTGCATTCCCTGGCTGCTTCCCATATGTGCCCTGGCCTGGCCTCAAACCCACAACCTTGTTGTTTCAGGGCAGACACTCTAAGCAGCTGAACTGCCCGCCAGGGCCAGCTTCCTGTCCTTTGGTCCCGCACATCAGCTGCTCTACTTCACCCTTCACCTTTGGGCGGGCTGAGCTCAGGGTGCCTCGGCAGACACCCCACAGGAGACCTGTCTCTCCCCACCCCCCCACCCCCCCCTCCCCAGCAGAGCAGCTGTGCTTCCCCCCAGCGTTCCCTTCCAGGCAGGATGACCTGACAGGCTGTCAAGGTGGGTGGGACCCCGGGCCACCCTCCCTTCCCCCCCCCAAAAAAGGAAAGGGAAGTCAGGACTAGGACACGGCCAGGGCAGAGCAGCTGGGAGGGAGGGAGGGGTGAGCCCAGAGGGGATGTTGTTAGGACCTCGCTGTGACCCCACAGGACACCTCCACCCCATCGTTAACCTTTTCCTCTCCACGGCTCCCGCCCTCCCTGTGGTTCGAGGTGCTTCCCATTCCTCTCTGAGCCTCTGGTCTCTGGGGAAATCTTGGGACAAAGAGTAGGAAGGATCTTTAATGATGGGGATGTTGCGGGCGGGGGTGGGGCGGGTGTGTGGGGAGAATACTGGGCGTGGGACTTCCAGGTCTGGGTGCTTCAGGAGCAGTGTGACCCTGAATCCAGTAGGTGGTGCCAGGACCCACGGACCCGGGGAGCCTCCGGGAACGGGTGCGGGGCAGTTTCCTAGGCAACCGACAGCCTTTCTGGAAGCCTGCCCTTGGCAACTATTCCCCGGTTGCTGGCGTCCGTAGTAAAATACGGCTTCTGAAGAACAGCGGAGGCTTGGAGGTAAAATGGCCTCGTCGCAGAAAGGAGAGAGGCGGGCTGGGGTGGGGAGAGGGGTCTGGGAGACCTGTTTTCTGCTGTCCTGGGATTACGGAGCTCAGTCACTGGCAGGTGCATGCGGTAAGCCCCAGGGGCCTGAGGCGGCGGCGTATTCCTGTGCTGTGGATGGAACGTGAGGCCCCGACAGGCACCCTGCGCCTCCACATCCCCCCTGCTGGCGGCTCCGAAGTCCCAGCCTCCCAGGGCCGGAGGCTGAGGCCCATGGGGAGCCTCGGAGCTGCAGCCACAGGTCAAGAGAGAGAAAACCGAACCCCCCTTTTCCAGCCCCCCTCTCCTCCCGCCCCCCACATACACACGCCGTGGGGCTTCCCTCCGTCAGAGGACCACTGAGTCGGAGGGGAGTGAACAGGAATTCTGAGGTCAGTGCGCCCAGAGAGGCCGAGGACAGGAGAGCTCTCCGGGAAGGAGCTCGGGGAGCAGCAGGAGAGGATTCCGTTTCAGCAGCTGTGTGAGGAGAAAGCCGGCTCAACTGGGTCAAGGGACAGCGCTTCTGAGGATTCAGGTTCAGTGCAGAGATCTAATCTACCCTCACTCCCTTGCGGTCACCTCGCCTTGCTCACTCCACGTCCCCGCCAGGATCTCACGCTGAGCACAGCCAACACAGAACTTCCGCCTCCCTCCACGCGTGTGGGTCCCCATGGGCAAAGCCAACAGGAGACGTATTATATATATGTGTGTGCTCGTGTGTATTCTAGGAATGTGTGGGGGCTATTATCACCCTCATTTCCAGGGGAGAAAACAGGCTTAGAGATGCAAAGTGACTTGCCTAAGGTCGCCCAGCCGCTCAGTCAGGGAGAGGAGACAGTGACCCCATCGCTCACTCTCTGGCCCCCAAATACCTCCTCTTCCCACTCTCCCCGGCAGAGCCCAGGGTTGGGGAGGGAAAAAGAAGGGAGGAAGGGAGTGCTTCCTGCCCAGCCAGATAGAGGTGGTCCAGGACTGAGCTGGCACCTTGCTGGCCTCCTCCCTCCGTTCCTAGGCCTCTGCAGCCCTGGGGTACCTGGGCTCCCTCCCCTGGCACCAGCCTGCTTTGCCACACACCCACCCTTGCCTGGGGCCTGGCTACACTGGATCCCTTTCTGGCCCAGTGAGGCATGTAAGCCCGGGCTGACAGGCGTCCGGATGCCAGGACAGCCGGAGCTGGCCAGGGCGAGGTCACAGGCTGAGCGCTCCACGCTGGCCTCTGTTGACGGGCTTACTCTATCCTTGCCTCGTTGCAGAAATTCTCTCACCTCCCTCCTGCCCCACAGTTTCACCCCAGCAGGCTCCGGCCTCTTCTGGCAAGGCCGAGAGTATCAGGTTCCTGTTGCTGCTGTAACAAATCGCCACAAACGCAGAAGCTGAAAGCAATACAAATATACCATCTTGCAGGTCTGGAAGCTCTAGAGGAGAATACTTTCTCTTGCTTTTTCCTTCTCCTAGAGACCCGTGGATTCTTGGGCTCGTGGCCCCTTCCTCCATCTTCAGATCTCCCTGTCTTTCCGACCTCGGGTTCCATTTTCACTCCTGCTCCCCTCTTACAAGGACTCTTGTGATTACATTGAGGACCAGTACCCATCCGGGTAACGCCCAGTCATCTCTCCACCTCAAAATCCTAACACAGTCACATCTGCTGAGTCCCTTTTGCCGGATGAGGTGACATGCGCAGGCTCCGGAGAGTAGGACTTGGACTTTTCTGGAGGGTATTATTCAACCTCGTGCACCTCGCTAGGACGCGCCCTCCATAGCGAGAGGGAGTATCTGCGGCGTGTTTGTACCCGTGGACATGGTACGCCATCCCTAGGAGGAGGGCCGGACTCCCCCTGTAAGATGAAGAGCCGGGGCCTGCAGTGATCCCAAGGCTGACTCCGCCTGGAAACCACGCAGCCACCTTGGCTCTGGCTTTGAGTCCTTTGGGTTTACCTCTAGGTGGGGCCTGTCAGCTCCCTGAAGCCTGGCACAGCAGAGCCGGTACTTGGGCAGTGCCGGGACAGAAGGACGGAGGGCTGGGGCTCAGGGATGGACTCTGGAGGGTCTAGGACTGCCTGCTGTGTGTCCGCAAGATTGTGTGTCCGTCCACCTGTCTGGGGCAAGAGGAAGCAGAACTTCCACCAGATTTCCAGAAGGGCTTCCACCTCCAAGGACCAAGAAACCCTGCTCTAGGGAGTGCCCCCACCCCCTTTCCGGGGCTCCCTTCTCCGGAGCCTTTTACGGAGGTTGTTCAGCCTCGGGGATATAGCCGGGGCGCTGGGAGGAGGTGCTGGTCCACGAGGCTCACCCAGAGATCCACCTTCGCCCCCTCCTCCCCTGTGTTCATGCAACGAGTCAGTGTTTTTTGAACTCTCGCAACATATGCCACCCAAGCCCTGGCCTGAGGGCTGGGCAGGGACAGCACCCGCTTCCCTTCCTTCAGAGGCAGAGCCTGGCCCTCGGGGAAGCGTGCGGCCTCCCCAGGGTGCCCGGACGGAGCACTCTCTCCCACCTCAGCTCTCAGCGTGGCCTCTGGTTCCCTTGGCGCCGCCCCCCCCCCAGCTCCCCCTGGAGCCCCCGGAGGTCCCCACCCTGCAATCTCTTCCTGCCCTGCCCTCGCAGACATGACTTCACCTTCCTATCAGCGGCGGCCCAGCCTGAGAGGAGGGGCAGGCCTTCCTCACAGCCCTGCCCGGGACACATGCCTCCCCAGTGGCGCTGATTCGGACCCGTTATTGGGATTTTGGAATTAGGGATGTGTTGGAGGAACGGCTAATTTCACCTTGTGGAACGAGAGGTGTGTTTTACGTAATCTGCTCCAATAGCCAGAGCCTCTAGTATTTCCAGTTAGCCCCCCCTCACCCCAATTCTTCTTCCTGGAAAGGTGTTACAAAGGGGTTCCCCCAGCCCTACTCCCACAGGCAACCGGATCAGGGGCTACACCTGTGGTGGGAGTAGGACGCATGTCAACATGAGCTGCTTGCACCCACAACCCGCACACTAGATGCCAAACTTCCCACCCTAGCCCAGGAGAGGGCGGGGTAGGTGAGGGGAGAGAAAGGGCCCAAAGGCGTCCAGAAGGGCTCCCCTCTTCTCACCAGCAGCCCAGGCCCTCCCTCCCGTAGGTGAGGTGGTTGCGTGTCCCCAGCATCAACTTTGCCATTTAGTAATTCTGACATTTACATAACGGAGGCCTCAGGTATCAGGAAGCCGGGGAGGAGGGCTGAGATGAGGACTGGAGATTGCTGGGAGGTTCCTCCGGCCCTGGCCACGGGGAGGCCCCGCCCCCCTGAGTGGGGCTGCTGGCTTCTCCCCTGGTGGGGGAGGGGGAGGGAGAGGGGTGAGGGGGAGGGGGAGGGACGCGCCTTCCACCACCGCCAGCCTGACCAGGCCTCCCCTGGATGATGCCCTGGCAACTCTGTTGTCGTCCTCCCCCAGCCCTGCAGGCCTCTCAGCTGCTCCCATCTGTCCTCCGAGCACCTGAAGGATGGGGGCATTACCACAGGGAGGGGAGCGGGAAGGGGAGACAGAGGCAGAAGCATCTCGGGGCAGTAGGTCTCCATCCCCTGCTGTGGAAACAGCTGAGTTCCTCAGGCACTCAGCTGAGGTTTGCTCCTACTCCGTTTTGTGCGGGAGGAGGGGCTTGGAGCAGAGCCCCCAGCGCAGCCGCTGACCTATCATTCATCCCTCCCGCCCCCCATCCTGTGCCTGGGTGGTCCCGGGTCTGCAGCAGGACGGGAGGGACAGATGAGGGGACCTCTGCTCTAGGAAGGGACTGTGCTTTTTCACTGGGATGTGAGAACCAGGACACTGTCCCCCGGGGCCTACTCTGCCCTATAAAA
Source organism: Vespertilio murinus (assembly GCA_963924515.1). Taxonomy (NCBI): domain Eukaryota; kingdom Metazoa; phylum Chordata; class Mammalia; order Chiroptera; family Vespertilionidae; genus Vespertilio; species Vespertilio murinus. The sequence continues at coordinate 57,721,727 of OZ004712.1, forward strand.
CTTAAACAGATCAACTTTGCAGATGGCATCACAGCTCCTGCCGGCCACAATCTCAGCCTCGTTATCTTTACCTGCTGGCTAGAGCGCACCTGGTAGGAATCCTCTCCTGGCCCCACTCATCTCTTCATTTTCCCCACCCTCTCTTGGTACCCACTTCCCCACCAATCTCTTCTATTCACTGTCCCCAAACTTCTCCACCTCCCCCCCCCCACTAGGGGCTTTATTTGTCACTCCCGGAAGTGTGACACCATCTATAATAATAGAAGTGTGATATGCAAATCGACCGAATGGCCGGACAGCAGAACGACCATCCTGACAACCATGCTATGACACGCACTGGCGCCAGGCCAGCCAAGGCGGGTGCGATGTGTTTGGTTGGGGGACCCCCATCGTCACCCCATGATTGCCCCACAGAGGGAGGCCCAGGTCACTGGCCAGGGGCAGAAAGGCACTCTGTGATTGCCCCAAAGAGGGCAGCGCTGTGGTGGTGGGCGTGGCCTTCTTCTTCACTGTAGATCTCAGGGCTCCTGGACTGCGAGAAGGAAGAAGGCACAGGCCAGGCTGAGGAGACCCCACCCCCGCCCCCTAATGCATGAATTTTGTGCACGGGGCCTCTAGTAGTAATATAATAGTGAACATGTCCACAGTATTTTTTTTTAATATATATTTTATTGATTTTTACAGAGAGGAAGGGAGAGAGATAGAGAGCTAGAAACGTCGATGAGAGAGAAACATCGACCAGCTGCCTCTTGCACACCCCCTACTGGGGATGTGCCCGCAATCAATGTACATGCCCTTGACCGGAATCGAACCCGGGACCCTTCAGTCCGCAGACCGACGCTCTACCACTGAGCCAAACCGGTTTCTGCCCACAGTATTTTTATGTGCCATTTCTATGTGTTCAAAACACTTCGTATATAGACGAATTCATTTAGTGCTCCTGGTGACTCTGTGAAGGAAGCACTATTGTCGCCCTCACTTTGCAAATGAGGAGTCTGACACTGGAAGACAGTGAGAGTGAGTTAGTCTAAGCCTTAGGGCTGCAGAAACAAGGAGACAGAGATCCACGAAATAGACATTTGGAACAGCTGTCCTTGTCAAACGATTAAAGCTTTGCTTTGTTGTTTTTTTTAAGTTACAGAGTAAAGCGTGCAGCAGACCTCCCTGACCCTTGCTCTGTCCACCCCTAATCCTCAAGAGCCAAAGATACAAAGAGATGAAATGCAGGGGACCCACTGGAGGGACCCTCTGCCAGCTCCACATCCACCTCCCCCCAACCAAGGAGCCGGCCACAGGGGGCACGGAGGGTGGGGACCAAAGAAGGTAGAGTTCCTGGGTTCCCATCGCTACTCCCCAGGCCTCCTTCCCCTCTCCACTCTGCCCCTCACTCGCCCCATTTTGCTTTGCCTCTCTCAGAGAGAGCAGGCAGGCACCCGCAGGCACTGGCCTTCTGGGTGCTGGAAGGTGTTCTGACCTCCTGGAAGGGCATAGCCCCACAGAGGTGGGCTCAGGAGCCCCACTGGGGTCTTTTTTGGCTGAGTCTGCTGTGGCCCTTCTCCCTGTTGTCCCCCTCCCTCTGCCTCTCAGGACCAAACTGAACGCCACTCTCAGGTGGCTAATGCAAGCCCCCATGCTGTTCCTGGTCCACTGTCCCCTCCTAGGACACTGTCCTGGTCCACTGTCCCCTCTTAGGAGTACCCTGAATGTGCATCCTCTGTCCCAGGAGAAGGGACAGAAAGCCTCATGGCATGAATGGAGAGGAAGTGAGAGAACAGTTGAGCCCTGGGAGGTTAGACAGGGAAGTGACTGCAGAGAAGATGTTGGCCAGGCCACTGGGAGCAGGTGAGGGGGATCCTAGCATGGGATCCAGGAAGAGCACAAGATTGTGGGGTGATGGATGGGTTCAATGTGCTGATACACCTACCTGGGTGATATGTGTTGTATTGATTAAAAATTAATGCATAGCCCTGGTGGGGTAACTCAGTTGGTTAGAGTATTGTCCTGAAACACCAAGGTTGCAGGCTCAATCCTGGTCAGGGCACGTAAAAGAAGCAACCAATGAGTGCATAAACAAGTAGAACAACAAGTTAAAAAAATAAAATAAAAATTTGCCCTAGCCTCTTTGGTTCAGTGGATAGGGCATCGGCCTGTGGACTGAAGGATCCTGGGTTTGATCCTGGTCAAGGGCAAGTACCTTGCTTTCAGGCTTGATCCACAGTGTGCAGGAGGCAAATGGCCCATGTGTCCCTTTCACATTAATGTTTCTCTCTCTGGCTCTCCCTATCCCTTCCACTCTCTCTAAAAACAATGAAAAAATATCCTCAGATGAGGATTAACAAAAATATAAATTTATATAAATTAAAAAATTAAAATTTTAGCTCAGCCAGTGTGGGTCAGTAGTTGATTGTTGACATATGAACCAGAAGGTCATGGTTTGATTCCTGATTAGGGCACATGCCCAGGTTGTAGGCTCAATCCCCAGTATAGGACATGCATGAAGCAGCCAATCAATGACTCTCTCTCTCTCTCTCTCTCTCTCTCTCTCTCTCTCTCCCTCCCTCCCTCTCACTCCCTCATTCTCTCGCTCAAGATTTCCAGATTTTTATTTCTGGAACTGTACAGGTATTAAAGTAAAACAAATACAAAACAATGCTAAAAAAAATCAGTGTTTATGTACAAATATTAAAATCAATGCAACAACAGCAACTTCCTCTTGAACATCTGTTAGATCTTAAGTGAAAGAAGCCAATTAGATAAGGCACATACTGTATGATTGCAATCAAATGGCATTCTGGAAAAGGCAAAACTATGGAGACAGTAAAGGGGGCAGTCGTTGCCAGCAGCTGGGGAGAGGAAGCAGTAACCTAGGTGAGATGTTGTTGGTGGTAGAGAGAGGTAAGGGGCATTGATGTGAGAAGTGTTTTGAGTTTGCTGATGAATTAGACATAAGGGTGAGGGCAAGAGAGGAATGAGGCACAGAAGCTCTAATTTTGGCTAGTCAACTGAGTGGAGAAAGGTAGTACTATTAAATAAAGCAGGAAAGAATGAGGAGGCTGAGGGAAAATATTTTTTGGTAACTTTTGTGTGTATGTGCGTGTAGGGAGAATGATTGGGAAAGGAATTCTATTTTGGATGTAAAAAGTTTGCAGCATTGCCGAAACTGGTTTGGCTTAGTGGATAGAGCGTCAGCCTGTGGACTGAAAGGTCCAGGTTCTATTCCGGTCAAGGGTATGTACCTTGGTTGCTGGTACATCCCCAGTAGGGAGTGTGCAGGAGGCAGCTGATTGATGTTTCTCTCTCACTGATGTTTCTAATTCTCTATTCCTCTCACTTCCTCTCTGTAAAAATGAATAAAATATATGTATTTAAAAAAGTTTGCAGCATCTGTTAGCTAAGTAGAGGTGTCAGGGAGGTGGTTGAACAATATCAGTCTGGAGCTTAGAGGTATTGGTATTTGAAGCCATATTACCAAGTGAGATCACCTAGGCAAGGAAAACTGTATGCAAGGAGGCAGAGGGGCAAATGAGGAGAGCCGGGTAGGTGCAGTATCTCCAGAATCAAGAAGAATGAGTGTGCAAGAAGTGACCAATGGGTCTACTGTTTCCGGAAGGTCAAGGAAGAAGATTATGGTCCATTGAACTTGGCAATCTAAAGGCCATGGTGACTTGGCAAGAGTTGTTTTGGAAGCTGGACAGGAGGTAAGAAAGTAGAGGTGATGGCGCAGACAACTCTGGAGCATTTCTGCTGTGAGGAGCAAAGAAACGGGGCAACAATTTGGCTAGTGCTTCTTCCCACTGCTTTGACCTTCCTATTGATTCTTGTGCCAGAATCACAGTTTTGTAAAAAACCATTATAATCACAGTTTTGTAAAAAAAAAAAAAAAAAAAACCAGTTTGGCTCAGTGGATAGAGCGTTGGACTAAAATGTCCCAGGTTTGATTCCGGTCAAGGGCATGTACCTTTGTTGCAGGCACATCCCTAATAGGGGGTGTGCAAGAGGCAGCTGATCAGTGATTCTTTCTCATCGATGTTTCTAACTCTCTTTCCCTCTCCATTCCTCTCTGTAAAAAAATCAATAAAATATATATTTTAAAATTTTAATAATAAAAAAAGAATTAGTCCCTAGCCCCCTAGTAGGAGGTGTGCAAGAGGCAGCTGATCAATGGTTCTCTCTCATCGATGTTTTTAACTTTCTATACCTCTCTCTTCCTCCTTTCTCTACTTCTCTTCATCTTCCTCCTCCTTTTTCTTCTCTTTGCAATGGCAACAATTTGCAAGTCAAAGTTAAATGTCAGCATTAATAGCAGAATCTCCATTTTTAAATTTTTAATGAATATTTTTAATTTTTACTTTATTATTGATTTCAAAGAGGAAGGAAGATTATATATATATATATATATATATATATATATATATATATAAAATCATCAATGATGAGAGAGAATCATTGATCAGCTGCCTCCTGCATGCCCCACTCTGGGGATTGAGCCTGTATCCTGGGCATGTGCCCTGACCAGGAATTGAATCATGACCTCCTGGTTCATAGGCCAGGCAATGACAGTTTTCTTAGTTGACCTATTGATATATTATGTAATGCATCTAAAGTGATATTGAAAAAATATATCATCATTCAGAAAGGTATATAAAAGTACATGCAAAAAGGGAAAAAGTATATAGTATTTTAAAACAAATAATAAAGTGAATACCCATATATCTACCACATAGGGTAAGAAATAGGACATGACCACTATCTTAGAATCCCTGAGTTCCCCTCCCCCAGTCAAATCCCCTTCCCTGTTGCCTCCTCCACCCCAGGGAAGGAGTCTCTTGACTTCCAGGTAAATCCTCCTCTTGCTTTTGTTATAATTTCACCACATACGTGTATATTCCCAAGTAACGTTGAGAAGCAAGCATAATCCTAACTGGGAAAGGAAGGGGCAATCTCATGCTAGATGAAGACTTCGGGAGAAGAGACGCCCCTGAGCCTCTGGATCTCGGTGTGGCTTTGGCTTCTCTGAGAGTTTACAGGGGCCTTTTTGCTGGGACCGCCCGCGGGCAAGGTCATGAGGGAGTCCTGGGAACACAGAACTCCCTGAAGCACGGGCTGTAGTGCCAGCCAGACCTTGGGTAGCTGCATGGAACATGGTCGGGGCAGTGGGCTGCTTTGTGCTCTCTGCTTCCGAGCTCACTCCTGTCTCAGTCTCTCAGGGGCAGGGAAAGCAGAACATTTCCTGAGCTGCAGCAGGGCCCGGAGGGGAGAACAGCCTCAGCGCACTTGGTCAAAACAAGGCAAGTGCAAGTAAGAATTGGAGCAGGCTCGCCCAGATATTCTGACCTGAGATCCCAAAGCTGGTCCCCCGGGCATCAAGGATCTTGGCGGTGACCCCATCAATGTCTCCTGATCAGTGACACTGCTCCGACCTGAACTGGTACTTGTGGAGTGCAGCTGACATCGGGTGTCCCCTCACCATCTTCCAAGGAGCTCTGTCGCCTCTGCCTGTGGTGCTTCTGTGTCCCGCATCCCATGTTTTCTTTCTTGATTTACTTCCTGGTTTCGGTTGAGCATTTTTTTCTAGTACTTTTCCCAGAAACTGCATGGGAGGTAAACTTTTTGAAATCGTACATGTCTGAAAATGTTTATATTCTATTGTTTTACTTGATAGCTTGAATGGATATAAATTCTAGATTGAAAGTAAATCTTTTTTTCAGCATTTTGAAAGCATTGCTTTTTAACTACTAGTGTTGCCTTGGTGTGGGTTTATCTTCATCCACAATCTTGGGTCTTGGTGGACGCATCCTTATGATCTGGCAACTCATGTCCTTCTGTTCTGGAAAATGTCCTCAACTTAGTTCATTGGTGATTTTCTCCCTTTCATTTTCCTCTGTTTTTTCCCCCTTTTCTTTTCTTTTTGAAACTTCTATAATAATAATGATGATGATGATGATGATGATGATGATGATTACTCATCACTGGAGGATATTTTTCCATTGATTTTTAGAAAGAGTGGAAGGGGTGGGGGAAAAAACAGAGAGAGAGCTGGCCAAGACTGGGGACTGAACCTGCAACCAGGTATGTGTCCTTGACCGGAATCAAACCCTGGTCCCTTCAGTCCACCGGTTACGGCTGAAACTTCTATTAATTTGATGTTGAACTCCTAGAATTGTCCTCTAAGGTACTTACCTTTTCTGTCCTATATGGTCTATCTCTCAGTATGTATGCTTTATTTTCTAGGGAGATTTAATAAACCTTATCTTCCTATCTTTCTACAGGTGTTATTGTCTCTGCTGTTGTGATTTTATTTCCCAAGACATAATTGTTGCTGTTGGTATTCTCTGGATGTTCCTTTGCATAGCAAATTATTCTTATTTCATGGATAGTGTATCTCTCTAAGGATATTAACAGTGGTCCTTTGGACACTTTCTTTTCTCTGCATAACTTGTTTCCCCCAGGTTACTTTTCCTGGGTGTTTGTTTTATCTCTCTCTCCTGCATTTGAAGATGTCCTGGGCATGTGGTGACCTTTGGCCATGAATAAGGTTGTGTGGGTGGGAAGGAAGCTAGTCAAAGACTGAGCTCACAAGCTGGGGTTGGCACTGTTGGGTGATTTAGCTGGGAAAACGCCTGTGTCGGTGTCTTTAGGTCTTTCCGTTTGGCCTAGTGACATAGCCCAGAGCAGAGTCTTCCGTCTCCTGCTTCGATGCGGAAGGTCCTGTGCCCAGTGCTTCGGGAGCCCAATGGTGGGAGAAGGCTCGGGGTCCGTGCCCTCAGCATCTCCTATGACAAATAATCCTCTTGCTTTCACAGTGTTGAGCGTAGTATCTCCACTCATAACCGTACTTGAAGCTTCTCTAATAGCCTCCATTTTACCTTCCTCAGAGTAAGTCCTCCAGACTCGCTGGGAGAGAGGAGGGGCTGTCTCCCAGTGACTTGGAGTTCTAACTCCTTCACCTCTTGGTCCTTATATTAGCGATCTCTCCCACAGTTCCAGAGGTGCGTTGGATTGCAAAGTTCTGTGCCTTCCAGGAACCTTGCACTGTACGTCAGGTTGGCCCTCAGTTCCCCCCACTGGCAGCTGACATGTCTTTTTCTTCAGTAACCGCACGGGTGTCTGCCATCCTCATGCAAAACGTTTGTGGCTGTTGTCTTTTTCCCCTGTTTGCTCCATCCTCGTGGGTTTATTGCTTGATTTAAAATTCTCTTTATTGACATTTTAGTGGGGTTCAGGGAGGGCGTGAAATTAGAAGTATTCATTCTGCCGACACGGGTTTGGCTCAGTGGTAGAGCATCAGTCTGTGGACTGAAGGGTCCCGGGTTCGATTCTGGTCAAGGGCATGTGCATTGGTTGCGGGCACATCCCCGGTAGGGGGTGTGTGCAGGAGGCGGCTGATTGGTGTTTCTCTCTCATCGACGTTTCTAGCTCTCTATCTCTCTCCCTTCCTCTCTGTAAAATATCAATTAAAAATATATATATTTAAAAAAAAAGAAGCATTCATTCAACTGCCATCTTAAGCCAGAGCCCTAACTTTCCTTTTCAATATATTTTTAAAAATATAATACCTGGGAGTAACCCTACTTGGTCATGGAGGATTGCTATTCTAATGCAGTGGGGTTTGTTTATTTCTGTCTTTCCATTTAGAAGTCATTAAGTGAACATAACTAGCAGGAAATGAGCCTCTCTGTGAGGAGGATTCAAGGAAAATGTCTCTAAGCGATATAATTTTTATTCAGTATCTGAGAGAAAACCAGGGCTGGGTCCCAGGGCGCAGCCTCCAGGCAGCCCCTAAAGGACCAGAGGCCACAGTGAGCTGTGAGGGGGTGGCCTTTGTAATGTTTTGCCTAAGGACCCAGAATAAGTCTCAGGCTTCACTTGACATTACCGAGAGGGGCTCAGTGGGTGGGTCTGATTTTATCTTCTATCAGTTGGGGGAATTCTGTGATAAGAAACTGAGTCCTGGTTTCCTTTTTTATTTTAAAATTTTTAAATTAAATGTATCGGGGGTGATATTGGCTAATAAAATTTTATAGGTTTCAAGTGTATGATTCTATAATATGTATTCTGTATTTTGCACCCAAAGTCAAGTTGGATGCTTTTCGAAAATGAAATCCAATGCTTGCTTGGCCCCCAGAATCATTCATTTGTTTGTTCTTCGGGTATCTAATATTCCCTGAGCACGTACCATGGGCAAAGTGCTATGCCAGCTCTCTATACCGGTCCTTTGGTAACTCTGTAAGCACCCGCTGGAGAGCCGTGAAGAGCAGCCAGGGAGGGGTCAGGATCACATACAAAGGTGTAACATGGTGACAATAATTTTTCTCTGTGTGTGGCTTGTGATGAGGAATACGTGAGGGGATTCCTAACACACCCAGCATGGTTCCTGGCACACAGTAGGATGCCTGGGAGCCTTCCATGTTTTATGCACACACCCCCTTATACTTTCTTTTTTAAAAAAAAATATTTTATTGTTTTTTTACAGAGAGGAAGGGAGAGGGTCAGAAACATCGATGAGAGAGAAACATTGATCAGCTGCCTCCTGCACAACCCCCACTGGGGATGTGCCCGCAACCAAGGTACATGCCCTTGACCGGAATCGAACCTGGGACCCTTCAGTCCGCAGACGCTCTATCCACTGAGCCAAACCGGTTCTGGCCACCCCTTTATACTTTCAAACACTAGCATTTTCGGAGGAACACCTGAAGGGATTTAGAGACTCCAGACAACATAAATGAGTCCATCCTGCTTCCGTCAGTCATGTGACAGCAGAGTGAGGACCATGAAGCGTTCACAGTGACCACCCTGCTGTTCAGGCGTCTTCACCCCGGGGCAGCCCTTCTGGGCCCTCGTGTTCCCGGGCTGCACACTTTCTCGGGCTTCCCTGTTTTCCTCCCGCCCCGGACTGGAAACACGTTGTAAGCTGAGCTCGCCATTCTCTCCGGCAGACATTTCTGAAATTCTAAGAACTTCGAGAAATCAGCTTTAACAACAACAAAAAAAGAAATACTACCCTCATGAACTGACACTCGCCAGTCCGCCTGTGCCTAGGAGGGGCGCCCGGAGGAGCAGCACAGCTGTTGAAAGCCCCCAGCGGGTGGAGAGGGCCGCCGAGAGCCTGGGTTCACGTCTCTGCAGACTGTGAGACTCGGGGCATATCTGTTAATTTTCTGAGCCTTCCTTTACCTAATCTGTGAAATGGGAACACACACAGGGTCTTGTGTGGAGGGCTCGTGAGACAAAAGGAGCAGAGGTGAGTGCCTATTGCACTCCTACTCACAGCTCAATACCCGCAGTGGGTCTTCTTCCAAGGGGGTGACATTCTGGAGCCAGGGGTGTGAGTGTGTGTGCGTGCGTCTCTCTCTCTGTGTGCGTGTATGTGTGTGTGTGTGTGTGTGTGTGTGTGTGTACACACACACGAGTGCGCGCGTGCGCGCGGTGCCCAGGCCCGGTGCGGGCGGGCGGGCGGCTGTGTGATGGGCCGCCCGGGGGTGCGTGGCCGCCCGCGCCGGGCTGAGGCCGAGGCGCCCGCGCCCGCGGCGGATGGCAGCTCCGGGTGAATGAGCGCGCGTGGGGAGCCGGGCACGGACGTGCGCGCCCGCCTGCTGGCCGGGTGGGGGGCGGGCCTCGGGCCGCGGGAGGGTGGGAGGCGGAGGGGAGGGGAGGGGGCCGGAGCGAGGGGAGGAAGGGGGTGGGACCGCGGAGCCGCGGAGCCCGGCGCGGGCGCTCAGCCGGGAGCGGGGAGCGGGCTCGCGTCCAGCCGGGAGGGAGGCGGTGCCGGGAGGAGGCGCGGAGCGGCCGGGCCGCCCGCCAGGGGATCGCGCTGCGGGCCGCCGGCCGGGCCAGACCCGGGCAGCGCTGGCGAAGCCGGGGTGGCGGGCGCCGGGCACGACCGGGAGGACCAGCGCGACTCCGCGGAGCTCTGCCCAGCTGGGCGCCAGGGCCGCGACCTCCCCGCCTCCGGGACTTGGCCGGGGAGCCGCCTCCGGGAGGAGCAGGTCGGCCGGGGCATGCATGCAGGAGGAGGTGTGTGTGTGTGTGTGTGTGTGTGAGTGTGTGTGTGTGTGTGTGTGTGTGTGAGTGTGTGTGTGTGTGTGTGTGTGCGTGTGTGCACGCGCCTGCAGGGGTGTGTGGCGGGGATGCTGTGTGATGTGTGTCTGTAAGGAGTATGCGATGTGTGCAGGGGTGTGTGCCTCGGTGTGACTGTATTCTGTGTGTGTCTGAGGCAGGGGTGTGTGTATGGGCGTGGGGGGGGGGGCTGGGAGCTCGCATGAACCCTTGCAGGAGGGAGGGTGCTCGGCAGGACTGAATATGTGTGTGTGAGCGCACTTGTGTGCAAGGCCGTGTGAAGGGTGAGTGGGTGAGTGTGTCATGGGTGCTAGGTGTGGCTGTGTGTGAGGTGAGGGTGCCGGGTGCACTTGTGTCCCCGGCTCACCCTCCCCTTCCCCCCCGGAGGGGTGTGAGGGAGGGGTCTCTGGGGAGGGGGTAGGAGGCTCCGGCAGCAGCAGCGCCTTGCCCAGCTTGCCTGCCTGGCCATCTTCCCCAGGAAACCAGAGCCGGCCGAGCTGCCCCTCCCCCAGATACTCCCAGGGTTAAGGGGAAGGGAGCAGGCCAAGCCCCAGGAAAGAGGGGAAAGGCTGAAGGGACAGAGCCTCTGCCTTCTCCACCGCGGCTGGATCACTCAGCCCAGGCTCGCCCCTCCCAGCCCCCGGGTCTGAGTGAGCAGAGGGCCAGCCTGAGGCGTCGTGGGGGTGGGCCTAGGTGAGACTCAGCTGTGAGGGCTCGCTTGCTCCCAGAAGGGCGCTGGCCACACAGTAGCCTCCGTAAGTATCTGAGGTGGGAAGGGAGGACAGAAGAGCAGGCGGGAAGGGATCTGCGTCTGGGAGTCAGGTCCACCCCGTCTACTGTCAGTCAGGGATGAGAGCAGCTGGTTGTGGTCTCACCCCAAAGGGAGCAGGTGGGGAGGCAGGGGTCTAGGGGGAGGGAGCCTTAGGGAACTGAAGGGGGGAGATTTGTGCTGGGCCCTGAAAGGAGGAAGGAGCTGGCAACTCTCCTGGGAAGAACCCTTTGCACCCCCCCCCCCTGCTTCTCTGTGATCGGAAGCCTCTCTCTGGGGCCATTCACTGCAGGCAGCCAGGGCTCACCGTGCCTCTCCTTCTCCAGGATCTCCGTGCTCCCAAGGTGCTGAAGAGCTGAGTCCCCGGCCCACGGAGAACCCCTGAATCCACGTGGGGCCATGGCGGGGCATGGCTGCCTGGGGCTAGGGCTGCTCTGCTGGGTCCTCCTCGCTGCGCCCGTGGGCCCCCAGCCCGCGGCCTCCATCCCGGGCGCCCCCCTCACCACGCTGACCCCACCACCTCAGAGCGAGGCCTCTGTGCTGTCCCTCAACCTGGGACTTAACTTCAAATTCCACCTCCGGGGACCTGCTGCGGCCTGGGGGAGCCCCGTCACGGAGACCCACCCCCTGTCCCCGGGGCAGAGCCAGGAGCTGGAGGAAGAGGTGGCCAGCGGCCTGAGGACCGACCCCCTTTGGGAGCTGCTGGTGGGCTCCCTTGGGAGCTACTCCCCGGAGTGGGGTTCTGCTGAAGGCAGCGCCACCCCCTGGGCCTCCTCCCTGCCTCCGGAGTCCACATCCCCCCTCTCTGGGCCCGCCACCCGGCCTACTGCCCCCTACCGGCCCAGGGCGGGCACGGTGACCTGGGACACTGCCCTGACGGCTACAGCGCCCCCATCCAGCGCCCCCAGGCCCCACCAGACGGAGCTGGAAGTGAAGTTTGACATGGCACTGAGAGCGGGCGCGGCCCCCACGCTCGGGCATCGAACCCTGCCCCTGCTGCCCAGCCTGCGGGCCAGTCTGGCAGAGATCGCTGGGCGCCTGGGACCGTTTGGTGAGTGCCCACTCCGCCCAGGGGAGAGCCCCTGCTGGGTGCCTGGCAGGACAGAGGAAGCTTCAGCGGGCTCCTTTTGCAGGGTTCTTCGGCACTACTCTGGCCCCACTCCGGAACTTCTCAGGCGTCAGCCCCCCGGACCCCACGGCGGCGGCCCCGAGCGCTGCCTCCAGAGTCTCTGCTTCGCCGCCCGGTGAGTGTTGGCTTCATGGCCACGAACATTTGCAGACTTCCTCTGCAGGTCAGACACCTTACGGGGGCCTACATAGCACGTCCTTGGCTCAAGGGGAGTCTGTCTCGCTCCCTCCTGGCCCCGGGACGTGGGCCGAGGCTCCCAGGAACACATCCCCTCTTTGCCCTGTTCAGCTTGGCTTGGTCCACGGAGCTTAGCTCCTGGCGGCCATGTGGCTGTGATTCCCGGGACGGTGGCTCTCTGAGGGCAAGTTCTGGGGAAAGACAGGCTTTTCCACCAAAAGCCCAAGAGGCCAAGGCTGGCAAGATGGCACTCACGCTGGGTGTCCTCCCTTTGCAGGGTCCTCTGGCACCACGCCGTCCCCACCCCCATCCTCCCTGGAGAGAAAGCTCCCAAGCGCAGGCCCACTAGACCCAACTGCTTCTCTGAGCGCTGCCTCCATCGCCACAACATCCCTAGGTAAGTGCCCCCATTCATTGGAGCTTGACAGTCATTCACTGAGCACTTACTGCAGGTTAGCCACTAAGTGGTGTCCCGGGACCCTTTTGTTTCATCGTCATTATAGCCATAATCGCCGTTCCCTTCATCATCCCCATGGAAATACATGTTAACGGTTTGAGAGCAAGATGTGTGTCTGTAAGGAGTATGGTCCCGGGGCCAGTCCCACACAGAGTTAAGTAATGGTCCTCGGGGAGTTTTGCAACCCCGGGCAGAGCAGGATGTGGACAAATGTATCAGGGACAAACAGACACAGGAACTCCCTCATGAATTCCACAGCCTCGGTGCCAGCCCCACCCTCCACTCCTGTCTGTCTGGCCTGCTCCCCATCCCGACCCCAGACTTGGGGCTCTCTCCTTTGCTGCCTGATCTGACCTGACACGCTGTCAGATACGGGCAGGGCTGGGCTCCTCGTGGGGAAGATCTTGAGCAGACAGATGCCACCCTCGTTCAGGAAAGCATGCAGACGAGCTGCGGGTGCGGAGGAAAGACCAGGAGCTCCGGAATCTTGAGACTTGGCTCTGAATCCCAGTTACTAACTGGCTGGGTGGCGTTTGGGCAAGTTACTTAGTGTCCCTGAGCCTAAATTTTCTCAGATTTCTAGGGTTTAATAATAGCACTTATTCTGTCATTGTGAGCTTCCAGGTAATGTAAGCTCCAGGCATGAGGCTGAGCACAAAGTAGAAGCTCATTCAGTAGTAGCTGTCAACCTTGCTTCTTCCCCCGCTGCATCGCAAACACATTTCCAGACCCTTCCTCTGAGACACTGCAAACCCTGGCTAAACTTGCTTAGAAAATCAACAATTATTCAAATGAGTGAACATCAAGACCTTCTCTTGCCGAAACCGGTTTGGCTCAGTGGTAGAGCGTCGGTCTGTGGAATAAAAGGTCCCGGGTTCGATTCCGGTCAAGGGCATGTACATTGGTTGCGGGCACATCCCTCGTAGGGGGTGTGCAAGAGGCAGCTGGTTGATGTTTCTCTCTCATTGACGTTTCTAGCTCTCTATCTCCCTTTCTCTCTGTAAAATATATTTTTTTAAAGTTTTTTTTTTAAAGACATTCTCACTTTATAAACCTTGTTTGAAGTTTCAAGATGTGACAGGATAGCACAGTGGTCGGCAAACTCCTTAGTCAACAGAGCCAAATATCAACAGTACAACGACTGAAATTTCTTTTGAGAGCCAAATTTTTAAAACTTATATAGGTAGGTCCATTATTATTAACTTAATTAGGGTCCTCTTAAGCTGGCCTTTGCTAAAAACTCAAGGGGCCAAAGAGCCGCAGGTGGCTCGAGAGCCGCAGTTTGCCCACCACTGGGATAGCACATAACCCGCAGGACAGAAGGCACACTGGCTGGGGAGAGGCTCTGGTAGGTGAGGCCGAGGGAGCCACAGAGTGGGACCTCCGGGCCCAGCTTTGCTCTGCAAAGGGTTTACTGTCGCTCTGAATCCTCTCAGCCACCCCACACTGGGAACCAGCTCAGCTTCTGGAAACAAACCACTGGTGGCCCAGCTTCTTGTAGCTCCAGACTCAACACACCCAACGCTGGCTCCCTGGGACCTGCATGTTCTCTGCACTCCAGGAGGCTGCCCAGGATCTGCTCCGGGGTCGGGGGCAGGCTCTGTGGCCTCGGGGGAAGGGTGCTGCCCGGCAGTCTCAGCACTGGTGACAGCAGCGCTGCCAGGCAGGTTTAATGCGTCTGGACAGTGTCAGAGGCAGCCCAGCCCGCCAGCCCTCCTCTCCCCCCCTCCTCACTGAGGGCCGCAGGAACCCAGCCTCTTCCTGAGTATTCCTCTTGGACCAGCCCGAGCGAGCTACAGTCCTCTCGGAGAGAAGGCCCGGGGCCTTGCGTGAGCCAGCTGCAGCGTGTGTGGGGAGTGGTGTCAATAAGGACCCTGAGGGAGTCTCTTTGCCTCCTCTAGGACCTCTCTGACTTAGGTGCAGTTAACCTTTGACCCCAGGGCTTCTGTTGCCTTGCATTAGGTCTCTTCACCTAGGACAGAGCTTGTATTCAGCCAGTACGCCCAGAAACAGTTGCTTAGGCTGCGAGAGACTTATTTCACTTGATAAGCACCCACTGCCCTTAGCTCCCTCCACTCCCCGACCACCCACGCTGGCACCTGTGCCATTTCCAGTTGTTAAATATTTCAAATGTCACTCTCACAAAAAGTATCAATCCTCCATAACCCTGGAGGTGGGGGTGGGGAGAGGGATGGGGCCAGGACATTGAACAGGCCGCAGATTCCGGCATCCAGAGAGGAGCCTGCCCTTTGATCTGGGCAGCTGGTGGATAATCAGGCCCGACTTCCCCATAAACCCAGCGTCTCCGCTCTGGGCTCCTCCCCAGTAGCCCAACCTCCCCAATTACTCACACTGACATCCCATCTCCTCGCTCGACCCTGAGGTCAAGAGGGGCCGCCGGGCCAGGGTAAGACCATCGTGTAAGGGAGGCCTGCTCAAGAGAGGGGTCCTAGGAAGTCACCCTCTTCTGAGGGAGACTGAGGGCTCCTCTGGGGAAGCCCCGAAAGGTGAGACACGGGCTGAGGTCAAGTAGACCCTTTAGGCAGAAGCTGCGTCTTCTTCACCTGCCCCCACCCACGTGGCCCAGTGCTGGGTACACCGGGCATGCCGTGCCCCCAGGGAGCAGTGCATCTGTTTAGAACTCCCCCTTTTGACACCTGAGCTGTGCCGTACTTTGCCTATTTTCTGGTTTATTTTTTTGTTGTTTTTATTCCTTTTCTAGCTTCTTAGGAATGTTGAGACTTGCCTAGCTGCCATAGTGCTTTGGGACAGAGGTGAGGGATGGGGTTTCCCGTGGCCCTGGGGTGCGAAGTGGAGCAGACCTCTGAGAGCTGCACTTGTCTGCACTGTGATCGAGGAGGAGGCCCGGGGTGGCAGGCTGGTGGGGCTCCTGGGCACGGGCTCCCTGCCTGGCTGCAGAGCCCATCACGGCCAAGGGAAGTCCAGGCAAACTCATCCACTTTGCAGAAGACGTGGGTTGGGCAAGGGCATTGGAGGGGACCAGGAATGAGGGTGAGGGGGGAGCGTGTGGTCATCAGCAAGCTGTCCTTTCCATAGCCATGTCTTCGACTCATAGCTGTGTCTTCATTGGGTGTTCAGCGATGGTCCATCCATTCAAACAGTGTCCTTCAAACAGGGTTTACGAAGTGAGAAGGTCTTGATGTTCACTCATTTGAATAATTGTTGATTTCCTAAGCAAGTTTAGGATGTGCTGGGGGACAGCAGGCTCTTGTTAGTTACATTGAGAACTAGTTGGAGGCCAGAAACGGTCGCACTAACACAATCACAAACTGATGATTGGTGATGGACATTAGCCAATAACGCTGACACCAACAATAGTCACATATTGAATGCTTATGATGCTCCAGGCTCTCCAAACAGCTTTGCACACATCATCCGTTTGCCCTCGCAGCAGCAGCCTATGCACTGGGTACTCTTCTTCGACTCAGATGTGAATGCGACGGAACAGGGACCAGGCACTTGCTGCCATTGGCAGTAGGCAGTGAGCTGTGGATATTTAATTTTTTGGCTGCTCCCTCTCCGCCCTCTGCAGTTGTCTGATTCTATCTTCCCCTCTTCTCTTTCCAAAGCCAATTTCTGCCTCCTCGCTCCTTTCCCTTGTTCTCGGGGCTGCTCTGTTTTGCAAGTCCCCAGCAGGAGCTGGCACAGCCTGGGGCGGGGTGTTCCCGGCTCTTCCTGTCTGGTCCAGCTGAGGCCTGGCTGCTGAGGCCTGGCTGGCATGGCCAGGCAGTTGGGGCAGGAGTCTGTTTGTCAGGAGACCCTCGCCCTTCATCTTACAGCTGCCTCCTGTGCACCGTCCGCATCTGGCTGTCCCCACCCTTTTTATCCCTCCTCCCTTGCCAGCAGCTGCAGCTTTGCTGAGCCTGGTAGGAGGAGTAGGGAGAGGTCCAGATTCCAGCACCCTCCTTGCTGCCTGGCCACGGGGAGAATCCTTGGATCTAACTCTTTCTAACTCATCTATTGCTCCAAGAGAGTAGAGTTAGGGATCTTACCCCTCACCTCTTATTTGAATTCCCTTTCTCTCAGGATGTGGGGAAGGTGTTGGAGCACAAGAGGAGGTCGGGAGCCTGCGTTATCGACCCCCAGAGCAGCCCCTGAGGCGCTCATCCACTCGGCATTTTATCCCACTATGATCTCCCCAGTTGTTCATTCCTAGGGGTTCAAGGGCGGCCTCAAGACCCAGGGGAGTCCATTCTCAATGCCACCTTCTAGAAAATGGAGCTAGAACTAACGAGGCATCTATATGAAGAGCCTTGAGACCAATGTCTCCGAGACTGAGTCAGGATGGGGATCACAAGGGGAGGCTGGGGGTGGGGGTGCAGCAAGCAGGGAGGCAAGTGGGTGGGACAGGTGTTCTCAGGTTGCTGGGCGGGGACAGGAATGTCCCGCCTTTCCTCCTCCTGCGTATGTGTGTAGGCGCCCCCATGCACAAGAGTGAGCCTGTGTGTGTGTGTGTGTGTGTGTGTGTGTGTGTGTCTGTCTGTCTGTCTGTGTGAAGGCTTTTCCTGAAGAGACGGGGAGGCAGTTGAAAGGGGCAGGGGAATCTCTCCAAGCTCCAGGAAGGGAGCTGGGAGTCAGGAGTGCAGAACAAGCAACTGGTACTGGGAGGAGGCTCTGGAATTCCGGAGGGGGGCTCCGGCTGGGGCTCGGATGTGGACTCTGGTGGCAGCTCTGTCCATTTGTGACCTTGGACAAGTGCCTTTGCCTCTCAGCAGACCCTTAGCAACTCCATCTGGCAAGTAAGAGGACTCGTGTATTCGGTGTAGTGTATATCCTGTATTGTCCGGGATATCAGCTATTCGATGGTAGCTCTGTGCCAGGCACCACACTAGGTTTAGGGATTCCGATGTGAGCAGAGCAAGCAAACCTTTTTGTTCTTAGGAAGCTTCCTTTCAGGTGGGAGAACTCAACTAGAAGGGGCTTCCACACTTCCTCCCAATTGTAAAATTCTGGGACTTGTTAAGAAAAATCTTTTGCAGTAGGGTCGCAGAGGGAGGAAGGGAAACGCACAAAGCAGGGAGCTGGTGGGGTGTGTGTATGGGGGGAGGGGGCTATCTGGGAAGGCTGTGAGAGCTGGAACCTCTGCAGGAGGAGTTTGATGGGGGAGGGGAAGGCGAGAGGTCCAGTCTCACATGAAGACGGGTGTCCTGGATGCTGTGAGGACTCGGACCCGCACCCAGGCTCCTGGCTGGGGGAGAACAGGAGTGGCGGGAGGACCGGGGGCTGCACGACGGCTTCAGACAAATGCTCTTTGCCCACAGACGCCGCCACCACCTCCACCTCTGGTCCAGATGACCCTGCTCCTGCCAGCCTGGGAAACCCTTCTGTGCAGCCAGCCTGTGGGCCAGGCTCCTGCCGCGCCGGGGGACCGCCTGAAGGCGAGGGGCAGCCTCCGGAGGCGGCGGCGCCGCTGTCCCTCTTCTTCCTGACCCTGGAGGCCGACTGGGCGGAGGCCAGGGCTCGCTGGGGGGTGGCCTGGGAGGCGCATGTGTACGGGGTGGGCACCCTCTTCGGCCTGGTGGCCGCGCTGGCGCTGCTGGCCCTGGCCCTCTTGCCCTGGCGCTGCCCGCCCGGCGCGCCCTGCCTGGCGCTGCTGGACGTGCTCCTGCTCTCGGCCGGGGCCGCGAGGGCCTTCCCGCTCTTCTACGACGCCTACGGGCACCGCGACCGGCTGCCGGCGCTCGCCTGGCTGCTGCTGCAGGACCTGCCGCCGCCGTGCCTGGCCGCCGGCCAGGGCCTGGCCTGCCTGCTGCTGGCCCGGCCGCGCCCGCCGCGCTGCCCCGCCGGCCTGGCCGCGCTGCCGCTCCTCGGCCTGGCGCTGGCGGCCGCCGCCGCCCTGGGGAGCGCCGCCCACCGCCCGCTGCGGCCCCTGCGGCTCGCCTCCCGCGGCCTGCACGCCCTCCTCGCCGCGCTGCTGTCCGCGCTGCTGCTGGCGCTGTCCTGCTGGGGCGGCCGGAGGCGGCGGGCCGGGGCGCCCCTCGGAGGGGGGCCGGGCCTCAAGGGCGCCACGCCCCTCCCGCCGGCGCGCAGCCCCTTCGCCCCGCGGGACTCCTGGCGGCGCGCGGCGCGCACGGCGCCCGTGGCCGGCACCTTCGGGCTGCTGAGCGGCGCGCTGCAGGGCTACGAGGTGCTGCACGCCCTGGGCTACGGCGGCCAGCCCGGCCTGCAGGGGCCCTGGCCCTGGTGGGCCTTCCAGCTGGGCCTGCGCCTGGGCGAGGTGGGCGTCGCGCTGCCGCTGGCGCTGCTGGGCCTCTACCCGGCGCTCTGCGGCCCCCGCGCGCCGCCGCCGCCGCCGCCGCGCTGCTGGGCCAAGCTCCTCCGCCTGTCCCCGGGCCACGCGGCGCCGCTGCTGCCCGCGCGCTGGGCGCCCGCGTCCCTGGACAAGGGGCCTCTGGGCGGCGCCGTGGCGCGCGGCGACGCGGAGCTGCTGCAGCTGTGCGCGCTGGCCGGGCCGGGCCCCGACCTCCTGCTCCAGGGAGGCGCCTGCCGGGGCCTCGAGGGGTCGGCGGCCAACGCGGCCTCCTCCCCGGCCTCCTCCCCCTGCGGCAGCGATTGCACCGTGGACTTCGCCCCGCCATCCCCCATCAACCTGCGGCGCAGCATCGAGGAGGCCCTGTGCAGCGAGGCGCTGCTGGCGCCGGGCCTCTTCCAGGGCCCCGCCTTCGGGGAAGCCCTGCCCGGGCTCGGCCTCTCGCTGGGGGCGGTGGCCGCGGGGGCTGGGCCCGGCGGGCGGTCCGAGGAGGCCCCGGGCCTCCCCGCCGCGCCCCCCGGCCTTGGCTCTCCCGGGGCCTGGCCCGCGGGCAGCAGCGCGTCTTCGGGCTCGCTGTGCGGACTCTCCCGGGACAGCTCGTCCATGCTGCTCTGCTCCAGCCCGGACCGGCCCCCGCGCTGCCCGCTGGTCTGCGTCCTCAGCCCGCTGCGGCCCTCGGGAAGCAGCCCGAACCTCCCGGCCTCAGGATCCTACCAGGCCCTGTCCGCGTCCTCCCGCGACTCCCCGGAGCCCGCCGGCGAGCTGCAGGCCCAAGAGGCCTTGCTGCAGGAGCAATTCCTGGACGCCTGCCGACAGATCGACGAGCTGAGCATGGGCAGCGACACCATAGACCTGTGAAGAGGGAGCCCCCCGGGGCCGGCCACACGCCCCCTCCTGGCGTCAGCTCTGCCCGTGACCCGAGCACTGTAACCCTTCCCCCATCCGGCCGGGCTCACATACCTCGCCCTGCTCCCTCCCCCATCCAGGGGCTTCTGGGTGGGCGGGTGGGTCAGCAGCCAGGCTCTGTTGATTGGGAATTAGGGCCGCCTCCTCTGGAGCCCTGGGTGTCCATGCCCTCCTCGGCTGCCATTCTAGGCTGGCAGGGGTCCCACGTTCCTTGGCATTCACCAGCAATAAAGCTCCAAGGTGCTCCACTCCTGACCGCCACTGCCCGCTCTGGTACTGAGGGCGAGGGGCTATCCTCAGAAGACCTCGGGATGGTCCTCAGCCCCCATACCCCCCTCTGCCTTGCCCAGGAGTCCCATCCCTGCGTGAGAGACTCCCGTTCTCCACAGGACCCTCCCCTATAGAAGGAAGGGTCCATGGCCCACCTAGGAGACGATGCAGCTGTTGTGTGTGTGGGGGGGTGAGCGCTATCAGAGTTAATTTATCAATAAAATATTTTCAGAGGAGAATGATCTGACCTTCTTGGAAAAGCTTAGATGAGACGACAGCATTCATGGTTCTGCCAGAACTGGACGAGAAGCTGCATTTGGGTGGGGTGGGTCCATCCCAGACCCGGGGACCTTTACTCCTGACTGCAAGGAGTTTGTCCTGTGGCTGGGATGAGTGGGGGTCCTGGGGGCAGCCCCTTGAAGACCATTCGACTCTTCGGGCTCCCCCCCCCCCCCCCCCCGAGATGGAACGTGGCCCTTAGAGGTGAGGCAGAAACTACAGTCTTTGGTGGACTGTCTGCATTCCTGGGAGCTGGGCTCAGGTCCTGGTGTTCAGGGTGCTCGGAACTAATTCTTTTATTATTATTATTATTATTATTTAAAATATATATATTTTATTGATTTCTTACAGAGAGGAAGAGAGAGGGATAGAGAGTTAGAAACATCGATGAGAGAGAATCATCGATCAGCTGCCTCTTGCACACCCCCCACTGGGGATGTGCCCACAACCAAGGCACATGCCCTTGACCAGAATCGAACCTGGGACCTTTCAGTCCACAGGCTGATGCTCTATCCACTGAGCCAAACCGGTCTCAGCTTTTTTTTTTAAATTAAAACTTTTTAATATATATTTTATTAATGTTTTACAGAGAGGAATGGAGAGGGGTAGAGAGTTAGAAACATCGATGAGTGAGAAACATCGATCAGCTGCCTCCTGCACACCCCCCACTGGGGATGTGCCCACAACCAAGGTACATGCCCCTGACTGGAATCGAACCCGGGACTCTTGGGTCCGCGAGCCGACGCTCTATCCACTGAGCCAAACTGGTTTCGGCAGGAACTAATTCTTGGTAAAACTCTTTGTGGAAATGTTGATGCACATACCACAGGCTTGGCCACCTTGAGCTGGCAGCCCAGCAGTCTTCCTGCCACCTTCCCAGAGGCATTCCCACAGGCTCCACCTACCAACAGGGCCCTTCAAGGTTGGCTTCTCGGCCCTCTTCCCCTGTAGAGCACTTACCTCCCGGGGGTGCAGATCCTTCCTGGAGAAAGCCTGTCTTCCCCAAACTCCCTCCCCCACCCCCATCCTACCCACCAAAGCAGAACTCACAGTGCAGAGACCTGGGGATACATCCAAACCACCAGCACCCTGTCACCCGCCCCTTGTCCAGAGCACTTGGCTCTGAGCTCTGTGGCGTGCATTCATCATTCCACTAAGATGCAGGAAGTTCAGTGGCACTAAAACAGAGTCATAAATTAGGTTTGAAAACGAAAATCTGGCAGTGTTTTGGCAGATGTCCTGCACATTACGGAGGCCCACATCCTAGTCTAGAAGTGCAAAAACAGAACCAGGAGTGTTTTTTTTCTTCCAACTCTGTCCATCAGCTGGTGGGGATGTGAGGAGGGAAGGGAGGGAGCCAAGAGGGAAGCAGGAGATCAGGTCCAGTGCCCTAGTGCAGTGGTCAGCAAACTGCGGCTCTTGAGCCAAGGTTTGCCGCTCTGTTGACTAATGAGTTTGCTGACCCCTGACCTAGATTACCGATTCCAATAATTACAGGCTGTTGTTGTTCCTTGCAATTAAGCCCCTATCCTAGTAGCCAGCAAACTCATTAGTCAACAGAGTCGCAGTTTGCCCACCACTGCCCTCGTGGAAGAATTAGCACACTGCTCTCCTTGCACAGAGCCTGGGACCTCAGAAGCAGGAGGGAGTCGGTGATGTTTGTGGGAGGGGTGAGGGGACACATTGGGGAAGAAATTGAGAGGAGGGGGGCAGGCATGGTTGAGGGATGGGGCTGGATTGGTTCTGACTGTGTCTCCTCCATCACCTGGCTCAGCTGGGCTCAGAAATTCTTGCTACATTGTCACTCTGGGCTGAGGCCCAGAGAACTGTCAGCCTCCTAATTACAGGCATTTCTCACGGGTGTCCTGGTGGCTGGAGCACCCCGGCATCAGAGCTGCTTTGTGACATGGAAGGAGCTTGCTATTTGCCTCTGCCCACATGCAACTTCCCCCTGCCATCTCTTTCTCATCCGAATCCTCTTGCCATGCCAGCTGCTCACTCACTCTTCCCATTAAGGGTTCTGCAGTTCATGCATCTTAACTGAACATCTTAACTGAACATTTCCCGACAAAGCAGTCTATGCCTCATACCCCAGTCAGCAGTCTCTCTCTCTCTCTCTCTCTCTCTCTCTCTCTCTCTCTCTCACACACACACACACACACACACACACACACACACACACACAGCTTTGTTGTCTGGAAGCTCTGAATGGGGCTGGTGAGATGGGGGTGGGACAGGGCAAGGGACTACAGCTCCAATACTTTTTCCAAAGAATTACCTCTGACATTACAAAGAGGCTGAGATTTTGGTGAGACAACCCTTCCCTTTTGCCTCATAACTCAGCCCATACCCAAAGCAGGTTTTCCAGAGGAGCCTAGGCAATCCTAATGCATACACTCTTCTGTTCCAATTCTTAGTACTATAGGAGACCGAGAGACCAACTTACCTTCTTTCATCCAATTTCTTTCAGACATTTTATTGAAGGCTTACAATGTCCTAGGTGCTGGGGCCAGAGAGGTGAACAAGGTGATGCTAGCCCTGAACTTAAAAAGTTGAAGGTTTTTTTTTGTGTGTGTGTGTGAAGGCAAACATTAAAAAGTTACTCTTAGACTCTGGCTTGGCTCAGTGGATAGAGTGTCATCCTGTGGTCTGAAGGGCCCCAGGTTCGATTCCGGTCAAGGGCACATGCCTGGGTTGCAGGCTCCATACCCTGTGTGGGATGTACAGGAGGCAGCCTATCAATGACTCTCTGTCATAATGGATGTTTCCATCTCTCTCTCTTCTTCTATGAAATAAAAACAAACAAACAAACAAACAAACAAACAACAAATGAACATTGGGTGTTTGTTAACATTTTTAAAAAAGTTACTCTAATAGTCCTTGCCAGTTTTCACAGTGGTCAGAGTATTGGCCCATGGAATGGGAAGGGTTGTGGATTACATTCCTGGTCAAAAGCACATTGCATGTTCGATCCTTGCCCAGTCATGCGCCTGCCCATGAGAGGCAAGCAATCAATGTGTCTCTCTCATGTTGATCTATCTTTCTCACTCTCTCTCTTTCCCTCCCTTTTCCCTCTCTCCCACTCTCTAAAAAAATCAATGGGAAAAATATCCTCGGGTGAGGATTTTTTTTTTAAAGTTGCTCTTATAAATAATTGCAATAGAACAAGTAACTAATAAGAGTTGTGCTGAAACCAGTTTGGCTCAATGGATAGAGCGTTGGCCTGTGGACTGAAAGGTCCCAGGTTCGATTTCCGGTCAAGGGCATGTACCTTGGTTGTGGGCACATCCCCAGTAGGAGGCGTGCAAGAGGCAGCTGATAATGACTCTCTCATCAATGTTTCTAACTCTCTCTCTTCCTCTCTGTAAAAAATCAATTAAAAAAATATATTTTTTTAAAGAGTTGTGAGAAGCGCTAAGAACAAGAAGTGTGCAGTGATATGGGAAGGTTTCAAGGGGGAGTGCAGCCAGAGGCAGGAGGCTGTTGGAGAGGCCGGCTGAGAACAGCCCAGGCCTCCGTACTTCCTTTCGTGGCTCGTGCACGGTGATGGATGACAGAGAGGCCAGCGGTTTATTTCCCCTGGAAGCGGCGTTGCTGGTGTGGTGCAGGGTATTACGACTCCTGCTATTTAATAAAGAACCCTGCATGGGTCCTGGGGAGATGGATGAGCAAATAGTCCCGATCAAAGAACCATGTGGCGTCCCTGATGTGAATGGATAGGAGGGGCGGAAGCTGAGGCCGAGGCTGGCAGACTGAGATGGGGAGACAGGTCTGAAATGTAAGAAATGTAAAAAGCATCAGTTGCCTCGCTATCCTCCACTAGCGCACAAAGCTCCTTCTCACTGTGGGTGGCTGCTGCCCCCTGATGGGCAACAGGGACACAGTTTCATTTTGTCCTTCCAGGAGGGGTTGGGTCCCAGGTTCTTAGAACTTAGCATTGTAGGGGGGGGGGGGGGGGGGAGTGTCCCACAGGAATGTTAGAGTAGCCTTCTTCTTCTGGTTCTTTCCCCTGTGCACACGGCAGCCAGGGCTGGGAAGGCCTCCCCATAACTGGGGCCCTGAAACTTGCAATTTAATCTTTGGGGATGGAATTTTGATTCCTAGAGTGGTGAGGGGGAAAAAAAAAGGAAGGAATGTGGAATCCCAAATCAACTTTATTTTAATGGCCCATCCCATTTCCTTTGTCTATTTGTCTCACCTCATCTTGGGTAGGATTAAGCCTTAAAAATGTGTTCTAATATAACTGTGGCGTTTTCTTTTAAGTATCTATTTATTACTTACTTGGAGCGAGGGCTTCATGAGTCTGATGTTGTGTTTTCCCCGTTACCGCCTTATCAACCAGTCATCCATCCATCCAGAATTTATTGAGAGTAAATGGGGTTTGAGGAGAGAAGGAAATTTACTTTTCACTGTACTGTTTGTACTTTTTGAATGTTTGCTACCATGTGTTCAGGTTATACCATTTAAAAGTAATTACTAAAAAGGAATCAGGTGCTTTTTCAGCTGGATGTCCTGCAAGGTGCTGCAGTCTGACATGCAGATCAGTTCCTGAGCCCAATGGGATGACAAACATTCTTTGTGTTTCAGGATCCAGGAGCACCCAGATCCCCTGACCAGTGAGGTCCCCTAAGCCTTGCATTGGTCTGATAGCTGATCTGAGGGAAGATTTTCTCCGGTGTCTGGGAGGGCCTGGGTTATAAGTCTGTGTATATAAGCTGGATGTTATGTCTGCTTTGGATGTGTTCTCATGTGATCGTGCAGTGTGCATATTGTGATTCACCTGTAAAAAATTTTCTAATTAATGTCTGTCTACTTGCACTGAATTGTATTTTCCATGAGGTCAAAGACTCTGATTTTCTTTCCCTCCCTCCCTCCTTCCCTTTCCCTCCCACTTTTCTCCCTCCCTTTCCCCCTCCCTTTCCTCTCTCCCTTTTCTCCTCCCTTTTCCCTTCCTTTTTTTCCTTCCTTCCTTCCTTCCTTTCTTCCTTCCTTCCTTCCTTCCTTCCTTCCTTCCTTCCTTCCTTCCTTCCTTCTTTCCTTCGGCCTAGCACATATAGTAGGAACCCAGTGAATATTTATTGAAAGAATGATTGCGTGCATCTGTTTCTATGTGCACTTTAGCAGCTGTAATTGGTCTGCGAATCGTTAGAGGCACAGCTCACAGTCATCTGTCACAGCGCGGCAGATGTCTCCCATCCTCTGAGAACACGAGAATCGTTTGAATGATGTTTGAGATGTGCTGTGTCTATGTGCACCCTGGCTGCATCTTATACACGTCATCCGGGAGTCTGCGGTGGCACTTCAGAAATTATTTACTAAGCGTCCATTATATGTCAGACCTGGGTCAGGTCAGGAGCAAAACGACTTCTGCCTGCCCTGGTAAATTGGTAGCCATCTCTTGGGAGTGAGATCTCTTTGTGGCAGGGGAAAAGGTGACGAAGCCTTGGGTCCGCAGGTGGGGATGGGTGGAGCCCGGTTCAGGAAGCTCCGCCCCGGGAGTCACCTTTTTTCCCCCTTCCCACTCCGGAACCTTTGTCCCCGCCCCACCACGTTTCCTCCGGACTCTTTTCAGTACCGAGCACTTCCGGAGTCTCCGGCTTCCCGGCGTGGTCTGCGTGCTGGGGCTTAGACTCGCGTGCGCCCGGTTCCTTCGCGGCCTCGCGCGCGTGTCCCGGGCCTCATGGCGGGGCTGACGCTGTTTGTGGGCCGCCTGCCGGCCTCGGCCCGCAGCGAGCAGCTGGAGGAGCTGTTCAGTCAGGTGGGGCCGGTGAAGCAGTGCTTCGTGGTGACGGAGAAAGGTGAGGGGGCGGGGCGGCCGGACCGAGCTGGGGTTCCTGGGAGCGGGATGGGGGTGAGGATCCCCCCAAACGGCCGCGTGCCCGCTTTCGTGACCCGCCCCTAAGAGAGGGGTCTGGGAATTGAGTAAATGAGTCCATGGGGGTCTGTATGTGAGCGTCAGGGCATTCCCTTAAGTAGCGCTTTCCGGTGATTATGCACGCTCGTATCCGATTATCTCATTTGGTGACAGTGAAAATAGCAATCTTTCATTAAAGCACCAGTGAGGCTTATTGAGAGTCAGCTACTGCCAGGTACGGTGCTGCTATCTCATTTAATTTCCTCAGCATTCTTATTGGGTGGAGACTCTTAACCCCATTTTATTAAAGAGGAATCTATAGGGCTCAGAAGAGGAAGTTGGTAACTTTAGCTTAGTAAGTTTGTACAGCTGGTAAGTAAGTGGGCCCAGAATTTGATCACCAGACCCCCTCCCTCCCCGCCGAGCTCTCAACCATCATGTTACTCATTGCCTCGGTTATTAATACATATTTATTGAATGTCTACTAAAGGCCAGGCAGTGACATCTTCTTGGGGCTTTGTGTTTTGTGTTTTTTAAATATATTTTATTTATTTTTTTCAGAGAGGAAGGGAGAGGGATAGAGCGTTAGAAACATCGATGAGAGAGAAACGCCGATCAGCTGCCTCCTGCACACCCCTATTGGGAATGTACCTGAAACCAATGTACATGCCCTTGACTGGAATCAAACCTGGGACCCTTCAGTCCAAAGGCCGATGCTCTATCCACTGAGCCAAACTGGCTAAGGCAGAATATGGATATTTTTTAAGTTAAAGCTGAGAGGCTTTGCTGATGGATCAGATGTGGGGTTTGAGAAAAAGAGGGCTCAAAGAGTCAAGTCTGAGTCCAAGATTTTTGGCTTGAGCCACTGGAGATATTTACTGACTTGTGGATTACTGCTGTATGCTTCACATTCTGTTTGATGCTCATCACATCACTGTGAGGGGGGGATGGCATGTATTAGAATGAAGATGAATTGTAAGGGTTTTTAAAAAATATATTTTATTGATTTTTTTACAGAGAGGAAGAGAGAGGGATAGAGAGTTAGAAGCATCGATGAGAGAGAATCATCGATCAGCTGCCTCTTGCACACCCCCTACTGGGGATGTGCCCGCAACCAAGGTACATGCCCTTGACCAGAATCGAACCCGGGACCTTTCAGTCTGCAGGCTGACGCTCTATCCACTGAGCCAAACTGGTTTTGGCATGAATTGTAAGGGTTTTAATTGTAGACGCATTCCTTCCTCTTACCTAGACTTTAGGGATACTCAAGACTCAGAGCATACATTTAGTTTAGTTCCCTTCTAAGTCATCAGTCTGTCTCTCTAGGTGGCTCTTTGCCTTTCAGCAGAACAAGTGGTGGGAATTGGCATTTTGTGTATCCCCCCTATCCCCATGGTATCTGAGTATGTGAATAGGTAGGCTGACAGTGTGCCAACAATCACTGCATCCTTAGCTTCTATTTTGTTAGTAACAGAAGTTAGAGTAGGATTGTCATCGTGGTTCTAATTGCTGTATGAGTCATTGCACCTGCCTGATTATTTGTCATTTTAAGTATAGCTATGGCTGAATGAGAGAATGAGAGTGCTATACAGCAATGCTTCTTAAGCTGCAGATCATTACCCATTAGTGATTGACTAGAATCCTATATAATAAAAGGCTAATAAGCAAATTGTCCGATGGGCGGAATGACCGGTCGCTGTGATGCACACTGACCACCAAGAGGCAGATGCTTAATGCAGGAGCTGACCCCTGGTGGTCAGTGTGCTCCCACAGGGTGAGTGCCGCTCAGCCAGAAGCCGGCGTTCCTGGCTGGCGAGCGCAGTGGTGGTGGTGGGAGCCTCTCCTGCCTCCACGGGAGTGCTTAGAATGACAGCCGGGCATCCCCTGAGGGCTCTCAGACTGTGAGAGGGCCTAGGCCAGGCTAAGGGACCACTCCACTCCTTCCCCCCGCCCCCCCCGAGTATATGAATTTTGTGAACTGAACCCTAGTTTTTAAATGAATTAGGAGTATATCCATATATAGTAAAGCATAAGTATTCATAGAGCTTTTTTGTTTGTTTTATATAGGAATATATATGTATGTGGACTGGGTTCACATAATGAGTTACATTCATTACTCAGAACAATTTAAGAAACACTGCAGTCTGGTTTAGTTGTATTTTAGGGAAGAACAGGCTGTTGAGTAGGAATTCTTTGAGTCCTCAGAGTATAGGCTATATGTAATCTGACCTTTTACCTGTGTCTAAATCTTTAAAGAAAGCGCTTATTTTCTTATTAAGAAACCATATACTTTTCTGTCCAGACAGCCTAGATGTATTGGAAAGAGTGCTGCACCTGGTGGGATGGGAGGGAGGGTGTGGGATAAAGTCTTACTCTGTATTAGTGCCTTGGGCATGCCACTTACCCTCTTTAAGATGGGAATAATTTCACAGGATTGTTGTGAGGATTCAAGTAAATATGTGTGTTGTGCAGACATACGCAGTGCATGGCATTTATTGTGGGTACATTTTTATTTTGGCACTGAAGTCCTTCATGTGTCAGCTGCTTTATTTTGGTTGTACTGATCAGGAAGGGCCCTGATTTTTCTTGGTCTTATTTTCTGAAAGGTGAGTGGGCAGACTTTTCTGAGAAATTGCTGCAAGTTCTTCTTTGGGGGTGTAATTTTTGTCACAGATCCTTCATAATCTTGAGATTATCAGGAAAGGAGGAAGAAGAGGAGCCCTCAGCAAAGACACCAAAGCTAAAGAGGAAACCCAACACGTTCTGAACAAAGTAGTGAAGGGGCTACTGATGCCAACCTTGCAGTGTATCTGCTAGTGTAGGGCTTTGAGAATTCACTGGTTTAGGGTTCTTGACTGATGATGATCTCTTTTCCTTCCTGTTCAGGGAGTAAGACTTGTCGAGGCTTTGGCTATGTCACTTTTTCTATGCGGGAAGATGTTCAGCGGGCCCTCAAGGAGATCACCACTTTTGAAGGCTGCAAGATCAACGTGAGTGTTGCCAAGAAGAAACTGAGGAACAAGTCCAAGGAAAAGGGGGGAAATGGTGAGTTTCCAGTAACTGAAGGGAGTTTTCTTCCAGGGTGAAGAGGAAGTGGAACGGCAGGATGAGGGTGCGGGAATCTTCCAAATTTAGAGCTTCCTGAATTTTGTTTTTATATCCAAAATTATCCAATGTATTCTGTTTACTCTAAGTCTGGAAAAGCTGTGGTCCTGGGTATTGTCATACCAGCCCCCGTGGTAAATGCCGTTTGCTGCTAGTAGCTTTTTTCCTGTGCTGTCCTGGGCCTCAAGGTGGCTGGTTTTGGAGCACAAACTTATTCCATTCCCTCTTATTTATTTATTTTTTTAGAAAACTCAGAGTCCCCAAAGAAGGAGCAGAAGCCTAAAAAGGCCAAAGTGGCAGATAAGAAAGCCAGATTAATTATCCGGAATCTGAGCTTTAAGGTGAGTGACAGAACGCTAACACTGCCTATTCTGAAAGCTGTTGGTCACGGGTGGAGCTCCTCACCTGATGATAAATTGGGAATGAACCTTAGTCTTGCTGAATCCAGAAAATGGGCCTGTATAAACAAGGACTAAGACAATAAGGAAAGATGTTTCCTGAGAAATGGTGGGGAAGAAAAGCGCTCTGATATTTGTCCCTTTTGCTTCTTAGATACAGAGCAAGATGTCTTCTATTTAGAAATGTTTGTCCTAGTTTCAAAAGTAAAAGAGGAGTAAAAATACTCAAGTTCTTCCTAATGAACTAATCTAGTAATTAGTGTTTACTTGCTGAGATAATCTCTCCTTTTCTTTCTTTACTTTTGTCTTCAGTGTTCAGAAGATGACTTGAAGACCATATTTGCTCAATATGGAGCCGTCCTAGAAGTTAACATCCCTAGGAAGCCAGGTAGTGGCAAACCTTCATTGGTATGGATTAAATGCATATTATTTAGCATAATGGTCTTTTTCCATATTACCCTTGAATTAAGCACCATTAGAACTAGAAATGCAAGGTTCATGTCATATTCTTTGTGATGCGATATATACAAAGTATTAGGCACAGTAATAAAAACTCATGTAATAGTGCCGGTGGTATTTAAGTTAGGTGTTTTTAGTTTAGATATCCCCTGAATTAGATTTTTAGTTAGATTATAACTGGTTTTAGTTAGATAAGAACTAATTTTAGAAGACAAGTTACCGTTTGAAAAAATGCAGTACTCCAAGCCCAAGTCAGGTCTACTCAATAGGAGGACATACGTTTGGGCAAGGGGCTGGCTGCCTGGCGACCCTGCGTTGCTGTGTATTCTTGGGTTTGTTGGCTTTCCACCTGCTGCTTCTAACATTTCTGTACACTTGCACACAGATGGAAAGATGCGTGGTTTTGCTTTTGTTCAGTTCAAAAACCTTCTAGAAGCAGGAAAAGCTCTTAAAAGCATGAACATGAAAGAGATAAAGGGTAAGTTTTCTGTACCCATACCATTGACCTAGGTATTTCTGGTGTTGGAGTGAATTAGCATAGTAATCCACTTGCTATATTTTCAAAAGGTATTTGCATTGTTGAAAGTCTCACTGCTAATATAGAAACTATTTTGGCGAAGTATTCCTAACATTTGATCTTAGGGTTAAACTCAAAAGAACCCATGTCATTATTCACTTCTTTATTTGGAGATGAGTGTTCTTTTAAATCCTAATGAAAAAATGTTCCTGAAATAATCACTGATGGATGTAGGTCATTGTAAGGTAGTGGTCGGCAAACTCATTAGTCAACAGAGCCAAATATCAACAGTACAATGATTGAAATTTCTTTTGAGAGCTGAAAACCGATTCTGGCATGGGCCTCGAAGTTTGTTTGTTTGTTTGTTTCTTTCTTTTTAAAATATATTTTATTCATTTTTTTACAGAGAGGAAGGGAGAAACATAGTTAAAAACATCAATGAGAGAGAAACATCGATCAGCTGCCTCCTGCATGCCCCCTACTGGGGATGTGCCAGCAACCAAGGTACATGCCCTTGACCGGAATTGAACCTGGGACCTTTCAGTCTGCAGGCCAACGATCTATCCACTGAGCCAAACCGATTTTGGCGGGCCTCGGAAGTTTCAATTGCACTGTACGCACGTGGTATTTTGTGGAAGAGCCACATTCAAGGGTCCAAAGAGCTGCATATGGCTCACAAGCCATGGTTTGCCGACCACTGGTCTAGGGGATATGAAATTTGTAGGTTTTTCCTTCTTGGTTGTAAGCATTATTTAGCATCCATGGGCTAGTAAATTGACCATGAGGCTACTCTGGGTATTGATTTACCAGGTAGTAAAGAAGGATTGGCTTAGAGACTTCCTCCCTTCTGAGTGTGGTGCAAATTATTCTAAAATGCCTGTTTTGCTCCTTTAAAAATTTATTTTATTGATTTCAGAGAGGAAGGGAGAGGGAGAGATAGAAACATCAGTGATGAGAGAGAATCATTGATTGGCTATCTCCTGCACACTCCCTTCTGTGGATTGAGCCCGCAACCTGGGCATGTGCCCTTGACCGTCATCGAACCCAGGACCCTTCAGTCTGTAGACCGATGCTCTATCCACTGAGCCAAACCAGCCAGGGCTGTTTTGTTTCTTGCTAATTG
This sequence comes from Vespertilio murinus, assembly GCA_963924515.1. Lineage (NCBI taxonomy): Eukaryota > Metazoa > Chordata > Mammalia > Chiroptera > Vespertilionidae > Vespertilio > Vespertilio murinus. The sequence goes on from OZ004712.1 coordinate 57,753,497, forward strand.
GAAACTTGGTCTAACTGGAAGTAATGTCCTAATTATTTTTTTAAATTATATCTTATCCTATGTGTGGTGGCTGTGTAGGAAGGCAAAATTTATGTTCGTTGTTAAAAGAAAGGTTATGGTTTAAAAAGAATAGACAGTTATTAGGAGTTTTATTTTAAGACCACTATTCTTTGATGAATAAGAAGCCATTTACAGGAGATAGAAGTGTTAAAAAGATGTTACTTTTCTGTCTGACAGGTCGGACAGTAGCTGTGGATTGGGCTGTGGCAAAGGATAAATATAAAAATACACAGTCTGCCTCTGCTCCAGGTAAGATGTGGTGGTGCTGCATAGGAGGGGTTGCATTATTTTGGGGTGAGTGTGGAAGCAACTCTACAATAAAAGTATGTAGGAATCTTCTTGTCAGTGAGAATATTGGGCTGGAGATACCAAAAGCACAGGCTTGCCCCCCAAATGAGACTGAGTAGTAAGAAAAACTCTGAATACCTTCTGGCTCAGAAACCCAGAGCTGTTTGCCAATTCACATTGTCCCATCTGGTGACCTGGTCCCAAAACAGAGGATCTTTTTTGTTTGTTTGTTAATCTTTACCCGAGGATATTTTTTCATTGATTTTTAGAGAATGGAAGGGAGGGGGAGAAACATACAGAGAGAGAAACATCGATGTGTCTCTCACATCAATTGGTTGCCTCCCACAGGGACCAGTGCAGGGATCAAGCATGCAACCAAGGTACATGTCTTTGACTGGAATTGAACCCTCAACACTTCAGCCTGCAGGCCAGTGCTCTCTCCACTGAGCCGAACCATCTGGGGTCAAAACATAGGATCTTTTGAGTCTAAGCCCACTCCTGGGTGTGGAGTGAAGAGTGGGTCTGAGTTCGTTGTTCCCTCTGCTTGCTGTCCCTTCTCAGCTTTTCATAGCAAGAAATGATGGAACATTAAGAATAGGGAAAGTTAAAACTTGCATTTTATTTAGAAACAATTGGCTTTCAGGCTACCCAGAGCTCTCCTAGATTAAAGTTTGTGGTTGGGCTCCAGAGAGTGCATTGTGCTGGCTGTGGTGCAGGGTGGTGAGCTGTTTGTGGAGGCTCAGTTGCTGCTTCTCTCATTCTGAGCCAGATAACCTTTAGGCTTTCGATGAGTGACTGTGACAGCCTAGAAGGATTTTATTTCTTTTTTTCTTCTTCATACTTTCTCTTATTCTATACATCTAGAGGCCTTTTGCACAAAGAGATTCGTGCAATAGACCTTCTTTCCTTTGGCTTCCAGTACCGGTTTTACTCTGGCACCTGGGACCCAGGCCTTCACTTTGGCCAGAGTCTGCCTTCTTCGTCTTCGCTGCTTCCCTGCAGACGTCAGCTGGAGTCTGCCATCTTTGTCTTTGCTGCAGACTCCAGCTGGAGTCTGCCATCTTCTGCTACAGACTCTGGAGTCTGCAGTCTTGTCTTCACTGCAGCACTCTGCTCTTATAGATCCCTTCACACCCTCCCCCCACTCCCATCCCTCTCATAGCAGGCGTCCTGCCCCACCTGGCCACTCCTTGCCTGGAGCAGCTGGGCAGCCTCCATCTTTGGCCTTCTAATTTGTATACTCACTCTGATTGGCTGTGGGTGTAGTGGAGGTATGGTCGATTCACATGTTTGTCTATTATTAGTTAAGATAAGAAAAATACATGAGATTCTGTAAAATTAAAGGAACTAGGAACTTGATGGTATTATTTTTTAAAATATATTTTTTATTGATTTTTTACAGAGAGGAAGAGAGAGGGATAGAGAGTCAGAAACATTGATGAGAGAGAAACATCAATCAACTGCCTCTTGCACACCCCCCACTGGAGATGTGCCCACAACTAAGGTACATGCCCTTGACCTGAATCGAACCTGGGACCTTTCAGTCCACAGGCCGACGCTCTATCCACTGAGCCAAACCGGTTTTGGCTGATAGTATTTACTTTTAAAATAACCTTATTTTAGATACGGAATTAATTTCTAACTTTCTTTTTTCTTTTTAAAAAAATATATCTTATTGATTTTTTACAGAGAGGAAGGGCGAGGGATAGAGAGTTAGAAACATAGATTAGAGAAACATCGATCAGCTGCCTCCTGCACGCCTCCTACTGGAGATGTGCCCTCAACCAAGGTACATGCTCTTGACCAAAATCGAACCTGAGACCCTTCAGTCTGCAGGCTGACGGTCTATCCACTGAGCCAAAGCGGCTTTGGCAATTTCTAGCTTTCTTTACTTCCTTGTGTAGGTGAGGAGAAGCAACCTGAACCTAAACTTCAGAAACTAGGTAAAGTGAATGGCAGCAAAGAAGAGGTTATGAAAGAGGAAGAGGAGGATGATGATGGTGATACGGAAGAGGATGATGATGATGATGATATGGAAGAGGATGATGATGAAGATGGTGATGATGAAGAGGAGAATAAAAAATCGAAAGTAACCAAGTGTGTGCAACTTCACAAGGGGTAAGCCGCTTAGCTTGTTCTGAGACAACAGAGGAAGATTCAGGATGGTCTCTGGGGGGATAAAGGACTTTTCCTGTCCACATCGTTGCGGAATTGACATGTGTGATAGAGTTGGGTAGCCCCCTCTGTCTGGCAACATTTTTAATTCTAAATTGTGCCATTGCAGAGCAGTCAAGAGACCAGCGCCCTCAGAAAGCAGTGACGAGGATCATTCTGAAGAGGACAGCGGCCTGGAGGAAGGAGATAGTGTTGATAGTGGAGAGGACCTGGCTCAGAGTGACACCGACGCCGAAGAGCAGGAGCATGAAGGTTTGTTTGCCTGAGATTTTCAAATTTAAATTAATACGAGAAATTGCATCAGTGCAGTGCAGGCCTCTTTAAATAGGGCCCTAAGGTGTTTTGTCAAGTTTATGTTGAAATGCTGAAGATGCAAACTTGTTATTATTTTGGTTTTGTTTTTTAAATGAGTTTGGAGTGGTATTTGAGGGTTAAGATTCCTAGGGAATTTAAAACGTAGCTTAATTCTACCTCTCTCTCTTGATTAATCTCTCTAATTATCCAGCCCCGAATAAAAATTGGATAAACAGGGTATTACATTTAACACCAAGGTGGATTTTAAAACAACTCTTTTGAGTTGAGGTGGGTATAAAGGATTTTTGGGGGCATTTTTAAAAACGGTAACCAAATGCTAATGCTAGGTTTATCAGGAATGTTGGGCAAACTCAAAGCATTTATTTAGGGATGTAGGTCATTGCAGAATGAGGAGTGGCCAATAACTGGCCCTTTATTTTGTCTGGATAGAGGTTTTTGTTTACTTATCAGGTCTATCCCGTCTGCTTCCTTTTCTGTAAGGCTGGCATGTTGGTTGGACCATATAAGAAATCTGAAGGAAAAAGCTTTTTCCCTGAGGAGAGAATGGTAGATACCTTAGGATCAAAGAAAATTTTATACTGAAGGGACTACAAGACCTTGCATTCTACAACCAGATTCAGCTGTCTATTACCTTTCTTTCACTTGAAAAAATTATGGGGCTAATACATAATAATGGGAGAACATTAATAAAAAATATACTGCAGAAGAGTATTGTATAGAAAGTAAAAGTTCCTCACCAATCCCTCAAGGTCCCTCAAAGTAATTACTGTTGCTTCTTTTGTATCTTTCCTGAAAGTTTCTGTGTATATATAAGCATGTATATCTATTCTTAGAAACAAACAGTGAGTCTCCCTTATACCCAAATTCTTAGCCATGTAGGATCCCTCCTCAGAGACAGCCAATGTTATGTTTCTGGTATATCTAAAGGTTATGGGTAAAAACATACACATATACAATATAGTGTATATTATATGTGTGAATATGTTATTTTTTTTCAAGTGTTCTATGTTTTATATTTCTAAAAAGTTTACATTTTCACAGCAGCATATGGGACTCTTATTTTTTATCCCATATCCTTACCACATTAGATTTTATCTATCTTTTTGGTTTTTGCCAATCTGTTGGTAAAAAATTATATCTAATTTCTTGTGCGGTTTTTCTTTAATCATGAGTGAGCTTGACAATCTTTTCATGTATATATTTGCATATCCTTTGTTCATTTTAAATTGATTTTTTTCCTTACTGAATTATGCAATATCTTTATATATTTAAGAAGTTAGTCCTTTGTTGTATGGCTTATACTAGTATTTTTCATTTTTTTTTGTTTTGTTTTGTTTTTTTACTTTAGATGTACAAGTCTCAAAGAAAAAGAAGAGGAAATTACCCTCTGATGTGAATGAAGGGAAAACTGTTTTTATAAGGTATGCCTTTTTACTTTAAGAACTGCTCTATTTGTGTTGCCATCATAGGTTTCTCTTACCTTCCTCTCTCCCTCCCTTCCTTTTCTCCTTTTTTTTCCTCTTTGCTTTTTTGTACTAGCTCTATTAACTAGACCAGAAGTTTGATGCCTCTAAGACCATTAGCACATCTGGCTCTAGGAGCATAGCAAACAATGAGAAACATAGAATAAGAACCATATAGAGAAGTATTTATGCAGGGGTTATCATATATTTTCCTTGTTTTCTTTTTCTTTTTATAATTTTTTCCCCCATTGATTTCAGGAAGGAAGGGAGAAGGAGAGAGAGAAACATCAGTGATGAGAGAGAATCATTGATTGGCTGCTTCCTGCATGTCCCCCACTAGGGATTGAACCCACAATGCAGTCATATGCCCTTGACCAGAATCGAAGCTGGGACCCTCCAGTCTTCAGGTCAATGCTCTATTCACCAAGCCAAACCAACTAGGGCCTTATTTAGATTTCATTCTTTATAATTGGGGTGGCATCATTTGGAATAAATCAATTCTTCAACCATGAGAGACATCCTACTTGTTTTAGTTTTTTTGTTTTTTTAATATATTTTTATTGATTTCAGAGAGGGAGAGAAATAGAAACGTCAGTGACAAGAGAGAATCATTGATTGGCTGCCTTTTGCATGCCCCCTACTGGGGATCAAGCCCAAAACCTGGGCATGTGCCCAAACTGGGAACTAAACTATGACCTCCTTGTTCATAGGTCAGTGCTCAACCAGTGAGCCACACCAGCGGGGGACTGCTGGCCTTTCTTTTAAGGGGAGTGCTAGAGAGTGGTGATACCACTTATCAAACAATTTCTCTCTTCAAGCCTAACTTTCCCAGCTGGAAGCAAGAATCTAGGATTTATTTATCTTCTAGAATTGAAACTTTGTAGCCTTGAGCGGAGACCAGAGCCAGCCAAGGCAGGTGGGAAGCTTGGCTTCCTCCATTGCTGGGCAACACAAGCCTCCTGCTTGCTCTAGCTCCATGGCTGGCCGCCATTTTGATTGGGTTAATTTACATACTTGCTCCTGATTGGCTGGTGGGTGTGCCTTGGTGTAGCAGAGTGATGGTTAATTTGCATGTTTCTCATTTATTAGTGTAGATGTGTATTTTATCCTCTTGCACGGTATTCTGAGATTGTTTTTATTGTATAAGTAATTTATGTTTAGTGTAGGAAATTTAGGAAATAAATGTGCAGAAATACACAAAAACATTAACCTTAATCACTACTCAGAGAACACACACACACATGCCCTCATCACTATAAATATTTAAAATGATGAGTTTAGCCTATGCATGCTGTGCTATAACCCATTTTTTTTCCTTTTCAGCATGTCTCTCCATAACTTCTTTTTACTGTGTTACATGGAATTGCCATATAAATAATTTTGTACTTTCAGAGGATTTTAATAGGAAGGAAGAAACATTACACATAGAAGCCTGTGATCTCAATACCAAGGATACTGTTCCTTATACATCATTTAAATTAACAAAGAACTGCTGAAACCGGTTTGGCTCAGTGGATAGAGCATCGGTCTGTGGACTGAAAGGTCCCGGGTTCGATTCCGGTCAAGGTCATGTACCTTGGTTGCGGGCACATCCCCAGTTAGGGGGTGTGCAAGAGGCAGCTGGTCGATGATTCTCTCTCATCGATGTTTCTAGTTCTCTATCTCTCTCCCTTCCTCTCTGTAAAATATCAATAAAATATATATTTTAAAAAATAAATAAATTAACAAAGAACTTAGGAAGGTAAAGGGATGAAAGAAAGAAAATTATGTACATGATAAGGCATATTAGAAGTAAGGTTGCTAGGATGTGTCTTATTGCAGAATTTTATTTAAAAACTTTTACTTAATTTATTTTGATGATTTCAGAGAGAGGGAGAGAGGGCTAGAAACAGCAGTGATGAGAGAGAATCATTGATTGCTTTCTGCATGCCTCCTACTGGGGATTGAGCCCGAAACCTGGTTATGTGCCTTGAACAGGAATGGAACTGTGATCTGGTTCATGGGTTAATGCTCAACCACTGTACCATACCTGCTGGACCAGAACATTTATTTTTACTTTAGTTTCTGCATAAGGTAGAATCATTTATGGGGTTGTTAACTGAGTTTAAGAGAACTAAAACTGTAGATATTTATTTTAAATATTTTTTATTGCTCTTTTAGAGAGGGGGAGAGAGAGAAACACGGATGTGAGAGTGGAACATTGATCAGCTGTCTCTTGCATGCCACCTACTGGGGATTGAGCCCAAAACCAGTGCATGTGCCCTGACCAGGAATCAAACCAGAAACCTTTGCAGTGCATAGATAATGCCCAACCATCTGAGCTACACCATCCAGGGTCAAAATTGTAGATATTTATTTGGGACTTTTTCTTACCCTTGGAAGGTTGTGCATAGCTGGGGAAATGACTCTACACTGTGTTGAAATTTAGTAGAACAAAATCTCCTTCCAACATTTTTTAATCCCATGGAGAGAAATACGTAGTTTTGTTTTTTGCACTTAGTCACAAAACTTTGCCATGTTTGTTTTTCAGTTATTTGGAAGAATTTTCTTTTTTATAAAAAATTTCTTAATTCTTTTTTAATTTTTTCATTAACAGTTGACATTCAATATTTTATATTGCAGGTAGTTTCAGGTGTATAGTATGATGATTAGGTAATTATGTAATTTACAAAGTTATCCTCCAGATAAGTCTAGTACCCACCTGGCACCATAAATAGTTATTACAATATTATTTATATTTATTTATTTACTTTTAAATAAATTTAAAAATATGTTTTTATTGATTTTGGAGAGGAAGGGAAAGGGAGAAAGCGATAGAAATATCAACAATGAGAGAGATTCATTGATTGGCTGCCTCCTGCACACCCTCTACTGGGGATTGAGCCCCCAAACAGGGCATATGCCCTTGACCTGAATAGAACCTGGGACCCTTTAGTTTGCAGGCCAGTGCTCTATCCACTGAGCCAAACTGGTTAGAGATTACAATATTATTGATTATATTCCCTATACTGTACTTTACATCCCTATGACTGTTTTGTAACAACCAATTTGTATCTTCTAATCTCTTCAATTGAATGATTTTCTGACTTCTTTAAATTTTAAATGAAACCAAGATTTCATAGCAACACTGAGAAGAAAATGGCTAATCGGAGAGAGACACACACACATTTGAGTATTTTGTATGTAATCAGGGAAAGTAATTTTGGCCAATTTAAGTGAACAAGTAGGTTTGTTGGATAAATGTTAGGTTGGCCCACAGAATCGTGGTTGTCAAAGAGCAAACCTCAAGAATGGGATGAAATTCTGGACAGTTCTGGGACCTTCGCTGCAGGTGGCAATGGGTCTTTTCTTTGAGGATGCCCCACTATTTTTTTAACTTCTTTTAAAAAATATATATTTTTACTGATTTCAGAGAGGAAGGGGGAGGGAGAGAGAGAGAGAAAGAAACAAACATCAACGATGAGAGGGTCATTGATTGGCTGCCTCCTGCACAACCCCTATTGGGGATTGAGGCTGTGACCAGGAATTGAACCTAAGACCTTTCAGTCCACAGGCCGACACTATCCACTGAGCCAAACCGGCTAGGGCTATTTTTTTTTTTTAACTTTTCTGAAGGTATAACAAATTCTGTAGAATGTGTTAATGTAAGTATACAATTCAGTGAAATTTTTCATATTTATATACAAAGTGTGGCAAACATGTATATGCTTATAAACATTTACATATGCATATTTACATATAATGAACATATACATATATCCATGTAACCACCAACCAGATCAAGACATAAGCTTCCCTTGGGTGGGACACTGCTGTTTTGAAGTGAATCTGCATCTATATAACTTCTGGTCTTTGTATAATTCTGTCCAATTTTAAATTCCTGGAGAGAGAATCTGATTCTCAGAGGAAAGTCAAGGGGCAAAGTCATATATCAAACCTGGCCATTGGAGGTGCTTTTCCTGAATAAGGCAGGGTGGTCTTGAGCAAGGGAACCACTCCAGTTGGTGTCTAACTCGCTCACTCTGTAACCAGAACATGGGATCTTTTGTAATTGACCTTTCTTGTTATCTAATTGTCTTCCATAGAAACCTGTCCTTTGACTCAGAGGAAGAAGATCTTGGGGAGCTCCTCCAGCAATTTGGAGACCTTAAATATGTCCGCATTGTCTTACATCCAGACACAGAGCATTCTAAAGGTATTTGTTGTTAGCTGGTCAGGCCCTAGAAGGGTGAAACTGCTGCCATGGGCACTGAAGGGTTCACATTCAGCCCAAGTTTCTGTGGTCCAAAGAAGCATCATAGACATTCTGAGGTTGTCTTCTATGAGGTCAAATTCATGCAGCATATTTCATGCAGCTGCCAGCCATAATTTTGTCTAAGCTTTTTAAGCCCTCACTTATTTACTTTAGGGTAATGAATTCCATTTGTTGTTCTTTGAATTTCAAATGTGATAACATCTCATGGGTATTAATTATTCCACATTGCTTGGCATAACTGAGATCTTTTTAGTTGCATTTCTTAGAGATGGAAGATGATAGAAACTTTGTCGCAGTGGTAGCAGTCAGAAAGAAAACTATGTAAGAGGGGTTCTGCTTTAGATCTTTCCCCCTAAAACTATTTCTTTGAGCTTTCAGGGTTGACCATCCTCATTTCAGTATATTACTTTTCATAATCTTTGATTTCATCAGTTGCAGTCATTCTCTTAAAGCAATGAATTCTTTTTTTATGTGTTTGTTGTTGTTGTTTCTCCTCACCCAAGGATATTTATTCATTGATTTCTAAAATATATTTTTATTGATTTCATAGAGAAAGGGAGAGGGAGAGAGAGAAACATCAGTGATGAGAGAGAATTATTGATTGGCTGCCTTCTGCATGTCTCACACCGGGGATGGAGCCCAAAACCCAGGCATGTGCCGGAATTAAATCCGGGAGGCTTCAGTCCACAGGCTAACACTCTGTCCACTGAGCCAAACAGGCTAGGGCTCCATTGACTCTTAAAGAGAGTGGAAGGAAGGGGGAGAGACAGAGAGAGAAACATCGATGTGAGAGACACATGGATTGGCTGCCTCCTGCACATGTCCTGACCAGGTCTGGGGATCCAGCCTGCAACCAAGGTACATGTCATTGACTAGATTGAAACCCTGGACCCTTCATTCTGTGGGCCAATGCTCTATCAGACTAGGGCATGCTCTTTTTTTTTTCTTTTTAATCCTCACCTGAGGATATTTTTCCATTGATTTTTAGAGTGGAAGGGAAGGAGGAGGGAGGGAAGAAGAGATGGGAAGAGAGAGTGGGAAAGATTGGTTGGTTGCCTTCTGCATACATCCTGAACAGGGTTGAGTATTGAATCTAAAAAACGTGGGACATGACCTTGTTTGAAACTGAACCCATGATCCTTTGGTCTGAGGGATGGTGTTCTAACCACTGAGAAAACTGGCTAGGGCATTTGAAATATAGAATATATTTATTTATTTCAAAAAAAAAGGGAGAGGGAGCTAGAAACATTAATGATAAGAGAGAATCATCAATCATTGTGCATGCCTTTTACTGGGAATTGAGCCTGCAACCGGGCATGTGCCCTGACCCAGAATCGAATCGTGACCTCCTGGTTCATAGATCAATGCTCAACAACCACACTGGATGGGAAGTGAATTCTTAATTCATTCTGATTCTTGATTTCTTTGCTTTCTACCAAAAGCTGTGAACCATCTCCTCAGAAAAAGACCACTTCTGAGGGTTTGTGGGCTCCCTGGAGCCTATCCATGGATTGTTCACCTACTTTTTAAATCTTCTTATGAGCATTTTTGGGTTTTACTTGGCTAAAAAAGATGTACATAAGGCCTTATGATGGAAAGAAAATGGAACTGCTTTCTGGAGATTAGGGATCTAATTCCAGCTAAAGCATAGCCCAGCTGGGTGATTTTTGGCAAATCATTTAACCACTGTGGGCTTTCCTTTCTTGTCTGTAAAATTAGTGTGTTCAACTAGAGTAATCACTTAAGGTGCCTTAAGCGCTGATATTCAATTATACTTCTCTATTTCCAGTATCTTTTTCTAAAAATGGGCAACTGGAATTGGCCTAGAATGTTTCAAGTATGGTAGGATATTGCTTTAGTGTGATGTCTTTTGTCCCTTTTTGAGTGTGTGCTGTATTGGGTTAATATTTTCAGAATGTAGTCTATAGTTGACTTGCTTCAATCTCTTCCTTGGCCTGTTAATTTTAGTTGAGAGTTAATGATCTTAAGTATAGTTTTCATTATTTTTTCTTAATGCATGTCTTTCCCTAGCTCATAATTAAATTTTTCTGGCACTTTTTCTGCATACTCACTCATACAACTTTGGCTTCCTCCTCTAGTTTATCCCTGTCAGCAAGCCATTTCACTGCCTGGAAGAGCTGACTATTATCTGCAGACTTTTAGGGAATTCAGTATTGTCCCTGGAAATTCCAGTGATAAAATCCTTACCCATTCAAAGAGAAATACCCATTTTTTTCATATTGGACAAATAGAATAATCTGCCTGTTAGAGACATTTCCTTCCCATATTTCTGTTTTATTTGTTTCTTCATATGAAGTATTTATTAATGCCAGGCATTATGGTAGGTGCTAGGGATATGGGAATAGCCAAGAAACATGGCCCTTATTCCGGAAGCACCTAGTCTTTTTGTGAAGATGCCATCTGCATGGTGCTGTAAATAGAGATGTGAGTGAAGGACTGGCAGGGTGGGCACTTGGCTGTGCCTGGAGGAGGAAGGAAAGATCTCACTGGATGATGACCCTTGGGTTGGCCTGCCCATGTGTTCTTTCAGTGAGTCTGCTGCCATTCATTCTTTTTTTTTTTTTTAATTTATTAATTAAATTGGGGAGACATGGTCAACACAAACACATAGTTTTCAGGTGTGGGTTTCTGTGTTACAAAATGTGTACATTGCACTGTGTGCCCACCACCCAGAGTAAAAGCTTCTCCTATCACCTTCCATTAGGACCTCCTTCTCCCACCTACAAGTGTAATCATCTAGCTTTTTCTGACTGACTTGTTTCATTTAGCGTAATATTCTCAAGGCCCAGCCATATTGTTGCAACTGGCACTATTTCACCCTTTCTTATGCCATTCATTATTATAGATGACAAAACATCACTCCCCCAGTGTGGAATACTAACAGAATATTATGAGACATATTTTTAAAAGGTGGTGGTTTTTTAAATATCAATAACAGAAATTAGGATGGGCTAATTGTCCTTGCGGCTAACCAATGAGAGGGGTACCTGTGGAAATTCTGGACTGTGAGTTGAGAATTGAGCTCATGGATTTTGCGTTCACTGCCATATTCATTGATAGAGGCCTGGGCCTTTTACTCCAAGAGGCAGGTGTTCCCATGTCTAATGCTTCCCAAGTAACAATGATGACAGTGAGATCTGTAATTAATTTCAGGGTTAAGTGGTTGCTGCCTCATTTTTTAAATCTAATAGGCATGCAGTAAGCAATGCTGAATAAAATGGTAGGCTGGAATTCCCTGTGGATATTTGTTACTAAGCAGAGGGATGGTAAGACTAAAGTTCTAGGAGTATTGGAAAAGATGAAGAAGGAAGTAATAAATTTTGTTGTGAGCATTTGTGCTATTTTATTAGTGCCTGACTGCCTGTCTCAACAGTATTTAACAAAGGGATGCTACCACCCCTTCCACTTGTATCAGCCTCCCACCATTTGTGTGTTGTCTTTGGCTTCCTGGTGGGCCATGGGAGTTTAGCATTCTCACTTGTATTTTGTCTCTGTACAGGTTGTGCATTTGCTCAGTTCATGACTCAAGAAGCAGCTCAGAAATGCCTTGCAGCTGCTTCTGCAGAGACGGAGGTAAGACATTCCCTTTACCATGTAGCCCAGGCAGTGGTGGCTCCTACGGGCAATACCTACTGTTTACGCAAAGCATTGTTATTATTATGTTGTCAATAATGTAATAATAGTAAAGCTTACAGTTATTGGGTACTTAGTGTCTCATGGGCATGCTCATTAGATAGGCACATGCTTTGTCTTCTTTAGTCTTTACATCAACCCTATGGGGTTATATGAGGTTAGAATAGTTATTATTCCTATTTTATAGGTGAGAACAGATAGAAAGATGTACCTGCTATTTATTGATCACTATCTATATGTCAGCCTCTATCCTAAGCTGATGACATGAAAGACTAGAACAAGAGAGGATTGATTGGGCCATCTGTGAAGGGTTGTAAATATTTAAGAAAGTGTATGGATGATGGAGAATTTTTCTATGTATTCCATAACAGAGTATAAGTTGTTTTGAGATACTTATCTTGTATTGCCATTATCTGTTAAATTTTATTGAGTAGAGATAACACTACCATTTCATGAATTGTCTTTAGATTACTAAAGATTTGCCTATTTACAGATCAGTTTCCTCAGTTTGGTCCTACTTTGGGCCTATTCATCTCCCATAAAATAAATTATTTAGTCCTGACTGCCCTAAATACACACATGGCCTTTTGCACAGCTATAGTAAATACTGTTAGCTGGGCCACAGTATCTTGGGGTTGGGTTCCATCGCTTAATTGGGGCCTGCTGTTTCCCTTTCCTTGCTGTTCCTTGTCAGTTGCTCAGTTTTTTTCTTGTTACATGTTTTAAGAGACAGGGTTGCAATCTGTTACAGGGTGGTGGGCTGAAATTGGATGGCCGGCAACTCAAGATTGACTTGGCAGTGACCCGTGATGAGGCTGCAAAGCTCCGGACAAAGAAGGTGAAGAAGCCGACCGGAACCCGGAACCTCTACCTGGCCCGAGAAGGCTGTGAGTAGTGGAAGGGAGACGTAAACCAGGCCTCTGAGAAGCTGGCCCCGTGCTGTGACAGTGACCCAGCAATGTTTATGTTTGGGGGCATGTTTCCATTAAAACCCCAATGTCCTCAATAGCAGTGTATTATTATTATTTTTTTAATGTTAATGTTTTTTGTTTCTGTTTAAAATTTTATTTTATTTTTATTTTAAAGCGGGAGGAAGGGAGAAAGAAAAAGAGAGAAACATCGATGTAAGAGAGATACATGGATAGGTTGCCTCCTGTACACACCCTGACTGGGGATTAAACCTACAACCTAGATATGCCCTAACCAGGAATTGAACCTGTGACCTTCCCATGCATGGGATGATGCTCCAACCAACTGAGCCACACTGGCCAGGGCAGTAGTTTTATATTATTATTTCACTTTAGTAGATGTGTCTTTCTGTTTGGAAACTTTCACCCAACTTGTAGATGAGCCAGTCTTGTCTTTTCTGCCTGCTGGCCTTTAGACCTTTTCATCAGAGATTAGCAGGGCAAAGAGGGAGGAAAAACTCAAATTACCTTTGCTTCTTGTCATCATTTCTTTTTAAAAAATATATTATTTTTATTGATTTCGGAGAGGAAGGGAGAGGGGGAGAGAGACAGAAACATCAGTGATAAGAGAGAATCACTGATCAGCTGCCTCCTGCACACCCCACAGGGGATGAAGCCCACAACCTGGGCATGTGTCCTGACCGGGAATAGAACCATGACCTCCTGGTTCATAGGTAAATGCTTAACTACTGAGCCATGCTGGCTGGGCAATTTATAATAAGTGGTTTTCCGAAGGAGTGAAAATTATGACTAAAATTACTCTTTGGATTTAAAATGTGTATAGTGCCCTTCTCTTAAAAAGATAATCAGAGCCCAAGCTGGTTGGCCGGTGGATTGAAGGGTTCTGGGTTCGAATCTGGTCAGGGGCACATGCCCAGGTTGTGGGCTCGATCCTCAGTAGGGGATATGCAGGAGGTAGCCAAACAATGATTCTCTCACATCATTGATGTTTCTATCTTTCCCTCTTCCTTCCTCTCTGAAATCAATTAATTTAAAAAAAAGAGAATCCCTCCCTCTAGGTCATACAGTATTTGTCAGCCTACCTGCTGCACAACTGCCCAACATGGACTGGTAATGGTAGGTCATTAGCGTTCGATACTAGGCCTCTATCTGGTGATTTGGCTGTTTTCTGGGCTGGCTTATTTCACCACTTAGTAATGATCTCCTGGTACATTTGCAGTGTAATTCCAAGGGCCAGGGTACAGGTAGTACAGTTTTGCATCCAAATGCCTAAAATGTACTTATTTTCAGAACTTCCTTTAGGTCTTACCACTGGTATTGGGCATGTAGGGGAGGGAAGAAGAAGAGGAACGAAATTACAAACTATTCAGAGCAGCAGTCACCAACCGGTGGTCCGCGAGGTCCGAAAGGTTGGCGATCGCTGAATCAGAGTATTAGTCCTTGAGAGCAGCTCGGAGCTAAAACGTTAGCCCTGTAGCCTATTTCTGGCCCTACCCAAATGCCTCTGTGTCCTGGCCAGCACCGTCCTCTGGGCCCTGTACAAAGAGCTTGCATCACTCAAATCACATTCCTCTTGTTGCTCAGTGAAAATTCCCTTGCTGATGTCTTGGCCTTTTTCCCTCTTTCTGCAGTGATTCGTGCTGGGACGAAGGCTGCAGAGGGTGTGAGCGCTGCTGATATGGCCAAAAGAGAACGGGTGAGTAGGTTAGGTACCACCCTTCAGGTTCTGCGTGACTTATAAATCAATAAGTAATAATTATTGAATGGTAGAGGTGTTCATCCAAGAGCCAAGTTTTGGTAACAGGCCTTACTTACACTGTTGTTAGAGAGAGAAAAGCACGCAAGTGAAACAGCAAATAATCCAAAGTTATCATAACATTAGCTCACCATTATATGCCATTAGAAGAACTGAATCTTATTCTTATTGTCCTAATGCTCAGCAGTAATGCTTAGAAATCATGTAGTAGACACTTAGAGGCTAGCGCAGCCGTGGGCAAACTACGGCCCGCTGGCCGGATCCGGCCCATTCTGCTGTTCTATCTGACCCACGGAGCCGAAAGAGCGGAGGGTTCTCTTGCTCTCCCCTCCGCTCCTTCACTAGCAGCCCAAGATGAGAGGGCCAGCATGGTCAGGTTGCTTTTGTTCTGGCCCTCCGGTCCAGTTTTAGAACCCATTGTGGCTCTCGAGTCAAAAAGTTTGCCTACCCCTAGGCTAGAGCTGTGTATAATTAGGTGTCGGTGTAAATGCAGGATAACCTAAGAAAGGAAGTTCAGAGTAGGCTGGATTCAGTGGGGAAGAAGGTAGATGTGGGTCTTGAGGTAGTTAAGATGTCCATTTTGGGGAGGAGGAGGAGGTCTCCAGATTATACAATCATTTTTGGAAAGCTCTATGTTATGACAGTTTCTGTTGCTGACTGATGCCCTTAAATTCCTCTGCTGCTTGGTAATGTTAGTTCCCAGTATCTTTTACTTTTGCCCACATAGCTTACTTTCAGAGAGCTAAGCCAACCTAGAATTAGCTGTGGAACCTGAAAGTGCAGAAGATGGTGGATAGAGATGAGAATATAGCGACAGTGTCTTTTTTTGTAATTTCCTATCTAGACTAGTGTTCTCAACCTTTTTTTTTTTTTTTTTAAGGTAAGGGACTTATCCAATTTTTATTTATTTATTTATTTACTTATTTTTAAATATATATTTTATTGACTTTTTACACAGAGGAAGGGAGAGGGATAGAAAGTTAGAAACATCGATGAGAGAGGAACATCGATCAGCTGCCTCCTGCACACCCCCCACTGGGTATGTGCCCGTAACCAAGGTACATGCCCTTGATCAGAATCAAACCCGGGACCCTTGAGTCCGCAGGCTGACGCTCTATCCATTGAGCCAAACCGGTTTCGGCTCAACGTTTTTTGTTACTGAGCATCCAGAAACGATGGTATTTTAGGGGCATTGTCTACCCTTTTCTGATCACATTGCAATAGTGACACATTTAATTTTCTCTTAGATGAATTCTTCTAGCAAAAAGCTCATAGATTATATGCATTATAATTCATAGCAGGCACAGCTTTTCCTGGAAGAAAAATCAGGCTGTTGAACTTAGGCCTCTTCAAATATCCCTTTACTGTTCATTTCCAGAGCATCCATTTATTTTGTGATTTGTAGTACCTTTGGCAAATATGGAGCGGCAGGAATGAGAAGACTTAATGAAAGAAAAAAATGTGATTTGAACCTTTTTTCTACTAATTTTTCTAATTTTAAAAACAAATCAGGAGGAGAATGTCATCTTTCATCTTCGAGACAGGCTGCCCTGGGTCGGTGTTTTGTGCAGCACCGCAGAGGCTGATGCTCTAGAAGCAGAGTCTGTTTCTGTGGTCATGGACATTCCTTTGCCTAAGGGTGGCAGAGTAGAGACAAGACAGCATTCTCTTAAGCATTCTTTAAAGAAATTCTATAATCTTTTGGAAAGGCTAGATAATTTGAGTTGGTGGGTAGATCAGGACTGGGCATAAATGTTAACTACACTATTATTTATTATTTATTTTGGGCCAAGTTTTGAGGTCAGGATTTTATGTATATCTCCCCATTTTGGCCTAGCATCACTGCTGACAAATAGACATTATACTAGTATTTTGATCTACAGTTGTACTTTGTAGGTGAAAAAATTGTGGCTTAAAAAATTTCATGTAACTTCTCCAGTTAGGGCTGAGTTCGAATTCAGTCTGATGCCATCCACGACTGTCCCACATGCCCACCGTCTTGCCTGCTGATCCTTCCTTTCCCTGTGCTTGGATCGCAGGCTGCAGGGTGGGTGATTTCCCCCCTTTTCTCTATGTGCCTAGTTTTGGATGGGCTCGTGGTTCTTTCCTTTTGTAGAACTGTGAGCCTGCATTTTTAAAGGGTGGATTGGATTGTTAACAATTTTTTGTTCTTTCAGTTTGAGCTGCTGAAGCATCAGAAACTGAAGGACCAGAATATCTTTGTCTCCCGCACCAGGCTCTGCCTGCACAATCTCCCCAAGGCCGTGGATGACAAACAGCTCAGGAAGCTGCTGCTGAATGCCACTAGAGGGGAGAAGGGAGTGCGCATCAGGGAGGTGAGAGTTGGGCCTGTCCACTCAGAACTTTGGTGCTGGGTCAGATCGAGCATTTATTTTCAGGCTGTGGAACTAGCAGATTGACAGGTTTTCTTCTGGACACATTGTCAGCAGACAGGGCTGACTTTGGCAGTTTTCATGCCTTTTTTTTCCTTTCTTCTAAGAATTGCCTTTCACATCTGACCAGATTGCACTAGAATGGGAGGCAGTCTCTGCCCTAGTGAAGTACTTTAGCAAGCACTTACTGAATGCCTGCTGTGCACTCAGCATTATGCCAGGTGCTGTAATGTTAATTTTCTTGCAGAGAAAATAATCTGTGTGCTTTGCTCTTTAGAAGAGCATTTTGCTATCCGTTAGGCTCCTAGCCTATGGTGGGAGTCCTCAGTGCCCTGCGGTGAGCGCAGGGAGCTGCACAGGTCTTCAGCAGCTGTGCTAGACAAACACTGTCACACCGACACGGTGAGACGCTGAGAACAGAAGCCTTTCTGTCTCCCATTCGCCCCAAGCGCGCTTGCATCCCCATGTCATAGTGCTTACTATTTCACTGTCCTGTGGTTGTTTATCAGTCATTCCTCCAACCAGGCAGCTCTTTGAGGGCAGCTATCATCTCATTGTTTCTAATCTTGGCATAGCACCCAGCACATAGTAATCTACCGATCAGTGTTACTGAAAAAAGTAACAAAGCCAGTGTTATGAATCTTCTGTGCTCTGTTTCATCTCCATAACTTTTCCTAATCCCTGAGAGCCCCACCAAAATGTATGGTATTGGTATTTGGGGAATTACGTGAGAATGTGGACATGCCACTCTTGGTAAAACTGTTCAAAGTGTTACTGGTATAGGGGTCAGTTGTGTAATTCCTCGTATCAACATCCACAACACTTAAGTGTCTGCACATTTAAAACCTGTCATTTAGAGAAACTTACGTGTTTTATAATATTTGCATGATATTAAGTTTTTTTGTTTTTTGTTTTTTTACTGTGTCTGAGTATAGTGTCTCAGCAAGAGGGTAAGCTTCTTGAGGACAAGAACCCCATTTTGTGTTTTTCTTGATTTCCCTGTAGTACATGGCATAGAGTAGATACTGGACATACACCAGATGAGCAGCCGAGAACTACAGCTTCTACGAGTAATAGATGTGAATGATCAGTTTTCCCAAGATTCCTTGCTGTACCTCAATGCCCCAGGATGCCTATTACATTCAGCTTAAGGATTTAGGGAAAGGCCACATCAGGGAGGATCTGAGTGCCAAGCAAAGACTGCTGAAGCTTCTTTTTGTATTTCTGAGACTGCATGTGGAGCAGGCTTCTCCCCATGCCTCAAATGTCTTGCTAATCTAAAGCCATCAGGCCTTCTTCCTTCCCTTCCTTAGTAATTTCTTTTTTTAAAATATATTTTTATTGATTTCAGAGAGGAAGGGAGGGAGAGATATAGAAACATCAATGATGAGAACCATTGATTGGCTCCCCCTGCATGTCCCCCTTCCCCCACTGGGGATTGAGTCCACAACCCCGGCATATACCCTTGACTGGAATCGAACCCTGGACCCTTCAGTCCACAGGCTGACACTCTATTCACTGAGCCAAACTGGCCAGGGCAGCACTTTCTTTTCTGAGTGGTTTCTACAGTGATGAGCTCTAGCACTACATTTTATCCTGTGACATTCAGGTATCATAGACCTATCAACTTGTATGCATTGTTAGTAGTTATTATTTTGTCTTCGAGAGTTGATTTTATATGCACGCTTAGTTGTAGGTCAGTGTTGATGTCTGTAAACTCTTAGAAAGCATGAAAATACCTATCTAATTTGTTTTGTGCTATCAGTAGCTGTATTCTAATAAAATAGATGTTCACAGTGTTATTTCAGTACAACTCTTGTGGTGGTGATCTAGCTGAAGAAGCTGTCCTAATAACTGAATCTGTTAAGGTCCTCATCTGTAACTACTGATTCTTTTTCTTGTTCTACTCACAGTGCAAGGTGATGCGAGACCTTAAAGGTGTTTATGGGAAAATTAAGGGCCAGTCCCTGGGCTATGCCTTTGCAGAGTTCCAGGAGCACGAGCATGCCCTGACTGCCCTGCGCCACATCAACAACAACCCTGACATCTATGGGCCTCAGAAGGTGAGCTCATCCTGTGGGGGGAGCTATTCCCCCTCCTGCAGACACCCATTCCTCTCCTCTGTGGCCAGTGCTCTCAGACATTTGAGTGATGGGAAAGAGTAGCAAGTCGATGGAGGCAATGAGCAGTGATTCAGGTAATGAGGTGATTGGCAGGAACTCTAAATTGTGTAGACTACCTACCCCACAGGCCCCTTACCTTTAAGTAGAGGAAGTGAGCAGCTACCTCTGACTTGCAGAAGAGAGGGCAGTGGTGGGAGACAACTCAGCTCATTGCACTCAGAGATTAACAAATCGGATGAATGACATTCTGTCTCCTTCTGACACAGAGACCAATAGTGGAGTTCTCTTTGGAAGATCGAAGGAAGCTTAAAATAAAGGAACTGAGGATGCAGCGCAGTCAGGTACAGAACTGAAATGTTCTTTCTGTTTTTATTATTTTTAAATTGTTGTTCATAACACATGACGTACAGCTTACTGTTTTTATTTTTTATTTTTTATTTTTTATTTTTATTTTATTTTATTTTTTTATATATTTTATTGATATTTTACAGAGAGCAAGGGAGAGAGATAGAGAGCTAGAGATGTCGATGAGAGAGAAACATCGACCAGCCGCCTCCTGCACACCCCCCAAAGGGGATGTGCCCGCAACCAAGGTACATGCCCTTGACCGGAATCGAACCTGGGACCTTTCAGCCCGCAGACCGACGCTCTACCACTGAGCCAAACCGGTCTCGGCCAGCTTACTGTTTTTAAATGTACACTTCAGTTAAAACAATTTTTAAAGGCCATATTTAAATTGCTGTTTTGTTCAGTTTGTGATCTCCCTCCCTTGAAATAGGACTCTACCCTCGTTACTCTTTACTCGTAGTTCCTGAGAACTCGTCCGGCCACCTCCTCTGCTGGCCTGTCTTGTGAGAGCTCCGCAGAGGGAAAGGGAGGAGAGGAGAGAAACAGCCTGAATACTCCCAGTCCAGTGCGTGGAGATGGTCCCTATGTCAGAATTAATGGCCACGATTACATTACCTGTAGATTTCAGCTGTCTCTTTCATAATTCTTCTTCTCAGATGGCTCCAGAAATGTGATGCCTGGTAGTTTTAGTACTATTTTAATCTAGTGTGGTATAGAGGAAAGAACAGGGACTTTGGGAATGGGAACACATGTTCATACTCAGCCTCTGCTGCTAGCGGAGTTCCTCGGCAGGTTATTACCTCTGTCAGCTTCATTTTCTAGTTTGTGAAATGGGGTTAGTAATGTCCACCGCACATGGTTGATGAGGATTAAATGAATTAATCCATGTAAGTTGTCTTGGATGTGCATGGTCAGCACACAGTCAATACTCACACACCCATTCCCTCCCCCTCCCTCCCCCCCAGGACCGGCCTATTCTTGATGCCAAAGCTCTTACAGCTGACCTCACTATTATACCCTAGCTTGCATATACATAAGACATTTGCAGTTTTGTGGTGGATAGTGTGAGCATGACCAGTAGAGGAGTAGGTTCAGTGCTTAACACAATGCCCTGGGTTGAAAACCTGAGATCTGGTTCTTGTTCAAGGTAACTTTTTTATTCTGAGTTTATTTCCTGCCTTAAGCCATTGTTTTAGGAGGTGATTCTAAAGCTACATTAGTTGTGTCTCTTATCTCCATTAGGCTGTGAGTCCTGAAAGGTAGACACTATTCCCCCCATCTGTATGTTCCCTTACCACTTAGAAGCAGAGATGGCATATAACAGCATATAATAGATCTTTGTGTATCAATGTGCCTACCTCAACTTTTAAGGTGAAAGGACAAAACAATACAACATTGATTTCATGTGAAACTTCATTTTCTTTTTCCACTTTAGTGCAACATAAATATGTACCCTCCTTGATGCCATACTTCTCATAGCATCTTTTTTTTATAATTATCTTTTTTTAATCTTCATTTATTCCTTCTCTAATGTCTTTCCTTTTAAAAAAATATTTTTATTGATTTCATAGAGGAAGGGAGAGGGAGAGAAAGATAGAAACATCAATGATGAGAGAGAATCATTGATCAGCTGCCTCCTGCACGCCCCACATAGGATATCAAGTCCACAACCTAGGGAATGTGCCTTGACTGAGAATCAAACTGTGACCTCTTGGTTCATAAGTTGATGCTCAACCACTGAGCCATACCGGCTGGGCTTTATTGATTTTTAGAGAGAGAAACATCCATTAGTTGCCTTCCATATACGCCCCAACCAGGGATTGAACTCATAACTTAAGTATGTGCCCTGGCTGGCAATCAATCCCACAACCTTTTTGGTGTATGGGAATATGCTCCAACCAACTGAGCCATCCAGCCAGGGCTGTCTAAGGAAATCTTTATTTCTCTTTCACTTTTGAGGGATAATTATACTGGATATAGAAGGTTGGTGACTTCTTTAACCCCCACCCACTCCCAAAAAAGGCCTTTAAATATTTTATGCTATTCTCTTCTTGGTTACATGGTTTCTGAAGAGAAATCCAATGTATACTATCTTTGTTTCTCTGTAGGTAAGGGATCCCTCCTCCTTGGCTTCTTTCAAGGGTTTCCCTTTATCTTTGTTTTTCTGCAGTTTGATATAATATGCCTAGGCGTAAATTTTTTGGTATTTATCTTGTTGTGTTATTTGCTGAGTTCCCTGGATCTGTTTAGTGTCTATTATTTATTTCAGAAAATTCTCGGTCCTTATTACTTCAAATATTTCTTCTGTTCCTTTCTTTCTTCTTCTGGTATTCCCATTATTTCACCTTTAGTAATTCTCCCATGTTACTAGCCTTCCTGCCCCTACCCCAATCCACCCCACTGACTTTCAAGATTTGTGCATGTAATTTCCCTCTGTTTCTGCATATGGAAAGGAAAATATTTATTTGTGCCTCCACTCAGTAACCATTTGTTACTATATTAGGGCCTGTGAACCACTTGTATTCATACTCCTGCAGTCTCTACCTTTTGGTTGGAAGAATTCCTCTCTTCACCAAACTCAACTAAAACTCTTCTTGTGCTGCATGTTTCCAGCACATAAACCTCATTCAGAAACCAGATCGTGGTCTCTTGTTTTATGCAGCAAAAAATGAAATCCAAGTCCACAGCTGGTGAGCGCCAACAGCAGCAACCGGAGCTGAGAGAAGACCAGCAACAGAAAGCAGCTCAAAACCACACACAGGAGCAAAGCAAGGCCCCTCCAGAGCAGAAGGGGAAGGCGGGCTCTAGCTCTTGGGCAGGATTCCAGACCAAGGCCGAGGTGGAGCAGGTGGAGTTACCTGACGGGAAGAAGCGAAGAAAGGTCCTGGCGTTACCCTCACACCGAGGACCCAAGATCAGGTGAGCGGCAGGGTGGCGGCCTAGAACCGTGGATGGCTTCTGAGAGGGTTTGTGGATGCTTAGCTCTTTCCTCTCGTGGCTTTTGTTTGGATGGCAGGGATGTTTAGTGCCGTGCCCGTCCCACAGCACAAGCAGAGGTGTCAGTCCTGGACCACCTGGAAGCCAGAACAGGGCTGGCAGAGGGGCCTCAGAGGAGGGCGGGCTTTCACGCCATCTTCCTCCTTTTCTGAAGAGCTGCCTCCTGTCCAGATGGTCATCTGTCAGCTGAGGCCCACTTACTTGAGGTTCCCCTGCAGTTTCTGTTTGGGGCCTCAGATTAGTGCTATGAACAAAAGTTAATCTTCAAAAAATATTTGTTAAATAAATGAAGTATTTTTGAGATTCTCTTGAGGTTTTAAACCAAAACAAAAACCAAATGTACAAATGTTGAGCCTTAGGACATTCTGTTGCAATATCCCTTTTTAGAATGACTTGTCATGGGTTAGAAAAAGCCAGTATAAGAAAAGGCATTTTATCTTTCTGGCCGAGAGAACCTCAGGAGTGCCAATTAGAGGAAGAACTCAGGGTGACCCGTGACTGTATTCTTTCAGGTTGCGGGACAAAGGCAAAGTGAAGTCTCTCCCTCCCAAAAAGCCAAAGCCCCAGACAAACCAGTGGAAGCAAGAGAAGCAGAAACTACCTCCCAAGCAGGTGAGTAGGGCACGAGGCTTTGGCATGACATGCTCTGCTGGGGCTGGCAGCTGCCTTTGAACCTTGATTAGTTGAGCAGAAAAAGGGCTTCTAAATTGCAGCTACAAGCAGGACTGCAGCTTTTTGTGGATATTGAGGCACACAGTCCTCAAAGTGGGGAGAAGAGGAAAATAAACCCCCACATAGCAGTCACTGTGCTTCAGCAGTTATCCTGTTTTACCTGTCCTCCACACACGCCCCTGCCCCAGGGCATTAGAGCACACTCTGCTTCACTTGTACAGGTGCCTCATAGGAAATGTATATTGCTCAAAAAATACTTCAGAATGCATTTCCAACTGATCAGGACACACACACACACACGGAGCTATGATCACATCTAATGAGATTAACTAGAAGCCCTCAATATACAGCCCATATTAAAATGTCCCCAATTGCCTCAAAAATATTTTTAAAAAAATATATTTTATTGATTTTTCACAGAGAGGAAGAGAGAGGGATAGAGAGTCAGAAACATTGATGAGAGAGAATCATCAATTAGCTGCCTCCTGCAGGGAATTGTGCCCGCAACCAAGGTACATGCCCCTGACCGGAATCGAACCTGGAACCTTTCAGTCTGCAGGCCAACGCTCTATCCACTGAGCCAAACCGGTTCGGCTCAAATATTTTTTATGATTGGCTGGTATGAAGCAGCATTCAAAGTCTACATATTACATTTGGTTTTATAACTCTAAACCACCACCACCCCAATAATATCCAGTCTTCCTTGTCAGCCCCCTTTTTCCATGCTCTCAGTTTGTTGGAGAAACCAGATCATTTGCCTTTTAGATTGTATTACATTTTAAGTTTAGCTGCTTTGCTTCCTTATAATGTCATTTAAATTGTTTGTGTAACACCCCATACTGCCTATACACTGGTAGCCATATCTAGAGGCTTGATTAGATTAAAGTTAAGTTTTCTTGGCAAAAGTATTTCATAGGTAATGCTATGTGCTTTCTGTTGCATCATATCATAAGGCATCTAATGTCTGGTTGCCTCATTTTTGGTGATGTTCAAACTCATCAGTAGACTTAGGGATTGTCTACCTTATCCCTCCATTTGTAAAGGCCCGCACCAACCTCTCACCTGATGGTTTTAGCACCATTAAGGATTGCTGTCTAGATCCATTATTTCAATTTGGGTTGCAGAATGGTGATTTTCTAATTTTTATCAATCGTTTGCATTTTTTTTTTTTTTAAGTAGAATGCTAGAAAAAAAGAAACTTTTCAACTTTTTGGTTACCATGATAGGAAAGACAGGATAAATGTTAGATATTTTTTTCTCTTTATCAGTTTTCAGAATAATGAGTTGGTGTCCTATCAACCTCCTATGGTGACTAGTAAGATTTTATAGTATTATGAATTCCTGAGTTTTTATATACTTGATGTGTTTCCATCAAATGCAGTCAGACCTGTTAGGCCAGCAGAAACTTTGCCAGGTTGAACCCTGGGTCCTTGTGAGATAATCCTGTCTTTGTTGTTGTCCCTGCTTTCTAGGACAATCGGCTGTCCCAGCTCATCTTACATATTTCTTCCCTGGTCCTGGCATTAGCCATTTTCCCAAAGAACCCTACTTCCATTTGGGAGAGAAAAGTAGTCCTAAGTTTCTGAACATTTGAGGTCAAGCTTTCTTTCTCTTTCCCTACTCTCTTTCTTTTAAGGGTATACGAAGCATTAGTTTCCCATTATCCTAAAAAAATCTCTTGTGTCTGGAAAGTCTCAGACCTATTCATACTTTCTTGTAAAGCTCTGTATCTGAAATCCAATGTTATTGTTCTTGGTGAGGGAAAGGGCAAGGGAAAGCATCCACACCTGGCTGACTCACCTGTGAGGAGAGTCAGGCGAGCATTGGAGTGGCCTCTGGAACGCCTGAGCAGTGTGTGCTTTTGTCTCATTTCTTACCAGTGGGTGATTCTTTGAGGGTTTTTCTCTGCCACTCTCTGGAAATCTCCTTCTTTTGGTGGACAAGATCACTATACTTATTTTTTCTCTTGGGTGGCCTTCGGGTAAGTTGGTATTTACTGCTTGAAATTGAGTATCTTTTGTTTTCTTACCTTTCATTTGTAGGTGCCTAAGAAAAAAGCTAAGGGAAATAAGTCAGAAATTCGCTTCAACCAGCTGGTCGAACAATATAAGCAGAAATTATTGGGATCTTCTAAAGGAGTGCCCCTCGCAAAGAGAAGCAAGTGGTTTGACAGTTGATGCCAGCGGCTGGATGAGAGCGGGACTGTGCATTTCTTGGTAAAGCTCCCAGGCTCCTTCCCACCCCAGTGCCATTTACTGAGGGAGGACCCCCAGTGCACTGCCACTTGGTGGCGGGCTTCCTGGGCTGTGCTCATCTCGACTCTGTGTGGTTAGTTAACCGTGAAGAGAAATATCAGAAGAACATTGTGACACTTCTTGCTCATTATCCAGATTATCATATGAAATTGTGTTTGTAATTATTACCCATTTTAACTCTGTTTCTCAAATGGAAACAATTGTAAAATGCATTCTTGAGTGCTGAATTTTTAAGATGTATATTTTAAGTGTCTTCTGTAGATAAGGTATTTTGTGACTATTTGAATAACAGACTCTTATTTCTGATATATGTGAATCCTTTATTATTTATGAACTTTTTTATATTCCTAACTCTAATTCACTTACAGTCCTATATACTGCAGGAATTGATTAAGAAAGAGCAGAGAAAAATGATTTCCAACCTAATCTCTGAGGATGGGAGAAACTCGGAAAGTAATTGAGGGCAATGGGTCTGGCAGAGAGCAACATGTGATAATTATTTGCCAGATGAGTGGGTTATTGCTGGTAGTCGACAAAAAATCAGTTTGCAGTTGTCCACAGACACTAGCCTGGCTGGTGATAACCGGCATTTTCTATCATCAAACGCCTCCGCCTGAGGACTTAGAGAGGAAAGGGGGGGCAGAGCAGTGAGCTCGAGGCCTCGCCTCTAGTCTGACCGGCCTTTACCTAATGAGGGCCTTGAACCAGACAGACTCGGCGAGTCTTAGTTTCTTCATCTATGGGATGAGGAGTTCAACTAAAGGTTTTGTGTGATCCTTCCCAGCTCTAAACTCTTTTTCTGATTCATTCTTATGCGTGTTCATATTCTCTCTCAATTTAACTTCAGTGAAGACAGAGATGACTTCCATTACTTTTCAGAATTTATGGTGTCACAGAAGCTGAAAGGGATAGTGAATATTAGAGGGTTGAGGTTCAAAAGGATCATAGTAACCTGAAGAGATGAACTGAATCTGATAGGATGAAAATCACAGGGAGCATCATAAATTCCCTCCTTGGGTCCAAAAACCTTATTGCACAGGTTCTGGTGGGAGAGTCTGGGGCAGGCGATTTTGCACTGGAGACACAACGTGGCTACCACAATGCAATAGGACCGGTAGGCTGTGTTAGTGGAAATGGGACGTCTCGGTGAGTTGCTAGTTCTCTGAGTGACCAGACCACACCTGTAAGGCATGTAATGATGAAGTTAGCCAAGGAAGTAAAAATGTCAGATGGAAACTAAACTGATCATGAGTTGGTTGTTGTTGAAGTTGGTCATGGGTAAATAAAAGATTTGTTATACTATTATCTCTGCTTTTGTGAACATTTCAACTGGTACTGACCTGCTTGAGAATTCTTGCAGTGTATTAGCTGTTGGTAGAGCCTAGGAGGGTATAAGGGGCAGATGAGTAAAAGTCACAAGGAATCAGGTTTGGACACGGTATCAGGAAGAACTAATGCAGGTGGGGCCTCCACTGGGGCATGAGTCCCACCTCTGAAACAGCTAAGTGTGGGCGTAGTAATCTGTGATGTTGTCCAGGGGATTCCAGGACCAGGCGATTGGGCTAAAGGAGGTGGTAAGTATCAGTCAGCTCGTTATTATTTGGCCCCAAGGTGGCCCAAAATATGCCTCACCCCAGCCCTGAGACCCCTTTCAAGAGAAAACCGGATCATCATGCCAGGTTTCTGATCTCACGGACCACCGGTTGGCGACCGCTGCTCTATGCAGTATACTTCATATACTTGTTCTCATTAAGTCTGGGCCATGGTTGAGATGGTTTAGCTCTTGTTTAAACCCTCCAGTGGTTTTCATCTCACTTTTTAAAAAATTGAGGTGTAATTGACATACATTATTACACCCCACTAATTTCTTTTGTAACTGGAAGTTTGTATTTTTTTACTTCACACATTTCATGTACCACCCTCCCCCTAACAACTACTAATTTGTTCTTTCTACCTTTGAACTTGATTTTTCTTGTTTGTTTCTTTAAGATTCTACATATAAGTGAGAACATATTGTATTTGTCTTTCTCTGGCTTATTTGACTTAGTAGGGTCCATCCATGTTGTCACAAAGAGCAACATTTCATTCTTTTCCATGGATGGATATTATATACTAGAGGCCCGATGCAAGAGTAGTCCTTCCTTCCCTCGGCTGCTGGCATCGGCTTCCCTCTGGTGCCCGGGACCCGGGCTTCCCTCGCAGCCCCCACTTCATCCAGAAGGACATCTGGTCTAATTAGCAATTATGCTTTTATTATTACAGGTACAGGTCACATTTTCTTTATCCATTCATTTATTCTTATCTCACTGTGATTGAAATTTCAATTTTCCCCCAAAGCATGCAATGTCCTAGGTTCTCCAGCCTCTGTCATCTCCCCTACCTCATTTTTATCCACTCTTGACCTTATATTCATTTTTGGGCACACAGACCTTCCTTCAGTTCATGTGACTTTTTGCCACCTCAGATCAGAGCTTTTGTATTTGTTTTCTTGGCCTGGAGAAATATTCACTCGGATCTTTTGCTTATGGCTCAAATCTCCACTGCCTGGCCACTGCCTCCCAGAGCTCTTCCCTGACTAAAATAGCACTTTTCCATCCCTCCTCTCTGTCCTACCTGCACAGAATCCTATTATCCTGCTCATTACTGTCTTTCTAGCACTCATCTCTACCTGAAACTATTTGTTTCCCCTGCTTGCTTGTTTTTGAGCCTTAAGTTTCATGAAATTGTGAGAGGAACTTAATCTCTCTTGTTCAGTCATGTAGACACAGCATGTAGAATTGAGCCTGGCACATAGAAAGTATTGAGTAAACTTTTTTCTTTTTTGAATGAAAAAATAAGGGGGCAAAGGCAGACACAGTACTCAGTAGGCCAGAGAAAGAGTTAAATATAGCCCAAAGTTCTTCATTCCTTAGTCCAGCCCTGGTGCTGTAATAAATGATGCTTTCTTCAGAACTATTGCTGACCCAGGGATATGGCTGTTTCATTGCACTGTCTTGGGAAACAAATGAATGCTCCACAATGCCCTTAATTGGTTTAAAGATGGATAAAACAGGGAGAAGTAGACAGGGGCTTTCTCTCCAGTTACCCTGAGACAGTGTGACTTAGGGAGTTTGAAATGTTCTTGCAATAACTTGACAATACATCTTCCCCCGTCTGTCCACTGTGGAGGGAGTAAACTGCTTTATTAAGGTTATACACGGAATAGTCACACCCTGCCTGTCAGCTGACCTGTTTTCCCTTGGCCAGCTCAGTCTGTTCACCACTTTTCCCCCTAATATACAGATACCTATGAATTAACATTCAAAAATACATTCTTAACAGTTAGGATAGATGAAAATTAGTGTTCCTTCAGATAACTTTGCCAGATTTTCTTAAATCTAGATATTCTGTTAGCTTCAGCAACCCGGGATGTTTGAAACATTCAACTGCTTGGAAAGCGAGTGCACGGTTCTTCTAAAATAATGATAGGACAGCCCTGGCCAGGTGGCTCGGTTGATTGGAAGTCGTTCCGTATACCAAGAGGTTGTGGGTTCGATTCCTAGTCAGAGCGCGTTACAGGAGGTAACCGGTTAATGTTTTTCTCTCTCTCCCCCTTCCTCTCTCTCTAAAATCAATAAAAACCTATTCTCAGGTGAGAATTTTTAAAAAGAGTGATAGGACAAACGATCCACCGGATTCTCAACAAACCAGGTTCCTTGTGTGGTGTCCTCCTTTGGCACACCTGACTGTTACCGGGGAAGCTCCATTTACCTTGCCTGGGCAACACGGATGCGAGCAGAGCTATGCTTGCTTACTTGCTTTAGAGCCTGAAGTTTCATAAAATGGAGTTTTCTGAATTAAACATGAAGGTGGAGGTACAGACTGCTTGGTTAAAAAAAAACACCACCAGTAACCAACATTTTTGTTAGCATCCAAGACTGAAGACCATCAGAAAAAACGATCAAGTTTCAGTAGTGTTTTCCTGTTTGGTTACACAGTAGCCTGGCTCAGACACATTTCTTTTAAACAAAGAATCTTAAGGGCTGTGTGCTGGCCGTTCCTTTGCGGGCGTGTTTATGTGGTTTTTGGCTACCAGGTAGTTTTGAAGAACTGCTCCCTGCTCTGATTCGGGATGTACAGCCCCCTTCCTTGGAGTTAGCCTGCAGCTGTTCTTCTACTGTCTGCAAAGGCCCACCACTTCTTTCGTTTGTTCTTGCCTTGAAAAGAGGTTTTCCAACTAAAAATTCAGAACCCAGAACCTCAAGGCCCCAGTGACCCCCTTCTCACCATGTATGTGGCCTTCAATCATCTGAGGTCAAGTACGCCACAATGAGAGCCGACCACCCAGGATCTTACCCTCCGCTGACTCAGGTCCTAGTCCTCTGCTCAGCACCCCTGTGACTGACTCCCTTTTTGGGAAGTGACTGACTGGTATCGGCCAATTTTGACATAGAAACTCTGCCCGTGTGACCTGGGAGGTTCCTGAGCGCCTTGGTAGACTGTTCATGGCAGTAGCCACAGCACTGGCCTGTGAGGATGCCCAAGACAAGTGTGCATTTCCATTTGTCTCAAACGGTGTCAGCTCCTGCTTTCTCCCTCTCAGCTCTAACAGGCGCTTGAAGGACCAGGATTGGGTTGCTTTGTTTCTCTCGGGCCAAGCAAAGACTTCCTTTTGCCCAAGGTTGACCAGCTGAGATGTTACCCGCCTGTGTGGGTTTGTTTTGCTCCTGTCACTTCCTTCCCAGAAGTAGTTGCAGAGTTAATTACCTCAGTGGCCCAGCCACAGGTGAGTAACGGGTACCTCTGTAATTCCTCTGGCTTCTGATTCTGAACTGGCGTTTGGCTGCAGACAGGCCTCTGCGCTTGTGGAGGAATACACTGGGAGGAATGTGAGAGACAGGGCCGACGGAGCCCGGAAACCAATTCTGAGAAGAAAACTGCAGAGTCACTGAAACTTCTTGGACCGCCTCCAAGTGGAGCATCTTGATAGATGGTGAATCCAGTTTTCTTGGTCTGGTCCATGCTGCCCAGCGCCAGCTGCCTTTTATCAGACCAAAGAGTCACCCGGAAATCTCCCTCACTGGCCACTTGACAGAAGGAAAGTCCTCTCTGTCCTTGAGGGCAGCAACTATATTTTATACTTTTCAACACAGTTTGCAGTACTTAGCAATGATTTACACATAGTAGGAGATCATTTAATTCCATTGAACTCGCTGAAGACCATCTGTCCCAGGACTGAGCTGGGCTGGTGAAGGACAACAGAGCCATTTCCTGAGGTAATGTGTGTGGAAGGACCGCAAAATACAAAGTGATAGAGAAAGAAAAAAAAACTGCTGGTCATGGTCCCTTGAACACACCACCTGTGTTCTTTCTGCACTGCCTGTCTGTATGGATTTATCTGTCTCCACTCAGGTGCCATCCAAGCATTCAAGTTCAGGCTCAAGGCCATTTCTCCCTGGGGACCTTAATCATCCCAGGGCCATATGATCCCTCTCAGTCCCTGACACACTTCCTGGCTGGCATCCACTCAATTGATAGATAAAGGTGACTTGTAGGGTTTGTCTCCCCAAGTAGACTGTGAGCCCCCTGATGGCAACAACTCCCTGTAATGCCAGTCCCAGGCCTGGCACATGGCCTTCCTAGTAGTTGTTTACTGAGGAGGAGAAGGAGGAGGAGGAGGAGGAGGGAGATACTAGTAACTAGACCAGCGTCTGCTGCAGCGATCCAACCTGTCATTTTATGTGTTTCCACTTGCTCTTTTTTCTTACTCAGCTTCATTCCTCATAATAAGGGCTCAATGTCAGTTCATCTCACTCCCCTTTTCATCTTCCCTGCACTGTCTGGGCCTCAGTCCACCAGCAACTTCCCTCAGATGTTGCTTAATCCTTCTTTCGGCCAGAGTCCATCCCATCCTGGTCCAGCCCTGCTGCCCGAGGGACCCCGGGAGAGACTCAGCTGCAATTTAAAGGCTGTGTGTGCAGAAAGCCTGTTTGTGAGAGACTGATTCTCACGTGTCCCCTTCCCACTGTCAACCTCTCTCCATTTGTCCTTCCCTTTCTTCTCTCCTGGGTTTGATGCTGCACCGCTCGAACTTTTCAACCAAAGGATACTGAAGCATTGTGCTTCTGATGAGGTTCCCCTCCTAATGCTCCTGCAGGAAAAGTTGCTGGCTTTGCATTCTTCTAGCCCACGTTGGGGAAGGCTGGCACCTCAGATGGGGGGGAGTCCAGAACAGTGTTCCTGTACTGTGTACAACGAGAGGACGGGATTCAGGCACACCCTTCTAATAAGATAACATGATATGACTTATAATAATAGACATACAGTGTATCTGGTCTTTGCCAGGAGAACCAACCATGAAATTAGAAGATTGGAACTTTCAGTCCCACCCTCTGATAGGAGGAGAGAAGGCCTGGAGGTTGAACCAATCACCAATGGCCAATGAGTTAACCAATCAGGCCTATGTAATAAAGCCTCCATAAAACCCCAAAGGACTGGTCCGGAGAGCTTCCAGCTGGTGAGCAGGTGGAGACTGGGGGAGAGACTGGTGCCCCTGGAAAAGTATGGAAGCCCATCCCTCGTCCTATGCATCTCTTCCATCTGGCTGTTCCTTCTATAATAGCCCAGTAATCTAGTAAGTAAATGTTTGAGTTCTGTGAGCTGTGCTAGCAAATTACCCCAGCCCAAGGAGCACAGATGACAACCTGGCTTGGCAGTTGGCGGGGACAGTCTTGTAGGACTGAGCCCCTTAACCTTTGGGACCGGACCGTATCTCCAGGTAGATAGCACTAGAATTGAGTTGAGCTTAGGACACCCAGATGGTGTGGGAGAATTGCTTAGAGTGTGTGTGGGGAGACAGGAGGGGGGCCTATACATCGGAATTGAATGCAGAATTGTGGTTGACGTCAGAATGAAAGATAATTTACTTTTAAAAGCATGCCAGCCCTGGCTGGTTTGGCTCAGTGGATAGATTGTCTTTTCTGGGCTTGATTCTGGTCGAGGGAAAATGCCTTGGCTGTGGAGGCCATCAACTGATTTGTTTCTCTCTGTCTCTCCCCCTCCCTTCCACTGTCTCTCTTAAAAAACACACCAAAAACCAATGCAAAAATATCCTCGGGTGGGGACTAACTAAAATAAATAAATAAAAGCCCGTCAACAAACATCCCCCTCCAGTAGCACAGTGACCATCAGTTGCCAGAGTAAGCAAAGGTGGCCAGCCCTCAACACCCTCAGCTTCGAGACAGGGTTCTGGGAAGCAGAGCAGACTGCTTCAGAGGTGAGTAACACCACAAGTTAAATGATGAACAACTTAGAGGCCGAGCACTCGGGCCCCTTCCCAGCCACCTGAATTCTGAAAGCGCCCTCTCTTCAAATCGGACCCCAGCCCCTCCTCAGCTGGCAGGCAGACCGATGACTACAATCTGCAGGTGCAACTGAGGCCCAGACAGGGAAGGAGCAGGGGATGGACCCGAGTCCTCTAACTCCCAGGCCAGTGCTCTGTCCTCCTCTGATCTCAGCTGCCCCGTGACCTTACGCCTCGGGGCCTCAGTTTCTCCACTGGTACAAAAGAGAGTTTCCTGAAGGAGCACGGGATCCCCTTGCCTCGCTTCTCACCAGCTCCCGGATGACGTGGCCCAGAGGAGTCCGTGGCTATGGAGAGGGGCAGGATCACAGCCACAGACTCTGGATCAACAGTCAGGTCTGGATAACAATGGGGCTTGGGGCTGCCAATCAAGCCCAGCCTGGGACCTGGGCCTTCCTGAGGCCGTTCCGGGGCTGTGAGGCAGTCCTGGGACCCGGAGCCTCTCCATCCCTTGGGAGAGACCCGGGGAGTGAGTGGGGCAGGGGTGCTGGGCCCCACCATGTCCCTCCTGGCTTTCACCTTTTTACCAGATGAGGGCAGCCCGGCTGTTGGAGAAGCGGGCGCAGCCTGCCTGGGACAGGGGCTCTGGCTGTGAGGGCTCCGTCCAGGTCTGCAGAGTGGAGAGCGTGTGGCCCCGTGATGGGTCTGAACGCTGCTCATGTCCAGTGAAGACTGGCCGAGCAGGGCGTCTTCAGAGCCCTTTTCCTGTCTTCTCTCGGGTGATCTTGGCGACAATTCCGGCAATGGGGCCCACCCGTTCTCACAGCGGATGGAAGCAGAACGCCACCCTCCTAAGAACCCTTGGCTGCTTGGGTTAGGACCAGAGCCGGGCTCCAAGCTGGCCCAAGCTCTGTCTCTGGGGCCTATTTAGGAACTCGCTTGTATCTGAAAATACTTTTTCCAGTTACACCAAATGTTTTCAGGGTAAAAAATTGTTTCTCTTTTCACGTTACATGGAAAGAAAAGGGAGGACATTTTTTCCCTCTCACACATCCTTGGATGACAGTGACACTTTTTTTTTTTTAATATATGCTTTTATTTATTTCAGAGAGGAAGGGAGAGGGAGAGAAAGGAACAACAATGATGAGAGAGAATCATTGATTTGACTGCCTCCTGCATGCCCCCACTGGCTGCAACCCGGGCATGTGCCCTGACCCGAATTGAGCTGTGACCTTCTGGCTCATAGGTCAACACTTAACTGCCGTGAAACCTTTTAAAGTTTCCTTCATGTAACCGATAATGCAAAGTTTTCATAATGAATTATTAACAAAAAAAAATTAACTCCTTTCCTTGACCAATTCTTCCACCCCTAACCCCAAGGTGCAAAAGAAACCAGTGATCACATATTTTTGTAGTGTTTTTATTTGCCCCTCTCTGACTCCCCTGTGCCATCGGTGCCCAGGTCTGCCATATACATAACAATGGGTGAAAAGAGGGTGGAGCTGTGAGTGCATTTATGTTGTGACTTCCTTGGCAGTAGCCAGAGCCCCGCCCACACCTTGGCTTTGCCTTGGGCTTGCCAACGCCCAGAGGCTGCGCTGGCTCTGCTGGGTTTTATAACGGCCTTCCTTTCCTGGAATTTGCAGACATCCTCATTCCCTGGAGGTCAGACAAAGGCTATTTATTTTCCATAGTTATGAAAACCTCTGGGGAGAGCTATGGCAATTTGACGAGGGCTGTTAAAGGGATATTAGGATTGAGCAGTCTGTGGCTGCTCAGGAAATCACAGACCTTTGCTTCCCTGCCTGCGGGGCCAGCTGCCAGCGGGGTGCTCCTGCCCCCGCAGCCATCTGTGTGTGGGTGCAGCTGGCCCCGGGGGAGGACCCTCTTCCTCATCCTCCCGGGAGGATGGAGCCGGGTGCTCTGCCCTCAAATTCCTGCAGCGGCTGACACTGCTGAGCACACAGTGTGTGGGGGTGGGCTAAGGACCATCTCGTTAAGTAAAATGCGTGTCCCTGTCCCCACACCCAGAGGCCCAGATGAGGACGACGGAGGCAAAGCTGGAGGCAGGCAAGAGGTCCCTCTCCCTCCCCTCCCAGACCTTCTGGGACAGGAGACTTACACCTCCCAAATCACCCGCCCCTGTTTACCAAGCTCAGAACACTCCCTTCCTCAGGGATTAGGCTGATTCTAGTCCCCTCTGCACACCCAGAGCGCTATCGGTGTTCCCTCAGCGGCGGTGCCACTGCAAGTCTATTTCTGGTTTTTGTCCTTCCTCCTCGGTACAAGCTGCAGGAGGGTGGGTGGGGTGGGTTGTCTGTCTGTCTGCCCAGGCCCAGGGCATACTTGGGAAGGGATCAGCCACTTAAATAATTAGGAGCGTGATCTCCATGTGACACCCAGCAGCCGTGGAGGTACAGGGTGGGGTGGGGTGCGGGGAGGTGCCTGTACTTCCAGGAAGTACAAACGTCCCCAGGAGTGGAGGGCTGCACGCCTGGGCCGGGCCGGCCTCTGCGGCTCCCGAGGACTGACTTACCCAGGGCGTCTGGGCTGGGGCACCTCCATGAGATTCAGACAATGCAGAGTCCTAGCAAGGGCTCCGTGTCCTTTCCCAGGGAGGCAGTGAACCATTTGAATCCTTTCATGTGGGTGAGGGACACAAGGAGGAGAGCCAGAGAAAAGCCAGGTCAACTCCCAAGAGATTTTAAGTTCTGGAGGGCAGGAAGCACCGAGATATATGCTACTACGTGATGGATCTTGAAAACATTATGCTAAACGTCTCAGTCCGTTCCAGCTGCTGTAAGAGAATAGCATTGACCGGGCGGCCTACAAACAATAGAAATGTGTTTCTCACAGATCTGGAGGCTGGGAAATCCACATCATGCCTCCAGCAGGTTCGGTGTCTGGCGAGGACCAGCTTCCGGGTCCGCAGCCATCATTTCTCTGTGACCTCACCTGGCTGAAGGAGCAAGGGTCCTCTCTGGGCACTCATCTCATTCAGGAGGGCTCCACCCTAGTGACCTAATCACCGCCCACAGGCCTCGCCTTCCAACATCATCGCCTTGAGGTCAGGATTTCAACAAATGAATTTGGGTGAGTGACATCAACATTCAGTCCATTGCACTAAGTGAAATAAGCCACAAAAGAAAAATGTATAATTCCACTGATAGAAGGTACCTAGAGTTGGCAAATTCACAGAGACAAAAAGCAGAATACAGGTCACCAGAGGCTGGAGGGAGGGGGCAAGGGGAGTTATTGTTAAATAGGTATAGGGTTCCAGTTTGGGGTGATGGAAAAGTTCCTGAAATAGATTAATGGTGATGCTTACACAACATTGTGAATGTACTTAATGCCAGCGTATGTACATTTAAAAATGGCATGTTTTATATTATATATATTTCACCACAATACAAAAGAATTAAAACCACCCATAAAATCACACTGTCCAGGAAAGATAAATGTTTTGACTGGTTTCAATCCTTTTCCTTCCCTGTAGGTATGTTTTCTAAAATTTGGTTTATAGCACACATATAATAGCAAGCTTTGTAGTTTTACATTTTTATTGTGAATAGTTTCCGTGTCTTTAAATAGATTGAAGTCACTGCCTTTAATGGTTGCATAATTTAACATTACATGGTTGTGCAGCAATTACTCTTTTTTGAGTTGTTTCTAATTTGTCATTACCATAACCTAGAGGCCCAATACACAGAATTTGTGCATCGGTAGGGTCCCTAGGTCTGGCCTTTGGTTAAGACTGATCTGTAGGGCGATCTATAGGGTGACTAGTGGGCGGCTGAAGGCCCCCACTGGTACCATCCTTGGCCGGCCTGGCACCACCTGCTTGCTGGCCCCACCCCTCACTGCTGCCACCACCACCAGTTGCCCCCTTAATGGGGTGACCAGAAGGCTGATGGGGGGGGGCGGGCTGCTGGTACCCACCTTGGCTGGCCTGGGGCCTGCAGGCTGGGGGAAGCTCCTGCATTGAGTGTCTGTCCCCAGGTGGTCAATGCATATCATAGCAACTGTTTGTCCCTCCCTTTCGTCGATTTGCATGTTAGGCTTTTATTATATAGGATAATGCAATGATGAACATCTCTGTACATAAATATTTGCCAATGTTTTAATTGCTTCTCTAAGATATACTTTTAAGAGGATAATTACTTGGTTAAAGGTATGGGTTTTTTTAAAGTCTCTTTATACCTAGCACCAGATTGCATTCTAAAAAATGTAGACATTTGTATTTCAACAGTATTATGGAGGGGAAACCATTTTTACTGCACCCTTATATTAAGCACTATCAGATAAAATATCACTAATTTGAAAAGCAAAAGTTATAATTTATGAGAACTTGATTACTAATGAGATTAAACATTTTTTTAATGTTTACAGTCACGTGCATTCTGTGAGTTGTCTGTTCCTGGTCTCCACCCATTTTTCTTTAGAGTTTTCCTTATATATTAAAAATAATGGTCACTTGTCATTTTGTAGGAATTACATCTCCCAGGTTGCTCTTCACTTTAGTTTTGGGAAAGCAATTTTTAATGTAAGTTCAAGGTTTAAAAAACAAGCAAACAAACCTGGAGGCTGGTGATAACTGGGCTGTGCTCACACGGACATCTGTGGGGGAGGAAGGACCCTTTCTTGCCTCTTCAAGCTTCTGGTAGCCCCAGGAGGTCCTTGGCTAAAGCTCCCATCTGTCTTCACCTTCAGTCTTCCTCCTCCTCCTCCTCTTCTTCCTCCTCCCCTTCTCCTTCTTCTTCTATATATTTTTATTGATTTCAGAGAGGAAGGGAAAGGGAGAGATAAAAACATCAATGATGAGAGAGAACCATTGATCAGCTGCCCTCTGCATGCCCCCCCCCCCCCCCTAGGGATTGAGCCTGCAACCTGGGCATGTGCCCTTGACTATAATTGAACCCTTCAGTCTACAGGCCCACACTCTATCTTATCCACTGAGCCAAACTAGCTAGGGCCATGCACAGTCTTCTTGTAAGGACACCGGTCACAGTCAGTTAGGGGCCTGCCCTATTCTAGTATGACCTTATCTTAATTAGTTATATCCACAAAAATCCCATTTCCAAATTAGGTCACATTCTGCAGTGCTGGGGGCTAGGGCATCAACACATTTCTCCCCTCAAAGGATATAATGCAACCCACAAAAACTCTTTCATCACCTGGAATCTATTTGGATGTGTGTTGTGAGAGAGGGCATCATTTCTCCCCCCTCCGCCCCCACCGCCCCAAATGGTTAACCAATTTTCTCCATACCATTTGTTAAATAATGTGGCCTCTCTGACAGGAATTTGATAATGCCTTCTTTGGACACTAGATTCTTGCACATTAACTTCTGCTTGTAAGTATGACCCAGACACGTGTATGCTAACTCTCGCACTAGGACTAACTGGTTTCGTTATTTTAGCTTTGTTGTATATGCAGTATCTGGTAGGGCCAAAATTCCTCCTTATTCATCTTCAAATATTTTTCTTAGCTATTCTTACCTATGTGTCTCTTCTGCTGAACTTCAGAATAACTCTAACAGGACAATCAGTGGGTCCGTGCTGCCTGTGAGCCAATGAAGCAGAGTCAGGGTTGAATCGTATATGAGCGTTTACTCCAGTACTGCCGCCAGCGGTATGGGAGAGCAGCAGGTCACCCACAAAAATCCACTCTGCCCTCCCCATAAGCCGGCTGCTCATATCGGGTAGAAGGACAAAGATTGCAAGGGGATGTAGGCAAAGGGTATGCCAAATAGGCAGTTTATAGTAATACAGGCTGGAGATTTGCAAAGGCCTATGGGTGTGCAAAGGCTGGGGCGGGGAGAGGGGTGTCTTCAAATGGCTTGTGATATGCAAAGGGAAGAGGGCCTTCAAAGGGCTGAGGGCTCTGGTTTCTGCAAATGAGGTTGTTAATTTCCATGATAGCAGGCAGCTCCGGACGGGGAGTAGGAGCTGCATTTCCAGGTGAGCTCCCAGGTCCCAGGGGCAGCTCCCAGCCAGGTTAGAACGCGCCTTCTTTAATCAGAACAAAACAGTCACTGTCAACAGAACATGGATAATATTTCTTACCATTAGAGCTGGCCCCCAACATTCTATTTCTGTTCCTATCATGACTGGCATGCTTAACAACAACTCTGAACTTTAATTGGACTGTGTTAAATCTACAGCTTAGCTTTGCAGCATATTCAGTCTTTCTGTTTAGGAACATGGCATGCCTTTCCAATCTAATTAATTATCCCATGTGTTCAAGGGAGTTAACAAATTTTTAAGATAGAGGTTCCCCCCCCACCCCATTTTCCACATTTGTCAGTAAAGCCTATTCTAGGTATTTTCGTTATTGTTGTTGCTATTGTGACTCTGCTCTGTGCTCCCCCATCCCTCCCACCCTCATTATATTTCCTAATTGGTTATTGCTAGTTGATGAGGAGGCTACTGAATTTGCATATAGCTACTTCATTAAATTTGCCTGTTAGTTCTAATAGCTTTTCAATTTATTCTTAGAGGTTCTCAGGAGCCTTTTGCTCAAACCAATTCAAATGAATAATTAACTCTCCAGCTGAATCAATGACCTTTCCAAAATCATGTCTCCTATAAATGTGGGAGTTTGGCTGGAGGAGACTGCTGCTTAAACGCAGTGTGGATAGGGACCTGGGAAAGCTCTGCAGCCTCCAAGAAGCTTATGTTCTTTAACTCATAGTTTCATTGCTCAAAATCTGTCCTTAGAGAAAAGTGATCAGACGATGGACCAAAGAATTTAGGTGTCAGGATATATTGCAATGTGTTTTTTTAAAACTTATTTATAGGAATATTTAAAATAATAATACTGTTGAAACCGGTTTGGCTCAGTGGATAGAGCGTCGGTCTGCGGACTGAAAGGTCCCAGGTTCGATTCCCGTCAAGGGCATGTACATTGGTTGTGGGCACATCCCCGGTAGGGGGACGTGCAGGAGGCAGCTGGTCGATGTTTCTCTCTCATCAACGTTTCTAGCTCTCTATCCCTCTCCCTTCCTCTCTGTGGAAAATCAATAAAATATATTTAAAAAAAATAATAATAATACTAAATTTTAAGAAAAAGCAAACAATAAAGAAACATCAACATCATCATCATCATCATCATCATAGCAGATAACTCTTTCTAAGCGTACTCTGGGCTAAGTAGCTCTAAATCCTTTTACATGCACTCACTCATTGCATCTTCACACTAAGAGCTAAGGTATGTCATTATCTCCAATGTTTGGTTTACAAAGGAGGAACTGGGAACACAGAGTGGTTAAGTTAACAGCCCAAGGCCTCTCAGCGGGTGAGCATCAGAGCCAAGACTTGGCCCCAGAGCCCGATGCAGAGCCAGGGCACCTAGCATGATGCCACAGGCATCAATATGTTATTTTGAATAAATACATGGCTAGCTATATGATAACACTTTAATAAATATATTTTTAATTGATTTCAGAGAGGAAGAGAGAGGATGCTAGAGATGGAAACATCGATGATGAGAACCATTGGCTGCCTTATGCACGCGCCCCTGCAGGAGATGGAGCCTGCAATCCAGGCATGTGCTCTGACCAGGAATCTAACTGTGACCTCCTGGTTCATAGGTTGACGCTCAACCACTGAGCCACACAAACCAGGCATATGATACCACTTTTGTAGTAGTCACCGTTCTCCAGAGGAGATTATTAATCTATTTATCAATCAATTGATCAATTGAGATTTCCCAGTATTACGAACAATTGGCTCATGCAAATATGGAGGCTGAAAGTCCCATTGGCTGGCATGTGTAAGCTGGAGCCCCAGGAAAGCCAGTAGTGTCATTCAGTTCAAGTCTAAAGGCCTGAGAATCAGGGAACCAAGGGAGTAAATCTGGGCTGAGGGCAGAAAGTGAGATGAGATGTCCCAGCTCCTGCAGAGAGGCAGAAAAAAGGTGCAAATTCCTCCTTCTGCCTTTTGTTCAGTTCAGGCCCTCAGTGGCTTGGATGATGCCCATTGACACTGGGGAGTGCACTTCACTGAGTCCACTGATTCAGATGTTACTCTCACCTGGAAACACCCTCACAGACACACACAGAAGTGAGTTCAAGCAGGACACCCATGACCAGTCACGGTGACGTGTAAAATGAAATGAACCATCATCTTCAGTC
This sequence comes from Vespertilio murinus, assembly GCA_963924515.1. Lineage (NCBI taxonomy): Eukaryota > Metazoa > Chordata > Mammalia > Chiroptera > Vespertilionidae > Vespertilio > Vespertilio murinus. The sequence goes on from OZ004712.1 coordinate 57,794,596, forward strand.
TTTGAAACCACATTTGTAGGGAAAGGTTTATCCTCCACCATCATGGGAAACAAGCACCACACGAAGTTCAAAAGTACGTCTTATCTCAGCGATGTACAGGCGACGCCTGGAGACAATACGGCCAGTTTCACTATTGGTTGCCTCTGGGTAATGGACCATTCGTCATTGTTTTCCAACTTCTTTATGTTTTCTGCACTTTTCATGTTTTCTACAATGAGTATATACGTACCTGGAAGCGAATAAAACCCGAGGGCTCGGGCACTACTGGAATCCTTGCTGCCAGAGGAGTCTGTGCAGGGGTCGCCTCTGGCCCCCACCACCTGGACGGCCTCTTCCGGGAGACCCTCTGCTGGGGCAGTGACCCCATGCCCTCCTCAGTGTGGGTAGCTCCCTCAGATGGGAGAATCCAGCTGCCGCAGGGCCAGAAGTCTTCCTGGGACGGAGGCACTAGGGGTCCAATCACATTCCCCCAGCTATGCCCCACCCCGGAAGATAACAAGGAGGGGTATGAGAACAGGATCTTGACATCCTCTGCCGTCCTCTGCCCTTTCTCTCGGCCCACAGCTCCAGGTGTGTGCCAGGAGCTGTGAGGAGCCCTCTGGGACAGCACCTGGGGAAGAGGAGGAGGCACAGCCCAGTCTCCTGTTGGAGGCTGGGGGCTGGAGGTTGGGGGGGGGGGGGAAGGAGAGTAGAGGGAGGCATGGGGACGGGGCTGCGGATGCCGATCGGCAGGGGAGGCCCTGCCGTGCCCCTTCTGCTAGCGGGCCTCCCTCAAGGTGAATTCTTGTGGCCCCCTCAGCAAGGTCTGGGCTTGTTTGGCCTCTAGACTGTCCCTGGGTAGCCAGGGTGAGTTGCCAGGAAAAATCGGTGGCAATAGAACTCCCTGGATTCCCAGAAGTAAGGCCAACAGGTAGAATCAATAAAATAGAACCCATACCCTCTTTTTCAAATCCCCAAGCACAGTTAAGAACCAAATACCTCTGATTCTCCCTTTGGTTCTCTGGCCACAAACATCTACCTTGACTAGAGAGAAAAAAAGGTGTGGACAGTTTTAGAGTCTCCTGGACCCCACTCTTAGATCAACAAGTACGAGTAGAGATGGTTCAATGTGTCAAAGGGACAGCCAAATCGGAAAGAGATCCCCCCCCCCCCCGCCCCTCAAGCTAGATTGTGGGGCGTCAGTGGCTGTGCACGGTGAGGGTGAGGTCTTCTCTTGGCCATTTCCAGCCCTGGGGCTGGGGCAGGTGAGCCGGCTTCCAGGCCTGGAGGGAGGACTTGCTCCCAAAGGGAGCACTGCAAGGCCTGCCCTGGGCCCAGAGGGAGAGGGAGCGTCAGGCCTCACGTAGACGTCAATGAGTGCCTTTCTCCCTTTCCCCTCCCTCCTGTCCCAGTCCGCCACCAGGCAATGGCATTGCCATTCTACCCTGGCTGCCCACCCTGACATTGGGGCCGATGGGTGCATTTAGGCCCCAAGACTTTTTTTTTTTTTTAAACAAACATTAGTGGTCTTCCTAATGCCCAGTTACTGAAGACATAATACTAAGATTTCTGTCTGAGGGCAGGGTGCAGTCACTGCAGTATTAGTGCCTGTAGTGTTAGTGCCTGTAGCATGTAGTGCCTGTAGCATGTAGCGCCTATAGTGTTTAGTGCCTGTAGTGTTTAGTGTCTATAGTGTTTGGTGCCTGTGGTGTTTAGTGCTTGTAGAGTTTGGTGCCTATAGTATTTAGTGACTGTAGTATGTAATGCCTGTAGTATGTAATGCCTGTAGTGTTTGGTGCCTGTAGTGTTTAGTGCCTGTAGTGTTTAGTGTCTGTAAATATTAGTGCTTGTGTTTAATATCTGTAGTATTTAGTGTCTGTAGCATTTAGTATCTGCAGTATTTCGTGCCTGTATTTAATATCTGTAGTATTTAGTGCTCGTATTTAGCATTGGTAGTATTTAGTGTCTGTAATACTTATTTATTTATATATCTATTTATTTACTTTAATTTTTTTCCAGCCTGAATTTATTTCTACTTAAAAATGCTCAAGAGACGTTAACAAGGCCCAAAGGTATCCATGTTTAATTTAAGATCATGCCGAGGTGTCCTCCGGTTTCTGCTTCTCTGAGGCACCAATGTAAGCCTTGTTAATGAGATACCCCGATCGTTCCTGCTGGATCGTGGCGATTCCCTGTGACTCGCAGAATCTTTCATAAATGGCCGTCAGGTTAGAACAGTGAGACACACAACACCAGAGATAACCACGAAACGCCTGCAGATGCTGCCTGAATATGCTTTCTGTCTTATTCTTCGTGACCAGGCCCAGTGAGGATGGATTTGAGCAGCAGAGATCAAGACGAGCGTCACCTGCAAAGACAGGCATTCAATGCAGCTCTTTCCGAACAGAAACCGGCAAACACCCTTCAAGGCAAAACACCCAGAGTCCATGATATTTAATATCTGTGATATTTAATGTCTAAGTGCTTAGAGTCTTTAAGCATTTAGTGTCTGTGGTATTTAGTATCTGTAGTATTTGGTGTCCGCAGTATTTAGTGCCTGTAAGTACTTAGTATCTGTGGTATTTAGTATCTATAGTCTTTAGTGCCTGTATTTCGTGTCTGCAGCATTGGTGCCTATATTTAATATCTGTAGCATTTAGTGTCCATAATACTTAGCTTCTGTAGTGTTTAATGTCTGTAAGTGTTTAGAGTCTTGAAGTATTTAGTGTCTGTAGCATTTGGTGCCCGGGGGATGCAGTGGCCACAGCACTGGGAGACTGCTGTGTTTGGCATCCATCACTTTTAGTGGGCATGGCGCTTAGTGGCTGTGGACTTTGGTGATCTTCTGGAATTCGGTGATTAAGGATGTGCCCCGAGCTTCCTTTGCTGCCTCTGAGCAAACTGCCCTCCCAGCAGTTCTTGGGCCTGCCCTGTCAGTTCCGCGGCTCCTTGGGCCCCTGTCCTCTGCTCATAAGCAATTTTTCAGTCCCTTGGCACGGCTTCATGTAAAAATGCACTTCTCTGCAGCGCCCGAAAGATTTTTCTGCTGTTTTTCCAAGTTCAGCTATTTCTGAATCGTTTCCTATACTTCTCTCCTCCTCCCCCCTCCCTGGTCCCCACGTGGAAGTTCTTTTCAAAGTGAGATCTGTGGATTTTTCCATGCCCCGCCTCTACCTACAGAACAGGAATGCGATTCGGCACAAGCTGTGGGACCAGACAGAGCAGGTGTTTGGCCAAACGGATCGCTGGGAGGGAGCTCTGGGCGGTGAGAAGAGGGGGCTGCTTGCCGGGGCTTCAGTCCCAGGGTCTGTGGGGGCTGGGGTGGGGTGAGGGGCTCAGGCTCCAAGGGCAGAAGGAAGGTTTGTGGCCCAGGCCCACCCCCTGGCCCGTGGGATCACCCTGGGACCTCTCTGAGCCCGAAGTTCCGGATGGGGAACAGTGCCTCGCTCCAGGGGCTGTGATGAGGTTGAAATGGGGTCAGCGCAGTGCACTGCACTCTCTAGCCGCTGAGCTAATGAGAGCAATGAGGCAGGCATGGCCGGCTGAACGGACTGGCGGAGCTGCCAGTGCCCCTGGGGTAACTTGAGAAGCAAAGGGAAAGCTTGTCTCAACTTTTCTCCACCAGTAAGAAAAGCTTCCACTGAGACCTGGGAGTCCACTCTCAGGGGAGCTAATTGTGCTAATTTCCCCTTCTCTCTCATTTTAAGATTAAAATCTGGCTGGAAGGGGAACAATGTATAGGTCCCCAACCTATTGGTTGCAACTCTCCTCACCTTTCCCTCCCTCCCTCCCTCCCTCCCTCCCTCCCTCCCTCCCTCCCTCCCTTCCTTCCATTCATTGATTTTGAGAGAGAAAGAAGCATCGATGTGGGAGAGAAACATGGATCAATTGCCTCCCTCGACAAGGGATTGTACCCAAAACCTGGGTATGTGCCCTGACCAGAATCGAACCTGCCAGGCTTCAGTGCACTGGATGATGCTGTAGCCAACGAACCACACTGACCAGGGGACTCTGTCTCTCTTTTTAAACAAACTCCACTTAATTTTACAAACATTTTCAGAGCACCTACTGCCTACTATATGCAAGACAATGGTCTCCTATTTGAATAAGAAAGAGTTTTTGCAACTTGAGAGAACTCCCACCGTCCATTCACCTCCAGGGCTTGAGCAGGGGTTCCCCTGGGTCCCCATTTGAGTCGTTAAAGGAATCAGAATTGTCTAGTTGACACCTGTCCTGGCCCCCTGCCGTCTGGTTGGCACACCTTCTGCTTCTATATATCTTATTGATTTTTTTTTACAGAGAGGAAGCAAAAGGGAGAGAGAGTTAGAAACATCGATGAGAGAGAAACATCAATCAGCTGCCTCCTGCACACCCCCTACTGGGGATGTGCTCACAACCATGCCCTTGACTGGAACTGAACCTGGGACCCTTGAGTCCGAAGGCCGATGCTCTATCCACTGAGCCAAACTGGTTTCAGTTTAAATATATTTTTATTGTTTTCAGAAAGGAAGGGAAAGGGAGAGAGAAATAGGTATATCAATGGTGAATAAGAAGCATTGATTGGCTGCTTCCTGCGCACTTGGGATTGAGCCTGCAACCTGAGCATGTGCCCTTGACCAGAATAGAACTCGGGACCCTTCAGTCCATAGGCCGATGCTCTATCCACTGAGCCAAACCGGCTAGGGCCCCATTTTGCTTTTAAGGCTTCCTTCCTCAGACTAGCCCCGTAAGCAGCCACTCGTGCCCGGGTGCTGTGGCTGCTGCTAGCGGGGCTGGTCCCAGGGAACTGAAAAGACAGTCTGGCCACTCTTCATTTTCTTGGTTTCCCTTTGTCCTATAATTTGGGATACACTCTATAAAGTGTCTGAAAATTTCAGACGTTCATGACAATTTAAGAATTGCAAAGGCAGGAATTTAGCCTGGTCCCTGGGGTAAGTGAGATTCCCAACCAAGCCCTTTAGCCTTTTGATTAAAGTAGAGACACTTACTATCATGAAACGAGGGCCCCCACACACTCTCCAGCGTTACACAGTAGTCTGCCTCCCTCGGTGCCTTTTGCCTCAGTCACCTGGACTCCTCCCTCTTCTCACTCCTCCCTGCACATCCAGCAATCCCGGAGCTCGGCCCCTCCTGCCTCCTGCCTCTCGCTGGAGTCCTGCTTTTCTTCTTTGCTGTCCCTGGTTCAGGTCCCCACGACCCCTCATCTGGATGATGGCAGGAGCCTCCTAACTGGTCTTTCTGCCCCTCATTCAGGGTGTCCTTTTTGCTGCAGCCAGAGTGGCCTTCTTAAAGTGACCCTGTGACTCCTGGCTTCCAGCCTGCCTCTGGTGTCCGCAGCGTCAGAGCCAGTCGATCTGAAGGTGGTCCTGCAGGATCTGGCCTGGCCCAACCCTAACCCTCCCTTCTGTCCTAAGTGAGCTACATTCAGTTGTTTAGAGAGAGTGAAAGGGAGGGGAGGCGGGAGTGGGGTGGGGTGTGAGGGGGTGCGGGGGGGGGGGGGGAGAGAGAGAGAGAGATGAAACACATCGTTTGGTTGCCTCCCACATGGGCCATGCCTGGGGCTGGGGATCGAACCTGCAACCCAGGCACATGTCCTTGACTTGGAATAGAACCTCTGACCCTTAAGTGCACGGCCTGACACTGTAACCATTGAGAGACACTGGCCAGCGCTCTGTAACTTTATCGATTCTGAACATTTTATATAAATGGAATGACCCAATGTGTGGCCTTTTGTGTCGGACAATTTTTTCCACTTACATAATGTTTTCCCTGTTCCAGAACCTTTCTCTTGTCCTGAAAACTCCAAAAAAAGTTATTCTATACCCCCTCCCCCTCCACCCCATGACCCTACACCTGAAGAATCCCTGCTCAGCCCTCAGATGTCAGCTCTTCTTTGGGGAGCCTTTTCTGACCCAGACCCATGACTCCTAGGTTTGGCTGGGACCCCTGCTTCATGCCACTGCTATATATATAAAATCCTCACCCAAGGACATGCATACAGAGAGGGAGGAAGGGAGGAAAAGAGGGAGCGGGGAGGGGAGAGAGAGACACAGAGAGAGAGAGAGAGAGAGACATTGATTTGTACGTGCCCCCAAACCTGCAACCTAGGTATGTGCCGTGACCAGGAATCAAACCGGCAACCCTTTGGTGCACAGGATGACATCCAACCAGCTGAGCCGCTCTAGCGGGCAGGCCACAGAATTTACTTCTCCCAGCAGAGCCATCACCACATGTTTTGCTAATCTAATGGCGATTATTTATGAAGCATATTACCTCACTTCTTGTTGGATTGTTATTACTTCTCTACTTTGTTCTCCTGCTAGACTGTGAGCTCCATCAGGTCAAGGACCCATTGTCCCGTTTGCTCCCGCGTCTCTGCGGCCGGCGCACGAAAGCCCTGGCGGACATGCGCTGCGTGAGAAGAAGGTGAGCAGACCGCTCGGGTCCTTGGCAGAGTCCACTGGCCATTCACCCGGAAGCCCGCGGTGAGGCCTCTGATCCTTCCCCTTCCTCCTCTCTGACATCAGGGTGGAGTCAGGGGTGTGGAGGGAAGAGCTTTGGACGAGACCCCCTATCTCAGAGGACCTGGGGGCCGTGGAGGGGAACTGCCAGCCCAGCGGCGGGGTGGGCTTGGTGCAGAGGCGTTCAGGAGAGGCAGCGCGGGAAGGACCCGCTCTAAGCCCGAGGGCCAGCCTGGCTGCCTGTGTCCTGTGTGCCAGCGTGGTGCTGGGGAAAGTGCCCATGGGCGGCTGGTGAATGAGGGAGGAGACGTGCCTCAGCTTTGGGGTTCTCAGCTCAAAGTGCCCTGGTCCTTCTGTGGGGCTGCAGTGCCAGGTGAGGCTCTTCCCGGGGCTGGCACACTGCACAGTCTCCGTCCTTCCGGGCCACGCGGCGCCATGGGGGCTCTGGCTGTGACCCAGGAGGGCGCTCTGCCCCAGGGGAGCTGTGCTGGAGCTCACGGAGGAGAGGATCGAATCCTGGGGATGGGGCTCGGGACGCCTGGAGTCCCATGTCCAAGAGGCAGCGGCCACCTTGGGGGTGTTTGCCGGATGTGGTCAACCCCAAGGGCTCCTGCCCTATGAGTCAGCAAGGACAGCGGGGGGCGGGGGAGGGGGAAGGGGAGGATTGTTTCCAGAAGGCTCAGTTCTGCAGCCCGCTTGCAGAACTGATCGTGGGCATTTGGGGCCCTATCAAATGTTCCCTGGGGGGTATTTGTAGCAGAGGCAGGTGTACAGGCTGCCCAAGCAGCCCCCCAGTTGGAGGGGGCAGGCCGGACTGTGGAAGATCAGCATCATTGTGGAGACATTTACCTTCTCTCTCTAACTCCATGGCAGCGGGGTGCTGCGTGTTAATACCCCTGTTTTGCAGGTGAGGAAATGGAGGCTCCCAATGTCTGAGCACCAGGGGGGAGCAGTACTCACCCGGGGGCCGAATTCTCTCTAATCTCCTTTTCACTGCTCTCCAGCCCCACTCCCCGCCCTCACCCCATGTTGGCCAGAGGGCCGGACCCCTTATCTCCCCGGGGCCAGCTAGGGGGCTTTGGGAAGAAGCTCAGGCTCCCCAAAACCCAGCTGGAGGGAGGGCTCACGAGGCTTGCCCACAAGGGGTCTCCCTCTCCGCACCCTAGAGGACCATCTCTGGGGTAGGCTGCTCACGGGGCAGAGGCGGGTGGGGGCTGGGAACTTGGGGGGGGCGCAGCACGGGGGGGGGAGGAGGAGGAGGAAGAGAGGCTGAGCAGGCTCACTGAGCGGAATGGAGCAGGAATGGGGCCGCCGGGGCCCCCCACAGTGAGTCCTGAGGTTGTGCCCGGGCAGGCATTGCTGGGTGGGTGGGGCCCTCCGCAGCCTCCGTGCGGGACCCCAAGGCTAGGTCACTAGAGGAAGAAATGAAAACGCAGGGCGCCCCGCTGAGCTTGAGTTTCGGATATACAGCGGGTCTGCTTTAGTATAAGCGCGTTCCCGATAAGCAACAGATGCCTCTGCAGGCTCAGTATATCCCAAATGTTGCTTGGAACGCAGTTGTCCTGAATACCCAAACCGGTGGGTTGTTAGACCTGAACATAGAGCAGTGATTCTGCGGGCAGAGACCTTCCAAGTGCCCCCTCAAACCTCACTGCTCCGGGGAGACACGGCCGGGCTGCTCTGCTCTGATTCTTATGTTATCACTGTCGCTGGGTTTGGCCGCTGACAGTGACAGTGGGGATGAGGATAGGACCCCTCACAGCATTGCAGGGAAGACGAAAGGGAACTATGTAGGGAGGGGTTTGGGATGGGAATGGGGGGATAAGGACAATTATGGGATACCATAATCAATAAAAATAAATTAAAAAAAACAATTCCACTGAATAAACATATATTGAGATTTTATTATGAGCAAAGCACTGTAATAGGCACTAGAGGCAAATAAAATAATGCAAGTATAAAAAAAGAAAGGGGTAAATATACAGCACTTATTACAGGGTCCAACGTGCTGGGGGTTGGAGAGAAAGGAGCCTTTGGGCGGGCAGGCGGGGCGCCCCCGGGACCCCAGGGGACTGACTGTCGCCTCCGGGATGCGGCGCCCAGCCCTCTCCAGCCGGTGTCCCCCCGAGGGCGGACGTTGTCTGGCCAGAAGCGCGGGGCTCTCCCTGGCCAGGCCCAGGGACCTGGGGGCGCCCTGGGCACGTCTCTTCCCTTTCCCCCAACTGCTTTGCTGGGCTTGGCATTGCTGACTCAAGGGACCTGGGGGGGGGGCGGGAGGAGGAGGGGGTAAGAAGAGAAAGTGGGGTGGGGATGGGGGGTGGGGAGGCTGGTGGTGGAAAGCCAGCAGACACCACCTACAGCGACACCGGGAAATCTGCTGAGCCGGGTGGGAGGGTGATAGGTGGGAGGGGGGTTCTCTCCCCACCAGCAAGTCAGCGCGGCGGGCGCGGGTGGGTCCGGGCCCCGCGCCTCCGGGAGGGGGGCGGGGGAGGGAGGGGGCCGGGGCGGGAACCCAATGGGAAAACCTGAGCCGAGGCCGATCCCCGCCCCCTCCCCGGACCGGCTCCGGCCCTTCCACCCGACAGAAGGGCGCAGGGTGGGCGCCACGCGGCGCGGCGGGGCGGGCGCAGACACAGCCGAGAAGACACGTCCTCCCGGGACCAAAGGAAAAGAAGCCGCGGCTTTACGAGGATGTGGGGGAGGCCTGTCCCTTCCACTTCGGTTCCCAGTTCCCTCTGGGCTCATCCCCAAACCAGCCGGTCTCCGGAGGGACCGGGTGCGGCGTGCGCCCCCTCCCCGCCGCCCCGCGCCTGGGACACCTGCCCCCCCAGCGCGGGCGCGGGCCTGCCGGCTCCGAGGCGAACTGCTGGGTGGTTTGACCTCCCCGACCTGAGTTTGCGGGATCCCAGAACAGAGAATCCACCGCGGCCCCAGCCACGGAGCCCAGCACCGGGCGTTTTCAGATGAGGAAACCGAGGCTCAAAGAAACGAACGCGTCTGTCCAGGGCGGCCAGCAGCGGGCCTGGAACCCGGTGTCTGGCCTCCGGGGCCGGGCCGCAGTCCTCCCGCGTGGCCGCCGCCGCCCCGCCGCACTCTAGGGTGCGAGTCCGAGGCTGAGCTGGAACCCGCGGCCTCGGCCGGAGGCCCCGCGGTCCCCGGGTGGGGCGGAGGCGGCAGCGGAGCTGAAGTTGGGGGTCCCCAGCGCGGGAGGCGTGGAGGTGAGGCCACGCGCCCCCTGGCGGTGAGAGCCGGGTGATGGCGTGAGGGACGGAGCCGGGACGCAGCATAAGGGCCATATTGGGAGAGGCGAGGAGGGCCGGCCAGCCATCAGCCCCTGGGAACAAATCCGTGGCTAAGTCAGTTTCAGGGATTGGCAGCCAGGCACGGGGACCCCCGGCCCCCCCTGCCCAGGTCCCAGGGCCACCTGGCTCCCGACTAGCCTGTTTAGAAGGCCTTGAGGCTGCCTTTTCCGGCACGTGTCTCTTCTGGCTCAAGGTCATGCAGTGTGGCACTCACAAAAGACACACACACACACACACACACACTGTTCAGGATAAGGGCCCTTTCCCTGCTGGGCCCCCTCATGGAATATTGTATTATTCCAGCAGTGACTTATATATAAAGAACTGTGAACTGGCCGAAACCGGTTTGGCTCAGTGGATAGAGCTTCAGCCTGCAGACTGAAAGGTCCCGGGTTTGATTCCAGTCAAGGGCATGTACCTTGGTTGTGGGCACATCCCCAATTGGGGGTGTGCAAGAGGCAGCTGATCGATGATTCTCTCTCATGGATGTTTCTAACTCTCTGTCCCTCTCTCTTCCTCTCTGTAAGAAATCAATTAATATACATATATATATTAAAAAAATAACTGTGAACAGCGATCCCCTTGTCAGGAGCAAGCCCACAACCAGGTGCGTGGAAGGGGCACACGGGCGCGGTGGGTGAGGACAGAAAGGCCCCCACAGTGGCACCTGCCAGTGGTGCCCAGTTCCGCACCTCCCCTTTCCTAGCCCACGCACCCTGCCACCTACACAGCACAGAGCTCTGCGAGGCAGGCTGGAGAGCTCCGGTGACCTGCCCAGCTCACCCGGCTGGAGCGTCAGGTCATGGGCCAGATCCAAATATGGCACTCCAGCCAGCTGTGATTATTGAGACCCCCACTCCTAATTGCTCCCCTCCCCAGACCTGTTAGAATTTCTAAAACGTTGCCTTTATAATCCCCACCTCCTTTAGCAATGAAGGGTTTGGGGCGGGGGGGGGGGGGAGCTTAAAATGTCCTCTTTAAAGAAACCACGCTGGAAGGAACACTTCATTAGTCACTGGGAGTGTACACGGGTTCCGGCGCCTGCAGGGCTGAGGGAGTGGGGGAGGGCATCGTAGGGGCACCAGAACCCCAAAAGCCACCTTTGTGTGTTTCCCCCAGCTCTGGGGCCTCCTCTCCCCGCGGTGAAGTAGTTTGCCCACTGGCCTGTGAGCTCCTCTCTTTCCTCAGAATGGCTTCTGTTTCTCCTGGGCATAGCACAGAGCCTGGCAGAGTGGGCACCCAGGAAATGTTTGCCAAGCAGCTACCTTTACCTCAACTCCTCATGCGCCAGAATTGCATTGACTCGCCCCAGAGCCTGCTGGTAGCCAAAGGTTGAGGATATTGATCAGGAGGCCAGAGATTCCTCTAAAAATGTCTTTCATAATCTAGGCTCCAGGGAGGAATTTGGGGATTCCTTCAACAGGCCGCGTGCCTGTGGGTGTAAACACCGGGCCTGCCCCTCCCCCTCCCCAACACGTCTATCGAAGGCACCCACCCACCAGCCCTCCTGCTGGCAGCTCCTCCTGGCCTCCCAGATGCTGCACGGAACTCCTGGAGGCTGCCTGCCTGGGCCAGGGCCGCCCCCTCCCCCGGCTCCCTGGCGGGCACCGGCTGGCCCCTGAGACAGCGCTGCTGCCTTCTCTCCTGGGCGGGGGACGCATCTGCATTGGGCAGGGCCCACATTAATCTCCGTTACCTTCCCCGCTGACCGTGCAGGAGCTGGGCATGCCTCTTCCCCCATCCTCCCGTCCCCTGGGAACCAAAGCTGAATGTTCCCGAAGCCAATGTCCCCGGCTACCCAAGGAGATTCTGGCTGGGTCGCGTTCTAGGAAGAGCGGGGCCAGAGTGTGTTCTTAGGAGGGCAGAGAGGCACCGAGGGAGCTCTCAGCTCCCCAAACAGGGCAAGTGGAGCAGGCCGTGAGACCGAGTGATGCAATAGGAGCGCGCGGGGAGACGGGGAGAAACCCAGAGAGAACGGGGTGAGGGAGGAGGGGAAAGGCTCTTTTGCAGGAGATTTCATTCCTGTTGGCTTTGGAGGTAGGGCTCGCGTGGAATCAGGAGCAGAAAGGCAACGGAGAAGCAGGGGAGGGAAGCCATGGAGATGCCCGGCAGTGTGTGCGGTCAGTGACCCACGGGGAGCTTGCTCGGGCTCACCCCCCTGCCAAAGGCAGCATGCAGGCCCCTCCCACCCTCAGAGGCACACAGCGAGGGGCTTCCTGGGCAGCGTTTTTCTCAGACACTATCATTCTGGAGAGCAAGCACCACGGCACTCTGGCTCATTTCTGCATTGCTATGCCCAGGACAGAGCCTGGCATGTCGTACTTACTCAGTAACTAATGGCTGTGTGCTAGAAGCCGCTCAAAATCCCCCACGAGCCCTTTCACGGGGCATTTAGGGAGATTCTAGTGCCTCCATTTTACAGAAGTGCAAATGAGGCCCAGGAAGGGTAAGTTACCTGCTCCAAGTCACAGTTGGAAAGCAGCTGAATTGGGACTCAACCCCATGCACACTGATGGTTGAGAAAGTGCAAGGACAAAAAGGAAAACAGATCTTGTTTCTTTTTTTTTTTTTTTTTTAATATTTTTTTTATTGATTTATTTACAGAGAGGATGGAGAGAGATAGAGAGTCAGAAACATCGATCAGCCGCCTCCTGCACACCCCCTACTGGGGATGTGCCCGCAACCAAGGTACATGCCCTTGACCAGAATTGAACCCAGGACCCTTTAGTCCACAGGCCGACGCTCTATCCACTGAGCCAAACTGGTTAGGGCAGGAAAACAGATCTTAGTCATGGAATCCAAAGAGACCCTGGGTGTCATTTGAATCTAACTCTTTGTTTTATCAGCCAAGGACTAGAGATGGGGGAGAGAATTCTCCAAGACCCTTGGTACTAGCCGGCTCTGGGAAGGGTTAGGATTAGAACTCAGATCTCCTGACTTTCAGTCCCTGGAGCTTTCTGATCCCCCAGCTCCTGGAGATACCCCCAGGGTTTGTCAGCTGGCTTTAAAAAAAAAAACATTTTATTGATTTTTTACAGAGAGGAAGAGAGAGGGATAGAGAGTTAGAAACATCGATGAGCGAGAATCATCGACCAGCTGCCTCCTGCACACCCCCTGCTGGGGATGTGCCCGCAACCAAGGTACATGCCCTTGACAGGAATTGAACCCGGGATCTTTCAGTCCGCAGGCCGATGCTCTATCTACTGAGCCAAACCGGTTTCGGCATGTCAACTGGCTTTTAAACAGCTTCCATGTCTACCAGGTTTGGGAACCGGGGGACACTGGACCCCTTTGTCTCTCTCCCCAGCCCTCCCTGCTACCTTGCCGGGCCAGGTGGCCCTGAGGCAGGTCTGAGCGCCTCAGGCTGGCCGTGCAGCCCGCAGGGGACGGGGAGGGCGCTGGTCCTGGGCCGGCAGGAGGTGTCGCTGAGGGAAGCTGCCTGGCTGGCCCTCAGGCCCCAGGGCTCTGAGTCACCGGCCCCCGGGGCCCAGTCTGGGACATGTGAGTGGACTTTCTATGCTCAGATTACAGCATAAATTCCCAGCTCTTTGGCAACCTGAATACTTAAAATTTTCAGGGTGATTTTTTTTTCCTCCAAAGCATTTTTTTCTGGATCACTCATGTCTGGTCCACGAGATATTTTTTTTTTGATTCAACAGATTTAAACCCGTTCCCCTCTAGACAAGACAAACAGACTTTGTGACAGAAAGCTATCTGGGGCTTTCCAGAGCGCTGGGTGCTGGGCTGCACTGGGTGCCCAGGGTGATGTCATCTGATTGCTCCCGGCCCTCTCTTTCCATGTAGGAGGGGCGGCTGGCTGCAGATATTCCAACTGGGAGAAGGAGTGATGGAAGAGGAGTCCTCTCAGAGGGATGTTTCTGGCACCTGCTGTTTTTCTCGGCCGCCTGGCAGCCCCTTCGAGAATAGAAGCCTCGTAGCAGCACCCACCTGACCGTGCAGAGAAGCCTTCTCCCAGGCCGGGGAGGGCAGAGTGAAACGACTGGGCCCCTTTGCTGCCGGCCGTGCCGGCTCTGCCAAGCCCTGTGCCCTTCAACTCAGACATTGCTGGGAAGGTGCTCGAATCTCCTAGCACCCCAGGGAGAGGTCTGGAGCAGGTTTCCCAGAGTGCTCTGGGGTGGGTCACTCCCCCTCTGGCTGGGCTGTCCTGCCGAGCTCTCCGGACCTCCACAGCGAGTCCCGGGACTGGGCTGGAAGGGTGGGGTCAGGGTGCCATTTGTAGAGGGTGCGTTTACCTGCCACCTTGCCTTCTGCTCAGGACACAGGCAGAGTGTCTGCGTGAGGAAGGGGGGTGGGGGTCTCCAGGGGCAGGACCAGGACTGGGAGTTTGCCCGCTTCCAGAGCCTCTCCCTCCCACGGCAGCAGCCACCGGCTCCTCCGGCCACTGAGCCCCCTCTTTTCTCCGGTAGCGAGCAGAGGCTGGGAGTGGCACAGAACCAAGGAGTGCCACGCTTCCCCGGCCAGGCTGTCCAGTGTGGGAGGCGGCCGCCGAGGGAACGGCCAGCGGGTGGGTGGGGGAGGAGAAGAGCATCTTTGGAAGGGAACCCCCAGTATATGAGGCTGGAGTGTCCACTTAGGTTTGAGATCTCCCCAAACTTGTCCCATTTCTCTCTGAGCAAAACCCCAGTCCCATCCACAATCCAGTCACCAGCCCCTCTGAGGAGAGAAGGGGCGGGGTAGGGGTGGAGGAGCTCCAGAGCAGGGCTGAGCCGCCTAAATGGGGTGCTTGTCCCGAGCCACAAACTGCTCTGCAGGGGGCGGGCTGGGCTGCACCTCTTGGACCAAGTGCCGGCATGCTGGGCGGGGCTGTGCTCAGGGCTGTGCTCAGAGCTGACGGGGGCTCTGTGACCCCGGGTTTGTGTTGTGGTCCTTTGGAGCTATTGTAGTTTGCATCCCGCAAACTAACTCTGCTGGGGCATCGGCACTGATTAGTTCTGCAGCAATAAAGGCTCATCTCTTTAGTAAAGCCTTGAATAAATATCTGCTTATTACTTGCCAGTGTTTTCCCGCTACACAAGGCAGCGTAGCTGTGTGGCTTTCAGGCAGCCCCTAACCTCTGTGGGGCTACTTCCAGATCGAAGAGGCATGAGTGTAATACTATTCTCTTCCACCGGTTATTGTGGGGACCAGATGTAACCGTGTGTGGGGAGGCCCTTTCTGGAGGGCCAGGTGCTACTCCACTGGGAGGGACACGATGGTCATCATGCTTATTATAAGGCACCCGGAACAGCTCTGCCTAGCAATATGAGGGGTCAGCAGTATGCGCTCCCTTATAAGGAGGGAAAAAAGGAGCCAGTTTCCCCAAAGGAAAAGAGATGAAGCAGAGAGACCGATAACACAGTCCCAACAAGAGCAATGACCATTTGGATTATTTCATATCAAGGCTCAATACACAATAATCAATAACAAAAAGTTATCAGAAGAAGTTCTCAGAGCCAAGGACAATCACGTCTCTTTCTTCTCAGCCTGAGGTCAGATGTCATTTTTTACCTAATGCTAAGAGATTAAAGTTAAGAGCTAGTAGAAACTGGTTTTGGTTCGCTGTACAAATACATAAAAGCTCAAAATGAGCTTCCTCTCATTCTCCTAGAAAGAAACCCAGATTGGAACGATGCTCTAGAAATCAGAGAGGACAGGACAGAGAAGCTCAAAGCATTTCTGGTGGGGTCATTGTTGTTGCTGTCTCCTCAGAATCCATTCCTCCCTCTTTTAAAAAAATACTGTATTTGCCGGTGTATAAGACGATTTTTTGGCCCTGAAAAATATGCCTCCAAGTGGGGGGTAGTCTTATACGGCGAGTATATAACAAACTCTGTATTTTGAGTGGAAATGTTAGGGGGTCGTCTTATACGCCCAGTCTCTTATACGCCGGCAAATACGGTATTTATATTGATTTCAGAGAGGAAAGGAGAGGGGGAGAGAGATAGAAACATCAATGATGAGAGAGAATTATTGATTGGCTGCCTCCTGCACGCCCCCCACTAGTGATCGAGCCTGCAACCGGGGCATTCTCCCTCTTTTTGTAATAGAACCTTCTTTCTGTTGGCATACTATCCTCCATACTCTCATTCTAAG
This sequence comes from Vespertilio murinus, assembly GCA_963924515.1. Lineage (NCBI taxonomy): Eukaryota > Metazoa > Chordata > Mammalia > Chiroptera > Vespertilionidae > Vespertilio > Vespertilio murinus. The sequence goes on from OZ004712.1 coordinate 57,810,431, forward strand.
TGGGATTGACCCCCTTCCCCGGTTTCTGGGATGACTCCTGTCTGACCAGAGTACTGTACCCTCTGGCCACAGTGATTGGTTCAACAAGAGGCATGTGATCCAAGCCAGACCAATGAGAATTAGCCCTGGGACTTGTGCTGGAATAAGTAGCAAGAGAAGTTGCCTTTTCTGGGGAGTTGCCCAGTGGAAGGCAGAAGCTGGGCATTTTTGGTGGTCACCTGAGAATGAAGCCAGCAGAACTGAGGAATGGAGAATGATTCCCTCTGATGGGGAGACATGGGGATGGATGGCAAAGAAAAGATAGTTGATAATCTGTATGTACACCTTTGGGGCAGAAATTGGGTGGATAAAAATATCTCTATGTCTATCTCTATATCTCTATCTCTATATCTCTATCTCTATTTCTATCTCTATTATCTATCTATCTATCTATCTATCTATCTACTATCTATCTACCTACCTATTATCTATCTATCTATCTATCTATCTATCTATCTATCTATCTAGCACGTATCTATCTCCAGCCTGGATACTACAAGTTCAAAGACTCAGGTTTTAATACTCATATGTGAGTCTTTAGGCACTGAGACCTCTAAGCCTTGTTTCCATCATCCAATACATGGGTTAAATAAGAAACACCCTCCTGCATGCCCCACACTAAGGATCAAGCCCTCATCCTGGGCATGTGCCCTGACCAGGCATCAAACTGTGAGCTCTTGGTTCATAGATGGATGCTCAACCACTGAACCATGCCAGCCGGGCTGGGAACAGTGTCTTGAAGGTAGGGAAAGTACCTATTTTTACTATAACCAAAAGAGGAAAAGAGACAAAAATCCACATTTCCTTCCCAAATGGTCTGAGACTTCTCTTCCTATACAGTGTATTTAACATGGGATAGCCCCAGTGGGGACACCATGATTTATTTCCCTTGGGGATGGAGAAGGGGCATTCCACGGCTCCCATGGAGACCCGGAGACCCAGCAGGGATGGGACTGAGCTCAAGGCCCTTCTTTTGCTCCTTTTGCTTTTTTTTTTTTTTTTAATGAGCATCTGGACTTGCCTCTCCGGCATCTTGCAGCTGGCTCTTGCCACTCTCTCCTTGTTTGATTTGCTAAATCTCTGTTTTAGTTCGCTGTTTCACACCCGCACTGACAGTCTGTCGTCCTCCCAAGGCCCCGGGACATCTGCCAGGCAGTGAAATCAAATGTGAAGTTAAATATAATTCAGCTGCACATCATCGTGCCCGCAGCCTCCCTCCACCCCCTCCTCCTTCCTTCCCAAGAGAGCAGAGTGCCGAGGCAGTGGTGCCCGGGCCGAGGGAGCCTTTCCAAAAAATGTTTACTCCAGAAATTTTACCCTAAAGTAGAGGAGAAGTCCTGGTATAATGAACTCTTATGTGCCTATCTTCCAGCTTTAATGCTTATCAACATTTCGGCTGATCTTGTTTATTTAACTTCATGTATACACTGAGTGGCCAGGTTATTATGATCTCTGAACGAATAATAATATAGCCACTCTGGCCCTAACTGGTTTGGCTCAGTGGATAGAGCGTCGGCCTGCGGACTGAAGGGTCCCAGGTTCGATTCCGGTCAAGGGCATGTACCTTGGTTGCGGGGACATCCCCAGTGAGAAGTGTGCAGGAGGCAGATGTTTGATGTTTCTCTCTCATCAATGTTTCTAGCTCTCTATCCTTCTCACTTACACTCCGTAAAAAATAAAATAAAAATAAAAATATAGCCACTCTGTGTATATCCTACATAATAGAAGGCTAATATGCAAATTGTCCCCTCTTCCTGGCCAGGCTGGCCGGACCCCACCCATGCACTAATATATATATTAGAGACTGGCATCATATATATACTGAGTGGCCAGATTATTATGCATTCAGAGATCATAATAATCTGGCCACTCAGTGTGTGTGTGTGTGTGTGTGTGTGTGTGTGTGTTTGTGTGTGTGTATTTATTTATTTATATTCAACAAAATACATATACGTGTGTTTTCCTGAAGTATCTGAAGACAAATTTCAGGTATCATCTCATTTTACCCTAAACTGCTTCAGTCTGAATGTCTGATAAATAGGGAACCATTTCAAAACAACTAATCACTATGCCATCACCACAGCTAATAATCTGACACAGAATCCATATTCAAGTTTCTATCGTAGTCTCAAATCTGTTTTTTTTTTTTGTTGTTTGTTTGTTTGTTTGTTTTTAACAGTTGGTTTGGACCTAAATCTTTGATTTCAAAAAGAAGTTTGCCGAGAAAAGTAAGAAAAAGCAGAATTCTAATAAGAAGTTTCACCTTAAGGATTGTTTTCAGACTTTTTGCAGAACTTGCTTACACGTAAATAATGGGCTTGTGCTGCAAGTGTCTCAGTTCCTTTGCTCATATAAGAACAGAGGGGCTGTGCTGTGCCAGACCCTCAGCCAGGCGCGGGGTGAGGAGACCCTCGCGCAGAGCCCACGGCCCCGGGGCAGGAGGGCGAGGCAGGAGGGCGAAGTCACGACCCCAGGACAGGAGGGTGAGGTGGTGAAAGCCTGCAGGATGGTTTCCTGGGAGCTCGTGCCCAGGCGCGATCAGCCTCAGTGGAAGGAAGAGCTGCAACATCAGGCCCTGTGTCTGTAAAAAGACATTCCATGAGGAAAATGTTCAACAATTTAGGATTCCTTTAGCCTGATTTTTTCTCAGTTATCATAAGGTGATGCTGCAGATTGAAAGTTTCTGTTCCCCCCAAATTCATACGTTAAATCCTAACACCCAATGTGACGGAATTTGGGGGTGGGCCTTCAGGCAGCGATTAGGTCATGGGTGTAGGGCCTCCATGAATGGGATGAGTGCCCTTATAGAAGGACCCCAGAGAGCTCTCTTGCCCCTTCCACCTTAGGACATGGAATCTGCTGGCATCTTATCTTGGACATCCAGGCTCCGGAACTGAGAGAAATAAAGGTCTTTTTTTATGACCTTTAGAAATTTCTTTAGAAATAAAGGCTTTGTTTATAAACCACCCAGGCTATGGTATTCCTTCATAGCAGCCCAAACACACTAAGACAGGTGATGTTTATTTTAAATTATAATGTTTCTTTTCTTTCATTTCCCCCCTCCCCCCCTTCTTCCCTTTCTCCCTCCCTCCTTCTCTCCCTCCTTCCCTCCCTCTCTCTCTCTCTGTCCCTTTCCTTTCTTTCCTTCCCTCCCTCCCTTCCTTCCTTCCTTCCTTCCTTCCTTCCTTCCTTCCTTCCTTCCTTCCTTCTTTCTTCTTCCTTCCTTGTAATTCTTCCATCTCAGTAGGTTCTCTTCCTGCTCTTTCCCATGTCAAGCTTTCCTGAAATGAGTGGATTCCCTGTCTTCTTTCCTCCCTTAGGCCACATTACTTAGGATGACCCAGGGGTTCTCTGGGTTTTGGTGTGTGACCCCTGCACCTCTCAGGACCTATTTGAGAGAGAGAGAGAGAGAGAGAAGGGGCAGAGGGAGAGGGAGAGAAACATTGATTCGTTGTTCCATTTATTTATGCAATTCACTGGTTGATTCTTTTTTTTTCTTTATTGATTACATATTATAAATGTCCCCTTATCCCCCAATTGCCCCTCCCCCCTCTCATGCCCTCACCCCCCTGTGTCCATTGGTTAGGCTTATAAACATGCACACAAGTCCTTTGGTTGATCTCTCCCCTTATCCCCACCCTCCCCTACCTTCCCTCTGAGGTCTGAGCATCTGATCTATGCTTCTCTGTCTCCGGATCTGCTTTTGTTCATCAGTTTATGTTGTTCATTATAATCCACAAGTGAGTGAGATCATGGGATATTTATCTTTCTCTGGCTGGCTTATTTCACTTAGCATAATGCTCTCCAGGTCCATCCATGCTGTTGCAAATGGTAGGAGCGCCTTCCTTTTTACAGTAGCGTAGGTAGTATTCCATTGTGTAGATGTGCCACAGTTTTTTAATTCACTCATCTGCTGATGGGTACTTAGGCTGTTTCCAAATCTTAGCTATGGTAAATTGTGCTGCTATGAACATAGGGGTGCATATGTCCTTTCTGACTGGTGTTTCTAGGTTTTTTTTGGGTATATTCCTAGAAGTGGGATCACTGGGTCAAATGGCAGTTCCATTTTTAGTTTTTGAGGAAACACCATTCTGTTGTCCACAGTGGCTGCACCAGTCTGTATTCCCACTTCACTGGTTGATTCTTGTATGTGCCCTGACCAGGGATCGAACCCACAAGCGATGCCCAAACCAACTGAGCTACTTGGTGAGGGCTGGAACCTTGCCTCAGTTCTCCCAGCACCCACACCCCTCTTTCCCCTCTGCAGCTGTCTTACTTTGGGTTCTTCCAAGAGCAGCACCCGAGAGGAGGGCTCTGGCGCAGAGGTGTTTGGGAGGTGACCCTGGGAAGCAGAAGTGAGTGCGGGGAGAGCGAGACGGGGAGGGAGGAGCCAATTAAGGGTGCTTCATTGATGTGGTGACTGGCGTGGGCACCACCGGGGCTCAATCTGGGTACGATGCACCTCAGAATTGGCCCTGCGGAGGGCGGGAGGCTGGCACATTTATCCACAGAGCCTCCTCATCCCTACCGGCCGAGAGGCTCCTCCAGAGCTATCGCTCTCCCTCTTACTTCCAGGCTGGCCGTGTGGCCCGGGGGCCTTCCTAAGGTGTCAAGGTGGCGAAATTCGAGGAGAGCTGTGCCAGGGAATTGCATATCACAGCTGCAGTGGCCTCAGAGGTGGCCATGGCATCAGCGTCTGTTGCTTCCCTGACTCCTTAACACTAATAACGACATGTTTTATTAAGTGCTTTTTGTATATCAGTCATTGGGCTTTCAGCTTCCCAAACAAGATTGTCACCGAGTCTTCTGAAGGCCTATGAGGGAGGGTATGTTATTCTTCCCATGGACCGGGGACAAATTGAGGGTAAGAGCGGTTATATGGCCTGTCTAAGGGCTAAGCACCCTCTGGGCTGGAAGCTGGGGTTGCAGTGAGAGCTGGGCACGGGGCTCTGCTTCCTTCTTTATGGCCTGGATTCTCCCATCCTCAGGCCAGAGACAGTCCGTTCCCAGGGCAAGGACCCCTTGGGGCTGAGGATGACAGTGTACCCGTGAACTTGACCCTCGTGGATTTGTGTAGTCGGGCATCCCAAAACTTAGACGCTGAGGTTGAAGCCTGGAATAAATCGCTCTGTCCGTATGGAAAAATGAAGTGTCATATTTTTTTAAAATATATATTTTTTTATTGATTTCAGAGAAGAAGGGAGAAGGAGAGAGGGATAGAAACATCAATGATGAGAAAGAATCATTGATCGGCTGCCTCCTACGCGCCCCACACGGGGGATGGAGCCGGCATCAGAATCGATCCTCTTGTTGCCCTTGACCGGACTTGAACCCAGGACCCTTCAGTCTGCCGGCTGACACGCTATCCCCTGAGCCAAACCAGCGGGGGCTGTAATTCTTGGTTGTGTGATGCTGTGCAGCAAGCATCTGGGGTCTTCGGAAAGGTCCTTCTGGGCTGACTTGATGCTTTTCTCATCAGACTCCGCGGACATCCTGACTTTGGAGGTTGAACACGGCCGGGTGCCGTCCCCAGACTCCGCCCAGAGAGGGGAACGACTCTCCAGGCCTCTGCTCAGAGTCCGTCACTGAGGGCTGGCCTCCTAGCCCCTGGGGCTGGGAGGAGCAGAGGAACTGCTCTGGCTTGGGGCTGCTCAGAAACAAGGCAGCGCAGACAGTCTCTGGTGGCCGCCCAAGGGGCAAGCACATCATCCCCAAGTCTCTGTTACCCACCTCAGTCCTCAGGGCACTGGGCGGATCATGGCACTGGCACCTTCCAGCCCCTGGGGCTAAGTGCAAAGAGAGAGAGTTGTAAGAGGTGGATCATGGCCCAGACTTCTCAGCAACGCAGGCCAAAACATTCTCTCTTTCTTCCCCTCTCTTTTATATGTTATTTACTTTGCCTTGAGTTTCTGCTGCTGGCAGCGAAGAGAGGCTTGACCGATACAGAAGTCAACTACTTCCCTCGGCTGCCAAGTGACCCACTCGGGCTGCTCCAGCCACATCTGACTGCACCTCTTCTTGGGTCTCCCCTTCCGCCCTCACCTAAGCTAGCACACAGGAAAAGACTCGGCCTCCGTCATCTGCTCAGAAGGCGAGCTTGTGTCCCGGTGCTCCTGGTCCCGGCTCCCTGACATTTAAAGCCTGCTGCGGAAGCAGGTTCACTTACACCTACTGCGAACTAGACACTGTGCTGGGTCATTCTCTCACCAAATCTCCAGAGTAATCAGCCAGATGTTTCGGGGGATGGGGACCCTTGAAATCACCCGTGGAAGTGACTCCCTTGGATGGGCCAGCCCTAGAGTCCCCTCCCTGGTCTCAGGCTGACACTCTCAGGTCCTCACGTACTGCAGAGGTGACTGCTCTGCGCCTGCAACCAGAACGGCCTTGCCTCTTTGCGAGCCTGTGTGTCTGGCTGAGCCTGCGTATCTGCTTGAGCCTGCTGTTGAGCTGCATGTCTTTGTTTGCTGGGGTTTCATGCGTTGATTCAAAAACTTGGTGCTTCTCAAGGCTGATGTGCAGACCCTCCCTGACTCTGGGGCAGCATGTGCTCACGCTGTCAGTCCTGCGCTTCGGGGGATCCTTCAGCCCAAACAACTGGCGGCTGGCGGTGGCCAAGCCCCGGCAGAACTGACCTTTGGAAGGATGGCTTGGAGGAGTGAGAGAAAGGGACTGGAGGCCTGGATCAAAATGCCCACTCAGGCTCTCTCCAAGCCTTCCCGGCTTCAGCACCCGGGGCTGAAGTCCAGCTGCTGCAGCATGTCCTGCAGAGAGCCCTGCAGCCTGCTCAGCACCACCACCTCCGTGGAGTAGAGCGAAGCTTCCAGGACATCGTCCAGGCCCTCCAAGGTCTTCAGACTCCTGGTCCGGGGGAAGGGGCAGCTGTTGGTGGAGGCCAGCAGGTGGAGCAGGTCCCGGAGGTTCTCCAGGTCGTTGGATATCTGGAGCACATTCCCGGAAGGCAGGCTGGTGAGGATCTGTTGGTAAATTGCCAATGTCTGGTCCATCTTGGACAAACTCGGGACTGGGTGGAGCCCAGGGATGAAGTCCAAACCGGTGACCCTCTGTTTGGAGGAGACCGACCGCTGTGCAGGAGGAAGAGGGAGAAGGACAGCTCAGCAAGGCAGGAGACAAGTCACTTCTCTAAAGCCCTCGGCCTTCCCATTGAGTATGGAGGTCTGTTTCCACGGTTGCTTCCTTTCCCTCTTCTGCACCATCCCGGCCTGCTGACCTCTAAGCTGACCTCCTGGAATTTTTGTCCTCCTGCCCTCCCCAAACCACCCTGCCCTCCACTTTCAGACCAACCTTCCCAGGTCGTTTGTCCCTTCTCTGAATGGCCTCTGCTTTAGACCCAGTCGGACTCCCATTTCATACTGAGTTAAGTCTCTTCCCCAGGCACCGAGGTCCTCCATAAGCGTTCCCTCCCCAGGCGCCTTCATCCCCTTCCTTTCCCAGTGAATTCCTCCCTTCTAGTCAGATTCTCCATGGACCTCACCCCATTAGGCTGCCCCCAGCGAGTGTCTCGCCTCCCTCCTCTGCTCCAGTAACTCTGGTTACCAGGGGGGCTTCCCCTTCCCAACTGCCCACAGCACTCCCTGCTCCCACAAGAGGGACACTCTGGACATATCACGTGCAGCCTTGTCAGATGATGATTTTGAAAGCAATGAAACTTAAGGGTTTCTCTCTGTAGAATGTCCAAAACTCTGTTTTGTTCTGAGCTGTCCCTGTTTCTGGCCACCTAACTTCTCCCTTCCCAAGGCCACTGTCAGATGTCCACTGTGACCAAGAGATGTGGAAGTCCATGCAGGGCAAAAAGCAGGCGTTCAAGGCTGGGGTCTACAAAAACTACAACTACAAATCTTTAATGAGGACACACTCGGTTCTGGTCCTGCGGAGGGTGGGGAGAGGTCACTTGCTTTCTTGAATTTAATCTCATAATGACCTTATAAAGACTACATGACACCATCTAGCTCCTTAGATATGAGTCCCATATCTAGATGACAAAACCAAGGCTTAAAGGCATTGAGGAACTAGTGTAGGATTTTGCAGATAGAGAACAGAGGTATACAGAGATGTGGGAAATGGCTGAAGGTCTAGGCCAGTGGATCCCAAAGCAAAAACCCAAGGGGCATTGATAACTGTTTGCAAATACCCAGAAGTTGTATGTGAACAAGGGTGGACTTGCTCTTTAGTCTTGGCCACAGGACTAGCAATAACGGGGAGGCCTTCTAAGGGCCAGAGCTCAGCTGCAACTAGGAAAAACACTTTCTGATAAGCACATTCTAGAGATTCATGAAGATCCCAGGGGGAGGAGGGTCTGGTCACCTGCCAATGGGGCCAAGGACCTTTATGGCTCCCTCCGGTCCTAAGCACTAGGATTCCAGTCAGGGAGGAAGAAAAGTAAGAAAGTGGGGACTGATGAGAGAAGGAGAGAAGAGGCAGCTGCTCATACAGTAGGAGGAATCAAGGCCACCAAAGTCCCCCACATATCACTGCACAGGCCTCGGCTAACCTCTGAGGACCCAGTTTCCCCATGGGCTGGCCACACGTCTATTTTGTCTCCCCAGCCCCTCCCTACCGTGTGTGCAATGTCATTGATCCTGGTGACAATGGTCTTGATGAGGGTTTTGGTGTCATCTTGGACTTTCTGGATGGGCGCAGCTTCTGCGTAGAATAAATAGGGCCAAAGCCACAGGAATCGGCACAGGAATCCACAGCGCATTTTCCCTCCCAGATGTGTGTCTTGGGCCTGAAAGCAAAAGGAGCCACACATTACAAGTTACTGCTGTCTCTGAAAACTACCATATGCCCAGTTACCAACCACAGTGCCGGATGTGGATCAAAATGAGATTAGCTTTCTGCCCTGGCTATCATTTCCTTAGGGGCAAAGACAATTCATTATCTAGAGATGCATTAATAAAAAGCATTTCCTCAGGGAGAGGTGAGGCCCGGCCCATAAAACCACGAGGAGGCGGTGTGCTGTAGACCACGGAGCAGCAAGCCAGGGCGTGAGCAAATGGACTCGGTGGTGATGATGTGGCTTCATTGTGTGCTTCGAGGAAGAGAATGGGCTTTTAGGTCTGGTTTAAACCCAGCCATTTACCAGCTGTAAGACTTTAAGCAAATCACATACCTGCTAAAAACTCTCTCTTTTATCCCCTGAAGTATACCTATCTCCAAGCTTTCACAAGGATCAAATTAGATAATGCATGTGAAAGAGCTGCGAAGGTACTGTGAAATGTAGTCTATTACTACCCCGTTGTTAGAGATTATGTCACTTGCCCTCCCATTACTCCCATAGCCGCTGATATTGCCATATGGCATTTATCACTGGCTTTATCGCTTCCCCTCTCTCCCACTGGGAGCCTACATCCAACCAGCACTCATGGAAGGACTGACACTATGTCACCAGCAGTTCTCGGCGCCGAGGATACAATAATGAACCGCAGGTGTTCTCTACCTTCAAGTTGCTTACTTGAAGGTAGAGAACACCTTGCTTTGGTAGGAGAGACAAATAGGTAACCAGACGATTCCAATTCAGGAAAAAAAGAGCTTTGCAAGAAGGCAAGTACAAGATAACAGGGATCAAAAGGGGGCTTCCTGGAAGAGGTGTCGCCTGAGCTGGGCATTAAAGACCGAGCAGGGGTTAGGAAGAGTAGAAAGTGGTTGCCATAGTCACAAAGAAAGCAGCAGATGCAAAGGCGCAGAGGCAGCAGAGAAGATATAGTATGTCTCCTCACCCCAGAATGTTTGAAACATTCGGCATCATGGAGCCATGAATTCTAAAGTTAACAATATGCGGATCCTCGATGAAGCCGCAAAGTTTTGATGAGATACATGAGGCAATGAGGCAAAAGGTAATAAAGTTAAATGTCTGTGAGTCTGTGGCCAATGATCCGTGCTAAGTATATGTGGAGGAGCCTGAAATAATAATTAAATGTAAATACATTTTAGCACGAAAGATCTGAAGGTAGCAAAAAAAAAAAAAGTTAACCTCTGCTTTTGGGGTTCTGCCTCAGCTGGATCCTGATTAAAAACGAAACACACACCAGATAATACATTTTCTGTGCTTAGGTGACTTTATTAACATAATTCCCGCCCTGGCAATGTCATAGAAATCAACAGTCTGCTTATATACTATTTATAATGCCTGGTCAAAGGCCTGTTTCTTAAACTGTGTTTCACAGAAGGGACACATGAGGCAAAAGGGGATGCATTCACTTGCCCAAAGTCAAACAGAGGTAAGGGGCAGAGCCGGAATCCGCACTCAGAGCCGCCTTCCCCCGGAAGGGTGGGCTCCCTTTACCCCACACCCGGGTTCTCCGTCCTCACGGGAAAGTCCACGTCATTAACCACTCCAACGCCCAGCCGAGGGCGGCTGGCACTTGGGGACCACGGGCACTTGGGAATAAAGTCCCCACTCTAGGGGGAAGCTGTGAGATTGGACCCTCATAGCATCTTCAAATATGAAATACACTCAGTCACTTGGCAAGGAGCACTTCAGATGTGTTTGTGATTGTTTGTTCTTTTAAAAAAAATCAAAACTCCTCCTGTTAGATACTGAGAGACATTCCCCCAAACCTTTGTGGGACAGAGTTAGAGAGCACTAACCCCCCAGGTGATTCCACCAAACCTCAGCGACATAGCAGCGGTAGGTAGCAGCATCAAGCTGTCCCAGGCTTTAGCTGCGGGCTCCACCCTTCCTAGCTGTGTCTCTGGGAAAGATACTTAATTTCCCTAGAGCTGTGGATGGCTAACTATGGCTGGCGAGCCACATGCGGCTCTTTGGCCCCTTGAGTGTGGCTCTTCCACAAAATACCATGGCCTGGGCGAGTCTATTTTGAAGTGGGATTCGAAGAAGTTTAAGTTAAAAAAATTGGGCTCTCAAAAGAAATTTCAATCATTGTCCTGTTGATATTTGGCTCTGTTCACTAATGAGTTCGCCGACCACTGCCCTAGAGCATCTGCTCCCATCTGTAAAATGGATCTGATAACACCACCTGGCTCAAAGGGCAAATGACGCGAACCTGTAAAGCCCTTGGTGTGTGTGTGTGTTGTGTGTGTGTGTGTGTGTGTGTGTGTGTGTGTGTGTGAGAGAGAGAGAGAGAGAGAGAGAGAGAGAGAGATGAAGGTTGGGGGTGGGGAGAATAAGTGCCAGCTGTGTTTGAATGGAATAATTACTGGGCAGGACTTGAAATGCGTGGACAACACTACCTGTAGCCAACCCTGAACCAAGCACTTGGCTGGGTGCCTCCCCTGGGCCATCAAACAGGGTCCCCGGTGTTTCTGGGTCTTCCCCTTGTGCACAAGATTGAGTTCTATCCTTTTCTAGGATTTCCCTGTTAATGACACCTCCTTCCCAAGAGAATTTATTACCAGGCTAACTCTGGATGAGGTTGCTCTCACATAATGGCCACCCTGGACTACCTTAATGGGAAATCAGTTTATAAGCCCTCTCTATCACCACGCTCATATGCTCCAGTGGCTGTTGAAAATAAATTGCAGTTCTTCGAAACGTGGAGAATTGAGAAGCTGCTGCTAAGTCTTCCTAAGAGGAGAGGCCAGGCTTGGTAACAGGCCCATCTGAGATCAAAGTGATGGAGAGAACCTGGCTCACCAACACACAGCATATGACATATACTCTCACACACACAACATACACATTACAGGCACACACACACCACACACCATATACACAACACACTTCACACACACAACCTTTTAAGTAGAGGCTGCTAGTGTCTAATATCTTGTCTTCCCTTCTTCCCAAGTATCAGGACATCCAAGTTTAGATAGGGATGTGGCCACCCAGAATAAACACACTGCCCAGCTTCTCCCAAGTAGCGTGGCCATGTGACTAAATTATGGGCAATTCAATACAAACAGAAGTACATGTGGCAGCTCTCCTGCGGTGCGCCTCCCTCTCTCATCCCTCCCTCCACCCCATGGGTGAATCATGGGTGCAGTAACGCGCATTCTGGGCCATGTTGGGTCATGAGGACCACAGCCTCACTTACGGATAGAGAGTAGGAGCGGGAAGAGCCAGGTTCCCGAGGACGTTGTGGAGCTGAGATGCCACACTGGCCTTGGACTGCCTGAGGGACACGCCCTCTGTCTTGGTGAAGCCTGTTATTTGGGGTCTCTGGTAAACGAGCCAAACTTGATGCTAACTAATTCACACTCCCAGACATGGCGTCAGAAAAGTGAATCGAGTTTTCTGTGATTCACTTGAGTGTTACTAACTGGTGGGGGGCCTGGCTGTGACCCGATGATGGGGGAATGGCTGGGAAGAGCGGGGTTTAGGGAATGGGGAGGGGAGGGAGAATTCAAGACAGCGACTACAACTTCATTCAGCTTGGCGCCTGACACACAATAGTTACTCACTATATAGGGTATCCCCAAAAAGGTATACCCACTTCAACAGCTGATTCGATTACAATCTGAAAAGGAAATGTATTTTAATGAACATTGCCTGTATAGTTATTCAAAGTGGGCGTACATTTTTTGGACACCCTGTTTTTTGACGGCTGACAGCCAGCGTGTGTTGATGGCCCACTGTGGGCCGGGCATGGAGAAGAAGGAGACATGGAAACAGGAAAGTGGGAGTCAGGAGCGGCGAGGGAGGAGCCTTCCTGGCCGTCTCCTCAGGAAGCCCAGGAGCATTTCACAGTGTTGCCTGTTGTCAACTACTTACATGTATCATTTGAAGAACATGTGATCAGATAACATGCCTTGGGTGACTCAGGAGGGGGTCACCCTGTTTGCAGTGGTGAGCCCTCGAGTTGGGCAGCCCTGTGTGTGAGCTGGAGGACAGGACCGTGGAAATATTCACTACCCTCCCTGAGACTCAGTTTTCTTCGCCATAAAATGGGGATGGTATGAACCACAACCCCCACCTAAGACTGGGACGTGGATGAAATGAGATAATGCACATGCCCAATACTCGTTAGTTGGTATCACCATTGTTTCCAGCTAAGAAACCAAGGCGGTGTCTTGGAGGAGGAGGCATTTGGTTAGGGCCCCGGAGAGAAGAAGTTGTGCTGGTGAAGGTGGGAGAGTGGGCTCCGGAGATGGTGGCTGGCAGCTGGCTTGGAGGGGTGATGAATGAGGATCAGGGGGGTGGGTATGAGTGGCTTTTATCTACGGAAGGGGGAGGTCTGACCACTCCCCAGCTGGTGTTTTTAGCCAGGTGACAAGAAGGATGGCAATGGGAAAGAGCACGAGGACAGGCCTAGGAATGAGGGTGCGGGGTGTGCTGACTTGCTGGGACTGGTGGGGCCTCAGTGGGTCCACCCCACGGATGGCTGGGGCAGGGAGACTCAGTTCAGAAAAGAGGACGGTGGTGGAAGGCCTAGGGGTGCGGGTTGGGTGGTCACAGACAGGAGTGAGTGGAGCGAGCTGAGGAGAGGAGGGGAGGAAGAAAAGCCTGGGCTGCAAAGCCTTTTTTCTCTAGAAGTTTCCAAAGCATTTTGAGCAGTTAAGAGCTGTCATTTTTCTAAGATGCACGGCTGACGTGTTGGTACAACATCCTGTCTCTTTCATTTTCCTCTGAGGGCTGTATAAGGAGAGCCTGGGGGCAGAGAGGGGCGCCACTGGGGGAGGGCAAGGGGGCCAAAGGGACCATTGCCTCCAAGCTCTCCTTCCACTCGAACCCCCACCCTCCACCCCCCGCCGCCTCTCTCGCCTCTGCTGTCTTTTAATTAAGACCCTGCCACTCCCCAGCCTCTCTGCCCTCATCCCTGCCAGGAGTGCACTGAAGAAGAAAAGAGAAAAACCAGGAAGTGGAGCCTTCAGGGCAGCACGAGGTAATGAAATGTAATCACAGAAAATGGGCTCCAAGCTCGGGAGAGGCTCAGGTAACCGGCCACAGGCCCGACACAATTTCCCGCTCTCTGGCTTCACCTGGGTCCTGGGCGCTGGCCCCGCTGCTGTCATCCTCAGTCCACACCCCCGCCTCGCTCCCAGTCCCCACTTGGCAGTTCTGCTTGGGCACCTCCCCACCTCTGCCCTCTCTCTCCTAATCCGCCCCCCCCCAAACTCCCTCCCCACAAAAAAACACCCTCCAATGTGAGCCCCGCCCCCTCTGTGCTAGGGGTGAGGCAGACCAAGTGGGGCCTCTATGTCAAGGTAGGGGGTGCTGAGCCAAGGCCTGCCCACAGCTTCTGATGACAGCAGTGGGGGGAAGAAGGGGTGGGGGCTTAAGCTATCCAACGCCTCTGCTGTCTCCTCCTGGCTAAAAGCTCTGGAGGTTAACACGGGACCCAGCATGCTCTCCCCCCCCCCCCAAGCCTTCTCCACCATCAGGCGGTCCCTCGGTGACCCAGGGCATGCTGGGGAATTCAGGTCAGGTAGTGTGGGGTTTGTTGTTGATCACGAGGAAAAAGCTTTGGACTGTCTAAGCCAGGGGTGGGCAAACTTTTTGACTCGAGGGCCACAATGGGTTCTTAAACTGGACCAGAGGGCCGGAACAAAAGCAACCTGACCATGCTGGCACTCTCATCTTGGGCTGCTGGTGAAGGAGCGGAGGGGAGAGGAAGAGAACCCTCCACTCTTTCGGCTTCGTGGGCCGGATAGAACAGCTGAACGGGTCGGATCTGGCCCGTGGGCCGTAGTTTGCCCACGGCTGGCTAAGCCCTCTCCCCACAGAAATTCTTCCCGTGGACCCCTCCCTTCTTCCATCTCCCCCTTCCCTCCTCCCTTCCTTCCTCCATCACTCCCATTTGGAAGTGATTTGGGGACGGGGCACAGACAAAGGAGGAACAGAAACCGAGAAGAGTGGATCCTGGTCCTTCAAGTTACTCATATTCCAGTGCAACGGGCAGAATCCTAAACTACTCATTTCAACAACCTGGGGAAGGTTCTGAGGGAAAGGGCGGAGGAGCCGGGGGCAAAGCAGAGGACGGGAGGCTTTAGGGAGGCGAGGACGGCTGTGCACAGGAGGCAGCATCCAAACTGAGAGCAGAAGGACAGGAGTTCCCAGTGGAAAGAGAGCAAGAGTGCATTCCAGGCCAATGGATGGCATGGTGCTGAGGAAAACTATGGTGGGTTTGGGAGAATTCAACACTATGGGGGAAGTGTGTGAGGCTGGAGTATATGACATAGGAGCTAGAATGTCCTGGGCGCACACACACACTCACACACAAGTCCTGGTGACCACATTTGCATGACCAGTGTAGGCAAGAGACCCAGAATGCTCTTCTCTGCTCCATTTCCTTGTCTGTCCTCCTCCAACTCCTGTGTCTGTGTCCTGATTGGATCAATCAGAGCCTCTCCCAGGAATTTAAAGTCGGGCTTCAGAGAGCCCCGTGTGTCTCTGCTGTGGCCCCAGGAGCGCTGGGGTAGCATGCCTGTCCTCGCAATATGGGGTAGATGAGCGAGATCAGTGTCAGCCAACGACAGGCGGGTTGCAGCCGCTGTCTGCACTCCTTCTCGCCTTCTTCTGGTGCCTGACCTTGTTGGTTCTGGGCCTTCATGAGGCTCGGCAGTCCTCCCTGTCCTCACTCCAATGTGCAGTACTCTTTTTGCTCACTTGAGTAGCTTTCAACTCTCAGAATGTATTTTTCAATAAGGAGACATATGGATACTCAGGTAAGAGAAACAAATGTCAAGAAGTAAAATTCACCCTTACTATGGGTAAGGCACTCTTGAAAATCTCCATTCTGGTGGTTTCCCTCCTTAACCCTCACTCAAGGATATATTTATTGATTCTAGAGAAACAGGAAGAGAGAGAGAAAGAGAGGGAGAGGGGGAGAGAGAGAGAGAGAGAGAGAGAGAGAGAGAGAGAGAGAGAAACATGGTTGCCTCCCATATCCTATCCATCAGGGATCGAGCCCACAACCCAGGCGCGTGCCCTAACCAGGAATTGAACCTGGAACTTTTTTGATGTACAGGGTGATGCTCGAACCAACTCGAGCCACCGGCTGTGGCTATTCTGTTTGGGTTTTTTAAAATATGTTGGTCACAATCAATACAGGAATTTGGAAAACAAGAAGTGGCATGAGTGGTTTTCTCTTTTTTGCAATCAAGAGCTTCCTTTGAGAAATCATGTTCACATACTTCACCAGGAGCCAGGGTTGGGGTGGGGGTGGGGTGTTATACAATTTCTGTTCATCAGAAACTCCCCTTAGATCAGGGATCAGAAATAAGATTCAATTTCTATGTCAACTCCAATCAATTGTTAGTGGGCTCCCTGGCGCGCTGTGTGGAGGAGGATCTGAGCTCTATGCAGACTCAGAGGGAGAGGGGACCGTGATCAGTTAGTGGCACCTGCCGGGCACAGGAGTGGTGTGTTTGCCACTCCTTCCAGCGTCACCCAAGGGCCTGGCACAGAGCAGGTGATCATTAAATATTTATTGAATAAGTCAATGAAATATTTCCTATCCCTGATCTTTGTTGTCTAAGCAAGTTAAGCCACCTCTATGCGGGTTCATCTTTTTATTTATTTATTTTTTTAAAGCCTATGTGAAAGCTATTGGTCTTTATCTTTTAAAAGTATGTTTTAATAGATTTTTAGAGAGAGGGGAAGGGAGAGGGAGAGAGAGAAACATCAATAAGAGAGATATTTTGACCAGTTGCCTCCTGCATGCCCCCTACTGGGCATTGAGCCCACAACCCGGGCATGTGCCCTGACTGGGAATCCAACTGGTGACTTGTTGGTTCGTGGGTTGATGATCAACAACTGAGTCACACTGGTTGGACACCTGCCCCCATCCTTTTTCTAAATCCTCACCTGGGGATATTTTCACATGGATTTTTAGAGAGAATGGAAGAAAGAGGGAAAACAGAGAGGAATATTGATGTCAGAGAAGCACATTGATTGGTTGCCTCTTGGCAACCAGACCAGGGCCTGGGCCCTGCAACCCAGGTATGCGCCCTTGACCGGAATCAAACCTGGGACCATTTGGTCCACAGGCTGAGGCTCTATCCACTGAGCCAAACGGGCTAGGGCACCTGCCCCCATATCAATTCACACCCCAGAATTCACTTTTGCCCAACAGGGATTCCTAAAAGCTCTCTTTTTAAAAACTTATTGATTTCAGAGAGGAAAGGAGAGGAGGAGAGAGATAGAAACATCAATGATGAGAGAGAATTATCTATTGACTGCCTCCTACACGCCCCCTAGTGGGAATAGAGCCCAAAACCCAGGCATGTGCCCTGATGGGGAAATCAAACTGTGACCTCCCGGTAACCGAGCCTAACAGCTTTCTTAATGAAGGCAGCGAATGCTTCAGCACCCAGGTCTCCCTTTCCCTGGGACCTTGGTCAGCTTCCTACCCCTCCATGTGTCCTCTGAAACCACATTGACCCCAGTTTCCTCCAGCTTCCTGGGAGGTGCTCCACCCTGGCTTCCTCTCAGGTGCTCCCTGCCGTGGTTCCATTCATCAGCCTTGGGGCCTCACCCCTTCTGTCTTCCCTGTGGCTTCCCCCTTCTTTCCTGGCACCCCAGCCTGGGCCACCCCGGAGCACAAACACAAGGCGTGCACTGAAGGGGATGACACAGTCTAGGGGGTGAGATGTTGGCACGGGCACCAACCGCAGGCTCACTTCCTAAACAGCTGGCAGACTGAGCAGTAAAGATGGTGAGGTGCAGCTTGCTGAGAAGCAAGACATTTCTGCTGTCACCCACGAAACAAGTTGCAAAGGATTCCACGGGCCCAGGCCTCAGGTGTGTTATTTTTACGCAGAAACCACCTCTCTTTCTGTTTCTCTGAGACAACTGTGTGGACAAAGAAGGATTTCAAGGCTCTTGGCTGGCCGGCCAGAACGGAGGCGCTGCCACGGGACTCCTACCGCGGGTGGGGACAGAGCCGGCTGATCCAGTGATTGCCGGAGAATTTGGCTCCATCTCCCTGGAAGTCACATGCATGCTGTTCAAGGATGCAGACAACACGAGGGCTGCATCCCGGGACCCCTTCTCTCTCCGGGGCCACCGCGTTCCCCTGGGCGGCCGCGGGCTGGAGAAGGGGCAGTGGCTCGGGCTCTGTTAGGAAAGCTCTCCCTAGTGGCCACCCCCGGCCCCTGCATGGGCCGCTCAGACACGACAGGCATCTGCCTGGGGCTGATGGGCCGAATTCATTGCAATCTCCCTGGCTCTGTCCTTGGTGCTTGGAGCCATTTCCTGGAACAGAGGGGGAGGAAAATATTTCCCCCAAATACCGAGAAGAGTTATTTTGAGCATAAGATGTACAAAATATGAGGACTCCTTTGGCCAACCTGGAAACGTTCCCCTCAGCCCCGTGTCCTCAGTTGCTTGAAATGAAAAGAAATAAAAAAAAGAAAAAAAAACCCTAAAAGCATCCACCATATTTCTCTTGCCGTCTCCCCCTACCAAAATGAGAGAAGCGGTCGGCATGGCTTCTCTGCTCACGAGGCCTTTGGAAGGGGAACGACAGTGTTCAGAGGCCATGGAGACTGGGCGCCCTCCCTCCCACCAGTCCCAGCTGGCGGCTGTCCTCTCCCCCTCCCCCCCTCTGCAGAACAGACATAAGGGAACAGACAAAGGCCGCTCCTCAAAGGGGCATCATCCAGCTTGGGCGCCTGTTCTGGTGCCTTCAGCGCCTGCCCTCTGGCCCAGCCCCCCGAAGACCACCCTTCCAGCAAAAAGAATCGTCTTATCTCTCTCTCTTTAAAGTGCCATTCTCTGATGACAACCAGGCCACCTGCACCGAACTGTATTTAAGGAGTCACTTTCCCAAAGCGCCCCCATCTCTCAGCTGAAGAAACGGGGGTGTAAAGGCGGCCACACCCTCAGAAGGGGTGACAGTGACAGGCCGCTCCCCGCCCCTGTGCTCCGCTGCCCCAGAGAAACCCTCCTGCGGGCTGTGAAGGCCGCTGCACAGCTCCCAGGCCCGAGTGGTACGACCGCACAGCTGCCCTGGGCGCTGTGGTTTCTTCCAGACCCCCTTTCTTACCCCCCCCCTCCTCCCCCACCCCCTTCCTCCCTCACCGACTCCATCCTGGCCTGCTCCTAGGCCTCCGCCCTATGCAGCTCCTCATAATCAGGGGTGGGGGCTTCTGCCGCTGGGAAATAATGCCTGAATTCTTTTCTTCCCACACAATAGTAGATGCTTTAATTGATTTTAAAGAGAGAGAAAGGGAGAAGGAGAGGAAGAGAAAGAGGGAGAGGGAGAAGGAGAGGGAGAGAGAAAGAGAGAGAGAGAGAGAGAGAGAGAGAGAGAGAGAGAGAGAGACATCTAGAGGGAAACATCCATCAGCGGCCTCATGCAAGCCCCGGACTGGGGATCAAGCCCGAAACCCCGGCATGTGCCCTCGCCAGGAACCCAAACGGTGACCTCCCGGTGCAGGGGTCCACGTTCAACCGCTGAGCCACACGGCCGGGCATTGCCTCAACTCTTATCCACAGAACAAGGCCATCTCTGGCCCTCAGAAACGGAACACTCCAATTCACGTCCCTAAACCCTTACCCCCAGGCGGGAGCGAGATACCCTGATCTTGGAGGGTGTACGCGCTCAAAGCAATTTCCAAAGCATTGCAGCGGCGGGGCCGGCGGCTGCGAGCATTGCCCGGGACCCTGGCTGCTTCCCTGAGCACAGATTCCTGCCCCGGGGGCACAGCCCAGCCCAGCCCGCCCCAAATCCAAGGCTCCCGGCTCCCAGCTGCCTTTCCTCTGGTGAGAACTATGCAGACCCACCATGGTCCAGAACCAAGCCCTCCGCCAGCCTCAGTTTCCCCGGGGGCCGAGGTGCAGGTGGGTGGGGAGATATGACATTACCGGAGTCGGCAGGAAAGAGAAAGGAGCGCCCCAGGGCCTTACCTCGCAGCTGCTCCGCGATTCCTCCGGGCTCCATGCCGGCCCGCCCCTCTTATAGCCACCCAGGCACACCTTGCGCAACTGTCCGCAGCTGCCCGGAGCGCCCGAGTGCCAGCTCCCGCCCCACCCCGTGGGCAGCGCGGGCCCCGCTGGCTTGGGCCCGAGCCTCGAGGGAGGGACTCTGCTGCTCTATAGCCACGGGCACACCCTCGGGTACCCCCGAAAGTTTGGGGACTGCTGGCAGGAGCGAAAAATCCTCCAGGTCCCGTCTGGCAGCGGTAGGGGACTCCTCTGAGCCGGCCGAGGCACCCTTCCAGCCACCTTCCCTCCCTCCAGCGGACCTGTTCCACCTCCTGGCCTGGGCTGGTACCCTCGCAGGGCCAGGCACACGTGGGTGCCCAAGGAAGGTTTGCTGAACTGGACCCCAGGGGCACCGTGCGGCACTGAGCTGGCTTTTAGAGGAAGGGGGAGTGGGGAGAGAGAAACATCAATGATGAGAATCATTGATTGCTGCCTCCTGCATGCCCCCTACTGGGGATGGGGCCTGCAACCTGGGCATGTGCCCTTGACCAGAATCGAACCCGGGACCCCTCAGTCCGCAAGCCGACTGAGTTCTAGCCCCTGAGCCAAACCAGCTAGGGCACAGAGCTGGATTGCTTACAGGGGGTAATAGTGAATCCTTCAGGCTCAAAGGCCACTGAGGGTAGAATTTTATTTTTTATGTTATTTTAAAAAATATATATTTTATTGATTTTTTACAGAGAGGAAGGGAGAGGGATAGAGAGTTAGAAACATCAATGAGAGAGAAACATTGATCAGCTGCCTCCTGCACACCCCCTACTGGGGATGTGCCCGCAACCAAGATACATGCCCTTGACCAGAATTGAACCCAGGACCCTTGAGTCCGAGGGCCGCCGCTCTATCCACTGAGCCAAACTGGTTAGGCGGAGGGTAGAATTTTAAAACTTGTGAAAACACACGTGCAGTGATGGTTGTGTGGAGGGGACAAGGCGAGGCAGGGTCACACAGGACCTCACCAGTCTCCCTGTGTCAGACCCTCCCTGAGGGAAACATGCCCCTAGGCTGCGTGCCCCACCAGGCGGCAGGGGTGGGTCTGCTCACTGCTATACCCTCAGTCCACAGCCTGGTGCTGAGCACAGAGTGTTTCATTCTTATGACCTGTCTAAATGAAAATTTCAAGCACACAGAAAAGTAGGCAATATATCCATCGCCTAAATATAACAACGAGTATGTTTCCATATTTGCCTCATTTATTTTTTGGCTAAAATATTTGAAAGAAAATTACAAACATTGTGACACTTTATTCTTTAAATGTGTCAGCATGTGTCTCTAAAAGAAAAGGAAGATTTCTACAGAACTGCAAGACCATTATCGCACACAGTAATTTCTTAACATCATGAATAGTCTAGTTTATACATTCAAATGTCCCCAAATATCTAAAAAAAAAAAAAAAAGTCTTTTAGAGTTGCTTTTTTTTTGAGCCTGGTTGTTTTGCTCTTAATAAGTACTTATAGAAGAAAGGAAGGAAATTATGAAAGTCAGAAATTGTTAGCATTGACTATGATTTATAATTACACTGCTACCCAAAAGGTGGGAAACCAACGAAATGTCTAAAGTGGTAAGATTATTGAAAACACTCATGAAAGCATTAAAAGTTATGTTGTAAAATAATATTTAATGATGTAGGAAAAATAGTTTTGTGACCTGGAATCAAATTACCAAATGGTGTGTGTTTTCTAATCACACACGTGTCAACAATGCACACGTTCACATTGAAGATGTTGTCACGACAAGGAGTGAGATTAAGAAAGTTTTCTAATCTCTTCTTAGTGCCTTTCTGATTTTAAAAAGTGTCTACAATAGAATTACATTTTAAAGAGAAATTTTGTAGTTTACACAGAAATGTTTTTTTAAAAAAATATTTTTTATTGATTTCAGAGAGAGGGAGAGAGATAAAAACATCAATGATGAAAGAGAATCATTGATCAGCTGCCTCCTGCACACCCTCTACTGGGGATCGAGCTTGAAACCCGGGCATGTGCCCTGACTGGAATTAAACCGTGACCTCCTGGTTCATAGGTCTTGCTCAACCATTGAGCCACACTGGCTGGGCAGAAATGGTGTGTGTGTTGTTTCTCATACACAGGCTGTAACTCACGACAACAAAGTTTTCTTTATCCCCAATGTCTTTGTAAGTTGGTGCTAAGTAGGGCCTTCGCTTATTTGCAGGGACCTTGGCAGCCTTAGATGAAGTGTCTCAGAATTACGTTCTTTAAGCTCAAGGGGTGGATTGGGACCAGAGTTCCTGTGTGAACCTCAAGCAGCACTTGAGAACACATGGTGAGGGTGTGACAATGTGGTCTGTCTGTCTACCCAACACCTACCTCTTTTGCATTCGCTTTATTAATAAATTAGTATATAAATTGTTTTTAAATAAAATATTACATAAAAATTTATTTTTAAAAAAAATTCAAAAAGGATAAAGAGATATGAAAACTCAGCTCCCATCCCCCCAGCTTCTCTCTCTAGATGCAATGGTTGCTACCCATTTCTAGTGTGTCCTTTCATGGGTATTCTTTTCCTATCCTTCATATATCTATAGGTCATCCCTGAGTATATTTACATAATTTGAGTAATTATTAATTCCAATGTGTTAAATCTGAAAAGAAACATCAATTGGCCAGGAAAAAAAGTGTGTATACATTTGAAAAAATGGCCTAACAAATCTGTGTACCCATCACCCAGTTTCAGCTGCTATTATTCTTTCACTTAATATATGTATAATACAATCTCTTATTGACATGCAGAGAGCTGTGCCAAGCTTTAGAAGTCATCATATATTTCATTTTATGGATGCACTATAATCAGTATAATGATATCGTTACATACAAATGTAATTGATTTATTTAAATATATTTATTTTAGCACCGTGTGAATGTATCCGTGGTAAAAAATTCTGATACGTGGAATTGTTGAGTCAGAGAGTATTCGCATTCAAAATGGAAATGTATTGCCAAATGACATTCCTTAGAGATTGCACCAATTTGCAATTGGCTACAAGTAACAGTGACTTAAGCATTAACAGCATTTAGTTATCCAGAAGCCTGGAAGAAGGCGAGGGCGGTACTTGGTGACATAACTGAGAATCCTGCTCTTTCTGTTGTTTTGTTTTCCCCGTTGTGTCCTGTGCTTATAGCTTCATGGTTGCAAGGTGATGCTGCCCCTTCAGGCATCGTGTCCTCTCTTCTTGAAATTCTGTTTCAAGTTGGGGAAGGGAAGTTTGATTTTTCCCTTATTTTCATTGACCAGAACTGGGACATATGCTCATTTGTAGACCAATCACCGAGAAAAAGGGACTGTGATTCCATGACTGATTTAGACCAATCGTAATCCTTCCTCTGGGGCTGGGGTAGATCAAGGTAGATGAAGCGAAGCTTTGTCCTTACCTGAAAGAATTGAGGTTCTGTGAGGTTGGAAGAAGGAGAGAAAAACGTGGCTCTTGGATACACAACCAATAGGGCCTGTTATAGTATTTAACCATGCTGTATTATCAAATTTCTAATTGACTTGACTTAATATTAAATAATCAGACTTAAAAATAATTTTTTTTAGTCTGAATCCTGACAACTTTCACAATTTTTAAAAAAAGGTAATTCTATTACTTTGGCTTTTTTTTTTCTTTCTCAAAGTACTTTCATGGTCTCATCTGATTTAACCCACAGAAAGAGTAGAGCAGGTCTTAGTTCCATGTTACACACGGGAGCCTGAGAGTCAGAGCAGTCAAGGGACTTTCCCAGCAAGTGACATCATTAGATGCTACAGTTTTCAGCTGAGGTGGCCCTGCGATGCTGCACTATGTCAGTGGAGGGTTTGCCACCAGCCACCAGCTGTGGGCTCATGTGGGTTTGCTGGGAACTGAAGGCGGCCTCAGAGCTCTGTGCTTTGAGGAGCAACTGGTAGTGCCCTGCTGAGGGGAAAGAAAGGCAGACGAAGGTCAAATCTCCGTTTTGATTTTAGGTCATCCCAACCAGGCAGCTACTTTTGTGAGAATTATGCCTTTCTACTCACTTCGAGGAGAGGTCTACACAGACCTATAGAATGGACTGAAAAGCAACTGGATAATTCCGTTAAATAATGAGCCTATCATTTCCCCAAATTAAGTGTGTGTGTATGTGTGTGTGTGTGTGTGTGTGTGTGTGTGTGTGTGTGTGGGGGCTGGATTGGTTCTTTGTTGTGTACATGGCCTCTAGCAGATGTTCCATAAATGCCTGTCAGGTGCATGAATGGTCTGTGTTCTTCCTGCTAATGACTGATGTTCTTCCTATTATTACCTGTCAGAGCACTCTGTGCATTTCTACATAGCATCAATAAAAAACTATAATCAACCAATTAATTGATTTTAGATTTGTCTGCTCCTTCGTCTCCATCACGAGAACACAAGTCCCATGAAGGTCAAAACTTCCAGCCCTGGGGCTGACACACAGGAAGGGCTCTGTAAACTGTTAAATGAAGCTTTGAACAGAGGTTTGTATTCCTAGTTTTTAGCAGCGCCTGACACAATGGTGGGCCCTCAATCACTGCCCATGGAATAAACCCCTGACTAAATACAGCAATGAATTCATGTGAGCTCCCCTTTGACGGGCTGGGGGGAAGGCTGCACCCTGACAAAGTGGAGGAGGACCAGGGAGTCAGGACACCAGCAGTGCCCCAGATGGACAGAGAGCCCACATGAGGTCTGCTGGTTTCAAAGAGACCACACTCACCTGGCAATGTCTCATCTTTCTTGGGTCTCACCTATTTCTCACTTTGTCTGGTTCTGCCTGATGAATTTGTTCATTAATAAATGGTCCATTGGCCCTAGCTGGTTTAGTTCAGTGGCTAGAGTGTCACCTGTAGACTGAAGAGGGTGGGGGGCTGCTCCTTGCATGGAGGACTCCAGGTAGTCTCACTTTCTAAAGGTGCAGCTAATACAAACATAAGGTTACCAAACATGTTAGATTTTGCTCCCCAGCCCCCAGGCGGGGTCTGCTGACCTGGTAAATAGAGCACCAGGCTAGCCAAGGAGGCCAGGGTCTGGTTTGGCCTCTGGGTGGGTCAGTCAGCTATGCTGTGCATCCACAGACAATGCCTGAAAGCTGGAGTTGGTGGGCATTATAAAAATGAAAAATCCAGGGGCCCTTTCCTTAGGGTGTAGACAGCTACAGGCCATGCCCTGGTCCTGGCCAGTCTTCCAGAGGGATGTGTGCACGTGTACTGGAGGAAGTGTGTGAGGAAACGTACCTGGACAAATGGTTCCAGCATCCTCCACGCTCTTGGCTGGGTTCTGGGGAGACACCCCCCAAGAAGGATCCATGCTGGTTATGTAGCATTGCCTTTGTTTTTCTCCTTTCCTCTCTGGTTTTTTCCTTGTCTTCTTTTCTCCTTCACTATGAACCTTCTGGGGGAAAAAATAAAAAATAAACCAAAATTTTTAGAGTTTTTTCAACCCCTCCCTCCCATCAGAATGTCTGCAGTTCTACCTAGGAAGTGTCAAGTGTCAAAAGGTGGTCTTCATAGCACCCTTCCTCCAATCAACAGCCACAGTGTTAAGGATTCAGTGAGCCACACAACAAACTTAGTGACTTAAAGCAAACACCATTTATTTAGCTCATAATTCGGTGGGTTAACAGCTGGGCAGGGTTCAGCCACACTCTGAGGAAGCCACATGAAATAGAGGGCAGCTAGGAGCTTAGCAATCTACAGGAGGTTGGGAAAGAGCCCTCCCTGCAAAGACTAGAGCAAGAACAGTGACTTCGCTTCTGTTGAATGATCTCATTGCCCAAATAATCACGTTCGTTGTCGAAAATTAGAAAATGCAAAGAAGCAAAGCCGTGACGAGTCATCCCTGACCTTACCACGCGGAGATGACCCCTGCAATACGGCTGTGCTGGCTTGCCCAGACTTGGTAACGGCCTTTACATCCTGGGTTGGAATCCGGTCTGAAAACTCGGAAGAAAGCAATGACATCCTCTGGGCTGCATGCTCTTTCTCTCACCTACTCTCCCTTCTCTGCTGGAGGGGAAGGGCTCAGGCCATGATCCTTTGTGGAGCTGGACCCTTCCCAGGTACATGGGGGCTGAACAGGTCTTTGGGAAGATGCTGTGGAGAAGCAGCCAGAAGCTTTCAGTCCTAAGAAGGCTAAGATCTAACAACACCCCGAGGCTTCCAGCGTCTCCAGCCCAGTGTTTGCCCCTAACAGGTGTTTCCCCACAATCCCCTGCGGCCTGGAGCGGCCAGACTCTAGCTCCGAAGGACACCCCCGCTTCTCCTGCAGGCAGAGCCGTAAGGAAGGTGGGCCTCGGGTGCCTAGGCCTCGGTCACTGAGAAGGTGCTGCAGACCAGCACCGAACTGGATACCGGGTGGCACTCTGCCAGTGAGGCACAGCTCCTACCCTCGAGGAATTCATAGTCTTCCAGGAAAACTCTGGGAACAACGAAATCACCATGGAAACATGACCGGAACACCAACTGTCTGCCAGGCAGACTGTATGGCATGGATCACTGAGCGCCGGCCCTGGGGCCAAACCACCTGGGTTTGAATCCCAGCCCTGCCATGGATTAGCCTGTGGTCTTGAATAAGTTACTTCTGCTCTCTCTGGCTCAGTCTCCTCATTTGTAATGAGAACATTACCAAACCTCCTCCCAGGGTGATTGTGAGGATAATTTGGGTTGTTACAAGAAAAGCGCTCAGTAGCCACCAGGCCAATGTGAATTATTCCTTAGAACAACGACCCTCAGAGCCCAGAGCCCGGTGGGGTGGGGTGGGGTGGGCCTGGAGGACTGACTCCCTGAAGCAGGCGCCTGTGTGGGTGACCAGTGAGGGGGGGAAGCGTTTCCAATGTGGCTGCTCAGCTCAGTGGGACGCAGTGATTAGAAAAGCCACTCGTCCTGTTTTTATGCAACCCCGGGGCCCGAGTCTTGGCTTGTCCATGGTGGCCCATGATGGGGCCGAGGAGTGGGAAGATCTGTGCACCCAGGGTTGAAGCGCGGGGGCCGCCGAGGGCATTGCTCTGGCAGGCAGCACGTTGCATAAGTGGGGTTGCTGCGGGGCATCCTGAGTGGCTGAGCAGCCTGCCCCGGCCCCGGCCTGAGCTGGCTCTGCTTCCAACAGAGTGGCTCCCAGCACCAACCTCCTGCCTGGGCATGTCCCAGAGGTCACTTTAAAAATACATATTTTTTTTAAAAAAATTCTGATTGTACAAATAATGAGCATTTCTTATAGAAAACACCTGGAGAAGATCATTTAAATTTCTCATGGCTCCACTACTCTAGAAATCACTGGTTTTATTTTTGTACGTAATGTTTTTCTCTTTCTGTGCCTCTAGGTATATGGATGTGTACTCTTTTTTCTATCATAAATAGAATCATATAGTACAAACTGTTTTTCAGTGTGATATTTTCAATTGCTGTCAAGCTTCTTTGCGTGTCATTAAATATTCTTCCATGATGTAATTTATAAGGCTGGCGTTGTGTGATTATGCCATAAATTCCTTAACCAGTCCCTATGGTGGGAAATTCAGTGATTTTTTTTTCTTCTTCTCATAAACGATGTTCTCATGCATAATCTTATAGATAAGTCTGCAAATTTCATGCTTATTTCCTTAGGATCATGTTTTTCCTGTGTTTTGTATTATATTTTGTAGTTTAAAAAATTATATTGAATTTATTAGGGTGATATCGGTCAATTGAATTGTTAGTAAGATGATTGGATGTACAATTTTATAATACATCACCTGCATATTATCTTGTGTGTTCACCATCCCAAGGGAAGTCTCCTTCCGTCACCATTTACCCCCTTCACTCTTTCTGCCTCCCAACCCCCTTCCCCTCTGGTAATCATCATACTGTTGTCTGTGTTTGAGTTGTTTTTTTTTTCACTCTGCTTAATCCCCTCAGCCGCCACAGCTCCTCCCCTCTGACAGCTGTCAGTCTGTTCTGTATCTATGAGTCTGTTTCTATTTTGTTTGTTAGTTTGTTTTGTTCATTGGATTCCACATATCCAGTGTATGAAACTATAGGTACTTACCTTTCTCTGACTGGCTTATTTCACTTAGCGTAATACTCTCCAGGTCCATCCATCCATCCATGCTGTCACAAAAGGTAAAATGTCATATATATATATATATATATATATATATATATATATATATATATATATATATATCCCAGTAGCATTACATTGTGTAAATGTACCACAGCTTTTTTAATTCACTCACCTACTGATGAGCATATGGGCTGCTACAAATCTTGGCTGCGTAGGACCACTTCTAAAGCTGGGTGGCAGGTGTACCTATTGTATCTTCAGGCCCTGGATGCCTCCTGCCAGGGCTTCCTGGACAAGCCCCCCAGTGCCAGCTTTCCTGCCTGCAGACCTGAGGAAGCTCAACTCTACCATTTGCAGGGAGCTGGGCCGATGCCACCGCACACCTAGGGAACTCCCCCGGTGCTGAGGGACTACGGCGGGGACAGGGACTTGGGCAGAAAGTGGACTGATGTGCAGTCAGGAAATCCAGCTGTTCCTCGGAGAACCAGGGGACTGGAGAGACCTGGGGGCGTCATGGAAATACCTTCCACGAGGTGAGCAAGGTGCCTCAACCAGGAAGAAACCAGAAAGGACAGAGTCAGAAACATGCTTGTATCCTTCAGAGAACCCGGAACCGCCCCATCGCCAGACTGTGGGAGGCCTCTCCCGCCAGACTGGCATCTGTCCGTTCATCTCTGCACCCCCACACCCCGCCCAGTGACTGGGAAATACTAACTACACGGTCGTGACTACAACCTCCGCACCAACTCATAGCCCTTGCCTTTCATCCCACAACCTCAGGTCAAGGCTGCAGCCTGTAAAGTGTATGTTGAAACATCCTTTCTGGAGGCCACTTAGCCATGTGTACCAAAGGCCTTCAAATATGCACCCCTTTCCACCAGTGATCTCACCTCTAGGAATGCCCGAAAGTCACCCAAGGCTGCCTGCCTGCCCTTCCCATCTACTTCCCAGAGTCCATCCCTTCTCCCTCCACGCAGACCTCTTTCCTATTTGCATCCTTGGCATCCTTGCCACTGGGACAAAGGCATTTCCTGCCTTATTCCCTGAACTCCGTTTCTCTCAAGGCAGAGCCAAAGCACCACGTCCTCCAGAAGCCTGCCTTCACCACGCGGGGCCTTGTCTTCCTTGTGTGAGTTAACGAAAAAAAAAACCATTGAAACCTGTAAAGAATTTTTGTTAGTTTATTTGAGCCAAACTGACAATTGCTGGGAAGCAGAACCTCAATGGATTGAGATAATGCTCCGGAGAATGGCGGGTTATGTTTCTATAATTATACATTGCAATCAAAGGAAAGGGACGTAGGTAAGTTATATGAAATTCATTGGTGATAGATTAGCGTGGTGGGACCGAGCGAAGCAGGGAAACCTCTGGGATAGGGTAAAAAGTGAAATGATGGACATGAGCTTCTTTTACAGAGATGGATACAGGATACTCTAATGTAATTAACAGTTGGCAATTAACTTGATAACAATAACAATGAGGGAATGTCTCAGGGCCATTAGTTGTGCCCTCAGGGGTCCGGAGTAAAAAGGAAGTTACAAGTTACTCAGACATCTCACAGATAGGTTATCTTAGAGGCGGGAAGGCTAACGGGCTCAGTAAAGCAGATCCAAATTGATCTTTGTCAGTTGAAATATCTGGGACATGACCACTTACTATAACCCGTTTATAGTCAGATATTAAATTTTCAAACCATCTTTGTGGTTATTTTAGGTCTCTGAGTTTGCAAGACTGCCACGCAGGCCTTCCCTGAGCTTGTCAGGTTAGCCTGTGGCTCTTTTCTTTCACATGTGGTAAGTTAATGACATGCACGACGTACCTGAACTTCCAGACCACAGCCTGTGGAGGACAGGCAGGCAGAACCTGCGTCTATTTTGTCTCCATCCTTCTCTCCACCTGGCAGAGTGCATGCCAACGGGAGGGGAAGTGTTGAGGCGGGGCGCCCTGGGGAAAAGGAGGTGCTTTCAATGCCTCTCCACCACACCCGGGGCCCCCGGAAAACCTCACCCTCTGCCCAGTTCCTGCGTCAGGCACAGGTTACGGAGCCGCACACCCGCATGGGAGCAGCAGCCTGCTCAGCACCGGTTTCCAGAACCGCAGTCCAAGGTTCATGGGAGCGAACGGAGGCCAGCAGAGGGAAGGGCGCTGGCCAGAGGCACAGGCATCGTCCAGGACCCCCGTGATCGGCCTTCATTTGAGGCTCATTTCCGGAGCTGGCCAGTTGCTCAGGAAATGGGCCTCAAATGATCGCATACTGTGATACAAAGGTGACCATTTCTAACAGGAAAGAATTCCTTTCTTTACAATGGGATCTAGTATGCAGGACTTTAAATATATACAGAGTTTCCCTGAGTTATACATTACATCAGGGAGGGTTTAACTAAGTGAAATTTGAGTCTAACGTGCCAGCGCCCTGAACTGGGGTTTTATGAGATCAGAAACTGCTATCAGGACGCTCCCCAGAGGCCGGGACAGGCAGGCCCTGGCGCCTCCTTTTCCTCAGCCCCAAAGCAGCGCCTCTTTATTGATAAAAACTGGGTTTTCATTGGTGGCACAGTTGATTGTGGATAGTAAATTTTTGCACAGGGGAGTTGTTGAGATATTTAACCCACCCATGTTGTCAACCCCATTCCAGTGTTAGGAATGAGAAAGTTGAGGCTCAGAGAGGTTAATTAATCTACTCAAAGGGCTTTCTCCTGTCTGGTTGGTTATCACTCTGGCTAGACACCAGAGGTGCACACGTCTCAACCCAGCCTAAGAAAATGAGAATTGCTAGGCTTGGAGCTAGGCATCAGTCTTTTTTTTTTTTTTTTTTTAAATATTTTATTGATTTTTTTTTTACAGAGATGAAGGGAGAGAGATAGAAAGTCAGAAACATCGATGAGAGAGAAACATCGACCAGCTGTCTCTTGCACATCCTCCACTGGAGATGTGCCCGAAACCAAGGTACATGCCCTTGACCGGAATTGAACCCAGGACCTTTCAGTCTATCCACTGAGCCAAACCAGTCCCAGCAGTCTTTTAAAAAAATTTAAGCCGAGGTCGGTTTGGCTCAGTGGTAGAACGTCGGTCTGTGGACTGAAAGGTTCCGGGTTCGATTCCGGTCAAGGGCATGTACATTGGTTGCGGGCACATCCCTGGTAGGGGGTGTGCAAGAGGCAGCTGGTTGATGTTTCTCTCTCATCGACGTTTCTGGCTCTCTATCTCTCTCCCTTCCTCTCTATAAAATATCAATAAAATATATATTTTAAAAAAATAAAAATAAATAAAAAAATTTAATATATTTATATTGATTTCAGAGAGAAAGGAAGGAGAGAGAAACATCAATGATGAGAATCATTGATCAGCTGCCTCCTGCATGCCCCCTATTGGGGATAGAACCCACAACTCAGGCATGTGCCCTGACTGGGAATCAAACTGTGACCTTCTGGTCCATAGGTCGATACTCAACCACTGAGCCACACCGCCGGGCTAGACATCAGTCTTTGTACAAAGCACCCAGGTGCTTTAATGAGTAACCTGGGTGGAGAGCGCCTGACCTTTGCAGCACTGCCTTCAGCCCTCACCCTGAGGGAGGCTTCCTGGCTTCCAGGGAGGGCCAGACAGAGGGCCAGAGGCTGCCACCCACTCCCCTTAGAGTCACCGGGAGCTTGTAGGCTGCGCACAGCCGCAGATAAGTGAAGGCAGAAACTCTGGGGTGAAATGTGCACATTAGCACAAATACTTTTAAAGCTTCCAGGTGGTGAAAGTGCAGCCAGTGCTGACATCGGACTCCAGAGGTTTGAGCCAAATGGCTCCTTCAGGCCATGCCCTGGGCAGCTGATGCCCGGCCTGACGAGGGCAGAGCCCAGGTGACCGGGCCCGGCTTTGCTGGACTCTCCGCTAGCCGAGGGCAGTGGGGACGGAGGAGAAAGAATGACCACCCGACAATCCAGCATGCAGAGACATTCTAGGTGCTCAAAAAGAATGCCTGCGCTCAAGTCAATTAAGTGCTTCCCAGGAAATTTGTTGATGAATTCAAATTCGTCAACATCATCTTTCTTCACTGAAAAAGCAAAGTCCTTTAGTCTCTGCCTAGAAAAGTGATGAGAAAATGGTCGTCGGTGGGTCCAGATGACCGAGGCTCCTGTGGGAACGGAGGGACTGGCCACGGAGGCAGCATCTGTGCCACGCAGTGCCTCTGTGCTACTCGGGATGGAGAAGAACTGCTGAGTAGGAAAACAACAGCGGCTTAACAATCAACGCCCGAAAGAGAGCAAGGTGAACCGAGGGCAGAGCCTGGTGAGGAGGGCAGGCTGGGGGCTGGGGGCCGGGCCAGCTGCCAGGCTGCCCGCAGGTCCAGGCCAAGGTAGAGCCGGTTTCTTCCAGGTGGCAGCAGGCTCCGTTGTCCCCGCAGGACCCGACCTTGCACCTGGAATGCTCCCCATCCGCACCCCTCCCCGCCAAGGACCCGAGTCGGGCATCGCCCTGAGCTCCTTTCGGGAGAGTGCGGGCATTGCTGGGGAAATGGAATGTAAAACAAGCTTCCTGCTGATGAGCCGTTACTCAGAATGCGAAGCCCACCACAGGCAACCGGCTAAGAGGTAGCCAGGGCTACCTTCTCTGTAGAAAGGCAGCCATCACCCCTCCGGGGAGAGAACGTGCCCATCTGTCATGCCCATCACCTCCATCAAAGGAAAACAAACCCCTCAGTTCTTTATAAGGAGAGCTAGCTCTGGGTTAGGGTCTCCCCTCTCTAAGCAGGGATGATCACATTTCAGACAAGACTCTGGGTCCCGCCTGGGCCCTAAAGCTGGCCAGCGGCTGGTCCCGCTTTGGAAAAGATTTACATGCATTTCAGATAGACAGAGAAACACTTCCAACGGCAAGTATCCTGAAGTAAGGGCTCTAAGACAAGGGCGGGGGAGGTCTCACCTGTTATTTCCCCCAAGAGAATTAAGCCTCTTGTAAAAAAAAATATTCTTATTGGTTTTGGGGAGAGATAAAGGGGTGGGGAGAGAAACATCGGTTTGCTGTTCCACTTAATTATGCATTCCTTGGTTGATTCGTGTATGTGTCCTGACCAGGGATCGAACCCGAGACCTTGGTGTATGGGGACAACACTCACGGATCTGCCTGGGACAGGGAGGGCCCTTGACCTGAGAAAAGCTGAGGGGTGGAGTCGTCGGCTGCGTTTGATCTTGTGACCTTGGAAAGAACAGGGTGGACGGTGCTCCTTTAAGAGCCTCCAGGGTTCGGGGAGTTTGGGGATTTTGTTAGGATGTTAGCGATGATGGGTGGTCACTGGAAGCACAGATCCTGACCTCCCTGCCTTCCTGGACTCATCAATGCCCGGTGTTTCACCCCCACCACACACACACACACACACACACAGACACACACACACACACACACACACACACACACACACACACACACGCTCTGGGTGTTTCTCCGCTCCCCGCCGGAGAGGAAGGGGCTTGGGGACCCTGGCCCAGCGTGGCTTCTGCCCTCCCTCCCCCTCCCCAGCACGGCTCCTGGCTTCTGCTCCACTCCAATTAGACTCTAACCCACTAGACGCTGCAGCCAATTCTGCGGAAAGTTCAAATCTTCAGGGACTTCATAAATTAGCCTTTACTGCTAAGTGTTCTCCAGAAAAGGAGGAATTGGGGGAGTCGGAGGAGGTTTGAAAAGCACAGCGCAGTGCTGCCGACTCTTCCCAAATAACCGGGCAGAGCCCTCCGGGGTGGGGCCGTGGGGTTGGGGCCGGGGAGCTGACTGGCTGAGGGGACACTCTGGGGAGTGGGGGGTGCAGATGTGGAGGGAGGGGCAGTTCTGAGACAGGTGCTATGACAGCACTAGCTTCATGCTTAGCAAGTTCTGAGCGGGGCCTTGCATTTTCAGGGCAGGATTCTCCATTTCTGCACGTGTGTGTGTGTATGTGTGTGTGTGTGTGTGTGTGTGTGTGTGTGTGTGTATGTGTGTGTGTATGAGCATATTTGCCCGTGTATATGTGACTGAGTGTCACATGTTTTTACAGGTGGTGCAGAGGGGAGAAGTGTTCATGGCTGTGGGTGGGGACAAGTCCTGATATTTCTTGGTCCTAGACAGTGTCAGCAGAGACCGAGGGACACTGCTAATGGGATAATGTGTTGGCAGGATCTGGTCCTCAGAAAACCAGGCAGCAAGCTTCACCTGCTCCCCAGATCCTCTGGGCTATTGGTCTCCAATGGTGGTCCATGAAGTCAGAGAGGTTGGTGACCGCTGCTGGGCTGTACCCGTGTCCACTGTTCCTCATTATCCAGGCCCAAAACATGCCTGCTGGTGGTTATGAGCCATAGCTCAAGCCGCATACACTCTCTCATGTTCCTGAGCCTTTGGACCTGCGGGTCCCTTTGCCTGGAACACCTTCCAGCTCCTTCTGGATCTGGCTACATTCTGCTCATCCTTCAGGGATGTCACTCCCGCAGGAAGCCCTCCGCCACGCTCTGCGGTGAGGAAGGCGTCCTCTCCGGGTCTCACCCCAGATATGCCTCTGTTACAGCACTCACCACACCTGTCAGAATCCTGGCTTCGTTATCTGTCTCCCCCACGAGGATGAGAAACCGAGAACAGACTTGGTTTCCATCCCTGCTCCACACCCGGGCCTAGGGATCCCCTCTGCTGGGGCATTCTCTCTTATTTCTCTATTTATGCTTTCAGTTGATCAGACGAGGCCCATCCACATTATGGAGAGCAATCTATTTTTCTCAGAGCCCACTGGTTTCAATGTTAACATTCTCCAAAACACCTTCATAGAAACACGCAGAATGGGATTTAACCAACTATCTGGGCACCGTGGCCCAGCCCAGTGGACACATAAAATTAACCATCACAGCAAAGGATAGCTTCAGGGTGCAGGGAGGAAGAGGTAAAGTGCTGAGTCCCAACAGTATTCCAACAGTCTCAGCTCCCTTTACCATGAAACAGGAGCAAAGTGGGAGGATGACTGGATCAATGAGTACATAGGTGAGCAGACGGAGAAGCAGGTAGGTACATAGATAGGGAGAGACGGATACTAGTACTGGTAACTGGTAATCTCTGAGTCAGTGTTTGGCTGAAATTTTAAAAAATACAAACACTAGGAAATGACAGAGCAAAGTGGTCAATGTATCTAACGCTGAGTTTCTGCAAGAGGAAAATGATCCCTAGGGAAGCACAGTGGCTCCTCAGGGTCCCTCACGAGTTTCTGGCAGGGGTTCTATGGCCTCCTAGGCTGGGTATGTTGGGGGCCAGCTCTTTCATGCTTTAGCCCTGAAGCATCACCCGTCACTTCTGCTGGCAGCCACATGGCCCCTAATTGATAATGTGAGAGGCAGATAGACAGACATGAGCAGAGAAAGGACCATGGACCAGTACAGAAGGTCACCAGGGCCCGGTGGTTGAGGTCACCAACCAAGAGGTCATCGGCTTGATTCCATATCAGGCAATCAATGTTGATGTTTCTCTCTCATCGATGTTTCTGTCCCTCTCTCCCTCTCCCTTCTTCTCTCCCTGAAATCACTAGTATATATAAAAGGTCACTAGAGGGGGAAGCCTCAGGTGCTTAGCAACGGGCAACACTAGGAAAACAAGGGCCTTGCCCCTAGGGCAGTGTTTCCCAAAGTGTGGTACGTGTACCCCCAGGGGTATGGGAAGAGTTTGGTGGGGGTACGCATTGCACTGGAAGTTTGGTGGGGATATGCACTGCACCGTGCTTAGCTGCGCCTAATTCTACGTTCTCATGAGTCAAGTCAATTTCATCCTTCTCATTGATCCAAATAAATGTTATTTATAATATAACTTTTATTTATATTTTATTATGAGTAATTTTATTTTTCGTTTATTATTATTTTGTGTATGTACCAAAAAAAAAAAATAAATACATTTTGATTGTTATTAAAATACATCCTTTTTTTTATGAGGGATACTCAGCATTATGAAAATTACAGAAGGGGTACACATATGTCAAAAGTTTGGGAGACACTGCCCTAGGGTAGCCTTTCCTTCCTCGCATATTGCTGGTCATTTGGTGTAGACCCCTGACTTTTCCTCCTGAAGAGAGCATCTAGGCCTCGGTTGTATTTCAGCCCCAGGCCCAGGAAAGCAGCCGTGACTTCCTCAGACCAGCTGCCTCGACTAATGACCCCCTGCCTGATGCCGGCCACTCAGTGGAGACCACCACCCTGAAAGAGCACACCTGGAAAGCGGGTGAATGAAACCCTTCCCTGAACCCTCTCCTAAGATTCCAGCCTGAGAGAAATGAAAACCCCCCGGGACAAAGAGTTCAGCGTGTGCTCTCTCTCTGGGGAGCACGCCTGAGCTATTCTCTTTCCCCCTCTTCTCCCCACACAGGCATGCATCTCCTAAGCTCTGTGGGTCCTCGGGGGACTTGTACCAGGGGAGCAATGGGCAGTGGCAGCTCCTCCTGGGCTACCTTGAACATGTCTCCAAGCTCCCCCTCCCCCCACCTCTTTAAATTTATTTTTAGAGAGAGGAAGGGAGGAGAGAGAGAAAAACATTAATGTGAGAGAGAAACATCGATCAGTTGCTTCTCATATGCTCCCCTGGGGATTGAACCCAGCGCCTTGGCTGGCGCTCCAACCAACTAAGCCACACCAGCCAGGGCCAAGCCCCCCATGTCCCCACCCCACCTTCCCCTTCTGACTTCTCAGTCAGCCAAACCAGCCGCCCTAGGATCTCCTGTTGCTTCTTCTATGCTGAGTCCTTCCTTGCTTCACTGTCCCCAGCTTCACTAAATGTCTCGTCTGAGGTGCTTTTGCTGCGGACAACAACTTCTTGCTTTGCTGCACTTTGTCTCTCGCCCGAAATCTTTCCTTCAAGAGGACAAGAACGGAGGTCTCCCTGGTATCGATGAGAGGGCTGCACATGTGGGTACCTGCACGGGTATTTGGTGAGAAATAGGTGTTTCTGCCACAAGGCACTTGGCCATCTCTCTGTGGGGATCCCAATGTCTCCCTTTCTGCATCTCGGAGCAAGGGCATCGCAGAACCCCAAGGACCTCCCTTGGGTCTGACTTCACATAACCCAGAATGCCTCTGCCTTGGCGATTGCAGAATTTGAAGTGCTGTGCGTGAGGATACTGGGAACATTCCTTTCATCCCGTCCATGGAAACAAACGCAGCCAGGGAGCAGGGTGGGGCCGCAGTGCCGGCCTCCCTCTGGCGCTGCCTGAACCTTTTACTTACATTTTTGTCTAAAAGCACAGCAGCACCTCCCTGGGGAAACCCCGAGCCTGATCCCCCTCTCTGCTACTCACTCACTCACTCATCATGAGGATACCGGCTTCTGGTACTTTCAGGGCTTTTAAACCTTGTCCTTCCAGGGAAGGCTTTATGAATAAGTATCGACCAGGCATTCTGACAGTTACAAGAACCGCGTAGGTTCCCATCGCTAACACCCCGCACGCACGTGCTTAGAGCAAACAACCGCCAGATACCCAGCTGGGCTCGAATTGCTCAGCTCCCCAACGGCATTCACCACGGAAGCGTGCGCTTCCAGGGGCGTTGGTGTTCTTTTCAGTAAATAAATCAAAATA
The DNA here is from genome assembly GCA_963924515.1 of Vespertilio murinus. NCBI lineage: Eukaryota > Metazoa > Chordata > Mammalia > Chiroptera > Vespertilionidae > Vespertilio > Vespertilio murinus. The sequence goes on from OZ004712.1 coordinate 57,847,898, forward strand.
GAGCTTTTCATTCAAATAACCGAGAACAAAGGATTAAACAAATATTAATTTAAAATAGGGTATGTGGTTGGAGGTAGATCCAAAGAAACACAAGTGCTTGGGCATAAACCCGGGTCTTCTTTACTGGTGTGTTGTCCCTATTTGTCTAGTCCTGCTTGTCCTCCGTGGGCTCGGGGAGCGTTAATTGACTCTGAAGCTTTCGGCCTTCTCAGGCGCGCTCCAAGTCTGGCCGGACCTGTCAGGGGTCCTACTCGCCAGCGGTTCTCTAGCCCCTTCTCTGATGTGTAGGTAAGGACCCTCTCCCGCTGCCTTACAGCTCCTCAGACCAAGTCTCTTGGTCTTCGTGTGTCTTTGGTTTCTTTGTCTTCGCCCCGCTTCCCCGCGGTCTGTAGAGAGAAAGAGAAAACGATCATAGGAAGCTGTACTGTTTCCAGGATGTTCCGAGCTTGTGACTGCCCTTTTTTTTGAATCAGCAAGAGAATTTTCCTCACCCGAGTCCTTTTCTCAGGCTCAGCTCTTTGCTGAGTTTGTTATCATTAATCTCCATCGAAAGGTCCCTCGGGAACCAGGTCCTCGAGAAGGTTAGGTTGTAAGCGCACCCCTAATGCCGCCTGACTGCTCGCAAAGCCTGCTCTCTTGTAGGTACAAAGCAGGGCGTCCCGGAGCATGACTTTAACCAGAGGTGACACAGGGACGCAAAGTGACTTCTAGCTGAGCCCCCTGTGTGCTCAGCATGATCCCAGGGGAAGCGAGGACAGAAAAGTGCTGAAGGAGCTTGTAGTCACTCTAGAGGGGTAAGGGGGGGGGCACTTGCGAGTCAGAACCAAAGCACTACGGGCAGACTGTCCGGAGCTCATTGAGTTGGGCTCAGCGAGGCCAATGCCCCTGGCTCCCGACCACCTGTAAATGGAGCTGATCCTGCTGCTGCTCAAGTCCCAACTGCAAGTCTCTCTCTCCTGTCAGGGGCCAGGGCAGGTGCTGGTTTCTGTTCCGCCCAGGCCACAAGAGCGCGAGCTCATGGTGAAGGACAGGAGCGCGGGAGGTGAGGGCTGGCGTTCAGTGAGGCCACAGAGCTGAGCCAATGTCCGCCCCCAGACGTGGCAAGGAGGACTGGGACATGAGGAAGGTCCACTGGTGGGCGTTGCTTCATCCTGGTGGGGTCATTCTTGGCAGGGCTCAGTCTGTTCACTCTCCGGTGTTTGGGAAGGAATTGGAGAAGCCCCCGGCTTGAATAGAGATCTTACCCTTAGCAACGCCCAAGCAGGTTGGTTAATACCGTTACTCAATACCATTCCCGTCGAAAGGGCCCAAGTGATGCCTCAAGCCCGCGGCCACAGGTGCAGGGAGGGGTGATGTGAATGTTGCTGTGGCAGGTGTGTAGATAGAAACAGTGATGTTACCAAGAGCTTGCTGAGCACCAGGCTCGCTGTGAAACCTTTCCTTCATTATCTTGTGGGTTAACATGCGGAGGAAGAGGGGCTCGTCCTGTTTGGGGACAATCAGGAGTGAGAGAAGAATTCACTGAGGGCAGGTCTTGGTGCCAAGAGGAGCTGGCTTAGTCCTCCACAGAGAAGTCACCTGGAGAGGAAAGAACCTGTCTCTCAGGCACCCTCTCCATCCGCCTGGTGTCCTCCACCACCCAATGCTGGGCAGACAGGTGTGCCCCCACCCAGGCTGTGCGCAGACTGCCTTTGTTTGTCGGGGGCGGAGGGGAGTGGGGGTGAAGCTCGTTGTGCGCTGTGCTACGTGTGTATTCTTACAGCATTTCATTCTTTCCTCAACAGAATCCTCTGAGGAAGGATGATATTTTCGCTCCCATTGTACAGATGAGGACAATGAGGCACAGAGGGAGTGAGGATTTGGCTACAATCCCACAACTAGCGGCTGACAGAGCCAAGTTCGCTCATGTTCAATCTTAGTCTCCCCACTCGGATGACCTGCCGAGGTTCTGACTCGGCCTACGTGGGTCCATCCGTTGGCTTCCCTGTTGGGTGACTGGGACCACTGAGAATATCAGGCAGGGTTAAGGGGGCCTGAAGAATTATGGAAAGGAGTCTTATCTGCAAAATGGATCAATAAACAGACAGAAAGAGAAAAGCCACCTGCATGGTAGATGGTATTAGTTGCGTGGCTAATTCATATTAGAATATGACTGGGGTTTTTGTTTGCTTTTAAAATATATTTTTATTAATTTCAGAGAGAAAGGGAGAGAGAGAGAGAGAGAAGAGAGAGAGATAAAGAAATATCAATGATGAAAGAGAATCACTGATCGGCTGCCTCCTGCATGCCCCTTACTGGGGATCGAGCCTGAAACCCGACATGTGCCCTTGACCAGAATCAAACCCGGGACCCTTCAGTTCTCAGGCCAATGCTCTATCCACTGAGCACAACCGGATAGGGCTATGATTGTTGTTGTTGTTTTTTAACACCAATTTACTAGTGTAACAGAATATCACAGACTGGGGGGCTTAAATAACAGAAATTGATAGTTTCACAATTCTGGAGGCTGGAAGTTTGAGATCAAGGTGCCAGCAGGTTAGATTTCTGGTGAGAAATCTCGCTGTGTCTTCACGTGCCCTTTCTCTGTATGCAGACCGCCTTGGTGGCTCTTCCTTTGATTATGAGGACACCAGTCCTATTGAATTAGAACCCCACCTTGGTGACCTTATATAACTTCAATTATTTTGTTAAAGGCCCTCCAAATACAGTCATATTGGGGGTTGGGATTACAACATGAGTTGTGAGGGGACATATTTCAGTCTCAACATAGATGAATCAAAGCTTTGTGTCCCTCCGACAACAGCCCCACAGCATGGGGCACCGTCTGCTGAGTCCCAGGCGCCTCCCCGCTGCAGACTTGAGGGGCAGAGTCTGCTCCCTGGAAGCCGTATCAATGAGAGACCACTGCTCCCCTGAGAATTCAATAAAGGCTTTCTATGGAACACTACCCCATAATCCTACAGTGCTAACCCTCCCAACATTTACATGTAATTTTCACTTCAGCTAAAGCTTTTACTATCTCAGCATAAGGGTGAAAGCCATAGCCCCCTGTCTGGTAAAAGTTTCTATCAATATGGCATCTTTTAAAGCATCCTTATGACTGTCTAAGGTTCAAGAGGGCTATGTTCTCCCCATATATAAAACTAATTCCTGAGGTTCTATCCCTGGAATAGTTTTTCCAAGGAAAGAAATGACTTTTCAAGAAGCTATGCATAGCTAGGTAAAGTAGCTCTAAACACAGACACACACAGACACACACACACACACACACACACACACACACACACCCTGATGTGTAGAGTTTGCCAAATTCCATGGTGTAAATATCTCACTATAATAAAGTTCAAGCTACCCATTGTTTTATAACTGGCTCACAGAGTTCCTGAATATTTTGACTCTCATGGGCCAGTATGCTTATCCCAGTCATGGTCAAAGAAGCCATTTTGTAGATTTTAATCTGGATCAGAAGTGCAATCTGAGATCTTGATCAAAATGAGGTTGACTGGCCCCTCCTGGACTCAACACTAGTCTTATTCCAATTCTTAGCGGGCTGTAAACCTTTGAGCACCAATCCATGTACATCTAATACATACTTTTGTTAAATCGTCTTAACTTAGAAGAATTACTTTTTTTGCTGGAGATCAGCCATCCCACTGGCCATGGGAATTCTCATGGGGCCTTGGGCTATGGGAAAAGTTAAAAGTTAGTCAAGAGCAAGTCAGGGGCAGAAAACACGGCTGCCCCAAGCATGCGGTGCTTTGTCTGAAACCGGACATATCTTGATTTTTCTTTCAACACATTTCCTTCCTGATCTACCACGGATGACTTTGGGTAGTCAAGTTCTCCTTGGGCCCTGAGTGACTGTCTGCACTCCGTGCATGGGAATATGATCAGGGAGTTTTCATCCCAGAGGCAGAACTGAGGAGCTCCATGGGGTGGGCCACTGAATGTTCATAATTCCAAGTTCGTGGCCAAGATGTGGCATTTCAGAGGGAAACAGATCTGAGAGCAGATGTTGGAGAAAACTGGGCTTGGAGGTAACATGCGTCCTCAAATTAAATATAAGAGGGAATTGCAGCCAGATTTGGCCCTGGAACGTGATGGTTTTCAGAGTTATCAGTGTGTGTGGGGGAGAAGGATGGGTCCCCCACTGTCTTCCCTGGCTTCAGCCTTCTGCTCCAACAGGCCTGCATTGGTAGAGAGGGGAAGATGCAGTGGGGGTGGGAGGAGGTAAAGGGCCCCCTCTATCATTCTCTCTCTTCTGTAGTTGCTCTCCAGTTTGCTCCTTGGTCCCAGCGAGCCAGCTGAAGTGGGTCTGAATATACTAACACGCTGATTTAAGAGGGGAGTTTAGCTCATTGGACCTTTGGGAAGATCTTGGCCAGCACTTTCCTTGGTAGGATAACAAGCTTCAGTGATAACTAACCCACTTCACTGCCATATTCCTATTTTATCAGCTGAAGGTATTGATAATCACTCCCATAAGTGGAATCTGCCTTTCCTGTAGCAAGAGAAAAACTAAACTGTAAATGCTATCCTCAGGGCCTCCTCTCTTTCTACAGCTTCTCTGAACTCTGGGAGGGTGGGCACAGATGGCTTCATAGATGGATCCACTTACCCTTGGGACCCTGGCCAGTGTTCTCCCTAATGTATGATGTCATTTGAAACATCAGTAATGAATTATTCTTTCTCTCCTGATCCCATGATCTCTTTTATTAATAGGCATAATTTGAGGACTAAGTGAAATTAAAATAAGTACAATTGAACATCTACTATGTGCCAAACCTTATACTAAATCATTTGTAAATACTGTTTCCAAACCTAATAACAACATGAGATAGGAATCATAATTACCATTTTATAGATGAAGAAGCTGAGATCAGAAAAGTTATGAATTTGTTCAAGGTCAATAAGCATTAAGATTCCAGGTCTTTTTGATGGAAAGCTCGCATTTCCCCACTATACCATTGCATCAGTCAGCACAGAACTAAGTTGTGCTGCAGTAATGTACGACCCCGAAATCTTAGTGGCTTATAACAACCAAGTTTCCTTTCATCCTCACCTGGGATGTTATTCACAGTTGACTGCGGGCTCTGCTTCATTGCCCACCCCCCAAACTCAGGCTGATGATGGAACAGCCAGTCCCCTAGTAGAGGGACAGGGAACTCTGGGGAGTGAGGGCGCATCTAAAACTAGTGATTAATGCCCTGGCATTGGATTGGCACATGTTGCTATGACATGAATATTCTAAACCATAATGGGGAGAAAATGGAGCCTTACTGGACATTACAAGTAGCATCAAAGCTGCCATGAGTGTCTGGACAGGACTTGACACTTAAGTGCTCAAAAAACACTATTTCATGCCCCCTCTTCTTCTTCAACTATGAACGAGTTATGGTGAAATAAAGCTTTTGGAATCAAGAGACGGGTATGATAAACAGACCCTTCCTTTTGTACCCTGTTCAATACTTTCTTCATCAGCTTGTGGCTGGATCATAGGATATTGGCAGCATTTCACATCTGGATCAGATGCCCTCAGGGCCTGAGTTCCCAGTAACTTGATGGCTGACCACACATCCAGGGTCTCTGTCAGTCACCCTCAAACGCCACGTTGCCGGTAATGGTTGCTCTTCACGTGCATGACTCCTGACATTCCTGGTTGGCTTGGGGTTACAGGCAATCCTGGCTGATGGCTGTATCTCCACCCTTCTTCTTCAGTACAGGGAAGCATATCGGAATACAGGGAGTGATGGGGCATTACAACAGGGATACACTGAACCTGTTCTAACCGATAAAAAGTTTGTCAGTCATTTGAAAACCTCCATAGTTTGTTATTATGAACAAATTGCCTCTGACACACCTTATAACAGCCCAGACATGCTGCATGTCAGGACACCACCACGGAGGAGCTGCTGCTCAAGATGATGCCAGAGCATCCAGTTGTGAAATGAAAAATTGTGCCAATTAACTGGCTGTTTTATTGATTGGAGAGAACATTTTGTTCACACCAACTGAATTGGCCAGTGGTCTTGGCATTGTGTAGACCCTCCCTGGGTATTAAGAATGTGAGCAGAACATCAAATCACAGAATGTTAGACTGGAAGGAATTCCCAGAGACATTTTTTCACACATTCCTGTCATGTTACAGATGAGGAAACTAAGGCACAGCTGGATCAAAATTATTTGCTCAGGGACACTTAACACAATTGTTAACTATTGTTTTAGAATAAAGGCAAATGTGGGTACATCTTCATCCACAGCATTTTTGACATTTTCTGTAACTATTTCAGGATCAAGACGCTCAGCTGAATGGCATTGCATACTTTCTAAAAGTAGACAAGAATTTGAGAAACGCCCCATGGTGCAATCGCTCATTGCTTAAACTTGTTGCTGACTCATTGCTTTCCACCACTTCTTTACCAATATGGTCGTGGCATCCGGTCCCTCACATTGGCTCTTTTCCCTAACTGGTCCCCAATCCCAGCTGGGCTGGGAAAGTACTGACGTCACCTTCACCTCCTCGAATCCTCCTTGGCTGCTGGGTGGGGCTCAGAGGTGAGGACTCTGCTGAGACAACCTTGGCACTTGTGTAGGCCTTCTGTCCCCGAGACAGAGGTAAGCTACCTGCTGCCCAAGAGGGCAGACTGTTCATTGTCAAAAAGAGGCCGTGGAATAAGGAAGCCAAGGGTATTAGGTATCAACTTTTTGAGAAAGGACAAACACCCCCTACAAACAAACAACTCCTGTTAGCCATACTTCAAGTGTTGGAGAAAAAAAAGTCCCATCTAAAAATAGTCCTGAGAGCCGGCCGGCATGGCTCAGTGATTGAGCATTGACCTATGAACCAGGAGTCTTGGTTCAATTCCTGGTCAGGGCACATGCCCAGATTGCGGGCTTGATCCCCAGTGGAAATGCAGGAGGCAGCCAATCAATGATTCTTCTCATCATTGATGTTTCTGTCTCTCTCTCCCTCCCCTTCCTCTCTAAGGTTAATTTAAAAAATATAAACAAATAAACAAACAAACAACCACAAAAATAGTCCTGGGATCAGGGCCTTGCATGTTCCCATTTAACTGTGAACTGCACTTTTTCATTCACTCTGGGTCCTGCCTCTTGAAATGTTTTTAGTCTGAGACTGTTATTTTATGGTGGTGCTTTAACGTACCCTCCTTTCTCAGTCTGCTTCAGAAGCCTGGAAGGCTTTCTGCGACAGGGCCTCTGAAGGAAGGAACTCCAGAGCAGCTCTGTGTACCTCAGGGACAGTGGCCAAGATCTAGACGGTCCACTGCACTGCCGGTCTAGGCTTTGGCAGCTCTCCCAACCCCAAAGGCCCAGATGCAGGAGGCAGCCTTTGGCATGGACAGAGAGCTCTTAGACTCAAGGCCAAAAAGGCCACCCTTTCCCCCACATGGAGCACATGAAACTGCCCCTCACCCCCAGGATACCTCTTTCCGTCTCCCCTGGTTTGCGTGGCTTAGAGAAGTGTTTGGAGTTTGGTAGGGTAGGGAGACAGGAAGATGGGACAATAAAGTGACATCCTGGGACAATTCTCCCCCTCACCCACACCAAAGAAGAGAGAGGGAGGAAAGGGACTACAACATAAGAGAAATTCTGCATTGGCTACCCCCCTGCTCTCCTGGTTTTGCTGCATTGTTAAAAAGACATTGTGGACAGTCTTGCCCTTCCCAGTCCTTCTTGTTGGCTTCAATACAAAGCTACAGACACAGAGTCTCTCTCTCTCTCTCTCTCTCTCTCTCTCTCCCTCTCTCTCTCTCTTTCTCTCTCACAAACACACACACACACACACACACACACACACACACACACCCTACTCCATCTTATATCACACATACTCATCGTCCTTTTGTGACCAATAGGTTCAGATTTTGGAAAACCTGACTGGTGGAAGAATTCATGGCTGAAAAATTTAAGACTTTAGGGAAAAGTAGTTAGGAGATGAAAGGTCAGGAATGAACTAGAGAAAACCCTCATAACTGGTTTACTTTCAGGAAAGAATACAGCCTAAAAGCACACTGAATAAAGAATACTTTAGGGCATATCATATACACACGGTGGAAGTGTGACCTGCTTCAACCAAACTAATGAGCAATTTGGCAACATGGAGCACATGAAATGCTCCATGTATGTAACCAGGAATGCAATCTCCCAAGGATGAGCAGCTCTACTTCTGGGGTATGCTCTAGAGAAACAAGTTAAAAGATGTTCCCTGCAGAGTCGTTTGTGACAGTGAAAAATTGGAAGTAGCGTATATGTCATCAGCGGTAGATGAATGGATAAATTGTGATCTATTTGTACAGTTTAATGTCATTCATCAGTTAAGATGAATGGACTAGATCTTTATCAGTCAACATGGGTATATCTTGGGAACATAATGTTAGGAGAAAAAAAGCAAGTTCCCGGCTGACAAAATTTATGTAAATTAAGAAGCACTTAAAGTATTGCTGCTATATTTATGAGTAACTCATATCTGATGAAGTATGAACACACTCATGGGAAATAATATTCATCCATTTCAGTATAGCTGCTGCATTTTGTGGGAAGGAGGAGGTACAAAGGGTGTCTGTAAGGTTTTGTTTTTAAAAGAAATCTAAGAAGATCCAAGAGGCAGAGTAGGTGGATGTTATACTCACCTTCTCCTAGAGCCAAACTGGAATGACAACTAAAATATAGAGCAATCAAAGAACAACAAGAAAAGCCCAGAGTAAGTAGGATGAAGGAAATAATAAAAATCAGAGGGGAAATAAATGACAGAGACTAAAATAAAAGATCAACAAAACCAAGAGCTGGTGCTTTGGAAGAATAAACACAATTGATGAACCATTAGCCAGACTCATGAAGAAACAAAAAGAGGACCTAAATAAATAAAATTAAAAACAAAAGAGGTGAAGTAACAACTGATCCCACAGAAATACAAAGTATTGTGAAAAAAATACTATGAATAATTATATTCCAACAAGCTGGACAACCTTAATGAAATGGACATATTCCTAGAAAAAAATACAATTTTCCAAAACTCAATCAGGAAGAATAAAAAAAACTTGAATAGGCCCATAACTATGAATGAAATTGAAGCAGTAATAAAAAAATTCCCAGCAGACAAAAGCCCTGGTCCAGATGGCTTCACAGGGGAGTTTTACCAAACATCTAAAGAAGAATTAACACCTATATTTCTCAAACTATTCCAAAAAAATTCAAGAGGAAGGACCACTTCCAAGCTCTTTCTGTGAGGCCAGCATTATCCTAATTCCAAACTAGAACAAGACACTACAAAGAAAAAGAATTACAGGCCAATATGGCTGATGAACATAGATGCTAAAATTCTCAACAAAATATTAGCAAGTTGATCCAGAAACAAATTAAAGAGATCATACACCATGACCAAGTGGGACTTATTCCAGGGATGTAACGCTGGTACATTCACAAGTCAATAAATGTGATATGTCACATAAACCCAAATCAAAAGACAAAAATCAGATGATCATATCAATAGATGCAGAAAAAGCATTCAACAAAATCCAACACTCATTTTTTATAAAAACTCTCAGCAAAGTGGGAATAAAGGAAGCACATCTCAACAAGATAAAGGCCATATATGACAAACCTACAGTGAATATCATACTCAGTGGGCAAAAACTAAAACCATTTCCCCCAAGAACAGGAATAAGACAAGGATGCCCACTTTCATCACTCTTATTCAACATAATACTGGAAGTACCTAGCCACCGCGACCAGACAAGAAGAAGAAATAAAAGGAATCCAAATTGGAAAGAATGAAGTAAAACTGTCATTATTTGCAGCTGACATGATACTATATATGAAGAACCTCAAGATTCCACCAAAAAAAAACTACTAGAATTGATAAATTAATTCAGTAAAGTAACAGGATACAAAATAAATATTCAGACATCAGATCCATTTTTATACACCAGTAATGAACTATTAGAAAGGGAAACTCAGAAAAATAATCCCATTCATAATTATTTAAAAAATATTGGAATAAATTTAACCAAAGATGCAAAAGACCTGTACTCAGAAAATTATAAGATACAAAAGAAAGAAAGTGAAGAAGATACAAATAAGTCGAAGCCTATACAGACAGTGTTCATGGATAGGAAGAGTTAACATTATTAAAGTGTCCATACTACCCAAAGCAATCTACAGACCCAGCACGATTCTTATCAAGATACCAACGGCAGCCGAAACTGGTTTGGCTCTGTGGACAGAGTGTCGGTCTGCATACTGAAAGGTCCCAGGTTTGATTTCGGTCAAGAGCATGTACATTGGTTGCGGGCACATCCCCAAACACTAATTTGAAAGAATATCTGCACCCCTATGTTAATTGAGCATTATTTCACAACTAGAGGCCTGTTGCACTAAATTCGTGCACAGGTAGGGTCCCTAGGCCTGTTGGGTGATCAGGGCTGATCAGGCTCCCTGCCTCCCCTTTCCCTCACAACCCACATGACACCACTTCATGGTTCCCTGCCTCGTCTTTCCCTCGCTCCCTCAGTGCCCTGCTGCCACAGCTGGTCGTCCACCATGTTCCATGCCGCCCGTCCCGTGATGGTCGGTGCATGTCATAGTGAGCGATCAAATTCCCAGTCTCCTGGTCGAACTCCCAAGGGGACACTTTGCATATTAGCCATATCTATATCTATATCTATATCTATATCTATATCTATATCTATATCTATATCTATATCTATATCTATATCTACATCTATGGCCAAGATTTGGAAGCAGCCCAATTGCCCATCAGTAAATGAGTGGATAAAAAACTGTGGCTCGTTTACATAATGGAATACTATGTGGATGTAAAAAGAAGGAAATCTTACCTTTTGTGACAGCATGGATGGACCTGGAGAGTATTCTGATAAGTGAAATAAGCCAGTCAGACAAAGACAAGTACCATATGATTTCACTTACATGTGGAATCTAGTGAACAAGATAAGCTAAAAGGCAAAATAGAAACAGACTCATAGATACAGAGAACAGACGGACAGCTGTCAGAGGAGAGGGGGTTGGGGGATTGGATGAAGAGGGTGAAGGGATTAAGCAGAGAAAAAACACACCTCATAGACACAGACAACAGTAGGGTGATTACCAGAGGGACAGGGGGTTGGGAGGCAGAAAAGGGAAAGGAAGGTAAATGGTGACGGAAGGAGACCTGACTTGGGATGGTGAACACACAATACAATATATTGATGATATAGAACTGTACACCTGCAACTTATATAACTTTATTAACCAATGTCATCCCAGTGAATTCAATAATGATAACGATAATCTGACAAGAATGTGGGCAACTGTTAACATTTGCTACTTCTGGTGGTGGATACAAAGCTTTTGTTATAGTACCCCCTGTATTTTTTCTGTATTTTTGAAATATTTCAAAACTGGACAAAGGAAAGAACATTGCCGTGGCATTTTGCACACATTTACGTGAATAGGTATGAAACTGTGATTTTCCATTTTCACCTCATTCCTGAAAGAAACTTTTCAGGATTTTTTTTTTCTTGTATCTCTAATAAAACTTGCCTGTAAATGTGCTTTTTTGTTTCCGCAGAGACGTCATTGAAAGAGATGTTTTTCTAGCCAATTATTCCATGCTCCATCCCCCCCGCCCCCTTTTCTCATGACTCAGACTAATTGACTTCTTTCTCATCTAGATCCCTGGAAGACCCAGAAACCTCACCGCAGGCTGCACCCCACCCGGCCCCTCTTCCCAGCCCTGGGCTGGAGTCTCACCTCCTCGGGGCTGGGCTGCTCGGAGGGAAGGCCGAGGGTCTGGTTTCCTTTCTCCTTTCTTTACCTTTCCCAAAGCTGTCTTGCAAAACCCTCCTTCTTGGCCACCCCAATCTTTCCCTTTCTATCCCGAACACTACAGGCCTTTCCCATGATTCCACGGGCGCTGACCCACCAGAACAGCGGTCCTGAAACCTGAGTGTGCGTGGGCATCACGGACTGTTGGGCTCCCCACGGCCCCCTCTGGAGGGGGGCCTCGGGCTGTGCTGGAAAGTGTCCCCCAGAAGAAAAATAAGCACTGATGTGTAGTGTTTGCCATTTCCACGGTGTAACTATCCCCTCCAGGGCTGATGTCAGGCCCCCAACCTGACTGTCATTACATGTGGAGTTGGGGGGAGGGTGCAAACCATCTCAGTGCCCCCCCCCTCACTGGGACCTGAGAATGTGCATTTCTAACGAGACCCTCGTGACGCTGCAGCTGCTGGTCCAGTGACCACACTTCCAGGCCCAGTGTCCTAGGAAACTGGGCGCAGGAGCGTAGCTTTTGGGAAGGGATCCCGGGACTGTGTGAATGACCCTGCATCCGTGACCTTAAACCTCCCACCTCCTTCAAAGGACCCCCAGAAGGAGATTTCCTGCCTGAAGAGCAGAGGCAGCTTTATGGCCTAGGGGCTGGCCCAGGGTCCACCCTGGGGTGCTGTGCTGGCCTGGGTGTCCTGCCTCCTCTCCTGAAAGCCCCTGGCCACAGACCACCCCCCGTGCTGCTGCCACCTGTCCCCCTCCCGCCCCTCCGCAGCCCTCAGCTAAGGAGCACGGCCAGACAAGAGGGGCGCACACTAATGGCGGGGTCTCTCGAAGGAAAGAACCGTGTCTGAAGTGTCTAGCAGAACAAGGCACAGACCCTGGGGAAGGGAGAGGGAAGGAGATGGGAAAGAGAAATGAGAGCAGGAGAGGAAGGGGAGTATCACTGGAACAGCTTCTGCGGGACTCAGTTGGCACCCCAGATTAGGCTCTAATGAAAGCACCAAACGATGACTGCTCCTTCCCCTCCGGGGGTATGCCAGCTTCCTTCTGCGGTGCTCTGGGCCTCCCACTGCCACTTCCCCAGGCCCCGCAGGGCCAGGCCGCCTCCGGGAAGGACTGGGAGGCTCTGCATGCTCTCCTGGGGAGGGAGCGACTTCCCGGGAGAAAGGTGGGATGCACTCGCCGCAGCCACACACGCTGGTGACATCACCGAGTTGGCGGACAGGATTATGTGTCGTTAGCATTCCAGATAACGCCAGGTGCGTTTGACGTTTCTATCCAGATTGTACTTTGGGGAAACCTGTAGTTTTCATTGCTGGTAATCTCTCTGGTCCCTTCCTCCCAGAGCCTGCCATCCCCCCTCAGCCTGCCTCCCCCTTGGCTGCTCTCGGCTCACATCCTCAAAGAGGCAGCGGCGAGGGCAGGGGCGGAAATGGAGCTGAGAGGAGGAATCCAACACATTCCTCTTATTTTACTGATGCAGGAGCCAGGGCCCGGGAAGGAAGGAGGTGGTGCGAGGACAGGCCATCAGCTCGGTCCCCGGGGACCAGAAGGGATGCCTTGCCCAGGTGCTGCTGGACTGAGCATCTTCAAAGGTCAGTCCAGCACCTTCAACATGACCTCCCTCACCTCCCCAAGCTTCCCACTTTGCCGCTCACCCTCCTCATCTTTTGTTCCTTCCCTTTGTGCCTGTCCCACCCTCCTCTCCCCTTCTTCTGCCACTCTGGCTGTGCCCCTCCCGGCCTCCCCTCTTGCTCCCAGGGCCTTGTCTGCTTGGGGGGCCGGTGGGGGGTAGGGCTGGGTTTAGTCAACCAACTCTGCCAAGTGGCACACACGCAAAAGTGCAGAGAGACACAGCCACACACAGGCAGCCTCGCAGATTCCCCCCAGAGTGGTCACCCCTAGGCCCGGGACTCAGGGGCTCTCCTTTCTGTGGTAGTGACCCCCCCACACCCCTACAAAGTGGACATTGTCACCACACTTTACAGATCTGAGGGTGCTGAGGACTCTCCCTAGCTCACACCGATGACGCAGAGGGGGACCCGAGACCTGAATCGCACCTGGTTGATTCTGAAGGTCAGGGTCTTTCTATGAACATGGGACACGGGAGTCCTTCCTGGGTGACGCCCTCTCCCTCGTGCCCTTCGTTCCCCGGGAGTGAGTCCCCAAGAGTGGCAGGGGGTCCAGTTGCTGCTTCAGGGGCTCACGGGAAGGGCGAGGGCCAGTCCAATGCCTGGGACTTGGACCTGGAGCCTCTCTCTGAAAGGTCTGGCCCCAGGAGAGTGGCCTGGGCCGTAGACACCCTCGCAGAGGGGCCACTTCCCTCCAGCGCCTCTCCCTCCCCGCCATCTCGCCCTGGAGCCCCCTCTCTCCTCCTCACCGCCTGTCCCAGGCTCGGTGCCCCTCAGGCCCGCTCTTCTAGAACAGCCCGGCCCAGAGTCAGACTCAGCACTCCCGGCATGGCCAATGATGGAGTTCTCTGGAGGCTGTGGGGCGCACTACCCCGCTATGACCACACGGTGTCACCCTGGAGTAGAATATACTTTCCCCGACCTGCCCGAGGGCGCCCGGGCGGCCAGCAAAACCTGCTTTCCCGCGGGCCGGGCCGGGGAGGTCAGGGTGGCCGCAGGGGCAGGGGCTGCCATGGTCACGGGCACTCGTCAGCCCTCAGACTTTGTATAGTCACCATCTTGCCTCTCCTCTGGCTGTGTGCAGGTGGGGGCTCAGTAATTGCTCCACCCTCCTTCCTGACCCCCTCTGCACCCCGATGCTCCGGCACCTGTGAGCTCCCCCTGGACCGCACACCAGGGTCCTCTGCACGGGGCCGGGCCTCCCCGCTGCCCGTGCGCTGCAGGCTGTGGCCTGGCAGAGCCTGTAACCGGGAACACGGTGCCCCTGTGGGGTCCAGGGCCCCGTGGGAGGAACCCAGAGAAGGGGAGTGGAGGGGGGGCACTGGAGCCTGGCCTTCCCTGGACCGAGAGTCGGGGCGCTTGGCCCTCTCCGTGTAGAAGAGACAGACCTGGGTGCCAGCCCTGACCGGCCGTGGCCTCGCTGCAGCGCCACCCCCAGGCTCCGGGCATCGGTTACGGGGGGCAGTCAATCCACAGCCCTCAGCTGTCAGAGCCCCCCTTTCCCCCCTTCAGAAAGGAGGGCCCTGTCACCCCAGATTTCTTTATATTACCTCGGTCCTTCTCTGTCCTTCGCCCCAACGCTGTTCCCACCTCAGGGAGCATTTCCTGGGCCCAACACAAGCCTTGTATGTACCCGACTCTGCTCTGTCCCCTGACCCCTGGGGGCTGACACTGTGTGGGGCTCCCCCCCAGGGTGGTACCTCAGCCTCCCCCAGGCCACACCCCTTCCCGGTGGAGCAAGTCCGGCCCCCCTCGCTAGGGGGCTCTGTACGAGGGGGGGGGGGGCAAGGGCAGCACAGGCTCTGCGTCACTCAAGCCATCAAGCGTTTTATTTGGAGGGCTGGGTGGGTCACAAGGCGAGGAAGGCAGCTGAAGGTCCAGGCGAGTCAGGGGACGCGGGTGGCACAGCTCACAGTCTTCTCGTGGGCACAGCTGCTAGGCTCAATCAGCACCCATCTGCCCCGCCAGGCTTTATCCCCCCCTCCCTCCCTTCACCCCCACCCCCACCCCCAGTCCAAGAGGGCAGGGAAAGCCAGGAGTGCCCCCGGGGGAGAGGCAATTTCCCAGAAGGAGCCGGGAGGGAGGCTGCCTGCAGAAGGCTGGAAGCCACGCCACCAACACAGGGTCCAGCACACCGTTAACTGAGCCACCCCTGTTTTTTTCTCAACCCCTTGTGGAATCTCCCCCCATCCCCCATCCCCCACCCCCCACATCCTCCCCCACCCTTCCCCCACCCCATCCCCGCTCCAGACAGTGCGCACCGGCTCCTGATGAGAAGGCCAGGCGGATGGCGCCCTTCCTTGTCCCTGGGTGTGGGGTGTCTGTCACTCACTAGGAGCCCTCGAGGCATCGCCCCTGCAGACCAGGCCTCCCGAAGATACTTTTTGGGGTAAGGGCTTCCTGACTGCGGTTGAGAGGAACAGCAAGCCCAGACCGCAAAAAGATCCAAAGGAGACAGTAGCTTTGTGGGCAGCCGGGGAGGGCCTTGCAGGATCGGGACCTAGAGAGGAGAGAGGGGAGGAGAAAGGGGAGGGGGGAGGGGAGGAGGGAGCCCCAGGAAGCAGGTAGGCAGCAGGGACCCAGGGTCACCCCTCCCTCCAGCCACCAGCGCCCCAGAGGCCTTCTCACCTGGTCCATTTTGCAGGGGAGGCAGGCGAGCTGGGGGAACTGTCTGCGCTCCCAGGCAGGGCGCTGATGGAATCTGCGCGGCTCCCCTCAGGGTGCATGGCTCCTGCATCCTCTCGGACATGGGAGAAGCTTGGTCTCCGGCTCTGCTTGGGACCCAGTCAGGTGGACTGGCCCGGCGTGTGCGCGTTAGGGGGTGGGTGGGGGGCGGTGCCACATGAAGTTTTGAGCTTGCTGGGGCAGGGCGGGTGCACAGGGACCTAAGCACCACCCGTGTCCCACTGGAGACTCTCCCACAGTCACAGAACTGTCCTAGCTGGTTTGGCTCAGTGGATAGAGCGCCGGCCTGCAGACTGGAGGGTCCCAGGTTCGATTCTGGTCAAGGGCATGCACCTTGGTTGTGGGCACATACCCACCCAGTGGGGAATGTGCAAGAGACAGCTGATCCATGATTCTCTCTCATCTATATTTCCTGCTCTCTATCCCTCTCCCTTCCTCTCTGTAAAAAATCAATAAAATATATTAAAAAAAACACACACACACACACACAAAATACCAAGAGCCCCAGGAAGATGTCACTGTTGGATGAGGCCTCTGGGGACAAACACCTTTGAACTGCAGGTGAGGGTCTCCAGTCTGGTCTGACAGCAGATGCCATTGTTACGGTGACAGGGGTCAGGTGCAGGCTGGGCTTAGCCTGGCGAAGCCTCCCTGTGTCGAAGGAGCCACTCCACAAAGGTGGCAGCGGAGCCTCCGCGTCTCAGTGGCTGGCTTCCATAACGAGGGAGGTCGGCAAAGCTTCCCAGAGGTCCTTGACCAGCCTGGCCCGGGCCTCCCCTGCCTTACCTGGAGGGCCCAGAGGGCACACCCCGGAGGAGTGCAGGGGCAGAGCAGGCAGCGCTGTAGGTGGGCGGAATGGAGGCCCCGCCCTCCGCCCTCCGCCGTCTGGTGTGGAACGCAGGGTGGGGTGGTTGTTCGGTGCTTTTCCTGAATGAGCACTGAGGGATGTGGGTCCTGTGGAGAGACTTGGCCCGGTCCTCCCCACTTCCCACTCCCAACAAGGGCTGGCCAGCAGGTGCTGCCCGGAGGCGCTGGCCCTGCTCCCCAGGCTGGCCCAGGGAGGAGGCCAGAATGAGGGGTCGGAGGCCACAGCTGAGAGTGTGGCTACGGCAGGCTTTATTGGAGTTCATGGGGTGGCGAGGCTCTGAGGATGCCCGTGCTGGGCAGGCATCCATGCTGCCTCCTCCTGGCTGGGCCTGGGCCTCACAGCAGCCAGGGCACCGAGCCTGCTCTCTCAGGAGGAAGAGGAGGAAGCCCTTTTCTGCCCCGGGGGCAGGCCTCCCCTCTCTAGATGCTCAGCCCCTGGCCCGGGGAATCAGTACCTGGTGGTGACTCCAGGGGGCAGGCAGCTGCCTCATGACGGGACCCGCTGTCTTCAGAGTCTTCAGGAGAGTGGAGAACCGCCTGTAGCCGCCACCTCTGAGCTCTGCGCCTGCGGAGGGTCCCCCACTTGCCCAGCTCCCTCAGGATCTTGGGGGGTTCTAGTCCCACTGCTCCTCCGGCCTCCGTTCCCTGGCCACGGTCTAGGCCAGAACCAGCCGACGGCACTGACGGGGCTGGGGAGGTACACTTGATGAGTCTGAGCCGAGCCACGCAGGCCTTGGTGCCGGCCCCGGAGGCAGGGCTGGTGAGGGCCACCAGGGTTTTTCCTGTTTCACAGCCCCCCTCACCCCACTGCCCAGCCCCTGCTCTCCCTGTGGCATCACCGTGGCCTCTGCCACAGCTCCTCCCACTGACCTCTGCATTCATCAAGTGCCCACTGCAAGCCACTGCCTCCTGGGTCCCCACAGACTCCACGGAGAAAGTGATAACGAACGCCTTTCTTCCAGGGGAGGCAGCCCTGGCAACCTAGTTCAGTGGTCGGCAAACTGCGTCTCGCGAGCCCCATGCGGCTCTTTGACCCCCTGAGTTTTTAGCAAAGGCCAGCTTAGGAGTACCCTAATGAAGTTAATAACAACGAATCTACCTATATAGTTTAAGTTAAAAAAATTTGGCTCTCAAAAGAAATTTCAATCATTGTACTGTTGATATTTGGCTCCGTTGACTAATGAGTTTACCTAGAGGATTGCTGAGGGCCCCTCTGTCCCTCCCGGGCTCTGGCCATCTCCCACTCTCCATCTAAGGGAGTTTCTGTTGCCTTCCAACCTCAGGCCACATTCTAGTTCCGGCACCCAACTGTGGGCGCTGGACCTCTCTGTCCTCAGCGTCTTCATCTCTAACACGGGCATCTGCCCTGCGTCTGGGTCAAATGGAAGCATCACCTGTTCCTGCGGCCAAGTCTACCCACCGGCACTCACATGCACCCCTGATCTTCCCCCCTTCTGGTCCACAGTGGACTGTCCTGCTCTGACCCGAGGCCCACCCTCCTCTGGGCCTGGGTCCCAACCCCTCTGGCCACCTCATGGACATGAGCCAGCATGCACCCATCCTCTCCTGAGTGGTCAGCCCTCCCCTCCCAGGTCACCTCCACCCCCAAAAGCCCTCCCCTGGCCACAAAGCTAGCCAGGCTGCTGCCTGTCTTATAAGCAAAACGGAGTGTGTTTGCTGTCCCACTTACCTCTGTCCCTCTCTCTCCTGAATCTCCCGCAGTCACTTGGGTCCCGAAGACCATTCCTGTCAAGGTCACCATGATGTCCACGCTGCTAAGTCCAATGGTTGATTTAAAATAATTTTTTTAAAATTGATTTTTAGTGAGAGAGGAAGGGAGAGGGAGAGGAATATCACATCAGTGTGAGAGAGAAACATTGATCCACAAGGGGGATGGAGCCTGCAGCCTGGGCATGTGCACTGGCAGTTGAGCCGGTGACCCTTTGGTACATAGCATGGACAAGGCTCATCCACTGAGCCACGCCGGCCGGGACCCATGGCTGATTTTTAAAGCTCATTTCACTGGACCTGTCAGAGCCTTGGCCACAGCTGGCCACCTTGTGCTCCTGGAAATGCCTTCTTCCCTCAGCCCAGAAACGTGGGCTCCCCTCCGTCCGTCCTCCCCACTGGCTGCTCCTTCACTCCTTTGAGAGTCGCATCTCCCAACCCCCAGCGCCAACGCAACCAGGTGCAGTCCCTGTGCCCCCTCCCACTGCCTCTGCCCTTCCTGATCTTCTCCAAGTCAACTGTGACCCCCACTCCCAACCCCGCTCCCAGTCTGTCCAGGCTCTGCCTCTGACGGCCCCTCCCCCGCCAGGATCGGCCCCGCCGTTGTAGCCCCGGTTCCCTGTCCCTCTGGCATGAAGCTGGGTGCTTGGCTGAGATGCTCACCTTCAGCATCAAACTGTGAGATGATGCGTGAGAAGAGGTCCTCTTCCTTCCGCAGCTCAGTGGCTGGTTCCTCAGGGGCCTCCCCTGCTGACGGGAGGGATGAAGGACCAGCTAGCACGGGGGCGGGGAAGCTGGGGATCTCTGCTCCCGCCCCCTCCCCAGCTCATTTGCCTGGTACACTGTCTACCCGGACAGACCAACCCCACCAGACCCAACACTGTCACTCGTCCAAGCCCAACCCCAGACCCTCTGCTGGTCCCAAGGAGGCTGCTCCCCTCTCCGCTCCCCACCCCCCACCAGGATTCTTTCCTTCCCAGCCCATCTTCATCCTCCTCCTCCTCCTCCCCTGCCCTGTCAGAACCCCGCTCTGCTCAATCTCCATCAGTTCCACCTCCATGGAATTCCTTAATTCCTGCAGCGTGTCCCTCTGGCCACTCATTTGCCCTGCAGTTGCTCACTTGACAGACATCAACTGAGTGCCCACCACAGTGTGGGGCGCTGGGGGTGCAGAGACGAGCCCACATAGACTCTTTCCTCCAGGAGCTTTCGGTTTAGAAGGGACGTGTAGAAATGGCCCCCTGGACACCTGGAGCCCCTCAGACTAGACCCCACCTTGCTCTGAGCTCACCAGCATCCCCAGGGAGCCTGGTCTCCCTCCCGAACCGCCTCTGCCAAGGGCAGCGGCACACACAAGGGTGGGCGCAGTGAGCCCCGGTGGGTGCCCGAGGGGTGCTGCGGGGGTGCCAGGAGGGAGACTCTTACAGCCTGGGTGGGGTGAGGACGAGGAGGCCTGTGGGAGGGTTTGAACTTCTGGGCCTGGGAGAGAGGGGGAGAGAAAGAAGGAGAGAGAGAGAGAGAGAGAGAGAGAGAGAGAGAGAGAGAGAGAGAGAGACCCTGGGGTGGCATGGGCACTGGTGTGAGGAGCAGGTGGGGAGAGCTGAGGGAAGGTGCGAGTCCGCAGCCGCAGCTTGGCCTCCGGGCCAGGCCGAAGAGCCTGCGTTTCCTCCAGCACGCAGGGGGCAGCCTCTGAAGGTTTCTGAGCCGGAACAATTTGTGAAATTGACTGGAGGAGGAAGAGGCTGTCTGTTGGAGGGAAGTCAGAGGTCCTGCAACAGTTCTGATGAGAGATAATGGAGGACCTGACCCAGAAAGATGGGAGGAGGGACAGATGCCGCCGGTGTACTCCGATAGGATAGACAGGAGGGGGCAGTGTGCAGGTGGGCAGGGGGGTGGGGAGAGGGTCTGGGCGGTGAGGATGGAGGGGCAAGTCCAGGGGGAATGTGGAAGGTGGGGCCACAGGTGACCCCTATTTAATGTCCAGCTGCGGTGGGCCTGCGTGAACAGGGGCGCTGTCCGCTCTCCAGGTGTGGGATGTTGCAGTGAGCATGATATGTGAAGGAAGAGGGAAAGAGGGAGGCTGCCCGGGGAGGAGAAGCAGCAGGAGGAAGGGAGGGGTGCCCGTGGACACCGCCCCTGGCTCCAGGCTGGTGTGTGGAGCCCCCCTGGCACTGTGCCGGCGGCCCTGGCTGGACAGAGAGGGGTCAGCACTTACTCTCTTTTTGCAACATACATTCATCAGTAGGTTTTTTTGGTTTGCTTGTTCAATGTCTGCCTGTCTACTAGACGGTAAATCCGTTAGCTGCTGTATGGCCAACAACCATAGTTAGTGTTGATGGGAGGAAGGAAGGAAGGAAGGAAGGAAGGAAGGAAGGAAGGAAGGGAGGGAGGGAGGGAGGGAGGGAGGGAGGGAGGGAGGGAGGGAGGGAAGGGGGCATGTAACTGTGACTACCCAAATGACCCTTCCAACCCAGAGAGCTCGGGGGCAGGGGGCAGGCCCTCAGTGGCCTGTGTTATGGAACCCCTGCAAACACTGGGCATTGTACAATGTGACTTCGTCACTTGCTGAATCACCTTTGCTATCTTTTTTCATTTTAGCTTTCTATTTCCCGATTTGTCATTCTCTCTTGTGATTTCTCTCCACCTAGCATTTATATCTTTCCCTTTCATGTTAAAATAGAAATATTCTTTATTCAAGTTTTACTCGTTAATTTATAGACCATTCTTTTTTTTAATCAGCCCAATAATAATATTTTCTCGATCTATTGTAAGCTCTTATTGTCCTCATAGTTTCTCTAACCATAAATGAAACTGAGAGTAACAGTTGTTTAATTTAACATCTGAACCTTATTCTTGCTCTGGAAATAATTTAGATAAAAATAACCATTGTATGCCCTGAATGGTGTGCCCTGGAGTGAAGAGTGAAGGGAGGCTGTTTGTCAGCTCTCCACGCCGGAACGCTGCAGTTTATAGAATTTTATTCTATTAATAACCGGAGAGTTTCCAGACTGGCTTCTTCCTAATGCTGATAGAAATCCAGCCACGCGCTCCCACTCTAACCAGTCTGAACTCGCTGTGGGGAGCGCGGGCTCTGAGGAGGGGCCTCGGCCCCTGCAAGCTGCCCTGAGTGGCCCGGCTCTCCTCCCCGGGGTCTGGCCTGGAGGAGAAAGAGCCTTTGCCAAAGGTCAGGCAGATCTCTGTGCGGGAGAACTCTCCTCCCATTTGAGGGGACACGGGCCTAGAAGCAGCCCCCTCTGAACTTAGGGGGAGCAAGAAGCAACACGAATGGCACGGTGGCAGCGTGCTGCATCCCAGGAGGGGCCTCTGATGCTGGGTTACTAGGGAGACAGTCTGGGGCTCACAACTGTGGCAAAGGCACAGCCGAGTGTCTGGGAGCTGGCGCTCAGCAAGTGCGGGCGGAGGAGCTGATCTGAGGGAGTCTGGGGACCGGGAAGGATGGCTTTGGGCTGGCTTTCCAGTGCTGCAAGGAGGCAGCTGGGGTCTAGAGGAAGGAGGGCCCATGCCTGCACCCACCTCCACCCCTGCCCCCACCCCGTGACCTCATCCCAGGCTGTGGAGAAGTCCTCTGGTGACCAGTGCAGTGTCCTGGGCTGTGGTTCCTGGCCGGCAGGGGGCAGCTGCTGGACAAAGCGTGTCAGACTCGGAAAGCTACCCCTGGCTCTCACCCACAGCCAAGAAGTAAACCTGACTTCTCGACTAATAGTGAGTCCAGCCCCTGGCCCTGGCACCACGCCGATGGATGTGAAGTCGTGGTCCTGGATGTGCAAAGTCATATCCAGGAGAGTGGACAAAGCATAGGCCCTTGGGAAGCCACTGTCCTCCTCCCCTTCCCTGCTAGCCACTGCCCCTCCCTGGGAAGATCCATTCTCGAGGCTTCTATCTTCTTCCTTCTGTCCCCACCTCTCTCTGTCCCTCTGCCTGTCTCCCCATCCAACCCACCTCCTGTGCAAATTTGGTTTCCTTCTTCTTAGGGCAATACATAGAGCTGAGGGAGGAGAAGTGGGAAGAGTGAAGGGAAGGTGTTTGCCACCTCTCCCCATATGAAGCCTACCGCCTTCAGCCACCAGGGATGCTCGGTTAGGCAAGGCGAACGCACACCAGCCATTTGGTGAGAACCACAGTGTGCCTAACACGCCATGGTTTCGGGTTCTATCCCAGCCAGGGCACATACAAGAACCAACCAATGATTGCTCACATAAGAGGAACAGATCGATGTTTCTCTGTGTGTGTGTCTCTGTCTCTGAAATCCATCATTGGTTCAGCCTCAGGGACGGAATGGGGAGGAAAGCACAATAAGGAGAAGATTGGAAGGCAGGAGATTAGTGGTGGGATGCGTCACGAACAATGCCACGTGTGCTCGGATCTGTGGAAAAGTCGAGTAAAAATTCCATCGTCCTTCTGGACAGGAATGAGCTGTGAGGGCAGACAAGCTCATTGCAATGAGCAAATCTCTCTATGCCTTTTTGTTTTCATTACTGTGTTTAATTATCTTCATCACAAACACTTCACATGCAACTACGGCAGAGCGTCGGCGTAATTGGGATCATCCCCTTGGATAGTAAATAAATGTGTTTGTGAAAATAAAAGAGGAAACTTGGACATGCAGTCACCTTGATTTTGTACTTCCAGACTCTGTAACTCTGAGAAATAAATGTCTGTTGGTTAAGCCGCTCAGTCTGTGGTACTTTGTTACAGCAGCTGCAGCAAACTAATACAACAGCAAAGAGTTGGGCTGGAAGGAGACTGTGGCCTCTACAAGGCTCCCAGGGGTGCGTGGATGAGAGCCGGGCTGGTGGGCAGGACAAGACTCCACAGAGCCCGCAGCGTGGCTGCGCACAGAGCCACCTCAGCCCCAGGGGGCTCAGCGACACAGCTCCAGTCCAGCCAACAGTCACGGGGCACCGTCAGTACTTCAAGCCTCAGGAGTGATCCCAGAAAAACAGCATCTTACAAGGTACAACCATGCCTTTGAGCAAGTGCCAACCTCAAGGGGAAAAGACCAAGGGGGGGGGGAATAACAAGGAAAAGAATTAGTTTGCCAGGATCAAGATGATCCTTTCGTAATTTCGTGTCCACCAGAACACAACGCAACACCCTGTAAAGTCAGAGACAGAGGATGCATTCTGTCAATAGACTCGATCAATAGAAATTATCCAACAGAGAAACATGATTAAAAGGCATTCTGAGTGGTAATAAATAAATAATAAAGTAAGAAAACACAAACTTTACTCCCTCTAATGTCTCTCCTGTGATGTCTAACGCACAATAAGATTGCTTTAGATGTGAGAAGAAACAGGAAAGCGTGACCCATAATCCAGAAAAATAGAGCCATGATTGTTTATTGTGAGCCAATAGATCCCAACAGGTCCTAATGTTAGAATTAATAGAAGCTTTTTAAACATTTTAATCCTCACCTGACAACACGCTTAGAGAGAGGAAGAGGGAGGGAGGGAGGGAGGAACCAAGAACTGGAGGGAGACAGGAATACCAATGTGACAGAAACATCAGTCAGTTGCCTTCCATACCTTGCCCCAACCAGGGCTTGAACCTGCAACCTAAGTGTGTATCCTGACCAGGAATCGAACCATGAAACCTTTTGGGGCACAGGACAATGCTCCAATTAACTGAGCCATGGCAGCCAGACAGTAGACAGAAACTTTTAAACATCTGTCGTAAATATGTTCAGGGATTTGAAAGGAAAATATATACATAATGAGTGCACAGATATGTAGAAACTTCAGCTGAAGGATGGGAACTATAAAAAAAGATCCAAATGGAAAATTTGAAACTGAAAGCTACAAGATTTAATGCAAAAAAAATTCACTAGATACACTTAACATTAGATTGGAGTCTGCAAGAAAAATGGGCCATTTTTCTTGAGACTCGATCAATAGAAATTATCCAACAGAGAAACACGATTAAAAAAAAATAGAGACTCACTGACCCATGGGACAATATCAGGTAATTTAACACAGGAGGAATCAGAAGGAAAGGAGGGAGAGAATTTTCAGGAATGAAGGCTGAAAATTCCCCCAATTTGGTGAAATACAGATCTAAGAAGCTACAGATCTAAGAGCAGTGCCCTAACTGGGGGCTGGGGGGGGGGATGAGGGGCTGGGGGGGGATGAGGGGGCTGAACAGGAGCCAGAGAGCCTGGTAATCTGGGGGTCAGAATGGGAGCGTGCAATGGATGCCAGGCTGAGCTAGTGTGAGGGGAGAAAGGAGGACAAGGGAGGGGGTGGAAGGAGTGGGAGAGAGGAGGAGGGGAGGGGAGAAGGAGAGGAGGGGGGAGAAGAAGAAGGAGGGAGAGGATCAACTGTGCCAGTCTGGGCTCAGGGAGCTCAGGACGGTGTTCTCTGAGGAAGAAGAAGCGGCCATGCGGACCACCGGGAGCAGCTCAGGGAAACGAACCCTGCAGAGCTCCTCGTCCCCTCGAGGAATGGGCGGGGGAAGGGGAGAACAGGAAGGCAATGAGCCAGCGGTATTTTATTTCATTTTTTAGAAGTTTACTGGTCAAAGGAAGGGAAGAAGAAAGACTGCAGCAGCTGAGGAGGGTGGTGGGTGAGGGGTCCTGTAGCTGGCTATCGGTTGTGGGCAGCAGGCAGCACGGGGGGGTGGGGAGTGGGTGATGAAAGGAGGTATGGGCCCAAGGGCTCAGGGGAAGCCCTTTGAAAATACCAGCACAGTTTGAGGGGGGACAGAGAATACAGTGGGTGATGTTTCAACCTAGTAAGAAAGGAGGTTGATGCAGCAATAATCTGAGAAGGTGTGGTGCGAGCCGTGATTAATTTGTGCAGTAGCTCACACTTACTAGGTGTACCGGTTAATAATGTGGATTTTTTTCAACAGATGGAGTTACACATATGTTGATATATATGGGATTTGATATGTATGTTATTTTGTTGTATTGACAGCAAGTTTCAAAACTTCATATGTCAAATTTGCTGAAGGTGTTAACATCATAGATATTTTTACGCTTAAAAACGAACAGCCAAAACCGGTTTGACTCAGTGGGCAGAGCGTTGGCCTGTGAACTGAAAGGTCCCAGGTTTGATTCCGGTCAAGGGCATGTACCTTGGTTGCGGGCACATCCCAGGTAGGGGGTGTGCAAAAGGCAGCTGATTGATGATTCTCTCTCATTGATGTTTCTAGCTCTCTATCCCTCTCTCTTCCTCTCTGTAAAAAATCAATAAAACATATCTTTAAAAAAAAACCAAACCATCGAATATTATGCCAAAAACAAAGAGCATTTGAGGGAAGTTTTAATGCATTACTTTATTTTGAAGAAAAGTGCTGCTGGAAGTTGTCGTATACTTTGGGAACCTTATGGTGAACATGCTCCATCTCAAGATACTTGTGAACACTGGTTTAAATGCTTTAAAAGTGATGATTTCCATGTGAAAGACAAAGAACGTTCAGGTCAACTGAAAGAGTTTGAAGAACAACAATTTATGAGCATTATTGGGTGAAGATGCTTGTCAAACTCAAAAACAACTTGCAGAAAGATTCAACGTTGCTCAGCAAACAATTTCCGATCATTTACAAGCAATGGGAAAGATTTTAAAGGAAGGAAAATGGGTGCCACATCAACTGAACAAAAATCAAATGGAAAACCAAAAAGGCATCAGTAAAATGTTGTTTCAACAGCATGAAAGAAAGTCTTTTTTTACATTGAATTGTGACTGGCGATGAAAAGTGGATTTATTTTGAGAATCCCAAATGCACAAAATTATGGGTTGACCCAGGTCAACCAACAACATTGACTGCAAGGCCAAAGCTGGATTTGCCTGGAGGAACGCAGTTCCCTACTCTGCCCACCACTCAGCATTTTGTGAGAGCAGCGCTTTGGAAAGAATCAGGAAGGTGTCATGTATTATGAGCTTCTAAAACCAAGTGAAACCATTAATACTGATTGCTATCAACAACAAATAATCAATTTGAACCATGCTTTGATCATGAGCTGACCAGAATGGGCCAGAAGACACGGCAAAGTAATTTTGCTTCATGATGACCCACCATCACACACTTCAAAATCAGTTAAAGACCCGTAGAAAGATCTTTCCTGGGAAGTATTAACCCACCCACTGTATTCACCAGACCTTGCTCCTTTAGATGACCACTTGTTCCGATTGATGGCACACGCACGTTCTGAGCAGCACTTCAAAACGTATGAAGAAGTGAAAAATTGGGTCTCTGAATGGTTTGCCTCAAAACAAGAAAAGTTGTATTGCGATGGTATCCACAAATTACGTGAAATATGGGGGAAATGTGTAGCTAGCGATGGACATTACTTTGAATAAAGCACTTTTGATGTTTCTCTTGAAATTAACATGTTTTCTTTGATTACAAAATTCGCATTATTAACGGGTACACTGGCAGACACAGTTCTAGACACATACATTTGTCCTGGCAGCTGTCTGTGAGAGAGGGACTGTTGTTCCTCCCCATTGTACAGTTGGTGAAACTGAGACACAAGAAAGTGAAGTAGATCGCCCCAGAACCCCAGCTAGCAAGGGGCAGAGCCAGGATGTGAACCCAGGCCGTGAACCTGGCTTCAAAGTCTCTCCCTTGGCCATTACTCTGGCACCCAGGAAGGACTCGAGCTTGACCAGCCCCCAATTCTGTGACCTTGGGAAGCTGGATTTGCCTGGAGGAAGGCAATTCCCTACTCTGTCCACCACTCAGCGTTGTGTGAGAGCAGCATGGGCACACTGTGAATGCTCAAAGCCTCATCAGATGTAACTTGGGGTTCTTGTTGACCAGGAGTTTCCTCAGGAGGCGAGAGACCTGCTGAGGGCGCCAGCCTGCATGTGGGGACCGTGAACGGGAAGGACAGAGGGAGAGATCGGGCTGTGAGGCACAGGGAGGGACCCCTCGGATGGGCCTGGGTTTGACGCATCACCCACTGAGGCTCGGAAGTGCTAGGAAAGGGTTGGATCTAAGGAAGAAAATGGTTTTTGTTATGAATTACCTACTCTGCTCCAAGCTCTGTGCCGGGCACTTCCCCAAACCATCCCATCTAATCCATCTTCAAAAGGTAGCTATTGCGTAGGTATAATTATTTCCATTTCATAGGTGGGGAAGCTAAGGCTCCCAGAGGTCAGAAAACAGAGATGGTGCGTGGCAGTGGTGGGTTTAAATCCAGATGTTTAACGCCAAAGCCCACGCCCTTTCCAGGTTCCCGGGCGCGTAGTGTGGTTACAGGGCTGGAGGAGGGGCTTCCCAGAGGGGACTCCCTGGGGAGAGGCCGACTATGAAGTGGGAAGATAAAACCCCCTTTTCCACTTGGAGTGTGACCCTAAATTGTGATGGTTCCAAAAATTGGGGTCACAGGCCTTTTGGGGAAGCTGATTAAAAACTAGACCCTCACCTCAGAAGTTTCCCATGATATCAGGGGTTCGCCCAGTGACCGGGCCCAGACAGGGCTGAGCCTGGCTCTGCTGGCCCGCACTCGGGCCAGGCCACCGGGAGCCAAGCTTCGGCTCATCCGCCTGAGGTTTCAATGACAACGAACACAGTTTGATGAACGGTTAGCGCGTGTTGTGTGTTGTGATGTGCAGACCAGACTTCCCTTTACAACTGAAGGACTTAATCTCCCCGCTGCTGGCAGTGCTGACAGTCCCCATCCCTCTCCCGGAACTGCCCTTGGCGTGAAGAGAGGCACCTTGCTCAGGCGTGTCTCCTTCCCAAGGCAAACCGCATCAGGGGGTGGCTGGGGCCGCTCTGAAGGGCTCCTCCCTCCCCAGGTGCCGGTCTAGAGCGCCTTCCCTCAGAAACCTCCGTATGCTCTCCCTCTCAGAGTCAGCTTCTCAGAGAACCTGACCAGGGAGACCTGGACTTGCTCCTTTAACCATTACAGCAACTGGTAAGGGCCATAAAGATTATAGATTATAGATTATAGATTATAGGTTATAGATTATAGATTATAGATTACAGATTATAGATTATAGATTACAGATCATAGGTTATAGATTATAGGTTATAGATTGTCATCCCCTTTTTGCAGGTGAGAAATTTTAAATTCAGGGAAGCTTGCCCAAGGTCACAGTGCCAGCAATGGTACAGTCATCTCACGGGCGTGAACCGAGTCCATCAGAAGCCCAACTCCGTGCTCAGGACACCCTTCTTTCATCAGGGAGGGGCAGCCTGAGAAGAACAGGCCGGGAGGGGAAGACGGGGCTGGGCCACTGAGAAAGGGAGGCAGCACGCTTTGGTCCCAGAAGGGTGTTCCCTCCCCCTGCGCCCTGGCTGCCCCGGCACACTCAGGTTGGACACTTTACCAAGCCGCCCACAGGCTGCCTTCAGCAGGGAGGGCCGATGGAGGCCCCTGTGCTCCGACCGGCTCGCAGGATTCAGAAAGCGCGACGACAGGTCACACCCTCCCCAGAAAGGCCACCTCAGGGAGCAGCAGACCGGGCTGATATCCTGACTCACTGGCTGGGGCGTCTCCAGGTCGTTCTCCTCTCTGGGCCGCATTCTGTCCAGGAGGGCGTCCCAGGCTCAGGTCCCGGGCCCAGGGCGAGTCAGCATTCTCTCCCCCTCATTGCAACTTGGAAAACATGCCCGTTCCTCCTCTGCAGGGCCTGCTCTCTAGCCACCATCTCCCCTCCCGGCGCTGTCTCATCTCCGGACACTCGGCCACACCCAGAGATTTGCTTTCCAGCTCACTGTCTTCCTATCCTCTGCAAGCCCTGGCATCCTGTGAGGAGACCTCCAGATCCACACAGAAGCCCATTCCCCGGGCCCGCCTCCTGGCCCGGGACCTCCTCATCCCCAGGCCGCCCACCCCCAGCTCCCTCAGGTGCCCACACCCCCGGCCCTCTCCCAGCTGCCGCGTCCTACCAGTCCCCTTTCCCTGGTCCACAAGGCCAGTGGCCTCACTCCCCGGCCCGGCCTGGCCCGCGTGCCTGGCCACCCGAGCCACTCCCACGGATGCCCGAACAGCCCGAGGGAGAGCAGGGGCTCGGGTGCCCCTTCCCCTCAATGTAGCCTTTCCCCCACACCAGAGCACGCTTCCGATGGTCCCAACATAATGTCCAAACGGCACAGGCTTTTGGTAACTGTTCAGAACATGGCAGAGCATGAAATCAGTTGCATGTTATCTGGCTTAAGCCATGGTCCATTCCATGTTTTGTGTCAGGGCAACATGGAATATTTTGCCTTGAGGTGGAAATTATAACACAGATAAACTTGACAGCCATCTCAGGGAGAGGTCTGCGGGGCCACGTGTGTCTTCCCAGCTCCTCGCCGACACCGCTGCCGACCTGGAGGGCCTGCTCAGCCGCTGGCTCCCCCTCTGCCTTCCACACCCACCAGCAAAACCCAACCCGGCGTCGCCCACAGTCCTACCCACTCCCACAATGCTCGAGCAGAAATAATGACACAATCCTGCAAACCGATGCCACGAAAAATCAAGGTTTCCCACCTTCACAGGACCTCCGCATCCCGTTCTTTGTCCCCATTTCTCTCAGCAGCTGTTCTTAACTTCTACGACCTGTCTCAAGCCCTCACTCGCCAAGCAACCTATACACCTTGACTTCATGACAACTGAGGCCTCCAGCGGTAACCTGCCCCAGTGATGGGCCCCATCTTACCTGCCCTGCCCGCGCTCCCGCCAGCCTCAGTGGGCTGACCCTCACGGCCACTGTCCACTCTGTCACCGCACCTGGTTCTGCCAGTTTCACCCTCTTTCCCTTTCATCCTCAGGTGCTTCCTGGCTACGGCCCCAAAGCCTGTTAATATCCTTAAAATATATACCTCTTTAATTCTGAGTCTTTGAAAAACTTTGAATCTTTCCTCCTCTTTCCAGCTAAGCTTTTTGAAAGTGTAATCTGAACTCTTATATATATAAACTTTCATGGACAAATAAAATAAAATATTACCAATAGATCCAGCAGGCTAATGATAAAAATAATAGTGTAAGTGACAAAGGAAGTTTATTCTAGAAATCTGAACCGTGTCAACATTAAGAAATCTATCAATGCAATTTATCTCATGAACAGATTAAAGAAGAACAATCAAAGGATTCTTTGATAAATGCTCCAAAGGCACTTGATAAAATATGACATACATTTTTAAAAACCCTCTCTGTAAACTAGGAATAGAGGGATAATTTTAAAGTGGAATAAAGAACAAATCTGAATTAGGAGCTAATATCACACTTAAAGATGAAACACAACCCTTAGACAGCACAAGGATGCCCTTGATTAGAGCTATCATAAAATATTGTGTGGAAGTAAGTCTAGTCAAAGCAATCACAAAATAAAACAAGTGAAAATAATGATTGGAAAGAAAAGTCAAAAATCTGATGCACTCCATAAGAACACCCAGAATCAAGTGAATATTATTGTAATAAATACTAAGAGAAGTTAATAAGGCAGGAAAAGTTAGCCCAGCCTGTGTCGGTACAGTGGTTGAGTGTTGACCCATGACCCAAGGAGATCATAGTTCGATTCCAGGTCAGGGCACATGCCTGGGTTGCAGGCTCGATCCCTAGTAGGGGGCATGCAGGAGGCAGCTGATCAACAATTCTCTTTCATCATTGATGTTTCTCTTTCTCCCTCTCCCTGACTCTCTCTGAAATCAATAAAAATATATTTTAAGAAATATAGCAGGTAGTTACAAAAGAAATATAGAAGAATTTTTAGCTTTTTCATATCGTGGTAACAGAAAATACAATGGGAAAAACGATCTCATTTACAATAGCAACCAAAATAGAAAATATCAGGGGAGGGTCTGAGCCGGAAGAACACAGACCTCATGAAGAAAAGCTCAAACGCTCTAATGAACAATTCAAATAACCATCCTTGCTTTCGAGATAAGATGGCTTGATAATGGGAAAACACCCATTTCCCCAAATTTATCTACACATTCTCCTATCATTTCAATCAAAATCTCAGTTTAGTTTTTGAGTAGAAGTTGATAAAATAAATCTAACATTAATCTGGATTTAAAAATGTGAGGCTAGCCGAAACCGGTTTGGCTCTTTGGTAGAGAGCGTTGGTCTGCGGACTGGGGGATCCCGGGTTCGATTCCGGTCAAGGGCATGTACTTTGGTTGCGGGCACATCCCCGGTGGGGGGTGTGCAGGAGGCAGCTGGTCTATGTTTCTCTCTCATCGACGTTTCTAGCTCTCTATTTCTCTCCCTTTCTCTCTGTAAAATATCAATAAAATATATTTTAAAAAATGTGAGGCAATATATAAGAGAATTTGGAGAGAGAGGGAAAAAAAGACTGAATTAGAGCATCCCCTGATGCTTGTCATATCAAATATGAACAAATGTATTTTAAACCTGCAGTAATTGCAGCAGTGGGTATTGGTGTCTGAGTAAAGAGGCAGATCAAAGGAACAGAAGAGAAAAAAAATCCAATAAGCATTTCTAGTCAGTGGGAGAAAGAACGTGCTACTCAAGAAACGGTGCTGGGATTTCATGAAGACTCTTCTGATTGGATTGGATTTCCTGAAACATTAAAAATGTCCACGTGTCAAAGAGATTATATAGCAAATATTTCCCGATAAAACCATATGACGCCTGGGGTTTGCTTCAGAATAAAAGGGAGAAAGTGGGAGGGATGTAGATGAAACAAAATTGCTTTATGTCAATAATGGTTGAAGCTGAGAGATGGATGCCCGGAGGCTTATTCTACTCTTCTGCTTTAAAAAAAAAAATGTCTGAAATCTTCCATAATAAAAAGTTGTAATCTTCAAGTGAATTAAAAATTCAAGCTAGGGAGATACTTGCAATAAGACACATGAAGATAAATATCCTTAGTATATAAACTATTCTTCAAAAGCAATACAAATTTTGACTATCCCAATAGGAAAATAAGCAGAGTTCATACATCGATGATTATGTCTAATGATTTATAATTATGTAAATGATTAGTTACATGATCATTAAGACAATGATTCTGTAAAAAGATATTCAGTTTCCCTAGTAACCAAAAAATGCAATTCTTTTTTTTAAAGAAACAAGATATATTTTTCAACCTATAAGAATAGCAAAAAATTTTACAAAGTGGTAATGCTTAGAGCAAGTGAAGACATGGGGAAATGGGCCCTCTCACATATGGGGTGGAGGGTAACCTGTTTCAGTGATTCTAGGGGTAATTTGACCATGTGTAGTAGGGGCCTGTCAAATATACTTAAACTATGACTCAGCAATTCAATTTTTAAATAATTTTTCTTACACAAATAGATTCACAAAGATATTATACATGTGTATTTATCACATTATTGTTTATAACAGTGAAACATTGGAAATGCCCCAAATTAAGTCAGTGTTTCCCAAAGTGCGGTATGTACCCCCAGGGGTACGGGAAGAGTTTGGTGGGGATATGCACTGCACCGTGCTTAGCTGCGCCTAATTCTACGTTCTCTTGAGTCAAGTCAATTTCATCCTTCTCATTGATCCAAATAAATGTTATTTATAATACAACTTATATTTATATTTTATTATGAATACTTTTATTTTTCCTTTATTATTATTTTGTGTATGTACCAAAAAAATAAAAACAAATATATTTTGATTGTTATTAAAATACATCCATTTTTTTTTACGAGGGGTACTCAGTATTACAAAAATTTTAGAAGGGGTACACATATGTCAAAAGTTTGGGAAACACTGGCTTAAGTGAATTATGATGTACCCACACATTTAAAATGATGATGTAGCCCTGCCCAGTGTGGCTCAGTTGGTTGGGCATCCTCCCATGCACCAAAGGTTGCCGGTTTGATTCCCAATCAGGGCACATACCCAGGTTGTGGGTTCGATCCTTGGTCAGGGTGCATGCGGGAGGCAGCCGATCAATGTTTCTCTCTTGAATTGATGTTTCTTGCTACCTCTCCCTTCCTCTCTCTATAAAATACATTTAGTGCTCGCTTCGACAGCACATATACTATAAAATACATTTAAAAACAAACAAACATATCCTCAGGTGAAGATTAATAATGAAAAAAAAGAGGGTGTAGATCTATATTTAAAGACATGAAAAAAGATGCTGTTGAATGAGAAAAATCAAATTAAAAAAAGATAGGATACTTTTCCAAGAAAATATATCAGGAAAAATATCCGAAAGAAGGTATACACTAAAATATTAACAGTGTTTTTATTGATGGATGAAAATGACATCTCATGTAATTTTAATTTGCATTTCCCTCATTATAAGTGAAGTTGAACATCTTTTCATACATGTAAGAGCAAAGCATTTTTCTGTGAACTCTATTCACATCCTTTGCTTATATTCAATTGAATATTTCATTTTTTAAAATTGATTTGTAGTGGCTTTCTATATAGAAAAAAGTAATCGTCTGTGTGCAATATATATTTTCAAATATCTTTTCATAATTTATCATTTGTTGTTTGATCTTGTTTTGTGTTTTCCAGTGCAAATGTATGTTATTTTCATATAGTTGAAAATATATTTTCTTGTTATATGGGTTCATGAACAGAGTGCTCCCTTACTCTAAGATTTTATATATATATATAATTTATATATGTAAGAATTCTTATATAATTCTACATATAATTTTTTTAGAGGCCCAGGCACAAAATTCTTGCATGGGGTGTGGGGGGGGGTGTCCCTCAGCCCAGCCTGCACCCTCTCCAATCTGGGACACCTCGAGGGATGTTAAACTGCCTGGTGGGATTGGGTCTAAATGGGCAGTTGGACATCCCTCTCACAATCCAGAACTGCTGGCTCCCAACTGCTTGCTTGCCTGTCTTCCTGATTGCCCCTAACCGCTTTTGCCAGCCAGCCTGATCATCCCCTAACCACTCCCATGCCAGCCTGATTGATGTCTAACTGCTCCCCTGCCAGCCTGTTTGCCCCAAACTTCCCTCCTCTGCCGGCCTGGCCACCCCTAACTGCCCTCCCCTACAGGGTTGATTGCCTCCAACTGCCCTACCTTGCAGACCTGGTCCCTCTCAACTGCCCTTCCTTACAAGCCTGGTGCCTCCCAACTGCCCTCTCCTGCTGGTCATCTTATAGTGGCCATCTTGTGTCCACATGGGGGCAGGATCTTTAACCACATGGGGGCAGCCAGCTTGTGTGTTGCAGTGATGGCCAATCTGCATATTGCTCTTTTATTAGATAGGATAGAGGCCTGGTACATGGATTGGGGCCAGCTGGTTTGCCCTGAAGGGTGTCCTGGATCAGGGTGGGGGTTCCCTTGTGGTGTGGGGTGGCCTGGGCGAGGGGCCTGTGGTGGTTTGCAGGCTGGCCACAACCCCCCCCCCCCCCCCCCCGCCCAACCCAAGCAGAGGCAACATTGGGAGAAAAAAAAATCCTCTTATTTCCCCCCACATTCTAACTCTCTTTTTGTAACATCTCATCAAACTCAGACCCAAGGCTTGAGAAAGTCGATTCATACCTGGAGAAAAATAAAGTTAAAATAACAGGGCAGGTGAGAGAGCCCTTGGGGGGAAACCTGGAATGACTATAGAAATTTAAGAAAGAGCAGAGTAAGTTACCTTCTACAATTGAAACTTTGTAGCCTGGAGCAGAGCCAAACCCCCTGCTCACTCTGTGGCTGCTGCCATTTCTATTTGTTTCATGTATCTTCTATAATTGAAACTTTGTAGCCTTGAGTGGAGGCCTAGGCTGGCCAGGCTGTGTGGAAAGCTTAGCTTCCGTTGCCTGGGAAACCCAAGCCTCTCAACTGCTCTCTGTGGCTGCAGCCATCTTGGTTGGGGTTAATTTGCATACTCGCTCTGATTGGCTGGTAGGCATGGCTTGAGTGAAGTGATGGCAAATACATATTACTCTTTTATTAGGATATATATATATATATATATATACACACACTTTTTAAATATTCCATGTTTTCTTCTAGTGCTTTTATGGCTTCAGTTTAACTTCTGTGCACTTGCTCCCTTAGTTTTATGTAAGGAATGAAGTAAAAATCAAAATTTCCCCCAGAACTGTCCTATTTATTGAACAATTTGTCTTTTCCCTTCTGATATGAAAAGAAATCCATTTTTTTCTGATACATTAAGTTTCCTTTATGACATACTAAACTTGGGCCTTTTCCTGAGCTCTTTGTTCTGTTTAGTGATCTGACTGAATACTCTCCAGTGCCTCTCTGTTTTAACATGTTTTTGCATAGGATAGAGCTGATCTCTTCTCATGCCTCCTCCTCATAAGAAATATCTGGCTATTCCTGCAGATTTATTGTTTCATGTGAGCTTGAGAATAGGCTGAATTGGTTTCAAGAAAAAATTTATCTAGTTCTTATCAAGATATTTAAGAGTAAAAGATAATTTAAGAAAAATTAATATCTTTCTAATATTTAGGTTCAACATTTTCCAAAGGAGGTTTTTTGACTCTATCTGGTGCATTCTATTGTGTTCCTAAACAATGATTCTATGTATTTTTTAAATTGATTTCAGAGAGGAAGGGAGAGGGAGAGGGGGATAGAAACATCAATGATGAGGGAGAATCATTGATCGGCTGCCTCCTGCATGCCCGCTACTGGGGATCGAGCCCACAACCCTAGTATGTGTCCTGACCAGGAATCGAACCATGACTTCCTGGTTTATAGGTCAACATTCAAACAACTGAGCCAGCCAGACCTAAACAATGCTTTTAAATTCTTCATCTGGACCTTGCCCCTTATGGCTATTACAATTGGTTTTCCCGTCCAATGCATTTTAAATTGCTGGTTGTTTTATCTATGTATGCTATTAATTGCCATATTCATTTTGCATCAGCAATTCTACAGCATTCTTACTATTTTGCAATTTTCTTCATTGATTCTCTTACATCTTCAAGTTATACAATAACATTGTTTTACATTAATGACAATTTTATTTCCTATTGTCTGATTTGGTGCTTCATTTCTTCCTCATATTTGATTGCTGTGGATAGTATTTCCTTTAACTGCTTCTTAGTCTGCTGGGAATCCTTCTATAGTTTTATTATTACACTAGGTGATGGATTTAGTTTTAAATAGATAGAAAAATAACCAAAACACAAATAGGTATTTCACAGAAGAGGAAATAAAAACAGCTCATCTATAATAATAAAAGTATAATATGCTAATTAGACTGGACATCCTTTTGCCCGGAATGCTGGGTGCCTGCCCAAAGCCAGAGGGAAGCCCAGGTCCAAGGTGCTGGCAGCCGGGGGAAGGAAGGCCCACTCTCGCACCATTTCGTGCCTCAGGCCTCTAGTAAAAAGATACATAAAAAGATGCTCAAGAGCATTATTGGCTTGTCCTAAAATCCATATTTTTGTTCTTGTCCTTGGTCCACTGCTTTTCTTTTGTCATGCTTCCTTTGGCCCATCACGCTTACTGGCCAGCACAGACTGATGTCTCCCAAGCCTACACTCCATATCCAGTGGGGATATGCAACAGCGTCCTAGACACCCCACGTGGGTTTCCCACAAGCCTCTCAACTCAACACGCTCAAAACTGGACCAGTCATCTTGACCACCAAACCTCTGCCCCATCTTAGGGAGAGGAGTCATCATCTGCCCACTTCACCCCCAGCTACGCTTCAACCACATTAACCTTCTGGATATTTGTTTTGATTGGCTTTCCCCCAACCCTACCCATTGTCCTGGTTCAGGTCCTCATAGCTTCCTCTCCTGGGTTATTGAAATGGCCTCCTAAATGGATTTTTCCTTCTCCATTTCTGACTCTGTGAGATCCTGCTTCCAGAATAAACCTCGCTGCCAAGGTTTATTTCCAAAACACAAATTCTGCCTGCCTTTCTCAGCTTACCCCCTTTATTTTGCTGGAGAGCATTATTAACAGGTTTCTTAAATGGAGTGCTGCAGCCTTACCTATCTGAAAAATGTCTTTGTTACATCCCGGAGCCTGGTGATAATTTGTCTGGATGTTAAATTCTGGGTGGAAATTACGTTTCCTCTGAACTTGAAGGTCTGCATTCCAGGGTCTGGTGTTGCCATTCATGATTCTCATGCCACTGGGGTTTACATTTTCTCTCTGAATGTTTTTTGGTTATTCTCTTTGTCCCAAATATACTAGAACTGTAGGCTGACATACACTGCCATGGGTCCATTTTTATTATTTGTCCTGACGGACTCAGTGAACCCCATAAAGACGTCTGTACTTCAGGGCTGAGAATTTTCCGGTATTATTGATTTGATAGCTTTCTCCCCTCCATGTTCTCTGTTCTCTCTTTCTGGAACTCTTATTAGTCTAATGTGAACCTACCAAATAGAGACTTTCAAAATTTCTATCATCTTTTCCATTGGTCTTGCTGTTCTGCTGGGGAATTTCCTTACCTTCATCTTCTGAATGTTTATCTTCAGCCCCCCACCCCCTTTTTATTTCCAAATGTTTTAATTTCCAAACTGCACTTTCTGGTTCTCTGGGTTCCCGTTTTGGTACTGTCTCTGTGGACACTAATTAGAGATTGTGTTTGTTTTGTTTGAGTTCTTTTCTGTTCCTTTTGTCATTTCCAGGTCCCCAGGGGTCTTCTTTCACTGTTTCCCTCAGCCTCGTTATGTTGGAGACTCTCCTTGGGGGTGGATTACCTTTGGCTATCGCCATTCATATTTTTAAGAATAAGACAGGGAAACGTCATGTGGGAGCTGTGTGTCTGTGGATGGGGGTTTTCTCAGGGGCTGAGTTTGGCTTCGGGTTCTCAGTGGGAGCCAGTTGTTATGCCTGTTTCCTGTGACCACTCGGCTTTCCTGAGAAGAAACCATCCATTTCCTGGCCCCACGGTAGAGCCCTGGCTGTAAATTTTTTGTTTGGCGGTAGGAGTCACTTTTATAGAAGTGAACTTCCAAATAATCTCTTTTTCCGGTCCCAGATCTCATTCTCACCTGCTGTCACACTGGAGACCAGTTCTCAGGGGTTCCCCAGGGGCAAAGGAGCGCCTTCTCTCCCACCTCCCCTTCTCAGCGCACTGAGCTGATGCTTCTCCACTCTCCACCTGACCATTTCATACCTCCACCCGCTCTTGGTTTTCTAGAGTTTTATGGAAATTTCTCATCTGCTGATGGCCTCTCCTCATCATTGTGTGTTACTGTTTTCTGTTTGTTTGCTTGCTTGCTTTATATATAATCCCCTTCCTATAAATTTGGAGGAGTCTTGGCAGAGAAGGGAGATAGGAATATGATATGTTCACCCTGCCATTTCAGGAGACTGTTTCACCACTGGCTGATCTCTCAGGGACAACATTGGTTTCTCTAGCATCTCTGTGACCCCAGAGCTGGCACAGGTCAGCAGTCTGCAGACTATCAATAAACAAATGGAACCTACTGCTCTCTCTCTCTGAATCCTTCACGCTTAACACAGTGCCTGCTAGGACAGGATAGCAAAGGGGCACAAAAATCACACCATGTACAGAATGGTGAGGACCCTGCAGACATTCTATCTAGAGAAGAGAAGACAGGGTGTGTGCATGTGTGTGTGTGTGTGTGTGTGTGTGTGTGTGTGTGTGTAGGATGAATAGTGGGTGGGG
This sequence comes from Vespertilio murinus, assembly GCA_963924515.1. Classification (NCBI taxonomy): domain Eukaryota; kingdom Metazoa; phylum Chordata; class Mammalia; order Chiroptera; family Vespertilionidae; genus Vespertilio; species Vespertilio murinus. Next base: position 57,887,060 of record OZ004712.1, read on the forward strand.
TGGAGATGAGGAATATACTTGGGGTTTCTGTCCACCTACACATATCAGAGAGAACCCATGTCAAAGGACTCACACTTTTAATGTGGCCTCAGAAGATATGAATAGGACTATGAGAGGGTGAAAGATACTCAATGACAGTTTAGTTCCTTACATGTGATCACTTTCCATGGGTCCATTTTTATTATTTGGACCAGCTCCCCATGATCAAACAGACCACCTGGCGAGGCAATGAGCTCCCTGCCCTGGAAATGTCCAAGCAGATCCAGACACCAGCTATGAGAGTTACTGCAGAGGGAATTCAACTCACTGGTTGAAAGATTAGAGCAGATTCTTTTTTAACTTGACTATAGCAAATATTCAATAATATCCTCTTTACTATCCTGAAATAAAGTAAGAGAGCAAAGCTTATAACACTTAAAAAATACCATTTTAAAAAACCAATACAATTCCCTAATTGATATAGTATAAAATAAAGATGACATGATTATAACATAGGAATATGTGCTTCAACATGTGAATGTTCGGGTATAATAATGCATAATAGAATGAAATGGTGAGATGGTTGCGTCGATAAGTAGAGTCTGCACGCATGCAGTGGTCTGATGCAGAGTAATACAAGTATGTTGTTTCAAATCAGTGGGGAGTTCTGCCTTGGAGATGTGATTTTCCAAACTAATGCACAACTCTTAGTGACGTTCTGAAGCACAAGTTCTCCTTGATTTATATACAGAAGCATTCCTAACAAATTCAATCCTGTTTCTAGGATTTCTGGGGAGAAATGGGGACTCTCTTCAGTGGTCTGATACATGTATGTCGTTTCAAATCAGTGGGGAGTTCTGCCTTGTATGCCTGGTCACTGATCCCAGAACCTCGTGTCTCCTGAGGCTGCCCAGCCTACTAGCTCCTCCAGGCTGTCAGCAGATGGCTTGCCCCAGGTCAGAGCACCATAGAGGACAGTGATGGGACTCGCTTAGCATCCCTCTTCCCTCCAGGATGAATTCCCCTCTCTCTGCTCTGAATTGCATCTCCTCCCAGGGCCTCTGAGATCCACTCTGCAGCTATTTTCTCTCCCTCTGCATCTTTAACCACTTTTAACTCTTTCCTCTCAACTCAGAAATAGGCTTTTCTTCTTTAAAAAGGAAACAGAAACCTCTCCTTCAAACTACCGCTCTATCTCCCCTTTTCTCTTGCCACCAATATTGGAGAGTAACCTACACTTTCTGTGTCCTCTTTCTCAATACCCCTGACTCATTTCAATCTGGTTCCTCTTCCCATCATGCCACTGAAACTACTGGGCCATGAATGACATAATTATTAAAAAATTCTCTGCAGCATTTTAGTCCATGAACTATGCTTTTTTCCTGAATGTTCTTTTTGCTTTTCTGAGCTATTTTTTCTAGCCTATCTTTGTTGGATCCTTCCCACTTCTCCACCCTCCCCCTCCACATCTTCATCCACCCTCCCCTGCTTCTTTCTCTTCCTCCAATCTCCCTTTCAAGTAGTCAGGCCTCAGTGTTCTGTCTATCCCACACCTCTCCGTCTTTAAATGATGGTCACCTACTCCTACGGTATCAACAAGCCTTGGAGGTTGACTCGCAGACAAACAATCAGCTTCAAATTCGCTCCTTAGCCCTGGTCCCAAGCCCACGTCACCTCTGAGTCTGTTCAGACTTGTCTGCCTCCTGGGTTCTTCATCCCGTTGAATGGTGCCACCTCCACCTAGTTGCCTAAACTGCACACCTAAAAATGGTGCCACCTCCACCTAGTTGCCTAAACTGCACACCTAAAGCTAAGCTTCTCTCCCTCCCACCCTATATGCATTCTGCCCCCAAAGCCTGTGGGTCCTCTCTCAGAACCTTCTCCTGAAGCTGGCCCTCCTGTCCATCCCCTCTTCCATGCCCCTCAATGTTAGGCCTCTTTCTAAGAGGCCTAACCAAGGCCACCAGGCTCTCTTTAGTCCAATTCTTGCACATCTCTTTGAAAGACCAATCTGAGTCATGACAGTCTTCCCTGTCTTCCCTAAAGCCTCCACCAGCACCTCACAGCTAAAGCTGAGGCTCCTTAGAAGGGCACAGAATACCTTTCCCCACCCCACCTTCCCATCTCTACAGCAGCCATCCTGAGCGTCTGTGACCCTTGAACACACCAGCAAGATGAGTCCTTTGCTCCCCAGACAGTGAAGGGGACCATTCCCCGCACCCTCTGCCCTTCCATAGGTGCTGGCCCTGCCCTGTGGTTCTGACAGCTATGTTCTCACCCCACCTTTAGCCTTATCATCTTTGAATAAGCAGTTGGCTGGCCTAATGCTTGGACACAGCGGTGCTTTGTGACGATCGGTACGATGACTAAATAAATGAATGGATGAGCAGATGGATTGGTTGAAAAATTATGCCTTCATCCGCCTCTCCATCGCATCATCCCCTAGGCCAAATGTGAATGTGCAAACAAATTACCTGGAAACCTTGTTAAAATGCAGAGTTCCGATGCAATCGTTCCAGGGCCAGGCCTGAGACTCTGCATTTCCAACAGGCTCCCACGCGACCTTGAAGTTATTTGCCTGCAGACCACACGAGAAGTGTCAATGGTTTCCAAACTTTGCTGAGTACCAGAGTCACCTGGGGAGCTTTACAAATCCCGATTCCCAGGTGCACTCTATTCTGCATCAGAATGTCAGAGGGGAGGAGCCAGGAGGCAGGATTTTCAAAGGTTCCCACATGATTCCAGCGTGCAGTGAAGTTGGGGAACCCCTACCCCATGCCATCTCTTCATCAGCAGTGACACTCAGCCCTGGGTGCTCATTAGAACCACCTGGGGGAGCTCTTAACACCTGCTGATGCCTGGGCCCCACCCAGGTCAATTAAATCAGAATCTCTGGGGTTTGGACCCACGGGTTTTCAAGTTCCTGGGCGACCCTAATACGCAGCGAAGGTTGAGAGCCATTGTTTTCAGGCTCTGCCTACAAGAAGTGGCCACAGATTTGAGAAATCGTGAGTCTAGGATACAGAGCAGGTGTTGAAGCCAGACTCCAGGCCTGGCTCTCCAGCTATGCACAGTACAATCTTCGAGAAGTGATTTAGCCTCCTCTCGAAAATGAGAGTAAGAATACACACCCGCATTATTCCAATCTCAGTGGAGCCTTCTGGAATAGAATCTGGAAAAGTGCCCTCACAGGAGCCTGTTCTCACCTCTCTAATATTGGTCACCGTTTGGGTCCCCACCTACCGGCTTGGCTTCAGCTTCCCACCACCGGGAGAAGTCTCTATCATGCAGGAGCCCCCAGCTGCAGGCCCAGCTAGGGAGCAGCAGATGGCTCGGTAGCTGCCCAGGCCACCGGAGGGGAAGTCACAAGGACCTGCATTTGTAGGCAGACTGAAAGGTGGAATCAAACACGGCCCCTGCCAAGCAATCTGGCCTGCAGCCTGGATGCTGCACGGTGGGCTGGTCGGCCCCGAGCAGCGACAGGGCACACCCGCTGTTTTCTGCGCACACCGCAGAGCTGCCACCTGACCCACAGCATGGAGCCTGCAGGGTTGCACCAGACTTCTCTCTCATGAGCTGTCTCTGCAAATCTGTGCTGTGGGAAAGGCACAGAACGAACACAACAACATGGGTTCAGGCCTGGCCTGCCAACCCCAGCTGCATGAGCTTGGGCTTGGTTCCCGTGGCTACTGTTGTTATTCTTGTCTATTGTGTGAGCATCCTATCTGTCTCCAAAAAGTCCCTGGGCCAAACTGGTCCACTCCTGTCCCCGGAGGCAGCAGAAACCCAGGGCCTCGGGCTGGGGTCAGGTTCTGGGTCCTCGGTACCAGGGAAATCTTGAGACATTTAAAAAAAAAAAATCCTTTTGTATTTATCTGAAATTAAAATTTAACTGGGCACCCTGCAAAATTACTTGCTAACTCAGCAGCCCTTCAGGAGGGGGAGGGGGAGTGAAAAGGAGTGGCAGGTGCTCCTGTGGAAGAGGCAGGCCTGGCACCGAGGGCCTGCCTGGCTCAGCTGGGCCTGAGCTGTGGGCTGCAGGATCCAAGATGAGAATATTTTACAAACGTTTGTGTCTCGTGAGCATCTTCTGGAAACGTAGCAAGCAAAGCCCAGCCAATTCTAGAGGCAGATAAATAGATATGACTCTCCCCGACTCAACAGGAGCAAAAATGACCTGCCTGCTAATGTCTCTACCTGCAGGGATGAAGCTTTGTATTCCAGTTAGAGTCCTCGGGGCTCACGGCCTCACAGAGCAGAAAGAGCCTTCCAGGCCAGCCAGCCCCTCTGGCCACTGCTGGGCAGCCCAAGCCCAGGGAAGGACAAGTGTGCCCAAAGCCACACAGGAGTAAGGAGCTGGGCTGAGATCCAGGTCTCCCACCAGCCTGGTCGGCTCAGCCCCACGCCTTGTGCCACCATCACCATCGGAATAGAAGTGCCCATGACTTCATATGCAAATCCACTCGCCAGCTCCACAATCTAGGATCAAGAGGAGCCAAAAGCGTTCTCTCCTGGTTACAACCCCACTAGAAGCAAAGCGACAGAGAATCTGCCCTGAAAAAGGGAAGTGGCTTTTCTGGGACGTCTGGAGATGGCCAGATTGCCTGGGGCAGCCCTCCTCACTCTGCCTGCTTCAAGACGTAGCTGTAGCTTGTCCATGATCTCACCGATGCACAGCACGGAGGAAGTGTTGAGCTATGGAGTCAGGAGACCCCAGAGCAAAGCCTGACCTGATTGGTTTGGGCTGATTACCCAGCTCAGCCCCTCATGTGGGAAATGTGACTATTTCACAGGGGGTCATGAAGATGAAATGAGACCAGGCCCAGGACCTGAGGCATTATATTATAAGGCCTAAGTTTTCAAGTGCTGCCCCTGACACCTTTGAATCCCAAAGGCCTAACTGTTGAGTTGCCTTGCTCTCTCCAGATATGCCCCCACTCAACTGGATAGGCTCCCCACTTGGCTAGTTCCCCTAATTGCTCCCTAATGGGGTTCACCACCCTGCCAGCCCAATAACTTATTCAATGAGCCAATCACAATCTCCCACAAGAATTGGAGGAGGGCACCCCACCCTCCTGTCACTACGAAGCCTGCACGCCACAGCCCCTGCTGACTCACTCTGCTCCCAGTGCAGCTCCGGCGCACAGCCTCATGGGGCCCTGCATGGCACGTGGTGTCCTCCTCTCCACGTCTGTGAGTGTACGTGACCTATCAACTGCTCCCAATCTCACCTGCCCATTCTCAGGACTTGCGTGCTTGACCACCTTGTACTATTTAGGACAAAGGAGCTCTCATTCACCAACAGGGTGGCCAGAATAGTGGCCAGAATAGGGTTTTAATAAGATTGTGAACTCTGGTGCCCAAACACTCTCCTTCCACTGCGCCACACGGCTGGGCAAGAGGGCCCTCGGATTCCTACGTGGTGGTGCTGGGCTCCCTCGCACGGGGAGAGGCTGAGACCTGGACAGCAGAACTTAGCCAAACAGCATTTGGGGAGACAGCATTCTGGGGTCTTCTCAGGCTCTTTGGGCCAATAGCCCCTCACCTCCTGACACACTTGTCTTCACTGTATCTTGTCAGACTAACTACTGCCTGTGAGGGGTCATGGCAGATGTTTTACATCTGTTTTCATGCTGTGCGGAGAAAAACTAGTCCAAGGTCACACAGACGGGAGAGAGAGAGCTGGGTCAATCTCTGCCCCCAGCCCACTGTCAGCACTCTGTGACCCTCTGGGGAGCAGAGCACTGCTTGTGGGGTGTTTCCCTGTGCTGAGGGGACACTTTCCCAGAATCACCCATGTGAGGGCTGCAGAATGCAAACCCTGGCCCTGTGACACGAGATTCATGTCCCCTGGGAAGCTCTGCATGGGAAAGAGATCACAGTGACCTTGCCCCAGGTCACTTGGATCTGTCTCAGTCCCCACTGGGCCCAGGGGTCCCACTGATAGACAGTAAGGTGATCTGGAGCCCTTTACATGATTCCCTGCAGGCGGGAATACCCTGAACTTCTTGATCCTAAGAATAAATTGTATGACGATTGTCATTTAGCTCCCCTGTCCTCTGTTTGAGGGAATGGGAACGGAGAGCGAAAGCCCTTAGCTGGGGGTTATAGCGCCTTACTTTGGCCAGCCCAGAGCTATTCCTCACGCACTTCCCTTGGGCACCTCTTTAATAACAGTGAGCCCCTATTTCTGAATGAGGTGGCCTGGGCTTCCATCTACAGGAGAAGGTTGGGACCCTGGCCAGGAGGCACTAAAGTTACCACTGGCCCTGGGGTCAGTCTTTCCCACGCCCCAAATTACCCCGAGTCTCAGAAACCCAGAGATGTTTTAGGAGTCAGATCTCCTGCCATCTCTGAGTTTCAGATGCTGATGCAAAGGTTAGGCACCCTCAGAACAAGTTGACTCTCAAGCTATGGGGACTATCTCTGCTTCAGCTAATCCCCACTAAGAGGATGGAGCAAATGAGGATTATCTAAGGACTTGCTTAAGCAATCAGCATGGGGCCCGAGGGAGAATTTGCCCCCCTTGTGCTGGGAATGGGTGCTGAGTCAGTCCAGCTCCCTGACCCAGGGGAGTGGAACCAGAAGCTCCTCTGGCCTATGACGCCTGCGGTCAGCCAAGGACAACCTCAGAGATCTGATCCGGGGCCCTCCCCCACAACCAGTGCAATGTCATGTGCAGGCTTTCTGCATGCTGGAGCTCCCATCATCCCTGGTTCTCCTCTCCAGGTCCCAGCTCTGCACAACCAGAGAAGTCAGGCTCCACAGGGAAAACATCCCTCTATCTGCCTGACCTTGGCCAACCTTCCCTTGAGGCCACAGGCAGATGTTACCCAGATGAGCACAAAAGGAGGCCAGGGAGCCAGGGAAGTTTGGAAAGTAGCCAGGAGTGAGACTAGGCAGGTGGTGGCAGTTTTGCTGCTCCCAAAGAAAGAGGTTTTGGCTGCAAAGACCCTGGGGGAAGGGACACTGTCCTTTAGTGGAAAGTACATCCCCATGCTGCTTGCATGGTTTGCCCACACTGTCACCTCCTTACCCAAGAGTCACACACAGCTCTGTCATGCAAACAAATTCCTTTGGGAGAAAAGTCATTTCCCATCTCCCCTTGAGACTCATGAAAACTCTGAGGCTGTTGCAGGATAAGGAAATGTCACCAGACTATGGTGACCATCTTTCCCTGGGAGCTTTTTCTCCCCTTTCTCTAACAGCCATTTCCTGCTAACTTTTTGCGTGCCTCACTCCAGGCCCCAGAGCCTCTGTAAAGAGGCACCCTCCTCCTCAAGCCCAGACCTGCTCCCATGCTATGAGCTCGGTAGGACAAAGACAACATCTGGTTCTGTCCCTGGGTCAGATATGACAAGTTGGCCTAATCCTGGCTGCCTGAGAGAAGAGAATATCTAGGGAGGGAGCGTGTTCTGATTCCCCGGGAGGGGAGGGGGCCCACGGTCTCCAGCTTGCCAAAGGTCTCTGAAACAAAGTAGGTCAGGATGGGCCCACTCTTGTCCATGCCTGAGTCAGCTTGGATATCAGGCAGACCCTTTCTGTTTTTTCTGGAGGAGCTGGGGTGACAGTAAAAAGATTCCTGAGCAAAGTAGAGTGAGGTATCTGGACCATATTCCAGCATCATCTCTGGTGCTCTCGTTTGCTGAAGGAACCCAGGAGTGGAGGGAGCCACAGATAGACAGACCCACTGTGTCCTGAATTCTCCTTGGGGTGGGCGGCAGTGGGGGCTCTCTCAGAGGTTTCTGGGTGAACACAGTCCAGTGAGTTAGCATAAATACTAAATCTGAGGGCCTCTTGGGAAGCCCACAGCACAACTCTGGTGAGAACTCATGCAGACCTCACCCCATCCAGAGCCCAGAAAGCCGTGACATTAGCTGAACTCCCTGACTGCCGAGGGAGGTGGAGAGGGGGGCAGGACTCATCCAGGTGAGGCCTGGATCTAAGCAGAGAGGAAGGGCAGGCTGTGAGAATGTCTGGAAGAGGATATCAAGGGCCACTCCTTTTGTTTTGGAATCCAGAAAATTCCAGATCCCACTAGTGCCTTCTGAAGGCTGGCTTGCCTTTGAGGAAAGGGATATGGCTTTATTTACAATTATTTAAATTAACCGAGGTGGGGAAGGGGAGCTTACAGCAGGGCTTAGCATTCTCTTTAGAGTCACCCCTTGAGGGAAGCTGGGCCCAAAAAGGTGACGCACCTGGTATTCAACTTCGGAGATTTCATAGGTTGGTTTTTTTGCCCCTTCGGGCTCAGGCCACCTGACAGAAATCCGGGATGGGAAGGCAAGGACCACTGTGTGTGTGTGTGTGTGTGTGTGTGTGTGTGTGTGTTGGGAGTGGGATGGGGAGGGTCTGGGTCTAGGGTCAAGTTCAGGAGTTAGAAGCCAGAAAGCCAGGCCAGGCGGGCAGAGAGCTGGTGTGGAGCTGTCCAGATCCCAGTGCTGAAGAGGAAGAAGGGCAGCGGAGTTGGCGGAGAGCAATCAGCGGAGCCTGAGCCTTTGCTGGGGTGAGAAGGGGCTGATGGAAAGGGATTCCCTTCTATGGAAGTTCCAGGGAGGGAAGGGCACAGGTGAGTTGGGGCGAAAAGGCAGGTTGAGGTTTTGAGAAGTGTGCAGCCGCTCGAAGCTGCGGCGAGTGTAGTGAAAGCGGGCCACCACCCAGCTGGGGGTGGAGGGGGGGAGGTTGCAATCTGGGCCAGCTGTGGGAGAGGAACAGGGAAAAGACCCCAGACCGGGCTAGAACCCCAGCTACAGGTCAAGGAGGGGTGCGTGGGGTGTTCTCACCCCTACCGCAGATTTCCGTGAGTCCCCACATGCACACCCCATGGACACACGGGGTAAGCTCCCAGAACAGGCACACACCAAGCACATGCAAATAGTCCCATGCACGTACTCTGCACACGGGCGCCGGCTCCCCCTCCAGGTCGCTGAGGCTCCCACTCCAGGCTTGCGCGGCCAGTCAGGCCTGGACGTCCCTCCCATGGAGCTTCAGGCCTCAGATGGCACCTCCAGAGGAGGCGCAGCCCCTGGGAAGCCCCAGCTCAAGGCTGCGACCCGCGAAGGTTCTGGAGAGGAGCAGACAGGCAGCTCCTACTCTCGGAAAAGATGGGGGGGGGGCGGGGATACAGGGAGGGGGGAAAGACAGAGGGGACAGACCTCAGACACCATCCCTCCTCCACCCAAACTCCCAGGGACGGTGCCAGAATACGAAAGGAGAGAGCGTGTCTCCTTCCCCCATGCTGAGGACGCCCGGGGACCTAAGCGTACCTGTGCGTGGGAGGCCCCGCAGGGAGCCCTCCCCGGCGAGTCCGGACCTGCGGGCTCCTCTGGCTCCCCTGGGATGAAGGTGGGGGTGGGGGGTTACCCCGCTTGTCCTCCACTCCGCCTAATGGCCGTGGGCCACGCAGAAACTCCGTCCCGGAGGCGCGAAGTTCCCTGGGCTCGGGCTCTGGCCCCCGGGCCTGGCCGGAGGGGGTCCCCGCGCCCCGTGCCCGCCGCCCCGGCACCCCGCCGCCCGCCCTCCCGCCAGCAGACTGCGCCGAGCCCGAGAGCCGAGCCCGCCGCCCGCCCGCCGCCCGCCGCCCGCCCGGAGAGTCTGCCGCTGACCCGCACTGACGTCATTGCGTCATTAGGTTTCCCCTGGAAACACGGGCGCGCCCGAAATAGTAACACATTAATTCAGGCCGGGGGAGCGGGGAGAGACGGATTGCAACCCTGCAGCTAACTCTGGCTCGCGAGCCAGTGCGCGGCGGCCCCCACCCCCTTCCGAGGGCAGGGTGGATTTCGCTCGCCTGCTATTTTGAGAACAAAGGGAGGCAAAATGTAGAAGCCCCGGGGAGAGAGTGCGGGGGACGCCCAGACCCTCTCGCCTTACACACACACACACACACACACACACACACACACACACACACCACATGCACACACACACACACACACACACACACCCTGTGCACACCCTCAGGCAGGCGTCCCCTCTCTCTGGGCCCTGTCAGATCCCCAGGGCACAAGGACAGGTCCAGGTCAGGCCCTCCTGCTCTGCAGGAGTTGAAGGGTGAACTCCCCACACCCTGCCCCGCCCTCTCCGACCCCTCACTGCAGGCGGGCTGGGCGCCTTCCCTCCGCGCGCCCATCCCCACCCACCCCTGCACCCCTAGCGGGAAGGGCTCTGCTCCCAGGCCGGCAGGAGCCAGCTCCCCTGGCCAGTTGTGTTGGGGGAAGCCCTGCAGGGATGCAGCTGGGGGTGGGGGTGGGGATGGGGGTGGGGGTGGGGGAGGGCGGGGCAGGTCGCACTTCCTGGCCGACCCTCGGGTGCAGCCACAGGCTCCAGAACGGTTTGGGCTGGGGAGTGGGCGACTTTTCTGGGCGGCACCTCGCTCCCGCTCTCGGGGACACTGCATGCAGAAAGGAGATGTTGCCGAAACGTGAGCACCGGCTCCGGAGCCTCTTTACCAACTCGCCCTCCCTAGATTGAGCCTTTTATCCAGCCTCTGCGAACCCAAGGGCAGGGCTCCGCTGGGCCCAAACGGCAAGCGCTTAGCCTGGGGCTGTCCGCCGAGGAGGGGAGGTGGAGGGCGGATTGGGAGGCTCTGCAGGCCGGCGAGCAGGCTCCACGTGGTCCTCTGTGCCAGGGGTGTGAGTGCGGGGAGCCGGGAGGGTCATTGAGGGGGATCAGCCTGCCCCTTCCTTCCAGAGGCCGCTCAGGAGCCGGTGAAGGGAGCAGGGAGGCCTCTCCCGCTTCGTTCCGCCCTGGGCTTGCCTGCCCTTCGCTCTCTCTGGCCGGGGAGGGGGCGTGCCTGGGATTTGGGAACAGGCCTCCTTATGCTGGGCGCAGAGCTCACAGCTCCCACTCGGGCAGCAAGGGGGAAGGACGGCTCCCTCACAGCGCTCTGACCACAGGTATCCTCCCGGCCTTTGTTCCTGCTGACCGCAAAGGTGATGAACAGCAGCCACGCCATACCCGTGACGCAGGAACCGGATCAAGGAGCCCTTTGGAGAGGACAGGCGAGGCCCTGCCCCTACGAGCGGTGTGTTCTCCCTCTGCCCGTGCTTTTCCCTCCCTGAGCCCAGCGGCGTGGACTCATCTGTGAAACCGGGTCATGGAGCCCGCTCCGCCCGCTGTTGTGAAAATGACAAGAAGTGGTTCCTAGAACACGTTGGAGAAATGACAGGTGCTGGTCTTGCTCCTCCCTCGTCCCCCCTCCGCCTGTGGGTAGTTCTCTGAGCAGCGAGTGCACCCACACTTCTCAATATACACACACTCCCCAGTGACATCTTTGGGGAGAGCTGGTCAGGGACGCTAAAACAGTGATATGGAATGCCCCAGCCCCAGAGGGATGGCACCTGTGCTCTTTCCTCCACGTCATCAGCCTCTGATCTGATGCTTTCAGGTTCAAGTTCAATCACGCGGTGGGCGGTGAGGGCCTGGGTCTGCCTCCTCGGTGGACTTACTTCCTGGCAGGACATGCACCAATGACCTGGGCTCCCCTCACCCACAGCTCCTGCCTTGCTGAGCTGCAGCCTCCATCTACCTGTCTGTCTCCTTTCTGGACCACGGCAGGAACCAGGGGGCACTGGATTCCACCAGCGACTTGGCACAGTGCCTGGCCTCACAACTGACATTCGTTGTTGGTAAACCGAAGGCTGATGGTCCCTCTCGCGGTAACCTCGGCCCCAGCTCCACTACTTCCCCTTATAGCTCCGTGCCAGTGAGCAAGCAGGCCCCAGGTCGTGGGCCAAACGCTGACTCATCCTCACAGGCCTCTCTGCTCCCAGGAGCAGGAGCTCTCCCGTCCTTGGTCCCAGTGAAACCGGAGCTTTGGACTGGAACACACCGTGTTCCCCTGGGCAGGATGGTTCCTGGGCTCTTTGTCCGGGAGAGTTGAAGAATGAAACCACAGACAGAAGGTATAGCAAAGGTGGAGATTTATTGAAGAACAAGTACAGACTCCCACATGGGGAGGGGGAAGAGTCCCACTGAGCTCCTTTCCTCCACTATTTATAAAGGCTGCAGATCCTGGTGCCTTGATATGCCCTCTGATTGGTCACTATTCCCTTGGACTGGTTACTATGGTAACTCCTGAGCTCAAAAGTCGCACTTCACATGGGATCTGTGAGGATTCCCCTCCCTCCTTCCTCATTGTTTTCCTATTCCCTTTGTGCTTTCTTCCTCTCCTTCTGGGTGAAGGCCTTCCTTCTCTTTGTTTTGTAAATATAGGCCTTTTGCTGTTCCCAGCTCCCTCATTCTATGGAAATGTACCTTCTGCTGCTCTGCAGCCCTATGTTTCTTCCATGGTCCCCTTAATTTCTAAAAGTTCCTAAACCTGCCTTTTTCACACCCAAAAATCCCTGTTTCACCAGGATCACTTGGAAGAGCTTTCACAGTGTCCATCACATTCTGCCCTGGATTGCTGCTCTCTGTGTAAGGTGCGCATCTCCCTGCTGAGCTGTAACTTCCCAGAGCTGGAACTGGGTCTTGCCCACCTCCATGTGCCCCACATAGCTCAGCTGTGCCCAGCCCCGGCACATAGCAGATGCTCAGGAGATGTTTCCTGAACTGAACTCTGCAGCTCTGCTCACCATTTCTCAGGGGAGGGCCTGGCATGAAATGCGCAGTGATGCTGATGGTGCTATCTCTGCAGACCTGGGCTAAGAGAGAGAGACCTCAGCAATGTCAGCCTAGAGATGCCCCATGCCACCCAGCCTCCAGGAGGGAAGCCCTAGAAAGTATCCTCCCTATATTTTCTGCTCTGGAGAAAAGTGCAGAGTATGCCTGGCTGTCTGGGAGGAAAAGGGGGCTCCAAAGGAAGGAAGAGACCCACCAGGGTCAAAGCCAGAATCTGCCCAATCAGCTGCTTGGCAGGAAAGTCAGCATCTTACAATTACATCCTGGCCCACAGCAGCGTCTGTTACTCAGCCAACAATGATAAACTGGAGACTCAGAGCAAGACAAGGACTTGGCCCAGCCAGTGAAAATGTCAGCCACTAAGCCCCTCCACACATATGAACACATGTGACTCCTTCTTGGCTCAGCCCCATCCTAGCGGCATTGCTTCCCCAGACCATCTCAGCTGTGTATCGCAGGCTGGTTAACACATCTGTGTCAGCCTGGGAGTCCCCAGGGGCCTTCGGGATCCCCAATCCTCAAAGTGGAGAGTGGAGTTCTCTGTTCAGGGAGGGGTGGAAGCACCCCACTTTGCTCCCATGAGTGTGTCTTAGCTGCCGTTACATGTACCATCATCTCCATCATCAGCTTGCCAACCTCCAGATCTGCACATCCTCGGGAAACCTGCTGTGTTGTGAGGAGATGCATGGGAACAAGGTAGGAAAGAACTCCAGGCATGTTCATATGGACATAGGATAAGGTGACCCGATTTTAACATTAGTAAAGCGGGACACCTTTGACCCGAGGGGTGGAGGAGTGGTGTTTTGATTAAAAATTTGTTCTATGTGGAGCAACAAAAATTTTCATAGAACACAAAAATAATATTGTAATATCTTTTTAAAAATTTCAACATAAGTACAATTTACAAATATAATAAATAAATAAAATTATGTATAGTATTATTTTATTTTTGGCATATTTCTCATTTGAGTGAATTTTTTTAGTAGATTGCTATCTACTAAAATGTTCAAAAGAATTTGTTAAATTATATTTCACACATAAAATGACTTTCAAAGTCTCAACACTTAATTGTAACGTAAGTCGTAAGTGTCACTTTCAAGGCCGGCACTAGACTTTTTGCTGCCACTATAAAATATAAATAATATGAGTACTGTGCTAAATTCAAGAAAATGTATGTATTTATGAAATAAATAAATAAATTACTTACCTAAATTATCTGAATAGCTGGTTTGTAATGACATCACCTGTTTAACTAGCTTACTAGGACGCAGTACGATGTGTATCGTCTGAGAGACAGTTACAAAACGTTTTCGTCATTGCGAACTTTGATAAGCAGTTCTCAATAATCAGTTCTCAACAATTATTTGTTGTTATTATTAAGGTTTAACATTATATCCTGGCCCACTGGCCCATCCAGTTGGGCAGGAGGACCCAGTGGGTGTGGGAAGTTGCCTGATCAGAAGTGGTCCTGCCTCCCCTCCGCAGAGCTGTAGGAATGGCAAGTTCCTTGGGAAGATTCCTTTGAGGTGTTGAGACTTGTCTGGCTCGTCCAATACAATCACACTCTGGAGTAGACTTTGACCTCTCCCTTCACCCCCAGCCTGGGAAGATCATGTGGGTATCAGGTCTCATTACTGAGCTGATCTTCACCCCAGGCCTCCCATGGGGCCCAGAAGGCAGTGCTGACCTCACTGTGTGATGCTGAAGGTGATGGCACCAGAAAGGCAGTGAATGAAGGAGGAGACTTACAGGCTGTCTCCCTGGTGGCTTCTCTGTGTCCCCCTCCGTCCCACTTAGTCCCCTGACACCCCCCCTGGAGGTGGTGTTCTGAGCCCTGCAAAGGACAAGTGACTAGCCTGGCAACAGAGTCAAGAAGAAAGAGCCCTGAGCTGAGAATGAGAACAACTGGCTCCTAATCCCAGCACTACCATTAAGTCACCACTAACTCAGAACAACTGGCACCTTCTATTTTTACCATCTCCTTCATGTAATGATGGAATGGTGCACTCAGAGAGGGGTGTCAGCCATAGCACACCTGTTTGATTGTACCATTCCATCACTGGCAACACCCCTGACTTCAGTGGAAATTCACTCACCCAATAGGAGTCTTATTGCCCTTGAAACTGGGGCTATAGGTGGGCAGGTGGAAGAGTGGACTGCTTTCTTGAGATTTGACCTCTGGCTGTCTGGGCCTCTGGTGGCCATAGGTCCTTTCCTCCCCAACAGGCTCTTCAGTCTACACCTTCTTAGCCTCTCTTATACCAAGCATCCTCCTGTATCAAGCAAGGATGCCACAGCCCACTAAATCCTTCCCAACTACACAGATAAAGATCCACTCGTTCAGTCATTCAACAGCCTCAATTGGTCCAGAGACACCTTTGCTCAAATTGTTGACCGTAGCATTTTATCCCAGGCCCATCCCTGGCTTTGCTCTCAACATTTCCCAGTCTATGAGTCCAGCCTGTCTTCTGCAGGTATCATCACCTCCATCGTCAGCTTGCCAACCTGCAGATCTGCATCTGAGAGTCCTGGAACACCCACATTCCTCTTCTCCACTGCAATGGTGGCCCATGCCCTCTGGCTTCCAATCCTTGGAGCACAGAGCCAAGGTTATGACTTTGCAGGACCCTAAGTTCACATCTTTCTTCTGATCAAGGCACAATTGTGCTTTCTGCTCTTTTGGACAGAGGAAGGTAGCTGAGCAGCAAATGATTAAATTTGGAAAACCTGCCAAGGATCCAGTGGCATAAAGCCAAGAGATAGAGTCAAGGGAAGAGGTATGATAGGTGCCAACTCAGCTGGTGTGGATATGTTTTGCAAAAAATGGAGCACTAAGACTGGAAAAACTGGACAGCTCCACAAAAGGAGGTGACACTTGAACTGAACCCCAGAAGAGAGCACCTAGAGTGGGGAGAGGGAATGAGAGGAAGACAGGTGGGAGCAGCTGTATAAAGCAGGGAATCTCAATCCCGGCTGTGACGTAGAGTCACTTTGGGATAAACATGGTTTTAACCTAAAGATGAGATAAAGATACTCATGCTCCACTCCCGAGAAACTCAGATTCCTTTGGTCTAGCAGTGGTTCCCAAACTTGTTTGCACCTTGGAATCAATGGAGCTTTGACAACTACTACTGCCTTTGTTCTACCCTAGAGATTGTGATGCACTAGTAATTGGTCTGGGGTGTGGCCTGGGGCTTTGGAAATTTTAATAGATCCCTAAATTATTCAATTATCTAGCCATGTTTGGGAACAAGGGCAGTTGTTCCCAACATGGGGCACATACCCTACAGGAGGGCAATTTGATTTTTAAAGGGGCAATTTGAGAATGAGTTATTAACAGTGAATATTTTGCATTTCTTATGGTTCTAGGGGTTTCATATACAGTATATAAATATATATTATGACATATTTTGCATTTCAGTTCTCTATTATGTTTTGAAACTTTATTTGCTATTTTTTCATATCACTTCATATTATTATTATTTAAAAAACAATTTCTTAGTGTTTTATTTCTCAATACTCCACTGTCCTTTCATTATTTTATTTTTCTCTTTCATGGATGCCATGTTCTTTGGGAGCTTGTCTAGACCAAGTCAATAGGCTTTTAGGCTTCCTCCACGTGAATAGGAGCTCACTTTTTGAGTAATAAGAATTATCTGTCATGGGTGTGGGGGTATCAGGATTTTAGAGATGCTTAGGTGGGGCATGGCCAAAAAAAGGTTGGGAACCACTGGTCTAGGGTGAGGACCAGGCACTTTATATTTTAAATTTTTTATCTGTACTTGGTGATTTATTGACAATTAGTTATGTGCCATGCCACCAGAAGTTATTTTTAATTTGTAATAATCTGCAATATAGTTCAAGGGCCTACACAGTAGTAGTTTAGGAGGAAGCCTCTGTGTTGGAACCCTTGCTTCCCGTTCACTGGCCATCTGACTGGGGATGGTGTCCTGAATTTCCGTGTTTCTTGGTGACAATGACAGTACTTACATCCCACAAAGTTGTTTTGTGGGGCACATGACATAATGTCTTAGTGTAATGACCACGAACAGGCTGGGCACTGGTCATGTTCAATGGCTCCCAATGATTCTAATGTACAGGCAGGGCTGAGGATCTCTTGTTAACGAAAAAAAAAAAACAAACCCATTGAAACCTGTAAAGAATTTTTGTGAGTTTATTTGAGCCAAACTGTCGACAATTGCCGGGAAGCAGAACCTCAATGGATTGAGATAATGCTCCGGAGAATGGTGGGTTACATTTCTGTATTTATACATTGCAATCAAGGGAGGGACATAGGTGGGTTACATGAAATTCACTGGTGATGGAGTAAGGAGGCAGGAGAAAGCAAGCCTGTGGGAAACCCCTGGGATTGGATAAAAAGTAAAATGATGGACGCTTACTTAGGTGAGTGCAGGAAAAATTAACATGATAAGGAAGGAATTTGAGGCATCTGTCCTGGCGCCCACCACATTTGGTTGTACCCCAGGGGCTCCGGAAAAAAAGGGAAGTTACAAGTTACCCAGACATTTCATAGATATGTTATCTTAGAGGCAGGAAGGCAGATGGGCTCAGTAAAGATCAAAGTTGATCTTTGTCTGGGAAAATATTGGCCTAGAAAATGACTGCCCACTATAACCTGTTGGTAGTAAGATATTTGATTTTTAAACCATCTTTTGTGGTTACTTTAGGTCTCTGAGTTTGCAAGACTGCCACGCAGGCCTTCCCTGAGCTCATCAGGTCAGCATGTGGCTCTTTTCGTTCACACTCTAGAATAAAAAGGACAGAATGGGCTGTAAGGGGGACTCTCCTGGAGGTTGAAGAACCAAGAGGGAGACACTGAAAAGGTTGGGACTTCATTATGGAACAGTTTGATGATGGTGAAATGTTGGGGCTCAATCTTATTAGGTACCAACAGGATCCCAGGTTTGGAGTTTGACATGATGAATGTGATACCTGGGAATCTGGGGATTGGGCATTCTTGATTGGAGGGGAGGGAGATGGAGTCAAGAGAATAGTCTGGGATCAGAACAAGCAGTGGGAATTGAAAAGAGGGGATGAGTGTGAAGTGAAGTGCAAAGGAAGAATCAACATGATTTAGGACCTTGGTGGATGTAAGAGCTTAGAGGGATTAAGGGAAGAAAAATAAATTTAAGCTTTCAAGTCTAGTGGGACCAAGGAACTCACCCTTGTTTGGGTTAGGATTATATTTAACTCTGAGTACCAGGCAACACAAATCAATAATGGCTTAAACAAAATAGAAGTTTATTTTCTGTCAGTCAAAAGTCCAGAGGTATAAAGTTCAAAGCCGGTATGGCAACTCTGCTCCATGGAGTCCTTGGAGAACCAGGCTCCTGATAGCTCACTCATCTGCCATCCTGGGACACGTCTTTATTCTCAGCTGGTGACCCTTGCCTTCCAGCATCCATATGGAGAAAGGAATGAACTGGAAAAAAGACAAGAGCCACGATCTCCTGAAGAAGGTTCCTTGTGGCTGCCACTCATCACACTCACTTATACTGAAGCATAGTAAACTCCATCTTGGGTAAAAAATGCTGTTTAAAATTTTAACCTTGCAATTCTGGCTTCTGTAAATGTTTGCTTGCTTAAGTAATAGGGGAAAATAAGACTACTCCCATTCCAGAGAGGCCATAAACTATGCCCCAGTCAGAGTTGTCAGTGCTGGTGCCAGGCCAGACCTTGAGATATGGTCTCTCAGCCTTGCCCCAGCACACAGGATTTTTTCTCAGAAGGTCATTCCAAATTTGGAAAACTAAGAGCTATAAAACTAACATATAAATAAAAAAGACTTCACCATATTGGGCCCTAGAATCTGAGAAGCAAGATTTCCTCTGGGCCCGCTACTGCTAGCAAAATGAAAAGGACTCCAAATAAATTTGGCTTGTTGATTAAGGCGTCTTCTGATTTACAATATAACAATACTTCATTGTCCAGAAATTAGTCTTATTGCCACACCTGTTAGCAAGGAAACTTAGAAGTGTGGCCTTCCTTCTCTAAGAGGCCTTGGACTCAGCTACTGGTAAAAATTCTACTGGTAAAAATTCTTCTTTCACAGAAGCACAGGGTGTTGCTTCTGTGAAAGAAGAGGAATTCAGATACTTGGGGGAAAGTGAACAGTCTCTGCCATTGCTTCATTTCCTGAAAGGGTGACGGTGGAACATGGAGCCAGTTTGGGAAAACGTTTGTTTTTGATTATGTTGAGTTTGAAATGAGACTGTAGGGTACAGGCTGTGGTAGACAGACTTCTAAGATGCCCAAGATTTCTGACCCCCTGGTGTACACACCTTATATAAACTTCTCTCCATGGAAGGGACTTGTGAATATGACAGAAGCGTTCAAGAGAAAATGTTGAGTGGCATGAAGTCAAAGTCTGGGAACTTAATGAGGGAATGGCTGATGAGAAAGGGGAGGAGTTGTCAACACTGAAAGGCCTTGGTTAGCACATCACACAAAATCCTCCCTGAACTGGCCACTGTCTCCCTCTCCAGAATCTCCTACCAACCTCTTCCTTTCAAGCCATTTCAGAGGATGACTGGCTCTCAGGCTTCCGGCTGGAGAAACGAGGTGGACACAACAGAAAACACTGGCAAAAACAATGATTTGAGGAGAAAGACAGAGGTCAGTTTGAGGTGTTCGGGAGAATACTAAGTGGAAAGATCCAGAAACAGTTGGAACATCAGAGAGATGGGAGGAGACAAATGCTGGCGGCCTTAAAGGATCATTTCCCTCTTCTTTTCTTCTCTTTTTTGTAAGTTAGCAGTTTGTTAGCTCAGTCGGACTGAATCAGCTCACGGGAAGAATGGCCCAGCCCAGCGCTGAGCTTGAGGTGGCCTTCCTTGCCCGGGGAGCTGCCACGCTGCAGGCTGCACGGACCTGTCTGTCCTCCCCCTCTCCAAAAATAGGCAGTTAAGAGAACAGGGTCCCTCCGACCAAATGGTCCCAGGCTCATTTTTAGTCGTCGCCATCAATATCTGTGAAGCAGATTCTAGGAAAAGGACTAAAACAGCGATCTTTATTTAGCTTGGGGAAGAGAAGGAGGGAAAGCTGTGATGTTGCTAGGAATCAACTGCTGCTTTTGTATTTTTGTCTTCAAGGAGGCCAGAGGAGGTAAACTGGGGTACAGTTACAGAACTGATTCTTAAGGGGGTAGAGAATGGGGATTTTTGTCTGCCTCCACCTCCCCTCAAGGGACATTTGGTTATCATAATTGCAGAGGAGGGGGGCGAAGGGGGAGAGACAGTGCTCCTGGCATGTACTGGGTAAAGCCATGGATGGTGCGCAACATCCTCCAGTACACAGGGCAGTCCCTACTGTGTCTGGCCTCAAATGCCAATAGTGCCAGGTGGAGAAATTCTGAATTAGAGGAATTTTAGTTTCTTTTGAAGCACAAAACAAATACCGTATTTGCCGGCGTATAAGACGATTTTTTTGGCCCTGAAAATAACGTATTTGCTGGCATATAAGACGACTGGGCGTATAAGACGACCCCCTAACATTTCCACTAAAAATACAGAGTTTGTTATATACTCGCCATATAAGACTACCCCCCACTTGGAGGCATATTTTTCAGGGCCAAAAAATCGTCTTATATGCCGGCAAATACGGTAGTCACTCCGTCCACCCTAAGGAAAAGGGTACTTTATTTGCTTGTTGTTTATGTTAGGTCGAGGCAGGGGAGAAGCCCAGAGCCCATGCAAGCATCTGCAAGGTGGATGGTGACAAAGATAGCTGGCTAGCTGGAGCCTTCCTAGGGCCTTCCTAGACCCCTGGCCGGAGGCAGGAATTCCACTCCTCTCATGCCCTCCACCCTCCCCTCACCAAACAGCTGTATAAAAGAGATACCTATGCTGCTTTTGGGCGTGAACTTCCCTGGCCCACCCTCGGACCAGCGAGCTTCGCCCGCCCGTGAGTGCAGATTAAAACTTTCCCCCTTTTTAATCGCCTGGACTCCGTGTCTTGCTTCTGCATCACAAACCTCTCAGCTGGAACCTTACAGTTTAAAGATACATATGCTTGGGAACTGGGATTAGAACAGGACAACTGTCAGGGACCACAGAATGTCTTTGTTTTGTCTGACAGATTAAGTAAAGAAGGTAACTGAGACTGGAATGCCAGGACACAAGCTTTTATTGGAGAAAGGATACATCCGCTGGCTGCTTCCAGAGAGAAAGAGAGGAAAGGGTGTGCGCCGGGCGCGTACAAGCACCTTTAAGGATAGGGGGCAGGGCTTAGGGCATTTGGCAGGTGCTGATTGGTGGTTCAGAGCTCAGATATGTCTGGCCACAGGTGGGGTTTACATTTGTCTATCAATTGGAGAAAGGGAGGATCTATCATTGTCCACTTACCTGCTCTCACCTCCTCTCATTGCTGATTGCTCAACACTTTAAAAATTCTGAGAGAGGCCACCTGAGAGACTTAGCCAGTCACCACTGCTCCTTCAGACACTCCACCCAAGGCCACCTTCCTGGGCTCTGGACAGCCTTTGGATGGAGCCTACCCTTTGGTCAGTGTCCCACCTTCCCCCACCCCAATCAATTAGAGGTCACTCTTACACAAGGAACAATCTAGACATCTTCCCTGAATAGGAGACTGTGAGCAGGGCAGGACAGGATGAGTCAGAAGAAGATACTGAAGTTTAACACACAGTGACCCAGCGTTTCTGTGGATTTTTCTGGCCCACTGCTATTTTTTCTTGGTGTAGCAAAAATAAGGGATGGATATAGAGCTATGGTTTTCCTTTTCACTCCAAAGCTGTGCTGTCCAAAATGGTAGCCACTAGCCATGCGTGGCTATTCACATTTAAACGATTTAAAATTAAAATAAAAAATTCAGAGCTTCGGTTGTGTTAGCCACACTTGAAGTGTTCGGTAGCCACAAGTGTGGGCAGCACAAATATAGAGCGTGTCCATCATTGCAGAAAGTTCTAGTGGACAGCACTGCCCCAAAGGAAGCCTCTGACCGAAGTGGAAACGTTGGCTATACATGAAAAACATGTTTTAGGGTCAGCCCTAAAAAGAAATCTGAGTCGTTTCTTATGGATTCACCATCCTGGCTGCTAGGTACGTGTGACATACTGCGTGCCACTGTGCCGGCTGTGGAGCTCGTGCCTCGGTGTGTGTGTCCCCCAGGGTTATACGCCTCTGCTCACTGAAGCAGGAGCTTGGAGAATAAGTTCACCTGAGGAGGTCTGCTAAAACTCACCCAATTGGAAAGGTGCTATAAATGTTTAAGAGTAAAGAAGGGTTGAAGCGCTCTGAATGGTGCATAATCAGCTGTTCAAACGCCATGACAATAGATGACAGGAATTTACAGCCCAGGTGAACACACGAGCATGACCGGAGTTGTTGGGCTCACTGACACGCCTGTAGGAGGCCCTGAGGTCTTGCTTCTTCAGCTCTGATTTTTCTTGTCCTTTCCTCTCCTACCCTGGTCTTCTTTTGCCTCTAAAGAGTACAGATTGTCTTCACCCCCATGGGGCTGCCATTGCTGCTGTTCATCAAATGCTCCAACCCCCTCCCCTGTCTTCTAGCCGCTGGATAGGATTGCACTTCCTGCCCCTGGCGACTGGGGACTGAGCCCAGTGATGTTCTGGCTGGTGAGGGGAAGTGCTCTGTGCACTTTCCCAGCAGAGCATTGGAGCTCTTTCTGGCATGGCAACCAGCGCCCTTCAAGCTGGCAGCTGCTCCCCCATCCTGTATCCCTGAGTTCCATGGCTCCCTGTTAACCCATGATCAGGTGTAAAGTGAGCAGGACAGAACCCTATGCTGTTTTCAGGCATTTGGATTGGGGGGGTTTGCTATTGATAACCTGGTCAATCTGGCCTGGTCGCTGTGTCTTTCATGTTGTCATACCTCCAACCAGTGTATGACATTTCAGTTCACTGTGGTCATTAGCTGAGGTTGTCTCCTATTACTTAGAAAAATAAGTGATCTCAGAGGGAACAACGAAAAATAATAAATTGTCCCCATAGTTAATGAAATTTTTATGTGTGTACTAATCACCAAACTCGGGTGTTTGCAGGACTATTCTTTTATGGATGAGGCCTTCTCCCTCACCTGCTGAAAAAGGAAGACATTTCGTGCTTAAACTGGTTCAATGCCAGCGGCCTCCTTGCAGAATGACTTTAGGTTAACAACTTCTCTGGAAAAGAAAATCATTGTGGTTAACAACAGCAATGGGCCCAAGAAGAGAATAAAACACTGAGGGGAGTTCACGGGAATGTTCTCAACTCAGGAGACAGAAGTCACCTTACAAGGGAGATGGGCACACAGCTCCTGGAACAAGCAAGGCCTCACGTTCATTCATTCACTCATTAGAGAATAATCAGTCTTCAAGGAGGCCAGAGGAGGTGGACTGGGGTACAGTTACAGAACTGATTCTTAAGGGGGTAGGGAATGGGGATTCTAATATGCGCCTACCCAGATGAAGCTTATTTCCTGGTGGGGGTGACAGGAAATAAACAAGTAGATGAAAGCCCAATGAAGGGAGTAAACAGGAAGGAGATGGAGCAGAAGGGTGGTGATCCTTGAGCTGAGACCTGGAGGAAAAGAAGTCGGTCATGCAAAGAGCAGAAGAACATCCAGAGAAAGTGCAGCTCAGGGACCAAAGGAGGAAAGGGCTTCCCTTCCAGCAGTGTTTCCCAAACTTTTGACATATGTGTACTCCTTCTATGATTTTCATAACGCTGAGTACCCCTCGTCAAAAAAAGGATATATTTTAATAACAATCAAAATATATTTATTTTTTATTTTTTGGTACATACACAAAATAATAATAAACAAAAAATAAAATTATTCATAATAAAATATAAATAAAAGTTATATTATAAATAATATTTATTTGTACACCGGACCATCTCACGCCTCACAAGACTGTCTTGACTTGACTCATGAGAACGTAGAATTAGGCACAGCTAAGCACGGTGCAGTGCATATCTCTACCAAACTCCGGTGCAACACGTACCCCCACCAAACTCTTCCCACACTTTGGGAAGCACTGACATACAGGATAGCCTCCAGGGGAGGGGGCCCAGGTAGTGTCACTGGGGTGTGATGACTGCAAGGGATGAGTCAGAGAAGTGGGCAGAGGCCTTCAGGCCACAGAGTAAGGACTTGGGTTTCATTCTGAAAGAACAAGGGAGCCATGAGGAGACTGGAAAGGGGATGGTGCTGGCAAACTTTTTCTTTGAAGCCCTGAAAGCCAGTATGTTCTACTCTGTGGGCCATATAACCTCTGCTGCAACTATTCAGCTACGTGAAAGCAGCCACAGACGATACATAGACGAATGAGCGTGGCTGCATTCCAATAAAACTACTTACGGGCAATAAAAGCTGAATTTCATGTGTCACAAAATATTATTCTTTAGATTTTTTTACCGTTTAATAATGTAAAAATCATCTTTAGCTAATGGACCGTACAAAACCAGCAGCCTCCCGGAGCTGGCCTGCGGGCCAGTCGTTGGCCAGCCCCTGCTGTTCATCACTCAGGCCGGACGACAGCCGAAGCAGAGAAACTGTTTCAGAAGCTTTTGCAAAATAATCCTTCAAGGGGTGATGAAGGCGTGACCTGGGTGGTCATAGAGGAAGTGATGAGAAGGATTTGAGAACTTACCAGGGGGATCGGGCACAGGATGTGCTAATGAACAAGATGAGGGTGAGAGGAAGTCTGGCTGAGGATGATTTGGGGTTGGTTCCATTCCCTGCGGGGCCCACTGGGAAAGAGCAGGTCTGGACACCGGGGTTCCGAGTTGATTTCAGTGTCTTGACGAACTCAGCCAGACTTGACTTGGGGCCCAGAGGCAGAGTGGGATTTTATTTTTAACTTAATTAAAAAGACTTCATTGCTAAAAATGCTAACAATCATTTCAGCCTTCAGCGGGTCATAATCTTTTTTAAAAAAATAAATCTTTATTACTCAGATTATTACAATTGTTTCTCCTTTTTTCCCCCAAAGCTCCCTACCACCCAGATCCCTTCCCACCCTCTGCCCTTACCCCTTCTCCCCACAATTGTCTTCATCCATTGGTTATACGATTTCAATCCAGTCTCTCACTGCTTCCCCACCCCCTTATCCTCCTGATAATTATCAGTCCACTCCCCTTCTTTGCCCCTGATTCTACTATATTCACCACTTTATTCTGTTCCTCAGATTTTTTTCCTTTTCTTTTCCTTTTTTTCCGTATATGAATTTCAAGTGGGACACTCTCTCTCATTTGTTTTTGTAGGGAAATACAACAGAGTGTTCTGTAGCTAATGGCTGCAGATTGTCCAAATGTCTCAGGACCACACGAATAGAATCTGCTCCTCCTCCAGTTCACACCTCCCCCTCCCCGCCGGGTCCCACCGCTTCCCCCGGGCACACGGCTCTCCCGGGACACACAGCTCTCCTGGGGCACACGGCTCACCTGGGGGGCACATGTCCCCCCCAGAGTGGGATTTTTACAGAGCTTTCTGCTTACAAGCCATGGGACCTTGGGTAAATCACTTCCATTTCATCTTTTTTCTTTTCTTAGGTATGAAGGTAATATCTCCTGCCAGACCCCTGTCTAGATAGTGGTGAGGATCAGCTGAGATTTCACTTGAACTGGAAAAGGAATTCCTCCCCAACTCAGCACCTCAGCTGAACCCAACCCCATTCAACTCTGCAAAAATTGATGGGCAATTCTTTTTGTTTGTTTTTTTGTTAATCCTAATCGGAGGATATTTTTCCCATTGATTTTTAGAGAGGGGGGAAGGGAAAGGGAGAGACAGAGAGAGAGAGAAATATCAATATGAGAGAGACACATCAATTGGTTGCCTCGTGCACACACCCCAAACAGAGCCAAGGATTGAGCCTGTAACCAAAAGTATGTGCCCTTGACCAGGATTGAACCTGAGACCCTTCAGTCTCTGGGCCAATGTTCTAACCACTGAGCACCCAGCTAGGGCAATGGGTGGCTCTTAGGTTTTGTGGGGAAATGGAGCAGAGCGGTTGGATCACTCACTGCAATGAGAACTTTCTGAAAGTTTCTCTAACTTTCTCTGTTCTTCCCATGAAATCCCTCTTCCTCCCACTGCAGCTACCAGGATGAAGAGGAAATACTTCATTATTCCTCAACATTTCTGACACCAAATGTGAATCCCCCCCGCCCCCCCCGACACACACACAATGACCAACCAATTCTTGCACTCTCTGGGCACCCTCTGAGTATTTTACAATTCATTTCTGACTCTGATTACCAGGAGATAATGAAGATAACACAAGATTAGGGCCCGGTCCTGCAAGCCTGCTCCCACTTCAGAAGCCAGTCAAGTAGCGGGTCCCCAGGTTCCTCACACTTCTGTCCAACGTGGCTACAGATGGGAGGTTCCCACAGCCCTTCCCTCCCGCTGGATACTTCATTGTAATGGTTCATAGAACTCATAGAAATGCTTACTTGTGTTTACCGGTTTACATTACAAAGGATATTACAGAGGATATAGTAGATGAAGGGTACATAAGGGAGGGGCCAGGGCGACCCAGGTACAGGAGCTTCCTGGAATTGGGGTGCACCACCCTCCCAGCAGGTGGATGTGCTCACCAACCTGGAAACTCTCTGCACCCCATACTTTAGGGGTTTTTATGGAGGCTGCATCAAATAGTATGGCCATTATCTCAGTCTCCAGCTCCTCTCCCCTCCCCACAGGGTGGGAGGTGGGGTTGAAAGTTCTAAGCTTCTTATCATGGCTTGGTTTTCTTATGATCAGTCCTCACCCAAGATCCCATCAAGAGTTGCCTCATTAGGACAAAAAAAAATGCTCCTATTACTGAGGAAATTCCAAGGAGTTAAGGAGCTCTGTGTCAGGAAATGGGGAAGAGATCAAATACATATTTCTTATTATGTCAAAGAGGGTCTTGTTCTTATTCTTTTTTCTCTCCTGAATTCACCTTCCTCAGCCTCTCGCTCTATACATTCAGAAATCCAACCTGGAGTCATGGGAGAAGGGGATCCTCCCAGTGATGGACTGTCTATTGTGTAGCCTGACTGCGGTGGTGGGCATCCAAACCTACCCACGTGATAAAGTTGTGTAGACCCAACACACACACACACACACACACACACACACACACACACACGCATGTGTGCATACACATAAGCACACACACATAAAACTGAGGAAATCAGAATAAGATCAGTAGATTGCATCAGTGTCATTTCCGTGGTGGTAATTTTGTACCATAGGGTAAGGAGCACACAGAGCTCTCTGTATCTTTGCATACAAGTGTACATCCTATATAATAAAAGGCTAATATGCACATAGAACTAAGGGCAGAAGGACAGGTCGCTATGACATGCACTGACCACCAGGGGGCAGATGCTCAACACAGGAGCTGCCTCTTGGTGGTCAGAGTGGAGTGCCATTCAGCCAGAAGCTGGGCTCAGGGCTGGCAAGCACAGCAGCTGTGGCGGGAGTCTCTCCTGCCTCCATGGTAGTGGGACATCCCCTGAGGACTCCTGCACTGCGAGAGGGCACAGACTATTGATATTTTACAGAGAGGAAGGGAGAGCACAGAGAGGGCACAACCAGTACCCCCCCACACACACACACACATTTTGTGCACCAGGCCTCAAGTAAATCTATAATTATCCCAAAATAAAAAGTTTCATTGAAAAAGAAAACCTGGCTTGTAACAAGAAAACCAAACTTACTCAACAAGTCGGAGGCTGACCCAACCTTTTGAGCAAAATCCTCTCACTAGGTTCGTGAAACAATTTTCTCAGTCTTTTATCTGTGTCTGAAAATTTTCATTTAATAAAAATTAACCAATACATTCTCTTACTAGTTAAACACAATTACTCATGTTTCAAACCAGAGCAACTTTAATCTGTCTCACTCTGGAAATAAATAAATAAATGTTTTAAAAATATGCTTTTAAACATAAAATGCTTTTTTAAATATGCTTTTTAAAAGTGCTTTTAAAAATAAAGAATTAAATCATGCTTAAAATGACGTGTACTGAGCACCTGCGTTGCATGAGCCCTATATTTTAAAGCTAGAGCTTCAGGGGAGAATGCATGGAGAACCCAGACCCTGGGTGGGGGCCACACGCATGGGAGTAAGGAGAGAGGTGCCGTGCGCTGAATTCGCCAGGAGATTAGAATATGGGACCACGGCCCTGTCTTCCCTCCACAATTAGGAATTCCTCATCTATCCCAAGAAGATGAAATTGGCTCCTTTGGGCTGGCAGATGCACCCGCCCTCGGCCATGGTCTTAAAGCCCAGGACAAAGAATGACAAAAATTCCACTCATCCCATTACGTGCTCTAGATCCAAAAAACACTTACACGTGTTCCTTGAACAAGAGCCACACAGTGCAGGGAGTTTAAGGACCTCTGTACAGTCCTCCTCGTACATTTCTCTCTGGGAATTCACAAGGTACAGTACAGTTTAAAGGCTCCGACAAATCTCACAAAAAACCTGTTAAACTTTGTTGAAATCAGCAGTTCCCTAACTTAGTAGATACTTACTACTATCACTTGCTGCCCAGAGTTGGGGGAAAGCACTTTTAAAAATATATATATATTTTATTGATATTTTACAGAGAGGAAGGGAGAGAATAGAGAGCTAGAAACGTCGATGGGAGAGAAACATCGACCAGCTGCCTCTTACCCACCCCCTACCAGGGGATGTGCCCGCAACCAGTGTACATGCCCTTGACCAGAATTGAACCTGGGACCCTTCAGTCCGCAGACCGACGCTCTACCACTGAGCCAAACCGGTTTCGGTGGAAAGCACTTTTTAAAAAAATATATATATATATATTATTGATTTTTTTACAGAGAGGAAGGGAGAGGGATAGAGAGTCAGAAAAATTGATGAGAGAGAATCATCGGTCAGCTGCACATCCCCCACTGGGGATGTGCCCACAACCAACGTACATGCCCTTGACCGGAATTGAACCTGGGACCTTTCAGTCTGCAGATCGACGCTCTATCCACTGAGCCAAACCGGTTTTGGCATGGGGGGAAAAGCACTTTTGCTGTATCCCAGCGGGCCCCTGCTTGCTGTGTGCCAGGCTTTGCTAGGTTCCTTTTGCTGCAGGTGTGGGAGTTCAGACCGGCTTCTCTTTGCCTCCCTTTCTTTGCTGGTCTGGATGGGTAGGAACCCTCAGCCCTCCCAGAGAGAAAAGCAGTTTTAGCTTGACTCGTGGGAGCCATCCAGTGTTGTTATGAAATAAATGAGAAGGGGGAAGGGCTTCTGATTGGACAGTCTCCTAAGAAGAGCAGAGTGTTTGCCGGAAAAGATCTCAAGGGGTAGGCGCGGCCACACTGCAAGGAGGATTATTTGAAACCCCAGCACCCAGTGGAAGCCACGTCATTGCCCAGGAGTGCCTGCCTCCCTTCTAGCAGTTACTAGCCTCACTCACACCAGCCACCTTGTCACTGACCTCCCTGCCAGCGTTCAGCCGGGCCCGCTGACCGCAGCAGGGCGATGGTTAGCGCAATCCACCTTTTGGCTCTCCGTGGGAAACACAGCCCCTCCACGACCAGCCTTTCCACACCCCTCAAGCCTCAGAGAAGAGGGGTGGGATCCCGAGTTCTCAATGAGGTAGGGGCTGGAGCGGTGGGTATTCGGAGGACTGACCTAGACCAGTTCAAGGTCTGCAGAGCTGGATCAGGGATTACAGGCACCTTTGCAATGATCCCATTTCACAGGTGAGAAAAGTGAGGCTCCGGCAGCTTAAGTGAGATACCTGTATACAGCTCCTTGGAGGTAGAGTAAGAAATTGAACCCAAGTGGGTCTTCCTCAAGAGTTCGGGTTCTTGACAGCAGTCGACCCCACCCCCACCTCAACCCACACCCCACTGAGGTGTCACCACCCACCCTCACCCACACACCCAGGCCCACTCCACACGCCCCAGGGGAACACTGTCTGCTCCCCTTGACCTCAAACCTCTCCAAAGTTGTCACCACTTCTCTACCTCCAAAGCAACAAATACGTGCCGGGCCTCTGTCATTATAACACTCCATTTAGGCCACGGGGCAGTTTAAACGTAATACTTTACTTCCTCTTCATAATCTTCCTGAATGACAAACAGTTAAAGTTTTAAAATAATATTAAAAAAAATACAAGGCTAAAGATGCAATTTGATGCTCCTGTCCCCAAGAAAAAACCCCTGTATAACATTTTGCCATTTTTGCCTCTCTGCCTTGCATTTTACGTTTATACTTTTTAAGTGTATGTAAGTAATATATGAGTACAGTGTCCCTTACCAAAAAAAAAATTAGGCATAATGAGTAATGCTCACGCCTCCCCTGACCTCCATCACCACCCCTCCCACCATCAGGAGAGACATTATGAATGTGGCGAGTGCCTAAATTGCTTAAAAGGCAGTTTATGTACATCATGATGTCCCCAGAAAATACAGACCTTTGCTTTGCAGTTTTTATTTACAGAAGCCAGTGTTATGCTGCGCATGTAATTCGGCGCCTTGCTTTTTAACTCTGTTATTATTGGAGATCTACCCATGCCAGTACATATTACTCTAACTCATTGCCATTCTTATTTTTTATTTATTTTTAGCCGTGGGAGAAGTTTTTATAATCTCAAAGCGAAGAAGACCTTTGAAAGTACAAAACAAAATCTAGATGCCATTAAAAATTGATAGATTCAGCTATGTAGAAATAAAAAATAAATGTCTGCGAAGCAGAGTCAGATGACAAATGAATGTGCACGTGTATTTGCATTTTCTATCACAGGAAGATGGGCAAGTTTCCTTTTTTAGCTTTATTGAGGTCTCCTTGACCAAACTGTAAGATATTTAAATTGTAGATAGTGATGACTTGATAAACATATTCGTTGTGAAAGGATTCCTCCCTGGTTAATCAACACATCCATCACCTCACATACTTACCTTTTGTATGTGTGAGAGAACATTTAAGTTCTACTCTCGAAGCAAATTTCAATTATACAATACAGTGTTATCAACCACTAGGGGCCCAGTGCACAAAATTTGTGCGCTGGGAGGGGGGATGTCCCTCAGCCCAGCCTGTACCCTCTCCAATCTGGGACCCCATGGGGGAAGTCCAACTGCTGGTTTAGGCCATTGGACATCCCTCTCACAATCCAGGACTGCTGGCTTCCAACTGCTCGCCTGCCGGCCTGCCTGATCACCCCCTAACCACTCCCCTGCCAGCCTGGTCGATGCCTAACTGCCCCCCTACAGGCCCAATTGCCCCCAACTGCCCTCCCCTGCTGGCCTGGTCACCCCCAGCTGCTCTCCACTGTTGGCCTGATCGCCCACAACTACCCTTCCCTGCCAGCCATCTTGTGGTGGCCATCTTTGACCACATGAGGGGTGGCCATCTTGTGTGAGGGTGTGAGGGTCAATTTGAATATTACCTCTTTATTATATAGGATGTTATACATTAGTCCTCAGAAGTTACCTTAAAACTGGAAGTTTGTACCCTTTAACCAACATCTGGAGAAAGATTTCCTCTGCAGCATGAGGGAATGACTCAGCACAGGAAACCAGCGTGGCTGCTGTCTAAGCTCCAGCCCCAGAGCCCCCAATCCTGGCTCCTGCTCACACAGCTCCAGCCCACTCTGCCCTCCCTCTGCCAGAGCCAACGTGAGTGGTTGCACACAAAATTTTGTGCATTGGCTCTTTAAGGGGGTGCCTGCGTTTCCAGCTGTCTCTGACTGGCAGACAGCAAGGCGCTATTTTTCAGAGCCAGATGTGATGTGGGCATCTTTCTCAGTTCTGATGCTCTGGGCTGGGCAGCCCAGCTTGGGGTTTAGACGCCAGAGTTCTCAGTGGGACCCCCCCCCCCCCGCACTCCCGCTGAGATATCCCTCCAGAACTTCCGCTGCTGTCTGTGGGAGCCCAGTCAGCCCTTAAGTACCTCCCCACTTCCTGCCAGTCTCTATGTGACACTTTCCATCCTTGGTTATCAGGATGGAAAGAGTCTCTCTAGCTAGTCTTTGGTTGATTTTGCAGGGTGGGTTTTCTGTGTTTTAGTTGCATTTCCAGTTTGGTCCTGGGAGAGTGTCAGCGTAGCTCCCACTTATTCTGCTGGCATTTTGGAATCTCTTGTCTTTTTGATGACAGCCATTCTAACAGGCGTGAGGCCACATGCGATGTGGTTTGATTTACATGCCCCGATGGTGCTGAGCGCCTTTTCATGGTATATCTTGTTGGGGAAATGTCTATTCAGTTCTTCTGCTCATTTTTAATTAGATTTTTATTTTTTGCTATTGAGTTTCATAAGTTCTTTACATATTTTGGATATTAACCCTTGTCAGATATATGATTTGCAAATATTTTCTCCCATTCTGTAGAATGCCTTTTGTGTGTGTGTGTGTGTGTTTGTGTGTGTGTTTATGGTTTCCTTTGCTGTTCTCTTTTTTTAAAAAAGCTTCTCAAGATTTCAAGGCATAAATCTGGCAAAGCCCTAAGGCAGGTGTCACAGGAACCCAGCCGATGTATTTTTCTAATCTACTTCTCCATCCTTCTTTGGGGAGACATTGGGATTGCTGCCACACGGGTGTCCTTGCACTGGTCCCCTGCACGTGAATTTGACTCACAGTGGAGCTACCACCAGACTGTCAACAAAGCCCTCGAACTGAGTCACATCCAGGCCAGCGCTGTGCACAGGTGCCATTTCTCCACTTCAGTGACAACCCTTGAAATCGTCAGACTTTTAAATATTTGCTTAGCCCCCCCATTCATATAATGGCTCAAGACGAAACAAAACAAAGCAGCAACAAAACCACATCCACCAGGACAAATTAAAAAAACCCTCCACCCTCGTGCATCCACCACCATCTCTCTCTTCCACCACTGCAAAAGCCACCAGTGCGCTCTGTGTCTTTCTAACCCATCCACCACACAGCGGCGGAGTGCTTTTCGGGGGGAAAAAATGAAATATTTCAAAACTTGAGACAAGAGTATAATATAATAAAAGGCCTATGTGTCCACTTTATCAAATACTTAGCTTTATCAATTTTAAACATTTTTGTGGAGTTATTTCCCATCTGTGTTTTTATACGTTTCCTACCAATTTATCTGTAGTAACCATAACCATAAACAATCTATGGAATTGTTTTTCATATTTTGAAACTTTTTTTTAATGGCATCAGATAGCTTGCATCCTTGGGCAACTTTCTTGATTTAGACGCTGCGGCTTTAGAGGCATCACTTTGATATATGCAGCTCCTGTTGCTGCACTGCCTTCTGAGACAGGAATGCATCCCGAGCCAGCCTTCCTCCTGTGATCCTGGGCTTTCATTATCACAAGCAGCGCTGGGTGAGCATTTCTGTTTATAGTCTCCTTAGGCAGAGGCATAACAATGCCCCTAAGGAATTTGCCTGCGAGGAGAATTGCTGGGTACAAGGATAGGCCCCTCAGCTCTGCTAGATTTTGCCAAAGTGCTCTTAAAGTGATTATACCACTTTACACGCCTAAAAGTGTGAGCATGTGCTAACATCAAATGCTGGATATCTGATAATGCCTTCGTATGTATTCCATGTGCAACTTCCTGATTCCTTTGGACAGCAAGCAGTTTTTCAGATTGGCTTACTGGCCATTTGGTCCTCCACTCTTGTAAAATGCCCGTTGGCAACGTTTGCCATTTTTAAAAAATTGTGCCTTTCTAAAACAATGATTTGTAGGATCTTTTAATAGGTTCCAGATGCTAACTCGTGGCTGGTTATTTGCATTGCAGACAATTTCTTCAATCTGTGCCTTGCCTTTAACCATGTTCAAGGTATCTATTGTTGTACGAAAGTTCTAAATTTTAATGAGGTCACATTTATTAATTCTTTTCTGTAATTGGAAGCTTTTGTGCCTCGTTTAAGAAATTCTTTCCCTCCCAACTCTAAACTACAAAGACACTCTATTATATTTTCTTCTCAGTATTGTGAAGTTTTGCTTTTCACGTTTGTCTCTAATCCACAGGGACTTACTGTGGTATCTATAAAGATGGATTATGCCATAAAGATAAGAATTTGTTCCAGCATCATTTATTAAGTAGTTCTGCTTTCCCCCATTAATGTAATGCAACCTCTCTCTTATTCCAAATTTCCAAATACGAGTGGGTTTATTTTTTGGACTGTAGCCTATTAATCCATGGGGCTACTTTTCTGTCTTTGTGCAAATACCAGACCGTCTTAGTATAACTTTACAATAAATCTTCATATCTAGTATGGAAAGTCCCCTCTCACCCTTGCTATGCCTCTTCACCATTTTCTTAGCTCTTTTTTTTCTTCAACATTAATATTAGAATAAGCTTATCAAGTACCACAAAAAATTTTTTATAGCAATTTTCACTTGTATTATATTAGATTTATAGATTACATTCAGAAGAGCTGATACCATTATGATAGTATCTTCCAACCCATGAATATTAGCCATGAGCGTTTTAAGGTCTCCATTTATTCAGATTATTTTTATGTCCTTCAATAATACTGCAGTGATTTTTCTCCATAAAGGTCTTGCATATCTTTTGTAAGATTTATTCCAGTCTGTGCTGTGCTGGCACAGCCAAGGTTGACCCTGAGTGGAAGTGGTGAAAAGACAGACAAGAGAATGAAAGCTGGGTCTCAGTGGATGCTGCTTTCTCATGGAGAGACAGTAACAGTGCCCACAAGCCGTGTCTTTATTTTATAGCAGATGCCTTGAGGCAAAGTAAGGGCATGATCAAAATATTTACAACATTCTCGTGGGTTTCAATCATACTCAACTATATGCACCTGAACTCTCTCAAGCCCACATCACTTAGGCACGTGGGGCCACGTGTTGGGACCATAGGTTCAAGCCCACAACCATAGCTGTTAGCTATAATTGTGCTGAGAGGGTCCTGCCCTCCAAGCTGGGACTTGCACATGTCCAAGACTTGAACCTGTCCAAACACTGTAGCTGCTTCCCACACCAGTATCTCAAAATTTATTTCAGGGAAAGAAACCAAGATGGCGGCATAGGTAAACATCTAAACTGCTGCCTCAAACAACAATATCAAAACTACAACTAAAAGACAAAACGGACACCAGCCAGTACCACAGAAAAGCTGGCTGAGTGAAAATTCTTCAACTAGAAGGAAAGAGGAAAGCACATTGAGACTCAGAGGGGCTGCAAAAGGCTGAGGTATGGAGATGTGCAAGCAGAAAGGACAGGTGGCTGACTACATGGGCAGCTGAGGGCGAAACTGGCTTTCTAAAGCAGGAGGGGGATGGAAGCTCCCAACTGTGCTGACCACCAATTCTGGGTGAGACGCTGGGAAACAAGACTCATTCATGGGGAATCTGGACTGTCAGGAAAAGAGAAAGCACACTGAGACTCAGGGGAGCTGCAGAAAGCAGAGGTCCAGAGGTGCACGCACGCACTCAGAGAGGATTGACTGCTGAGTGCACAACTGGCTGAGTGCGCAGCTGGCTTTCTAACGTGGGAGGGAGACAGAAGCTCCCTGAGACTGTGCTGAACTCCAGTTTCAGGAGAGCTTCTGGGAAATCAGACTCATTTGAGGAGAAACTGGACTGTCTGGCAGCAGGTGAAACGTGAGGGTGGCTTTCTCTCAAAGGTGCTTGTAGTGATTATTGAGGGACACTGAGACCCAGGGACCTCCTAGGACAGGGATGACAGAAAGCCAAGGCTGTCTGCTCCGCCCTGAGACTCTATCTCATCCAAGCTGAGCACAAAGGCTTTTGCAAGTCTTCTCCCATAAGGGTGTCTCCAGCACAGAAGTTCTCCCAGCATAGATACCGCTGGTCCTCACAGCCAATTTGCCTGGAGGTCAATTCCTCCCAGTGATACCAACAACAATCAAGGCTTAACTACAACAAGGCTGTGCACACAGTCCACAAAGGGGTGCACCAAAAGTGTCCACCTCAGGTAACTGGAGAGGCTGAGCCACTGGGCCATATAGGACACCTACCACACAAAGCTACTCTACCAACTTAGGGAAGCAGTGAAAATGCAGAGACAAAGAAACAGATCAGAAATGAAAGAAATGGAGGAAAGCAAACGATTGGATATAGAGTTCAAAATCACAGTTATAAGGTTTTTCAAGAATTTCCTAGAAAAGGCTGATAAATTTAGTGAGACCCTCGAGGATATGAAAAAGGACCAACATTAAACATGCACTGACTGAAATAAAAAATATACAGAGACCTAATTTCAGACTAGAGTACTGCAAGAATTAAGTCAAAAATTTGAAATACAAAGAAGCAAAAAACGCTCAATCGGAAAAGCAAAAAAGATAATTCAAAAATTTGAAGATAGTGTAAGGAGCCTCTGGGACACCTTCAAGCATAACAACATACAACTTATGGGGGTGCCAGAAGAAGAGAGAGAGCAAGATACTGAAAACCTATTTGAAGAAATAATGACTGAAAATTTCCCCTACCTGGTGAAAGAAATAGACTTACAAGTTCAGGAAGCGCACAGAACCCCAAAATGATTCCAAAGAGGACCACATCAAGATACATCATAATTAAAATGCCAAGAGCAAAAGACAAAGAGAGAATATTAAGAGCAGCAAAAGAAAAACAGTTAATTACCTACAAGGGAGCACCCATAGGATTATCAGCTGACTTCTCAACAGAAATTATGCAGACCAGAAGGGAGTGGCAAGAAATATTCAAAGCAATGAATGTCAAGAACCTACAACCAAGATTACTCTATCCAGCAAAGCTATCATTCAGAATTGAAGGTCAGATAAAGAGCTTCACAGATAAGAAAAAGCTAAAGGAGTTCATCACCACCAAACTAGTATTATATGAAATGGTAAAAGGTATTCTTTAAGAAGAGAAAGAAAAAGAAAAAGGTAAAGATAAAAATTACGAACAACAAATACATGTCTATCAACAAGTGAATCTAAAAATCAAGTGAATAAAAAATCTGATGAATAGAATAAAATGGTGAATATAATAGAATCAGGGGCATAGAAAGGGAGTGGACTGACAATTCTCGGGGGGAAAGGTGTGTGGGGAGTGCAGGAAGAGACTGGGCTACAATCTTGCACCTATGAATGAGGACAGTGCAGGGGAGGTAAGGCAGAGGGTGGGGTGGGAACCGGGTGGAGGGGAGCTATGGGGGGTGGGGGGGAAGAGGAACAATTCTAATAATCTGAACAATAAAGATTTACTAAATTAAAAACTATGTATTGCAATTGTGAATGACTTTTTATATTATATTTTATAATTGGTCATTATTTGTGAATGAAAATAGTATGTTTTTTAAAATATATTTTATTGATTTTCCACAGAGAGGAAGAAAGAGGGATAGAGAACTAGAAACATCGATGAGAGAGAATCATCAACTAGCTGCCTCCTGCACAACCCCTACCAGGGATGTGCTGCAACCAATGTACATGCCCTTGACTGGAATCCAACCTGGGGCCCCTCAGTCCGCAGACCGATGCTCTATCCACTGAGCCAAACCAGTTTCAGCAGTATGTTGTTTTTTGTTTTTTATGTTGGCCTCTTTCAGCAATTTTGCTGAGTTTTCTTATTAGTTCTATTTGTTTTTCTGGATATTTTCCTGGTAAAAAATTCTTGGCACCGCCACTTCTGGGAGTAGCAGCCTCGATGCTACGACAAGTCTTGTACCCACAGT
This sequence comes from Vespertilio murinus, assembly GCA_963924515.1. Taxonomy (NCBI): domain Eukaryota; kingdom Metazoa; phylum Chordata; class Mammalia; order Chiroptera; family Vespertilionidae; genus Vespertilio; species Vespertilio murinus. The sequence continues at coordinate 57,924,256 of OZ004712.1, forward strand.
CATGTCTCTCCTGTTCAAAACATGGCTCTTGGTACACAAGCTGAGATTATAAGAAGTAAATGAAATCTCCCGGGGACCAAGTGAACTGGAACCAAAGTGTGACGCTACAAGCCCACAGGAAAGACGGGATTGCCCTTCGTGCAAATGTCTATGAATACAGGTGCAGCACTCGGAATGCTATCAGACCTTTCGGCTAGTGGCATGGAGGAGCTAAGTGCCAAACCCCGTCAGTAGGCTGGGATCCTGAAAGATGGCTAAAGTGGCCCATGCCCCAGGTTAACACGTACCTTGGCATCCAAAAAAAAAGCAAATGCAAATTTTCTCTGGAGAAGTCATCTTCATTTAAGGCCCAAAGATAATATCTATTGATGTGAACTAATAATAATAATAATAATAATATCTACAAAGGAACAGGAAACAAACTCCCATGAGTGAGATTCAGAAGGAGCTACCAGCACCAGGGTTAGAACCTTAATATGTTAGATATTGGGATTATTAGATAGAGAACGTAAAGTAACTATGTCGGGAGTGAGAGATTGAATCGCAAATGTGGGTTGGCAATGACAGACTATCAAAACTGATGAACATGTAGTATTTATAGATATGAAAAATATAATTTAAAAACCAAAAAGTCAGGTTTGATGTGAATAGCAGATTAGACCCAATTGAAGACTTTGGTGAAGAGAGAATTAGTGAAGTGAAATATAAACATGAAGCTATTACTGATAATTTAATACTGATTAGAACACTGAAATCATGAAAAGGGTTAAAAGATATGAAAAATCTGGTATATGTCTAATAAGGGAAATAATCTGGTATATGTCTAATATGTCCAAGAGGAGAAAATATAATAGAGGAGAATTAAAGAGATAATGGCTGATAATTTTCTAAAACTGGTGAAATATATCAACCATCATTTATGCCAAGCAGGATATACTAAAAAGAAAAATCCAACCTAATGTGGTAGGTAGAATATCCATGAATTCTTTGATATTTCTCCCTTCAACATCTAGAGCAATCCGCCTCCCACTGCATGTGGGTTTGACTTAATAATTTCCCTATCTCTTTGTTTTTATCCTATTTTCTGCCCTCCCCTTCTTCCCTCTTGAGGACTTTCAATCTGAACTCCCAATTCACTCCTCAGCGTATAATAATCCTATCTACCAGTAGTCTGTTGTTCATTTAATTATTATATTTCCCATATCTAACATTATGTTTCAAACCATTACATTCTTCATATACCCAATGCTGTGTTTCTGCTTGGTTCCATTTAATGTTTTCTTATTTTGTTTCATGTTTTTAATATCTTTTATCTTTCCATGTTTATGAGGCTAATTAGAACATTTTGGCCCATCTGTTCTAATATTTATGCCTCTGATGGAATCTGAAAGCTGATATGTTGTTTTTCTTTTGAAATATTTGTGCTCGTTTTCCCTGGGCACTGGATACTCTGTCAGGCAATGTGGAGGGCCAGACCTTTGTGGTTGTCAGTCCAAATTAGCTTTGCAGGCGAGGGGGTGGTGCCAATGAGACGTAGGGTGGAGAGCCTGAGATATCAGAAAACCTTGGTTCTCACCCCAAGGACGCACAGACACACACTCATCCCCTCTCCCCAAGGGAAGCCCGCATTAGGAGGTGATACTTCTTAGATCATAATTTACCAGCCCTGTGGGTTTATCAAGTTCGTGGCTGGGAATAGACCAATTGTCCAAATAATTTTCTCAGCTCAACACAAATATAGAGCTTCTGATTTTATTCCCACTGACCCCTGGTTTAGAGGTTGAGTCCCAGCAGCTGTGCCTCAAACAAGGTACTATTTATCCCAAAGCGATGGCAGGGAGAAACAAAACTCCTACAGCAAGCATGTCAAACTCACGGCCTGCAAGGCCGCATTCGGCCCACAGCGAATATTTTTGCGGTCCAGCCAGTATAACGGTGTGAGCAGTTATTTTACAATTATGAAAGGAAGTAAGTCTCCTGTCAGAGCCAGAATCACTGACATTCACCTTGGGTCAGTTTTAAAAGTCATCACTGAGAACAAGATTTCCCCTGAGCCTAAACGGTTTGGCTCAGTGGATAGAGCGTCGACCTGCAGACTGAAGGGTCCCAGGTTCGATTCCGGTCAAGGGCATGTACCTTGGTTGCGGGCACATCCCCAGTGGGGGGTTTGCAAGAGGCAGCTGAAGGATGATTCTCTCTCATCGACGTTTCTAACTCTCTATTCCTCTCTCTTCCTCTCTGTGAAAAAAACAAACAAACAAAGATTTCCCCTGAAATGGGAAAGATAGTAGCAGAGAAGAGATGCCAAGTGTCAGGAAGAAAATATTAATTTTATCATTGCTCTTCTTGTTTTTATAATATATTTTTTGAAATAAACCTGTGTTTCTATGAGAATGAAAGCTCTTGTTTTTGTTTTTTTCGGCCCACATAAACTTAAGCCTTGTTTACTTGGCCGGTGTTAGCCTTGGAGTTTGACACGCCTTGTCCTATATTTTCCAGGGGTTCTTCGGAGCCTTCTGGGAGTTCTCACGGAGTTCCTTCAGTGTTGACCTCCAGGGAAGGGGTGAGAAGATGTGGTCGCTCAGCATCTTGGTAAGAAATGGAATTGCATCCTGTTCTCATTTCATGGATACAAAACTTCTCTCTTCCCTCCGAGGGGATTTATGGCAGCTCTGTTGTTTTTGTTTGTTTTCTTTTGCTTTTATAGTCTGCTTCTGCTGGCTGGCTTTTCATGGTAGAAGGTTTTTTTTTTCCCCTCCCAGATGTTGATGACTCTTGCTTGTCTATTTATGACCACGTTTATGACCAAAGTGCAAGAAGCCACAAAGCTGTTTGGAAGCTCTGGTCCCACTGGAGTGTGGGAGGTGGTAGAGTCAACTCGGAGTGTCCTTGTAGAATCCTCTGGAGGACGGACTGTTTGGTGTAGTCCACGGCCAATTACCTTCAGGTCTTTCTTCTTGGGGATGGAGTAGGAAAAGCTAGGCAATTTCAGCATCCATGCAGCGTGTATTAACTTAATCTACTCTTTTTGGGGGTAGCCTCGTGCCTTTGCACCCAGTTTCCTCAGTCCAGAAAATAGCCCCCCAGGAGCGGGCACTGCTCAGCGTGGAGCAAGGCGAAGGTCCAACAGCTCCCTATAAAATACAACTTTCAACCAAACATTCCTATTTACCCTTCCCCTTCACATCAGTATCAGCAGAAACAGGACTGCCGGTCCCGGAGTCCCGGGAGTCTGGTGGGGAGCAGGGCAGACGAGGGGGTGCCCCCCTAACCACTGTCAGTTGAGGGTCAGGCTTTCTTAGCCCTGCTAACTCAGCAATTTCCTTCCATCTGCTCCCTAGTTTCTGAAGTGTTACTGCTGTTAACTTCTCTTTTTCTTGTGGATTTATGTCTACTTTTAAAAAATGCTTTTACCATAGTTTTAGTGGCATATCAGGAGGGAGAAAAATTATACTCAGGTGCTCAATCCATCATCTTTACTGAAAACCTAAATTTTTTAATGTAAAAAATCATTACATCTTTCAATTCTTACACCTCTCATCCTTTTTTTCTGTCATTTCACATGGGCCCTCAGGTGCAATGCTGAATTCAGATGCAGTAGTAGTCATCTTTCTCTTAGTTCTGGTTTTTGTAGGAATGATTCTGAAATGCCTCCCCTGCTGTATCTGACATAAGGTAAAACGATTTTTTTAAATTGAATTTATCGGGATGACATTGGTTAATAAAACCATACAGGTTTCAAGTGTACAACTCAATAGGAGGTCATCCGTACACTGCATCGTGCACTTATGACCCAAAGTAAAGTCTCTTCCCATTCTCATTTATGCCCCTCTGCCCCTTCCCCATTTCCCCCCAGCCAGTGTTTTGCAAACTTTTGACATATGTGTGCCCCTTCTATAATTTTCGCATCGCTGAGTACCCCTCGTCGAAAAAAAAAATGGATGTATTTTAATAACAATCAAAATATGTTTATTTTTTCTTTTTTTTGGTACATACACAAAATAATAATAAACAAAAAATAAAATTATTCATAATAAAATATAAATAAAAGTTATATTATAAATAACATTTATTTGCACACCGGACCATCTCACGCCTCACAAGACTGTCTTGACTTGACTCATGAGAAGGTAGAATTAGGCGCAGCTAAGCACGGTGCAGTGCATCTCCCCACCAAACTCTCCCTGTAGCCCTGGGGGTACGCGTACCACACTTTGGGAAACATTGCCCCCAGTTATCACCATATTGTTATATAGCTTTTCTTTCTTTTTAAAACATTTTTTATTGATTTCAGAGAGGAAGGGAGAGGGAGAGAAAGAGAGAAACATCAATGATGAAAGAGAATTATTGATTGGCTGCCTTCTGCATGTGTCCCACTGGAGATCCAGCCCTCAACTGTGGCCTGTGCCCTGACCAGGAATCGAACTGTGACCTTCTGGTTCATAGGTTGATGCTCAACCACTGAACCATGCCAGCTGGGCTCTATTTTATTTAATCCCTTCATATTTTTTCACCCAACCCCCCAAAAACCTCCTGCCCTCTGACAGCTGTTCTGTGTAATTATGCTTCTGTTTCTATTTTGTTTTTAAACTTTTAAAAAATATATGTTTTTGCCAAAACTGGTTTGGCTCAATGGATTGGCATCAGCCTGTGGACTGAAAGGTCCCAGGTTCGATTCCCGTCAAGGGCATGTACCTTGATTTTGGGCACATCCCCAATAGGGGGTGTGCAGGAGGCAGCTGATCGATGTTTCTTTCCCATTGATGTTTCTCTATCCCTCTCCTTTCCCCTCTAAAAAATCAATAAAATATATATATTTTAAAATATGTTTTTACCAGAGTGGTTCCTCGGCCTGGCCTGCAAGATCAGGCCGAAACCAGTTTTTTGACATCCCCCAAGGGGTCCTGGATTGTGAGAGGGCGAAGGCCAGGCTGGGGGACTCCACTAGTGCACAGTCAGGGCCGGGTAGGAGCACGGGAGGTTGGCCAGCTGGAGAGGGACCACAGGAGGGCTCCAGGGCATGTCCAGCCTGTCTTGTTCAGTCCCGAGTGGCTGGACCCCAGCAGCAGCTAACCTACCCGTTGGAGAATCTTCCTCCTGGTGGTCAGTGCACATCATAGCAAGTGGTTGAGTGGCCTTAGTACAGCGGTCGGCAAACTCATTAGTCAACAGAGCCAAATATCAACAGTACAACGGTTTAAATTTCTTTCGAGAGCCAAATTTTTTAAACTTAAACTTCTTCTAACTCCATTTCTTCAAAATAGGCTCGCCCAGGCCGTGGTATTTTGTGGAAGAGCCACACTCAAGGGGCCAAAGAGCCGCATGTGGCTTGCAAGCTGCAGCTTGCCGACCACGGCCTTAGCGTATCATTACATATTCTGCTCTGATTGGTTAAACGGAAGACTGAACGACAGGATATTTAGCATATTAGGCTTTTATTCTAGAGGATTGATTTCAGAGAGGAAGGGAGAAGGAGAGAGAAACAGAAACATCAAGGATGAGAGAGAATCATTGATCGGCTGCCTCCTGCACTACTAGAGATCAAGGCCGAAACCCGGGCATGTGCCCTTGACTGGAGGCCGATGCTCTCTCCACTGAGTCAAACTGGCTAGGGCTCTATGTTGTTTGTTAAATTATTTTCTTTTTTTAAAAAAAATATGTTTTATTGATTTTTTACAGAGAGGAAGAGAGAGGGATAGAGAGTTAGAAACATCAATGAGAGAATCATCGATCAGCTGCCTCTTGCACACCCCCCTACTGGGGATATGCCTGCAACCAAGGTACATGCCCTTGGCCGGAATCGAACCCTGGACCCCTCAGTCCGCAGGCCAACGCTCTATCCACTGAGCCAAACCGGTTTCGGCTAAATTATTTTCTTTATGGGATTTTGATAGATCCCCTCTAACAGTTTAAGGAAGGCTCTTTCATTGCACAGGACTATCTTTCACTATAAGTGGCCGATACCACATACCACATGAAAGAGCAGCTTATACAGTTGAAAGGTTATTTTTCTGTCCAAAGGCCAAAGCTGGGGTGGACTCTCCAAAGTCCTTAGGGACCCAGGCCCCCCGCACTCCTTCTCCATGGCCAGCATAGCTCCCCTCTCACGGCCCAACTGACGGACACTACGGGAAGTTTGCACATTGTTTCCATTCACATCCCATTGGGACCACGCCTCTTTGAGAGGGTGTCTAGGAAACGTAGTTCTTTATGCTGGACTTTTACTAGTATGTGCCCGTCTGGCCTGGTGAGTGCTTAAATCTCCCCGTATCTGCAGTAATATTAATACTATTTTAAATTCTTAATATAACTTATGCCTTTTCTCTTATGTCTCAACCAGCTATTTTATTGAGTTCCTCTATTATTTCCTATTTCCATTAATTTCCACTCTTGTCTTTATCATTTCCAACCCCCTATAACACCCCCCAGCTCTTTGAAGTAAATGTCTATTTCAATTATTATTACTTTCTCACTTCTTTGTGTATTTAAAGCTATACATTTATCATTATGTACCATTTTAACTGCATCTCATGTTTTGGTATGTTGTATAACATTGTTCTTCAATTTCAGATAGTTTGTACTTCCCATCTGATTCCCTCTCCTAGTTTTCCTTTTGAAAGCATAGAAGTTTTCAAAAACATTCCTATGTATCTCTATACATCTCACCAGCATCTTTCAACAGCATGAAGATGGTGTTTATTGGTTTGGTTTGGTTATTTTTACTCCATTTCAAAGCATTAAACATTTTTAACTGCCCTGTGGTCAGGGCAAGTGCTCTACAGGATACCAATTTTGTGAAATTCACTTAAAACGACTCCTGTGTTGTTGTTGTTGTTTTGTGTGTGTTTTTTAAAGAATGTATATTTCTATATTTCCCTTTGCTTGGTGCAGAATTCTAAATATATTCAATGGATCCCCTATTTAATTTCATGATTTGATCTTGATAAGAAATGAAATTGTACAAGAGATATGTGAAAGTCTCCCAATAGGATTATGGTTTATTTAATCTCTCCTTGTTTTTGCTTTATATGTAGTTAAGCTATGTTACAAAGTGAATACAAGTATATAATTTTTAATTTTTTGATTGATTTTATATATATATATATATATATATATATATATATATATATATAAATTTGTTGTTCTGCTTATTGATACATTCATTGGTTGATTATTGTATGTACCCTGACCAGGGGTCGAACCCACAACCTTGGCATATGGGGGTGATGCTCTAACCAATGAGCTGCTTGACCAGGGCCAAGTATGTGAATTTAAATCTTTGTGGAGTTTTTCCTTTATTATTATGTGATATCCCTCTTTATCCTTATTAATAGGACTGCATTAAAATCTTTCTCTGATACTAGGATTGCTATACTGACTTTCTTTGGTCAGCATTTTCACAGTATATCTTTTCCATGTTGCACATTTCTATCTTAATTTACGGTTTTGTTTTAAATGTGTTCCTTATAAACAGCATAGAGCTGTATTTAAAAAAAAATTGATCCAGTCAGCTTAATCAGTATGTTTAATATGATTACTAATGTATTTAAACTCATTTCTACCACCTTGCTATGTTATTTATGACAACATCCTCTCCCCTCCCCCCTTTCCTTGCCTTCTGTTAAACTGATAAAGTTCTCTATATTTCTTATGCTGGTCTGGAAGATGTGTGACAAACTGAATTGTATCCCACCAGAATCCGTGTGTTAGCTAACGTTCTAGCCTCCATCGTGACTGTGTTTGGAGACAGAACCATGAAAAAGGTAATGATGGTTAAATGACATCATCAGGGTGGGACCTAATCCAACAGGCCTGACGATGTCATAAGAGGAGGAAGAGACACCAGCAACGTCTCTTTCTCTGACTAAGCACAGAGGAAAGGCCACGTGAGGACACAGCAAGAAAACCGGCGTCTGAGAGCCAAGGAGAGAGGTCTCACCAGAACACAAGTTCACTGGCACCTTGACCTTGGATTCTCAACCCCCAGAATTGTGAGAAAATAAACTTCTGTTGTTTCAGCCACCCCTGCCTCTAGTATTTTGTTAGGCAGCATGGGCAAATTAATACAATAAGGATTGTGTTTCTTTTCTTGTAATAATTAACTTTACATTTTTAATATGCATGCTTAACTAAAAATTACTCAAGCAATGTCAAAAATTTAGTATTTCTAGTCTCCTTTCAAACACAAGTGCATTAGTTTACTTTAGTTGCCAACTGAACACCATCCCTCCCTATGTTCTTATGATCTTTGTAGAGTTTATTTCACCTTTTTTAAGCTGGTAGTTAATTTACTAACATTCTATCCACGTCAGTGCTCACCATTGTTTATTCCAATGTCTTATTTGTGGGTTCCTTTCTCTTCTTGCTGAGTTACTTTTTCTTGTGGTGAACAACTGTGGGAGCTAAATTCTGTGCGTCTTTGTATGTCTAAAAGTATCTTCATTTTGTTTTAGCTCCTGCATGATAATATGCTGCATATAAACGTGGGGCTTTAAACATATTGCTCCATTGTCTTCTGGCAGATATTGTTGCTTATGGGAAGTCGGCTGACACTCTAAAGGACATGCCATTAGGGTGTTTCATCTTTTCTTTTTAATATCTGCTATGGTCTGAATATTTGGATCCCCCTAAAATTCATATGTTGAAGACTATGTCTCTTTTTGGGAGATATGTAATTCATGAGAGTAGTAGAACCTTCATATGTGGGATTAGTGTCCTTAGAAAAGAGACGCCACAGAGATCCCTTGCTCCCTTTCGCCATGTGAGGATATGATGAGGCATCCGGGATGTGGAAGAGGGCCCTCACCCAGCCACTCTGGCACCCTGACCTGTGACTTCCAACCTCCAGACTTCACACTTCCCAGTCTGAGAAATAATTGTCTGTTTTTCATAGCCGCCCAGCCTGTGGTTGTGTTACTGCTGCCCAAACACACCAAGACAATAACTTTTCTGATTGTCTTGTTATCCTTCATGTTCTGCAGCTTTAGTACAGAATGCCTAGGTGTAGACTTATTTTTATTTACCTTGCTCAGCACTTCGAGTGCCCTTATAATAAAACCATTCCTGTCCTCTTCAATCTAGGAAATTCCAGTTTTATCTCTCCAAACATTTCTTCTCCATTCTCTTATTCTGAGACTCTTATTTTTATATGTTGGGGTCTCTTTCGAATATTCATGTGTCATCATTAGCCTTTATTATAATTTCTTCATCTCTCTGTTCTATATTCAGGCTAACTCTTTTGTGCTATCTTCAAATTCACTAGTATATATTTTTTTGTTTCAGTTGTGGAATCTATCCTATCACGTTTTTTAATGGTGAATATTTTTTCTTGTTATTTACATTTTCAAGTTATTTACTTCTTGGCTCATGTTTGCCTGTTTGAATATCATATTCCTTTTAAAAAATTTTTTTATTCAATAGAAGTTATTTTTCACTCATCCTCTGAGTCCTCTACATACATTTATTTAAAAACATTTATCAAACTATCTAGTAAAATGAATGCCATCTGCAGTCTTCTGAATGTAGGTTTGTTGTCTTTCTCTGTATTAGAATTCCTTGCATGGTTTCTAATTTTCACTGAGACATTTCATTGGTTCGGTTTTTTCCCTCTCTCTTTTTCTCTTTGGCATTTTTGTTGTGGTTGTAGTCTCTACCTGGCACCCCCAGAAACCCCAATCTAGAACAAAATATTTTAATAAATATTGTCCCTGTCTTTGTGTGACTTATATGTTAATGGGGAAGGGCATACAATAAACAAATAAATCTAAAATACGTCAGGTGCTGTAAGTGCTATGGAAAAAGCAAAGCAGGACACGGGGACAGGATTGTAGAGGCGGGGGGGGGGGGGATTGAGAGGGACCATATGCTCCTAGGATGTAGGCTGAAGCCAGGCTGTAGGGGTGCTGGAAAACGGGCCCCATTCCAAGGGGTTCTCAGCCCTAAGAAATAACCTCTGAGTAACATGTTGGCATTTTTGCTTTTCTGCCTTGCATTGTGTGTATACTTTTAAAAAAAACAACTATAATAATACATGAAAACAGCATTCCTTATCCAAAAAATGTAGGCATAATGAATAAAGCGAACCTCTCCCCTGACTCCATCACCAACCACTCTCTTCCCCTCCCCCCACCAGGAGGAAACGTGGTTATGAATTTGGCTCGGCTCTCCATCTCACCCCACCCTGCGGCCCTCCCCACTCTGCACCAAACCTCTGGAGATGCCGAGGCGCAGACTTCGCTGAGAACCAGGGACACAGCCGAGGGCGCAGGTGCAGAACACCAGGCCCTCCGCAGGACTCCCGTCTGGTGGACAGGGGTCAGCCGTGGAGCCTGGGCGAGGGGAGTGGGTACCGGGGAGCAGCCCTCCTGGGTGTGGGGCCCCTGCCGGGACCATCTGCTTGTAGAGACCAGGAGCCGCTAGCCTGGCTGGGATGGGGGGTGGGGAGGGAGAGGGCTGTGGGGATAAGAGCTGCGGCTGGGGGCATGAGTGGGGGGGGGGATTGGAATGGGAGGACAAATATGTGATACCTTAATCAATAAAGAAATTAAAAATAAAAGAGCTGCGGCTGCTGGCTGTGCGGATGGCTTGGGGCAGGGAGAGTGGGAAAGGACTGCTCACTCCTAGGGCCTCAGCCGGCTCTGGTCCAGAGGAATAAACACAGCCACTGCCCTTAATGGTAAGGTGACCAGACGTCCTGCTTTTGGCGGGACAGTCCCGATTTCTAACAATTTGTCCCGAGTCCCCTGGCGTTTCAAAAAGGTCCCCATTTTTGGAAAGAATGCAGGACAAGCTAGGGAACAGCAGGAGCACGGGAAGGGAATATACGTTTTTTCGGCGGCCATGTGGCTAGTTAGCCAGGATAGGAGTTTTATATTATTTTTTGTTAACTTTATAATGCCCCGGCCTGCGGGGCAACAACGTGGGCCCTCAGGAATCCTAAGAGAATGAGACAAGAGAGGGGCGCAAGGAAGGAGGGTAAGTCTTAGAAGTCTGATCAAACCCTCACATTTTATTGAAGTGTAACTGTTTATAAAGGCTTGTAAGGGGAGGGACAGGGTAAGGGATTGTCATGGGGTGATTGGTTGGGGACTGGGTATGTCTTCAGTTGATTGGTTATTCTGATGTGGGAGGTTCTTCTAGCCTTTGGCGGGCCGGGGGCTTTGTTTGGTATGCTGGTTATCTTGGCGGGCAATCTTGCCGCCCGCAGGAATTCTTGGCGGGCTTTCTTAGGAAAAGGGGCTGACCAGGAAGTGAAACTGAACTCTTGTTTTTATGGCTCCCGGCATTATAATGTTAAACTTTAATAATAACAAATAATTGTTGAGAACTGATTATCAAGAACTGCTTATCAAAGTTCGCAACGACGAAAACGTTTTGTAACTGTCTCTCAGATGATACACATCGTACTGCGTGCTAGTAAGCTAATTACGGTATACAAGAGATGTCATTGCAAACCAGCATTCAGATAATTTAGGTAAGTAATTTATTTATTTATCTCATAAATACATAAATTTTCTTGAATTTAGCAGACAGTACTTGTATTACTTATATTTTATAGTGGCAGCAAAAAGTCTAGCGCCGGCCTTGAAAGTGACACTTATGACTTACATTATTACAATTAAGTGTTGAGACTTTGAAAGCCATTTTATGTGTGAAATATAATTTAACAAATTCTTGTGAAAATTTTGGTAGACTGCAATCTACTAAAAAAAAATTCACTCAAATGAGAAATGTGCCAAGGAATAAAATAACACTATACATAATTTTTTATTTATTATATTTGTAAATTGTACTTATGTTGAAATTTAAAAAGATATATTACAATACTATTTTTTGCATTCTATGAACATTTTTGTTGCTCCATATAGATCAAATTTTTAATCAAGAAGTACCCCCCAACACCCACCCCCACTCTCACCCCCGGTCAATCGTGTCCTGCTTTACCAATGTTAAAATCTGGTCGCCTTACTTAATGGCTTACATCCCCTGGGGAAGAAGCCGTGACCTGCTCCTCTAGGGGGAAAAAAAAATGCTACAGCAGTCACAGCTGAAGTCCGACAAGATGTAGCAGGTTCTGCCCTGACCGGTTTGGCTCAGTGGACAGAGCGTTGGTCTGTGGACTGAAGGTCCCGGGTTTGATTCCAGTCAAGGGCACATGCCCAGGTTGCAGGCTCCATCCCCAGTAGAGAGTGTGCAGGAGGCAGACGATCAATGACTCTCGTCATTGATGTTTCTCTCCCCCTCTCCCTCTCCCTTCCTCTCCGAAATCAATAAAATCTATTTTTTAAAAATGTGTCGGGTCTAGTCTAAAGACTCAACAGCGTCTCATTTAATCCTCTCAACTACTCTTCAGTAACTGCCTTCAGTAGTCCCATTACTCAGTGTAACTGGGAAGAAAAAGAAGGTTGGATTAAGTTATTTGCCCCAAATCATCCAGCTGGTCGACAGGGATTTGAACTTGAGCCTATAGAGCTGCAAGCTCTGTGCTGTCCACACAGCAGAGGCCCCGGAGGGAGCAGGCTAAGCAGGCGTCCTGGAGAAGTGACGCCCAAGATGACGGAGGGACGAGCAGCCGGGACGAGCCGGTGCCTGAGCAGGAAGTGGGATGTGTCCCGGGAGAAGAGTCCCCGGGAGGGCCTGAAGCACTATGTGCCCAGCTCACCCGGCCTCCGGCCGGAGGTGCTATTCTGAAGCCCAGACACCGCCAGGAGGCTGGCCCAGGGTATGTGGTGCCCAGTTAGGGATTGCAAAAAAAACAAAAAACGAAAGGGTAAAATTCCCGAGGGCCTGGGTCCGACCTCGATGTGTCTTTGAGCAGGGCCCCTGGTATGACTTCTCCCACCCCACCCTCAGTCATCCGCCCCCCAGATGGCGGAGTGCACCCTGGAGTGCACTGCACATGCATTCAGGCTTCTTTAAGATGTAATTGACCGACAAAGTGAGACCCGAAGCATGGAGCAGACTGACACACCTCCATGTAGAGGAGGGGAAGGAGGAGGGAGAAACCAAAGAACTTACTGCATGCTTATATGCATAGCCATGGATACGGACAGTAGGGTGGGAGACAACTGTAATATGGTAAACAATTTAAAAATTTTATATATATATATATGTATATATATATATATATATAGTCAACAATTATATATACATATATATGTAATACACATATATGTAATATATATATGAATATATATTGATGTGTGTGTGTGTGTGTATATATATATATATATATATATATATATGTAATACGGTCAACAATTTAAAATTATATATATATTCAGGCCAGAAAAAAAATACATACAGTGGAATATGATTCAGCCACAAAAAGGAAGGAAGTTGTGATACTTGCTACATGGATGAACCTTGAGGACATGCTGAGTGGAATAAGCCACACACGAAAGGAGAAATATTGTGTGATTCCACTTGTACGAGGCCTCTAGCACAGGCAAATTCAGAGCCGGAGAGCAGAATGCCGGTTATGAGGGGCTGGAAGGAGGGAGCACGGGGAGCTAGTGTTTAAGGAGGATGGAGTTTCTCCTTGGGGATGATGAAAGTCTTGGAAACAGTGATGATGGCACACACTATTAATGCACTTAATGCCATTGAATGGCACATTTTAAATGCCAAGTGTTATGTTTTATATATCTTACCACAATTATAAAAATTTGTTTAAAAGATGTAATATCCGGGGATGGACCAGAACGAGTTAAATTTTGACTTTCTCTATGTAACTGGGTGGACAGCGCGTTCATTCAATCAAAAACTTGCTCTGGATCTGCCAGCTTCCGATGTAAACCCCATTCCCCTGAGGCGCAGATTGCTGGGGAGCCCCGGCGCTGGGGAGCCCGGTGCTGGGGAGCCAGGTGGCCTAAGCTGCCCCCCACCCCACCCCGCCCCGCAGAGCGCAGAGGCTGAGCGCGCGCGCCCCCTCGTGGAGCCCGGCCGCAGCTCACCGGGGCGGAGGACCCCGGCTGCCTCCAGATCCTCCTGGAGTCCTGGTCCTCCGTGCCCCGTTGGTCCCCAAAACACTTCCCCACGCTTCAGACACCTCGTCCCCTCAGCCCACCCAGGGAGGGGGTGGCAAACTGAAGCTCCCTGCGAACGGGCCCCTCTTCCTCCTTCTTGCCTGGCCCCCAGCTCCCCCTGTCCTGTCGCTCCGTCCTGGTCTCCCCTTGACCTGGGCTCCAACCAGTGCGGGCGGGAGGTGGACACCGGGCAGTGGGGGGCGGGGGGCGGGGGGAGCACACGGTCCGTGACCCTCCCAGACCCCCATTCCAGAATTAACACCTCACGGGTTCCATGAAGACAGAGGCTTTTCCAACTGTGACCCCCAACAGCTCTCAGGGTCTCACTTCCCCATTTCCTCCCTCCCTCCCTCCCTCCCTCCCTCCCTCCCTCCCTCCCTCCTTCCCTCTCCTCCTCCCCACCCCATCCCACCCCCTGCCAAGTTAGGAATCACAAACTACGGGGAGAGTCATGGTGGACCATGCTCAGCGAGGGCAGGATTTCCCAGGAAATGGGCTATGGACCCTCACCTGGCCTTTAGCTCGTATGGGAAGGGGAACTAGGAATGCTGGGAGAGCCTTCCTTAGGAGGATGGTTCTTTACGTGGGAGAAATCCCTTTGGTAGATACCTACACCCCCCCATACCCTCCACCCCCAGTATCTGTTGCACCAGATTTACATGAGGGAAAGACACCTTCTCCTGCAAATTAGCTTGACCCTCTCCGTGCTGGGGTGCCGGCCTGGGTCCCTGCCACAATCTGTGGGCTCGGCAAAGGGGTTTATTGTCAAGACCAAATGATCAGCAGGGACCCTGGGGCCTTGACACATAGGTTCCCCTACGAGAGAAGGGGATTTGACCTGGCGGGCCAGGGGAGCCGCGCTGTGAGCTCCAGAAGGGAGCCTGTGGCCGCTTGCACTAGAACTGCCCTTGCTTCATCCTCGGGGCGGTGGGGAGGGTGCCCCGGAGAGGAGAGCTTTGGAAAGAGCTGCTCACTGTGGGTAACCCCTCAGAACCCAAGCCGCCTTGCCCTGCCTCTGTGACCTGGAGAGAAGGAGCACTTTCTCCCTCTCAGAGTCTCTCTGGGTCCAACAGGGGCTGGGGAGCAGCTCTGCAGAATGTCAGACCAGCAGCCGGAGGGCCCAGGGGGCGGTGGAGACAGTGACAGATGTGTGGCTGAAACAGAAGCAGCGGTGACAGGAGCGCCAGCTGGGAGGCAGTGTGGGGTCTGTGGCTGGATTCAGAATGAGGATAAGTGATGACTAAGGCTGATTTCAACCCAGGAGAGGGTCATCGAGCACACAGGGCACCCCTGGGTGCATCCAGAAATGCCTGGGGAAGGGACCTTTGCCAATAACAAAAATTCCTGTGTGGGCGGGTGGAATCCTCCGACTTCCCACTGATGAGGTTACGGATAAAAGATCATGTGAACACGTTTTACACACACACTGGTAATGCCTGGGTCCTTAAAAGGTCACACTATTTAAAAACAGAAACGAAATTTTACTTTGTTCCTTAAGACTCCCTTGCGAGTTAAGCCTGGTCCAGGACCTAGCAGGACACTGAAATACTAGCAGTCTTCAAGACGATGTTAAGAAAACTCAATAAGTAGCCCCTCTCTTTTCTGACTAGGTTCTCAAGGAATTGAAAAATAAGACAGGAACAGGGAGATGGAGAAATACAATGTCACTTTTTCCTGCTGACCAAGCCTAAATTGCAGGACACAGCTCAGTGTGAAAATAGAAAAGACTCTGAACTGGACCCCAGAGGGAGGCAGACTCCCTGTGATTCCTGGGTTTGGGTGAGCTCACACTCAGCAGGAATGGTGAGGAAGGGGCTGGGGGGAAGCCAGGAGTCACGCCTGCGGAGGCTGGTATAGAACGGAAATAACCAGGAGTGTGGATGAGTGTTCCCCCTCCCAAGGGGGTAATGCCGCATTGTTCTTTTATACATTGGTTGGTCCTTCTTTGGAATTCAGAATGTGTTTTCTCCATAACTGCTGTACCTGTGGCCTTCAAAAGTCTGTTACCTATGAAGGCATAGAATTCTAGGATCAACCTAAGCACTGGGTTTCAGGGAGAGAAACTTGCAGAGAAAAGAGGATGGAAGAAGCTGCCCCAGTGTCCTCCTTCCAGCCTAAATGCCCAGTTGGATGCTTTATTTTCCATCATTTCCCCTTCTGCTCCATCAACCCAGCTCCTGTTCCTCAGGGTGGGAGTCACTGAGTTGGAGAGTAGAGAAAGTTTCACTTGTTAAACAATTTCACATTAAACTATAATAATGGGTGGACAAACCCTTCTCCTTTCATAGATTTTTTTTTTAAATTTTAAAGCAGACAAAATCTTATTAATGCAAATGAGTGTCTAATCCAATAGTAGAATTTCAGAAGGAGTGAAAAAGTAAAGTAAAATTTAAGCAGTGGGAAGAAAGGATCTTTGACAGCAGATGGGGAGGGCAAGCAGATGCTGCCCACAAGACTGAGTGTGAAATAGATGAGAACAGGGAAGCCCTGCGTTGAAGGAAATGCAAGAAGGCCGAAGTAAATGGTAGCACATTGTAGTCATTAACGGGAAGATTTAACATTTACATGCATTTTTAAAAAAGATATATTTTATTGATTTTTTTACAGAGAGGAAAGGAGACGGATAGAGAGTTAGAAACATTGATGAGAGAGAAACACCAACCAGCCGCCTCCTGCACACCCCCTACTTGGGATGTGCCTGCAACCAAGGTATATGTCCTTAATGGGAATCGAACTCGGTCGAACCCGGGACCCTTCAGTCCGCAGGCCCACGCTCCATCCACCGATCCAAACAAGTTTCGGCCATATACATGTATTTTATTAATCCTCACCCGAACATACGTTTATTGATTTTAGAGAGAGAAGAACATCGATGTGAGAAACATCTGCTGGTTGCCTGCAGTCCATGCCCTGACCAGGGATCGATCCTGCAACCTGGGTAGGTGCGCTGATGAGCAATCAAACTCGCGAACTTTCCATTTGCAGGACAACACTCCAACCAACTGAGCCACCCTGGCAAGGGCAGGGAAGACTTCATAGCGTTAACATGACAATATTCCTCAAGTGATCTACACAGTTAATAACATTCCTATCAAAATCCCAATGACTTTTTTTTCCCCAGAAATGGAAAAGGTGATCATACAAGTCATATGGAATTGTAAGGGACCCCAAAGAGCCCTTGAAAGGTACAAGAAAGTTGGAAGACTCAGACTTCTAATTTCAAAACTTACTACAAAGCGATAGGGATAAAAACAGTGTAATACTGGCATAAGGAGAGACATACAGCATAGACCAACTGGAATAGAATTGAAAATCCAGAAATAAACCCTTACATCTTTAGCCAATTGATTTTTTTTTAGAAAAGTGCCATGATCATTCAATGTAGAAATAATAGTTTCTTCAGCAAATAGGAGAACTGAAAGTCCAAAAATTAAGTTTATCCTTGCCTCATTCTACATGCAAAAATGAACTAAAAATGGATCTAAAACCTAAGCATAAGAGCTAAAACTTTAAAATTCTTAGAAGAAAACATAAATGTCCATAACCTTGGATTGGGCGATCATTTCTTAGATATGATACCTTATTTTAACTTATCTCTTTTTAAAAAATTTAATTTATCTCTTTGTAGTTGTTGCTTGTAGAGAAAATTTAATTTATCTCTTTGTAGTTGTTGCTTGTACTATGATACCAAAAGTACAAGCAACAACTACAAAGAGATAAATTAAATTTTACCAACATTAAAAACTTTTATGCACCAAAGGACATTACCAAAAAAGTGAAAAGAACCCACAGGATGGGAGAAAAGGTTTGCAAACCATATATCTGAAAAATGTCTAATATACCGTATTTGCTGGCGTATAAGACGATTTTTTGGCCCTGAAAAATATGCCTCCAAGTGGGGGGTAGTCTTATACGGCGAGTATATAACAAACTCTGTATTTTGAGTGGAAATGTTAGGGGGTCGTCTTATACGCCCAGTCTCTTATACGCCAGCAAATACGTATTTTTCAGGGCCAAAAAATCGTCTTATACGCCGGCAAATACGGTACAGGAACTCTTATAATTCAACAACAGAAAGACAACCCAATTTAAAAATGGGCACAAGGACTTGACTATATATTTGTGAAAAGGAGATAGATAAGTAGCCAACAACCACATGAGAAGATGCTCAAAGTCATTAGGAAAATGTGAATCCACCCCCACAGTGAGATGCTACTTCACACCCACTAAAATGCCTATAATCAAAAAGAAAGGAAGAAAGGGAAAAATAAAATAAAATATTATTGAAGGTGTGGAAAACTTGGAACCCTTGTACCTAACTGGTGGGAATGTAAAAGGGCGTAGTCATTCACTATAAAAAACATTTGGGCCCAGCCACTGTGGCTTAGTGGTTGAGCATTGACCTATGAACTGGGGGGCACAGTTCAATTCCCAGTCAGAGCACATGCCCAGGTTGCAGGTTGTAGGGGGCATGCAAGAGGCACAGATCAATGATTCTCTCTCATCATTGATATTTCTATCTCTCTCTCCCCTTCTCCCTTCCTCTCTGAAATCAATATGTATCCTATATAATAAAAGCCTAATATGCTAAGTGTCTGGTTATCCAGTCAATCGGGCCTAAGCTGGCAGGCAGACATCCCCTGAGGGGTCCTGGACTGTGAGAGGGTGCAGACCGAGCTGAGGAACCTACCCCCTCCAGTGCACGAATTCTGTGCACCAGGCATCTATTATCCTATATCATAAATGCCTAATGTGGTAAGTGTCCAGTCATCCAGTCATCTATTCAACCAGTCAAAGCGTAATATGCTAATGATATGCTATATCACTTGCTCTGATGTGCACTGATCCCCAGGGGGCAGTCAACTGGTTGACCAGTCACTATGATGGGCACTGACCACCAGGGGGTAGACGCTTGGACCGGTAAGTTAGCTTGCTACTGGGGTCCAGCCAATCAGGACTGAGTGAGATGGGCCAGACACGCCCTGGAGCCCTCCTGTGGTCCATCCCCAGATGGCCAGCCTCCACCGTCCCTCTTCATCTCTGATCATGCACTGGTGGGGTTCCTTGGTCTGGCTTTCACCCTCTCGCAATCTGGACTGAGGGACCTTCTCCTTGAATGCACAAATTTCATAGCAGTTCATCAACTAGTTATACATAGAATTATCATATGACACACCAATTCTACGACCAGGCATATACCCAAGAAAATTGAAAACACACATCCACATAAAAACTTGTACCTGAATGTTCATTGCAGCATTAGTTATAATATCAAAAGAAGAAACAACCCAAATCTATCAGTTGATGAATGAATAAGTGAAATGGAATATTATTCACCATGAAAAAGAATGAAGTATAGCTCTAGCCAGTTTGGCTCAGTGGTTGGAGTGTTGGCCCTGAACTGAAGGGTTCTGGGTTTGATTTTGATTAAGGGCACATACCTCAGTTGCAGGCTGATCCACAGCCCCAGTCAGGGCATATGCAGGAAGCAACCAATCTATATGTCTATCTCATATAGGTGTTTCTCTCTTTTTTTCTCTCTCTTCTTCCCTTCCACTCTAAAAATCAATGGGAAAAAAATATCCTTGGGTATTTTTTAACAAAAAAAAGGGGGGAGGGGGAAAGAATGACATACTGATACCTGTCACATCATGGATGAGCCTTGAAATATGCTAAGTAAAAGATGCAGATACAAAAGGCAATGTGTTGTATGATTCCATCTATATGAACTACCCAGAAAAGGCAAACCCATAGCCACAGAAAACGTGTTAATGGCTGCCAGGAGCTGAGGGGAATGGAAACGAGGAGGGTGTGCTTAGTGGTTTTGGGATTTTCTTTTGAGTAATGAAAATATTCTGGGACTCGGTTATGGTGATAGTTGCACAATATTGTTAACTGCCACTTAATTGTGTTCTAGCATTAGAGAGCATGAGAGAGCTGTGAGGTCAACAAGTAGAAAGCAGTGATTACCTCCCAAGAATTAGTGAGCAACCGTGGAGATAGCACTGGAAGGACGGCAAGTCTCCATAGCAACCCAAACGGCAAAGACTCTGTGGTGAACTTTAAGCAGCTCATAATCCAAAGGCCTGGATATAAGGAAAGATCATCTTAAAATAGAGGATAGGCCGAAACCGGTTTGGCTCAGTGGTCTGCGGACTGAAAGGTCCCAGGTTCGATTCCAGTCAAGGGCATGTACCTTGGTTGCGGGCACATCCCCGGTAGGGGCTGTGCAAGAGGCAGCTGGTCGATGTTTCTCTCTCATCGACGTTTCTAGCTCTCTATCTCTCTCCCTTCCTCTCTGTAAAATATCAATAAAATATATTTAATAAAATAAAATAGAGGATAGGAGCACACGCACACACAAAAGTATCAGCAGAAAATGAGTGACTCACATAATCCAGTCTGAAACAGACTGGGACAGCTATCTTAGCCAAACTCGTTTAAGGTCTTCACCAATCTTAGTAAGTCAGACTTGAAAAATTGACGCCAAGCTTTCAGTTCAAGGTATCAGACACTCTACCCCCACCTACGTTCCATGAACATGATGAAATGCTGATGAAAGAAAGGAAAGAAGACCTAGATACTTGGGGAGATAGAATGTGTTCATAGAGAGGAGGACTCAACATAGTGAAATGTCAGTTCTCCCCAAAGCGATCTCCCCAAATAGGTTTAATGCCATTTCTATTCAAATCCCAGCAATATTTTTTTTTGTGTGTGGAAACAGACAAGTTTATTCTAAAGTTTATATGTGGAAATGCACAAGATCTAGACTAGCCAAAAACAATCTTGAAAAAGAATAACAAAGTGGGAGGAATCGCCCTACCTGATAGCAAGGCTTAGTATACAGCTAAAGTAATCAATATTGGGTGGTATTGCCAAAGGGATAAACATATATATCAGTGGAACAGAGGAGAGAACTCCGAATCTATCCAATGCAAAGATGCAAGACTGATTTTTAACAAACGTGCAGATGCAACTCAACAGAGGGAAGGCTGCCTTTCCAACAAACAGTGCTGGCCTACCGTACACCCACAGGCCAAAGAGTGAGCCTTCAGCTGCCTCACACTTTATGCAAAAGTTAACTCACGTGGACCACAGATCTGACTGTAAAATGTACAAACTATAAAACTTTCAGGAAGAACAAATGGGAAAAAACCTTCAGAGTCTAGGTCTAGACAAAATGTTCTTGGGCTTTTTGCCTAAGGAGGATCTGTCTGTAAGAGAGAAAATTGACAAATTGGATTTCATCAAAATCCAATACTGTCTCTTTGCAAAAGACCCTGTTACATGGGTGAAAAGACGAACTTCAGATTGGGGGGAAATACTTGCAGGCCATATAGTTTGGCAACTTCAGATTGGGGGGAAATACTTGCAGGCCATACAGTTTGGCCCTCAATAAAGGGCTCAGTAAGTCCTATCACTCTTTCTTGTTTCCTATTCAACTCACTCTCCCCTCTCCCGAAGGAACAGTCCCTATCTTCTCTCCTTTTCCCAGATCTCCAACACTTCCTCGCTCTTCGGTGGTGGGTGCCCTTGCTTCTTGTTTTACGGAGGAAACACAGTCAACCGGGAGAGGCACCCACTCCCACCACAGCACCCGGAGCCCCTGGCCGCCGCCCTGCAGTCTGGCTTTCCTCCCCGAGGAGACACAGGGCGGCACTTCCGTGGTATCATAATGTTCCCTTCCCACGGCCAACGCACAGACTTTCATCTGCAGTTATCCCTTCTTCTCATTGTGCATCGAATTTCCCTCTCTGGCAGAGTCCTTTCTGTTAGCATATAACTATGCCATAATAACAGTCATTTTATGAGGGGAAAAAATACTCCTTTGATCTCAGAGCCCATCTCCAGGCATAACCCCATTTCTTCAGTCTGCAGCCAAACTCCTCAAAAGACCCGTACAACCGTGGCTGTCTTAACTTTTTTCTGCATTTAATGAACAATTTCACATTCACCCAAGTGAGAGAATAGTATAATAAGCTCCCATATAGCTGCGATGAGTTGACTTGTGTGCCCCTCCCAAATCTAGATGTTGAAGTCCTTACCCCCAATATCTCAAAATGCGATTGTAATCACAGAGGTGATTAAGGAAAAATAAGGCCATGTGGGTGGCCCCCTAATTCACTATGACTGGTGTACTGATGCCGAGGTTAGGGCACAGGTGACATAGGCCGAGGGATGGCCATACGAGGACACGGTGTCAGGCAGCCATCTGCAAGCCAAGGGGAGGCCTCAAAAGAAACCAGACTTGCCGACGCCTTGATCTTGGACTTCCAGTCTCCAGAGCGGTGAGATAACACATTTCTGTTGTGTACGCCTGCAGTGTTTTGTTAAGGCAGCCGGAGCCCTCTAACGCAATACTCATCACCCAGATTCAATAATTATCAATGGCTTATCTCTACTTGATTGTCTATCCCCTTTTTCTAAGTATTTTAAAGCAAATCCCAGACCTCATGGTGGGGCAGGAAGCACATTTTCTTATATAACCACAATGGCTTTTTCATGCCCAGAATATTAGCAAGAATTACTTGTAATGGCCAATTCTCAGTTCTTAGTCAGATTTCCCTGATTGTTTTTTAAATGTCTTTTCAGAGCTTATTGTGGGAATCAGGATCCACACGGTCTATTGTGTCTCTTAAATCTGTTTTGTCTAGCGGAGCCCTGGCCCCATGTCCTGCCCTCTCACGTCTCATCTCACTGACATGGGAAGAAACCTGTCCAGTTGTCCTACACAATGGCCCGCTTTCTGGATTGGCCTGTTGGCTTTCTCATCCATGAATTCTTTCTTGTGTTTTATTTATCATTTTGTCTTTTTAAAAAATATATATATATTTATTGATTTTTATAGAGAGGAAGAGAGAGGGATAGAGAGTTAGAAACATCAATGAGAGAGAATTATTGATAGGATGCCTCCTGCACACCCCCTACTGGGGATGTGCCCGCAACTAAGGTACATGACCTTAACCAGAATCAAACCTGGAACCCTTTAGTCCGCAGGCCGACGCTCTATCCACTGAGCCAAACAGGTTAGGGCTATCATTTTGTCTTTAAATATTTCAAACTTACAGAAAATGTAAGAACAGTGTCAAAACCCTTTTTTTTCCTTGAACTGTTTAAATGTAAGTTGCGGATATGATGCCCCATCACCCAAGAATACTGTCGTGTGCATTTCCTACCAACGACAGTCTCCTACCAGCAAAATGAGGAAATTAACATGGATACATCACTACCACCTGATTTGTACACTCCATTCAAGATTCATCGATTATCTCATTAATGTCTTTTCTATCAAAAGGATCCAATCCAAGATCATGCATTTCATGCCATGTCTCCTTCAGAATAGTTCCTCAGACTTTCCTTGACCTACCTTGACAATTTTGAAGTTACAGCCCATTTATTTTGTCTGATGTTTCTTCAGGGTGAGATTCAGGTTACGCATCTTTGGCAGGAGTATCACAGGACTGATGCTGCATTTTCCTCGTTGAGTCTTGGCAGGTGGTACAGGATTTCAATTTGTCCCATCACTGATGATGTTAACCTTGATTAGTGGACCGAGGCAGTGTCTGCCAGGTTTCTCCACTTTTCAATAAGTATCTTGAAGCTCTGTGATATCCTGTTACTCTTCAAACTTTCATTCACTAGTTTTAGCATCCATTGATGTTTCTTGCCTGAGTGCACTATTATTGAGGGCTGCCAAATTTTCTGTTTTCATCATGCCTTCTGTATTTATCAGGTGGTATTCTATTATAAAGAAAAGCTTTGAAGCTTTGTTATCTCCTCTCTCTCAGTCTCTCTTAGCATAGGCTTATGGATTCCTACTTTATTCACTGAAAGATAATGTTTATATTATTTTTTAATTCGATGCTCAACTAGCCCCAGGTTTGACCCGTGAGAGCTCATTCTGGCTGGCTTCTGTGTCCCTTTGATATGTTCTGAGTACTTCCTTACCTTCTGGTACAAGATGGCCCAGGCTTATCCTGTACTTTTCTTGCTTTGGCCTTGGGATCCACTATTTCACCAAGGATTCCTGGTTCCTTTAAGGAACAGTGGCTTTTAGAAACCAAGATCTGGCCGAAACCGGTTTGGCTCAGTGGTAGAGCATCGGTCTTCGGACTAAAAGGTCCCGGGTTCGATTCCGGTCAAGGGCATGTACATTGGTTGCGGGAACATCCCCGGTAGGGGGTGTGCAGGAGGCAGCTGATCAATGATTCTCTTTCATCATCCCATCCTTCCTTCCTTCTTTTCTTCCTTCCTTCCTTCCTTCCTTCCTTCCTTCCTTCCTTCCTTCCTTCCTTCCTTCTTCCTTTATTTTTTAAATATATTTTTATTTATTCCAGAGAGGAAGGGAAAGGGAAAGAGAGAAAAAAACATCAATGATGAGAGAGAATCATTCATTGGCTGCCTCCTGCATGCCCCCTACTGGGGGTGGAGCCCGCAACCCTGGCACGTGCCCTTGACCAGAATCGAACATGGGACCCTTCAGTCCACAGGCCACCGCTCTATCCACTGAGACAAACCAGCTAGGGCCATCACTGATGTTTCTATTACTCTCTCCCTTCCCCTTCCTGTCTGAAATCAATAAAAACATATTTTCCAAAACAGAAAAGATAGAAGTATGAACAATAAAATGGCAATAAATACGTATCTATTAACAATTTAATCTAAGAAACAAAATAAATGAACACTTAAAACAGAAACAGACTCATAGATACAGAGAACATACTGATGGTTGTCAGATGGGATGGGGTTTGGGGGGATGGGTGAACAAGGTGAGGGGATTAATAAGTACAAATTGGTAGTAACAGAATAGTCATAGGGATGTAAAGTACAGCAAAGGGAATATAGTCAATAGTATTCTAATAACTAAGTATGGTGTCAGATGGGTATGAGATTTTTGGGATGATCATTTAGTAAGTAATATAGTGTCTAATCACTGATTGAAAAAAATATTAATCAATGACCAAAAGAATATGCAAGAAGAGAGTCAGTTAAATACCACGTTTCCCCGAAAATAAGACATCCTCCGAAAATAAGACCTACTTACAGGTTTCCTTCTGAGTGAAATATAAGGCATCCCCCCAAAAAATAAGGCCCCCAGGCTCTGTCTCAGAATGAAAATTAATTTACCATAAACTGGTTGCTAGGGCCGCCCCGACTGGCGTCTAGCAACCAGTGACCTTACGCTGAGTCCTGACGTCACTGCTGTGTGAATGGAGAGAAATCAGCGTGGAAACTTTGTGAAACCTAAACTGCAAGAAGTTGGGACTTGGGTGAAGAATTCATGGGAGAAAATCACTGACAGTTGCATCGCAAATGCACTGCGAGCAGGCTACCTTGACAAGAAGTACTCATTTAAAGACAGTGCTATTGCTAAACATGAGAGATTTGGTCCACTGATTCTGAAAGACATGGAGTCACAAGAAATTCACCAGGAAATTCAGGAATTGGATTGTTATGATGATGTTCCAGAAGATGATGACATGATTGTCATTGAATAAATGAGTAAATTCTTGATAATGTAGGATTCACAGTTTGTCTGGTTTGTGTTGACAACTACTGTACTACTGTACTGTATACAGGTAATAAATTTCCTTTATTTTCATTTAACAATGTGTACCATATTCTTCTTCATGGAAAAATAAGACATCCCCTGAAAATAAGACCTAGCGCATCTTTGGGAACAAAACTTAATATAAGACACTGTCTTGTTTTCGGGGAAACAGGGTAGAGGGCTATACCATGCTCGTGGGTAGGAAGGCTGTCCATATGGGTCTTGGACATATTTTAATAGGTTTTTCCTGGTTACTTCTGAGTCTATATTGCTATTAGGATTCTTGTCTGGGTGCAAGAGCATAGAAACCACATTCTAACAAGTAGAGAAGAAAGGAGGAAGCTCAGTTTCTTATTGACAGCATGGGGTCTCTGCACTAGCTTTTGTCTGCGTTCCTATGGATTTTCTTGCCATATAAAACTAAAATTTCCCATATTTTAAGTGTCTGCTTGCCTCTGTTATTCAAAGCTGATACAAGTCCCAGTTAAACCTCCAATGACATTTTTCATGAAGTTTGACAAGCTAAATCTGAAATTCTTGTGAAGTAATAACACCCACATTGCAGGCAATGGAAAGAAGAAGTGAGAAAGAGGAAAGGGCAGAGTTTATAGCAAGAAAGTAAAATTTTGCCAGAAAGTGTTAGAATCCACTCCCTTTACTAGAGGGATACCACATGGGGCCCCCATCTGCAAAGGACCCTGGGAAATGTGATTTCAGATTTGTACATTATTGCCATGAAAGCATACTCTAAATGAATTAAAGACTTAAATGTAAAGAGAAAAACTTTTAGATTATTAGAATAAATTATATAGCACAATATTTTAAACTTTATAGAAGCAAAGGCTTATTTAAACAGACACAAAGTCTACCAACCAAATCATAAAGGAGATTTTTACATAAAGAAAATTTTACAAATCACAACTTAAATCTATAGTAGATACCATAAACACATTTAAAAGGCAATCAACACACTGATGGCAAACATTTTAGATATATACAAAAGGAATTACAATCCCACATTTATAGAACATTGTCCTTTGATTCAAGATGATAGATTACTGGGGACCTATAACTCAACAAGAGAAAAGGGGAAAAAAGGGACAATGGATATTAGTACATAATTAACATGAGAAAATATAAATGGCCAATAAACAGAAAGATGTTCGATCC
The DNA here is from genome assembly GCA_963924515.1 of Vespertilio murinus. Lineage (NCBI taxonomy): Eukaryota > Metazoa > Chordata > Mammalia > Chiroptera > Vespertilionidae > Vespertilio > Vespertilio murinus. The sequence goes on from OZ004712.1 coordinate 57,951,004, forward strand.
CAGAAATAATCAAGAAAAGTCAAATCAAAATTCTATTACTTTAATCACTAGCTTGAGAAAAAAAAAAGGTGTTTTTATTTTTTTTTATAATATCAAGTATTAGTAAGACTATGGAATGGGGCCCTAACCGGGTTGGCTCAGTGGACAGAGCATCAGCCTGTGGATTCAAGAGTCCCAGGTTTGATTCTGGTCAAGGGCATGTATCTTGGTTGTGGGCACATCCCCAGGGGGAGGGAGATGCAGGAGGCAGCTGATCGATGTTTCTCTCTATCAATGTTTCTAACTCTCTATTCTTCTCCCTTCCTCCTGTAAAAAATCAATTATATATATATATTAAAGAGTGTGGAATGGGCATGCTGATATAAGTGCTGGGGGTGGGGATCCATTGGTGCAGGCACTTTGGAGAGTGATTTGATACTATCTGTTCAAAAAGGAAAATGTGGGTATTGTATAACCTAGTCCTGATGCTTTCATGTGTCAGTGGAAATACACGTGTGCACATAGGTATGTGCAAAAATGGTCACTGAGTTATTTTTGAACTAGCAAAGTAGTGAAATAGACCAGTAAAATGTGGCATTAGGATAGGAGACTACACTGAAGCCAAAAGGAATGAACGAGGTTAAACACATCAATGCTTACGGATGTAAAAAGTAATGAGTGCACACGGCAGTTGCAGAATATAGTCAATATCCCATGCGTATATTTTTTAAAAGCACACACCTCAAACAAAGCTATACAGTTTCTGTGGGTCTATCTAGTGGATTATAAAATACTTGTTAAAACCTGAAGGATCCACACCCAAATCAGAAGAGTGGCTGCCTCCGGAGATGGGGGAGGGGCAGAATGGTTGTGTTGGTGGAGACTTTAGGTCTATTTTTGATCCTTTTTTAGGTGAACAGAATAATGTACTGATTTGCAACTGAAATGAATTCAAACTCCAAATAAAAAATATGAGTTTATATCAGAATGATTTGCGTGTTATCCATAGTTTTTTTTTGTTTTGTTTTGTTTGCATAGTTGTGTCTCATTGAGAGCAAACCGTATCTGGTCCTCATGCCAGTAGTTTTCAATGAATCCTTTAGCTCACGAAAGGCTCATTCCAGCTCTGCTTCACGGAAGGGATAGGATCCCAGGTGGACAGAGCTCGGGGCAGGGCCCTTACACGGGATGTGACAGGGTGTGCTGTAGGAGGCTGCTGACCTAAACTGTCCGGATTTCTCCAGTTCCTGCCGCTGGGTTCTCTCTGCCAAGTTTCTCCAGAGCTGCCCGCTGTGCCCGGGGCCTCGTTTGCCAGCGTGGGAGCTGGAGGCCCTGGCTGGAGGGTGGGATTCACAGTCTCGGTCCCCTGGTTCCCATTACACAGCTGTCTGTTCCGTAACAAACATCCCGCGTCGGTGGCAGCTCCTGCCTGCTGCTGCTTCTGTGGAGAGGACGCCAGGCTGGGCTGGGCGGACTGCACCATCTCCTCCTGGGGGGGGGGGGGAGGTGCCGGGCCTGCCCTGGTGCCTGCCTGGAGGCATCGGGCACCATGGCTGCAGGCCTCAGAGGCTCATGGCTGCCTGGAGGGCCTGGTAGTGGTTGTGCTGTCTGGTGGCAAGGCCCCTACCCCCCACCCCCCAACCCTGTATTCCAGAACCTTTATAGCCAAGAGCACAGGCCACCAAGCACCCCTGTCCCATCTCATCCACGGGGCCCTCCCCATCCTCAGTTCTGGTACCCAAAGAGGAGCAAGGGCCTGGGAAAGGAGGAGAAAAGAAGAGAACAAGGGGGCGGGCAGGGGTGGGAGGTGAGGGAGGCAGGTGGGTGGGCAGCTTCTGGGCTCTGAGACCTGGGAGGGGTGAGCCACGTCTGGACCGCTCATTTGTCTCCAGCTCTGGCACAGGCCCGACACACCCAATATGTGATTGCTGACTGACCAGATGAGGCAACAGGGCATTTAGGAAGGGGTGCTCCACAGAGGGGCACCCCTCACAGAATGAAGGGCACAGGGAGCAAGAGAAGCTCTGTTCCATCTCTGGCTCCTCATTCTCCCCGCCCCTCGGGGAGGTAAACAGAGAGCAGGAGGCCTGTCCCTGAATGAGGATCACTCTGCCCGTCACCGTCTCCCTTGGGTGGCTCGGTCATGTGACCCTAGAGCTAGCAGAGGCTGACCTCACCTGCCCACCCTCCCCTGTCTCCCCTGCAGTGGACCCCAGACGGAGACCTAGGGGGGATCCAGACCCAGCCCCCCTGCCCTGCCCCCACCTCCCCCTCCTCCTGGCCTCCCCTTCCTCCTTGAGCCCATCCCTGGCAGCCTTAATTAACTTCCTGGGGAAGGGAGCTATAAAATTGCAGAGTCTGATTAAAAATAATAATGAGAATGCCTATTGCCCATTAGCCTGGGCCTGGGCCCTTAATGAGGGTTAATTAATTAATCGGCCTCTTTGAAGCCTGGAGGAGGGCGAGGGTTATCTTCGCTCTCTGAGAAGGTGTGTGTGAGGGGGGAGGGGGCAGTGGGGAGTGGGGTGCTGATGCTAGTGCTGGGGGGAAGGCTTCCTGGTCTCCCTGGACTTTCTAGCTGCTGAGCTCCAGGAAAGAGGGGGCTGGCCCTGAAACCACCCCTCCAGGTGGCCACTGTGTGCCTTGGGGAGTGGCTTCCCCTTCCAGGGGCCTCCCATTCCATTCCCCACAGGGGAGAGTCAGAGAATGAATGACATGACTATCACCCAGGGCTCCTCCCAGCCCGGATGCTGGGACAACCAGGAGGCCAGAGGGCTGTATCTCCTGCCCCCTCCCCACCCCCACCCCGGGACTCAGTGCAGGGCGGTCTCCTTCAGCCGGGCCCTGCAGTGAGTGAGCCCTGTTTGTTAGCCTCTCTGACCCTTGGTTTCTTTCTTTTTTTAATTGTGGCAAAATATGCGTGACATAAATTTGACAACTTAAGCAGTTTAAAGTGGTATTAAAGCCATCCATCGCCAGAACAACTCGCAAACCTGAGCCTGTGTACCCACCAAACAGTAGCTCTCCACCCCCCTCCCCGCCCGGGCTGCTTTCTGGGCCTGGACAAGGACGAGCCTGAGACCCCGGGCCTGGCTCCCTCCGCGTCTGCCCGTCGTGTCTGGCTCATCTCACTTCGCATAAGGCCTCCTGTTTCCTCGGAGCTGTCGCCGCCCTTGGCTTTGATGTCGGCGCTGTCCCCCCTTCCAGGACTGCCACCGGGTGGAGGTGGATCTGCCGCAGGCTGACTCGCACGGGGGCTGCCAGGCCTGCTGCCAGGGGCTCCGGGCACCCCGGATGAAGGACACAGCCTCTGGGCCTGTCAGACGTGGTCCTTGGTAAATACTGTAAAACATGCCACATTAAAATAAACACGAATCCACCCTGAGAGGATGCAAAACGCACATGAATTTTTCACTCAACACAGGGGCTCTTTTCGGTGTGTGGCAGATTTCCTTCCTCCCCGGGGCCCCGGGGACCGGGTGGGAAGCTGGAAAAGCGCAGACAGGCCCCAGGCTTGCCCGAGGGCAGCCTGCAGGCAAGGGCAGCCTGGCCCCCAGCAAGGGCCTGGGAGCTGGGGGTCCACGCTCCCTTCCCCTGGGACCCCGTGGGAGGGAGGCCAGGTGAGGAGCAGAGGGCACCCCCCAGCTCTGAGCCCCTGGCTCCCAGCCCCCCAGGATAAGCTGCCGGAAGCGACTGGGCCAGGGGGAGCTGGGGCCGCCTGCACCGCGGGCCCCTGGGGCCGCCAGTCGCCCCGCCACCTCCTTCGCAAGCGGAGCGCCCCACAACCACGTGGGCTGAGAGACGAGTGCCCGAAAGCTGCCCGTTGAATTTAATTTATTTCAATTTAATTTTAATTTAAGCTATTCCACATTTGCTCCCCAGCTATCCCCCCTCCCCCCGCTACTGAGGTTGTTAAATTAATGTAACTCGTGAAGAAAGGAGAGATGGGAAATGATCGGAGAGCCTGGAGGCACCCAGCCCCACACAGAGACACCCTCCCCCCACACACACACGCACACAAACACACACACACCTGACACAAACACCTGTGTGTCACCCAGAACCCTCAGGCAGAAGGAAGGGAAGGAAGTCAGGGGACTGCCCATGATCGGGCCCAGCGACCCCCTCCCACCCCCAGAGGAAACAGTAATAATGCCAACCATTTATTGAGCATCTGCTGCGTGCCAGGTCCCTCTTATCGCTTTCCACACCCTGCCAGGACTGGGGAAGGGGCAGAAGTGGGGGGCATTGTTCCCGTCTCTCAGAGGACAACCTGAGGCTCTGAGCCCCAGTCCTCGGGCAACAGTCACAGCCTCCAGGCCACAGAGCCCCGGGAGGCGGGCCGGGCTGTGCGTCCTTGGGGGCTGGGCCCTTCCCTCTCTGAACCCCAGGTCCCCAATTGCAAAACGGGGTGACAACGCTGGTTCCCAGAAGGGCTTCAGAGGCATACTGGCCTCGGAAAATTAAATAAGAGCGAAGAGGTTGTCAGAAGGACCGGACTCAAACCCTGGGAATGTTAGGAAGATTGTGCTGCTTGGGTTAAAGCGCCTTCTGTCCGGGAGGGTGGAGACCGGACCTGCCTTTAGGACCGAAATGAGCCCGTAGGGAAGCCTTGTGCTGTGTGGGTGCGGAGTGGGCAGTGCCTCCGGCCTGAAGGCCTAACCCAAAGCAGAAGTTTAGTCTGAGCCGGCCGTGGGGGCTGGATCCGGCCCTTTCGACTGTTCTATCCGGCCCGCGGAGCCGAAAGAGCGGAGGGTTCTCTTGCTCTCCCCTCCGCTCCTTCACCAGCAGCCCAAGATGAGAGTGCCAGCATGGTCAGGTTGCTTTTGTTCCGGCCTTCCGGTCCAGTTTAAGAACCCACTGTGGCCCTCGAGTCAAAAAGTTTGCCCACCCCTGGAGCTGTCCAGCCTCCCTTTGGCCATCTGTGGAAGCACCTGCGCGCGGAGGTAGAGGTAGGTGTGTGTGTGTGTGTGTGTTTGTGTGTGTGTGTGTGTCTGTGTGAATCTAAAACCTAAAATAAAACCTAAGACCTCGGCTCCCTCTGCCCAGAACACCCTTCCCCAGAGAGCCACGTGTACTGTCCTGCTGTCCTGCACCTCGAGATCTGCTTCACTGTCATCTTCTGGGTGAGGCCTTCCCCACCACCTTATTCAATCTCCTCCCGCTCCTTTCCCCGGGTTAGTATCCTGCCCCCCCCCCCCCATCGCCCTTGGTGCCTGCTCTGTCCTGCACAATGCCTTCAGGTGGTGTCTGTGTGTCCCTCACTAGACTATAAGACCCGGAGGGCAAAGATGCTGTCTGTCTGGTTTCCTGCTGAATCGCCCGTGCCCGGAATGGTGCCTGGAACAGAGTAGACGCTCCCCGGATGCTGAGGACTGAGCGGAAGGAAAGTGTTGGTCGCAGGAGATGAGGAGCAGATTTGGGAACGAGGGACCCCAGGCAGGAACATAACTGTGTCCCACAGGCTCTGGAGGGCCCTGCAGGCTGTCGGCGGTCTTGTCAGCACAGGGCGGACCACGCCTTCCCGGGTCGCCGGGGAGAGAGGGAAACAAATTCGAACATTGCGGAAGGGTAAGGGAGCTGGAAAAGCCGGGCAGCAGACCTCCACGGACACTGACTGTGTCACCCACACGCTCAGCACCCACAGGCCTCCCATCAGCCACCCCAGGTGACGCACCCTCCCCCACGTGTCCTACGATCCAGAGAATCAGTAGGCTCTTTACTGCAAGCATCCCAGCTGCTCACGTCGCCCGGCTCTCACCCCTCACAGGCCCTGGAACGGCGATCTGCCGGTGCTGCCCGCTCAGGTCCACCCCTGCCTGGTGCTCTGAGCCCTTGGCCGCCGTCAGCTCTTAGCACAATGATGCGTGCAACAAACCGCCCTCACAGCTCCCCACACGAGCATCGGTGCCCTCGGTCTGCAGGCCGGCTGCATGTGTTAGATCCTGCTGTGTGCTGGGCGCTGTTCTCAGCCAGGCCTGAGTGCCCGCCACCCACCAGGGGGGACACACAGACAGAAGCTGTGATGCGGACCGCAGGCCTGGCCAGGGCTGAGGAGGCGGCGCGGGCAGTTTGCTGAGGGGCAGGCAGGCGCAGGCTGGGGAGGAGCCGGCAGCCGTCGGAGGGGAGGGTCACGCGGCATAGAGAAGCCCTTGGCCTTTTTCTAAGCTGAGGCGTGGGCGTAAAGGGGACGGTGGGTGGAAGGCTGAAAGACGGTTGGAGGGCTGGCTGTTCTCCGGGTAAGACGCTTTGGAAACCTGGGGACCCTGGGGCCCAGGTAGGTGGGAGGTGGGTGTGCATGGCTCCAAGGGAGGAGGGGACCGGAGGCTCCATGCAGCGTGTAACCCAAAAGCACTGTGAGGAGCCCTTGTGGGGTGGCTCAGCTGGTTGGAGCTTCGTCCTGTGCACCAAAAGGTTGTGGGTTCGGTTCCCTGTCACGGCACATGCCTCAGTTTTGGGTTTGATCCCCAGTCGGGGCATATACAGGAGTCAACTGTCAATGTTTCTCTCTCAGATCAATGTTTCTCTCCCTCCCTCCTTCCCTCTCTCTGAAATAATCAGTAAACATATACACAAATAAGGATTTTTTTTTTTAAGTGCCTATTTCTGGGAGGCTCACATCCGCCCTCGGTTTCCAAAGAGGCTCATTGAAACGAGTGTTTCGGCCGTAGCAGCGTCATCGGAGCAAACCCACATCCCCTCCCGGCTCCAGAGGATGTGGTGCAGAACCCTCACCACCCAATTCCTTCCAAAGTGCTCATCCTTCCTTTGAAAATAAAAAAGCAACTCATTCTCTTAGAGGCTCAGGTGTGCATTGGGCCCCCCAGAGGTGGATGAGAGCTGGTGGCCCAGGCCCGCCCCGGTCTCTTCTCTGTGGCTCGCTCACCGTGTGCGGGGAGAGCCAGCGAGGCCAGGGGGCTGCACTGCCTTCCCGCCGAGCACACGCAGGGGCCCCTCGGCTTTGTCTTTGGGCTGCTTGGTGCCCAGTTCTGACGCGGGTGCTCAGAGTGTCCTTCACCAGTGACAGCTGGACGCTCAGAGCTGGACACTCAGCCCTTCTCATTCCTCTGCCTGTGGCCTCCCCCCCCCCCCCCCCCGCCTCCTCCAGCCAGGCCCGAGGCTGTGCAGCAAACAGGCCTGCCGGGCGATGAGCAGTCCCTGTGTGTGTGTGTGTGTGTGTGTGTGTGTGTGTGTGTCCTCGGCCGGTCACCGGCGGCCATGCAGGGAAAGGAGGGTGGCAGGGGGGGGGGGGGGGGAGGAGGGGGGAAGCTGCTTATTTTTAGCCGCTTATTGGCCGGGGCTTTGCGGACCACGCCGGCTCCTGCTCCAGCTGATGCTGTGATTTCTCCCCACCGGGGCTGGGAATTGGTTTGTTTTCCGGGCAGCCACCTCAGCATCCCCCGCGGCGGCGGCAGGCCCCGGGCAGTGCCTGTGTCCATTATTTTTGATTGCCCGTCTTATGGGGCATGAAATCACCGCGGGGGACGCGGGCTCAGCGGCGCCCTCGTCTCCCGGGCAGGGCTGAGGGGCAGCAGCAGGGAGGTGCTAGCCCGGTGCAGCCCTCTGACCCCCCAGCACACGGGAACGGCTGGCACCAAGAGGCAAGAGGAGGGCGTCCGCCCCGCCTCTGCCCTGGCTGGAGCTGCCGGGCCAGCCCTTCCTGCCCAGGGCGAGCAGAGGTGGCCCGGGCCTCAGGTTCCCTTTTCTGCCAAGTCTGCGGGCCGTGCTTCCTCGGGGGGTGTGTGTGGGGGGAGCTCCAGGTGAGAATTCCTTGCCACTTCTCATATCTGACTGCTCCTGAGGTCCTTGGCTTAGGTTAGCACAACTCCAATCCCTGCCAACGCGCCCTGACGGGTAGCAGGACACCCCCCAAACCATGCCGCTTTGGCATGTGGATTCTTTTTTTTCCCCCCAATATATTTTATTGATTTTTTACAGAGAGGAAGAGAGAGGGATAGAGAGTTAGAAACATCGATGTGAGAGAATCATCCATCAGCTGCCTCTTGCACATCCCCTACTGGGGATGTGCTCGCAACCAAGGTACATGCCCTTGACCGGAATCAAACCTGGGACCTTTCAGTCCCCAAGCCGACGCTCTATCCACTGAGCCAAACCGGTTTCGGCGGCATGTGGATTCTTAAACTAGGCACTTGAAAAACAGCCAATAGCCAAAACCGGTTGCAGGAGGCAACTGGTCGATGTTTCTCTCTCATCAATGTTTCTGGCTCTCTATCTCTCTCCCTTCCTCTCTGTAAAAAAAATCAATAAAGAGAAGGAAAATGGCGGAAGAACAGGTAGGCAGGTTCTGAGCCTTGTCTGAAAGAAGAAAGAGAGAGCAGCCGAGGGTCGTGCTGGGAGTGCTTGTGAGCAAGGCGAGAGACAGGCGAACACCAGGGGAAGCTGGGGGTCGGCTGATCAGGGTGCCCCTTACAGCTGGGTCCCTTCCCGGAGCTACCTACAGGCGCGGATGGGGAAATCTTGCCATCTTGAAGGGAAGAGGCTTGTGTCAGAGGCCGGAATATCCACAGCCGCAACGACCACCAAGCAGCTGTGAGCCCCAGAACGCTGACCACAGTCAGCACGAACACTTGGACTCAAAGGAGCGATCCACCCCAAGACGAAAAGGTCAGATTTATCGGAGATCTGTGCCTTGTGTGTTGTACCTGGTTATGTTGTATTTTGTGCCTTTAAATCAAAGCAGGAGAGAGAGAGAGAGAGAAAGAGAGAGAGAAAGAGAGAGAGAGAACTACATAACCAGACATCCTAAAAAGAGAGATCATGGGGAGGCAAAGAAACAACCCGCCTATGAAAGAAAATCAGGCATCACCAGAAAAGGAAGTAAACGAGTTAGAGGCAAGCAACCTACCAGAGCAAGAATTCAAAGTAATGATCATAAGATGGCTAAAAAGAATGGAAGACAAATTTGACAATATGAGTAAGACCCAAAAGGAAATGAAAAAGAACCAAGAGGATCTGAAGAAGAACCAAAAAAAAATCAATAAAATACATAAAAAAAGAAAGGAAGGAAGGAAGGAAGGAAGGAAGGAAGGAAGGAAGAAAGAAAGAAAGAAAGAAAGGAAGAAAGGAAGAAAGAAAGAAAGAAAGAAAGAAAGAAAGAAAGAAAGAAAGAAAGAAAGGAAGGAAGGAAGGAAGGAAGGAAGGAAGAAAGAAAGAAAGAAAGAAAGAAAGAAAGAAAGAAAGAAAGAAAGAAAGAAAGAAAGCTAATGTAGGGAGAGGATTCCTCTGAGCGGCTCTGGTCTGCCTGGAGACAGAGCCTCCCACAGGAGCTCAGCCGCCATCTGCCTTCCCCAGGGATTTACTCGCCACTGACCCACCCCAGGCAGGAGACTGGAAGTGACTCCCCCAGACCAGCTTCCTGGTCACCACGACCCGATTTCCTAAGGGCCCATCCCCCTTCCCAGCCACCATTTGGTCCCCGAAAGGGCCTCCCCCCCACCCCATTGCCCCTTCCCTATGAAGGGCATCTAATCCTGGTTCTAAGTCACCTCAGGGAGCTATGCATTCCGGCCCCTGGGGCTCGCCCATGTGCACAGGAGGCATCCACATTCCTAAACTTCTGTTTGCTTTTCTCCTGTTGAACTTTTCTTACCGGGGTCAGCTCAGAGCTCAGCAGCCTTCTCTGCTGCTCTGTCTCAGAGCTCCCTCCCTGTCTCACCAGGACGGCGGTGGTTGGGTTGGGGCCCACCTCGAATCCCTCTGGGGGTTCAGCCCGCAATCCAGGCATGTGCCCTCAACCGGAATCTAACCTGGGACACTTCAGTTCCCACTCCCCTAGTTGAGCCAAACCAGCTAGAGTTGAATCATCTTTATGTGATATGTGCTTGTCTATATTATGCGTGGTGTATTTTCTGCCTCCCAATGGCATAATCAGGATATAATATGTTATTGGCCTAAGAAGATTAAATACTTATGTAAACTAAGCAGGATCCTGTGGTTTTGACAAAATATTTGATATTAAAACTGGTGTAAGATTGGTTGACATCTTTTAGATTTATTGCCATAAAATGTGTTTGATTTACCTAGGTTTGCAAGAAGTTTATGTTATAATCTTTTTGGTTAACTATGTTTGACAACTTTCCCAAGGTTTGAATTTTAAGAGGCTTTTTCTTAAAGCCTGAAATAATTTTGAGTTATTCCAATGGACCCTGCAATACCTCAAGGATTTGTTTTCTCTCCTTATGAAAGAGGAGGTGTTTTTTAATTTTAAAAAAATCATTAGGCCTATATAATATGCTTGAAATTACACAGGAAGCTTTGCCAAATAAAATACAATTAATATACTGTTTTATTTATATACATATGTTTTTATTAAAATTAATGTTCTGGAGATTAGGAGTTTGCAAAGTTCTGATATACTTTCATTTGTAATTTGAATTGTTATCTTGGAATGTTATATCTTACAGAAAAGCAAATTTCTTTATCAGTTGTATTATAATCAGGTCTATAACCATGTCTTTTTAAGTTTTGTCATTTATAAATAGTCATTGTTTTACTCTGACTTATTCTAAATTACATATTTCTAAGCAGGTCATATTTGAACTAAATGAAGATTTATAGAACTCTAAGGAATAATAACTGGATTCATGGATAATCAGGATAAACAAAATTGGTTATATGGGACTGAATGAACTAAGGATAATTATTCTTATGACTTGGTTTAAAATATTCCTAATTTTAAAATCTTTTTGTTATTAAAGAAACTTGTTTATTTCCCTAGAGAAATTTGGCACATTACACCCTCATAAGTAATACTGAAGCATTTATATTTTTCTCCCTTTAGAACTTGGCAACTCTTAATGAGTATTATTATTATCATGCCAATATATTTGTTTACATGAATCCAATAATAATCCGTTCTCTTTATAATAGGACACATAAAACCACTTTCCAATTGTGGTTTTATTAACCAAGACTTTGAATATTATGATTGAGAGAGAGAGATGCCTAGTCTCTCAGTGTCACCAGAAGGCTTTAAGGAATTAAGATCGACGCTGAAGACGACAGAAGCCCCTTAGAAAAATGGTCTGGTACTTTGCTTAGTCACACGGTTCGTGGCAGTCTTTCCGGGTACGGAGCGAAGGTTGCTTTCCTAGGAGGTGACAACGAAAGAACCTCATGACACTGGGGAACCTCAAGAACTTGAGGGATTTGCCCTAATCTCCAGGTTTTGCAGGCAGAGCCGGATGACAACTCTGTGGTTTGGCTTATTTCCCTGAAGGGCTAATTAAACCTCGATCTGGAGATTCCTTATGCGGTTCCAGCAAAGCAAATTTAAGAGAGCCTATATAATCAATTACTATTCCTGTTGTGTTTAATGCAAATTGTGAGGCCAAATTGAAAGTGGGCTTAATGCAGCAAACAGTCGTGATGGGGCTGTCTTTGATAACAACGAGGGTGGCCGTAGGGGGAGGGGGCTGTGTTTCAGTAGAATCTATAATGCAGTTGTGAATATGAGGCTCCGGTTAAAGTTTCCTTTTAACTTTTACACTGAATTGGATCCTGAACTTTTCTAGTTTTCTTCCAAACTAATGTCTCATTCTTCTCCTCTCCATGGACTCAGAAGTACTGAGGACTACTGAGGCAGTGTGAGCCATACAGAATTTACCTGAGCACGAGGACCTCCTTGGAGACGTTTAAACTGCCGACGAGAGGGTCTGTCTGATGGTTGCTGCTTGCCTGCTTCCCAGCAAAAGAGACTTGAAGCCGTACCTCCAAGCATCTTCTCCACTGACGGGGTTTTCGGGGGGGGGGGCGCAGCCGTCCACCTCCCAACGCGAGCGCTCTTGTGGGCTGTCCACCTGCAGAAAAGGTCCGGGTTCTGCAGGGACAGCTTTGTGGGGTGGTGGGTTCCCCATACAACAAGGGAACGATGGGGGGAACAGGCCCGTGAGCCACGTGGACCAGGCCAGTGGGGCTTAACCCCAACCAGCTCTCCTTGGCTGCACAGGCAGGTGGGGGCCAGCGCAAGGGGCTACGCTTCACCCTCTCTGTTCCCTGTCCTCCGGAAGGCCTTCACGTGAATAGGAAGCCACACACCCTCTCCTCCTCCCAATTGGGGCATCACAGGGGGCCTGTTGTTGCTGGCTGGCATTCTGGGGGCCCAGAGCCTGCCTGCTGTGAAGGGGTGGCTGTTATTTATGTCCGGGCCTGCTCTGGTGGCGGGGAGAATATCTCACCAGAAATCGGCATGCCGTGGCAAACAATTAAAAGAGGAAAATAAACCTCAGTGCCATCTCGGGGTGCTTGGAAATGAGGAATTACAAGGTGGTAAGATGAAAAAATTATATAAAAATCTATTTTTACATCACAATAATGTGCTTTTATACGGGTAGTAATTTCTAGATGTGCAATAAAGTGGCTTTTACATCAGGCAGAATCAGAGTTTATAGGCAATCAGTGCTTTTATCTGGGAAAATATAACTCACCCGTCCACACGCCATCCATCCTGCAGGCTGCAGGCCTCATCTTCCCAGCATCATCTGTGCTGAGGAAATAATTACGCAATTAAAGTGTCAGCCCTCCTGCCCCCCGTGGTCTCCCTACCACATCTTCCAGCTCCTTCCCAAAGGAGCAGACCATGGGCCCAGGACTGGGGAGGGGAGGGGCCGGAGAGATGCTGACCACTGTGTCCATTGGGCCAGAGCGGATCCCAGAGCTTAGGGAAAACACCACGGGGCCAGCGGGCACTCCACAGACACCGAGGGTTTGCTCTGGGCCAGGGAACAGACTGTGCTGGGAACCTGGGCCCATGTCTGGCGGGGAGAGCTCACGTCCTTAGGACAGGCATGACGGCGGGGGATGAAAGCTAGGTCAGGTAAACCCTAGGAGCTGAAGGGAGGTGGGAAACCGCCCATTGTCTTCACCAGCAGAGAGGTGTGGACTAGGAGCCCAGAAGGCTGGTGACCCTTGAGCCCTGGCAAAGGTCAGAGCTATGCACCCACTGTTTAGTGGAGACAATGGTAGCTGAAGCAACTTCTCCACCAGACAGTCATGTAAGTCCTTACTGATAAGACAGTCTGCCTGTTCCTGGAAGTTGCCTGCCTAAGAGCTATAGGTGTATCCCCAATTGAATTAAAAGATGGCAAGACCTGACCCAAGTAGAGGTGAGCGCGCACACACACACGTGCTCTTGAGCTGGGGTCCCACCTGGTCCCCCAATACTTTCAAATTATTATTTCTTGTCTTATCTCTTTCATTAGCGTGCAGCCCCTCTCCCAGAGCCCGAACCCCGAACCACGCGGGATGTGGGTCTTCACAAAGGGACACAGAGGAAGAGCCTGGAGGGGTGGGGTGGGGCGGGGCAGGCACTGACCTGAGGCCTCTGCCCAGGAGGGCGGCAAGGAGGTGGCCAAGGTTTGCAGATGAGGGAGGACGCCCACGTCTCTAGTTGGGACACCCAGACGGGTGTGTGAGCACGTGGCGCTGTCCTCCGAGGCTAGAGCTGAAACGGCCTCCTTCGTACCCTCTGCTCTAACCCAGCGTTTCTGTGTTCTCACACACTGTCTCCCAACCAAAGGACTAGTGTGCATGCACCATGGACGATAGGGGGGTGGGGGAATATGTAGGGAGGGGTTTGGGATGGGAATGGGGGGATAAGGACAATTATGTGATACCATAATCAATAAAAATAAATTAAAAAAAAAAAGCTTCAGGCCTAGCTGGTTTGGTTCCGTGGATAGAGCATTGGCTTGTGGATCGAGGGGGTTCAATTCCAGTCCAGGGCGGGTACCTCGATTGCAGGTTCTTCCTTGGCCCAGGCCCTGCCCGGGGCACGTGCAGGAGGCAACCAATCGATGTCTCTCACATCGATATTTCTCTCTGTCTTTCCCTCTCTTCCACTCTCTCTAAAAATCAATGAAAAAAATATCCCCAGATGAGAATTAAAAAAAAAAAAAAAGTTCAAGGGCCACCAGTGAGTGGTGGAAACAGAAAGTATCAGCTCCAATCCGAGGAATTAAACAGCGGGTGAGAGCTTAGGCTTTGTCTCTCTAGAAAAGGAAGAAACGGGGCTGCTGCAGCTCAGTGGTGAGTCAGAACAAACACAAACCCCAGGGCAGAAGAAGATAAATGCTCCAGAAAGAGACAGAGAGTTACAGCAGGAGGAGCCAGTGGACGTGTTTACCAGCGTCCTGAGAGTGGCCTTATCAGTGATCGTGCAGTAGATGCCCTGAGGACGGATTTACCCGCTCAGACAAGGGACTTGACTCCGCACCAGCCGAGAGAGGAAGTGTGTTTAGTCCTGAGGATGTGTTTAGCCCATGCCCTGAGGTCGGCCTTACCAACGACCAGGGCCGTAGCCTGATGCCATGGGGATGGATTTACCCCGACTCAGACAGGGTGCTTAGCTCTGCGCCGGACAGGTGAGGTGGAGAAAAGGGTCCCTTTGGACCTTAGGGTGATCCTATCTTGCTCAGCGGACCCCATCGCCCAGGTGTTACCTGGGGATGTGTGTGGGGTGACTCCATGCCCGGAGGGCAGGCTTACCTTCCATCTCAGCATCGACGGGCACGTTTTGACTAAAGGACTTGTTCGCTGACTGGTAGGCTTCCCCCACACCAACATGAGAGGAGAGTGTAATGACAACAACTCCAGGTCGTGGAGAGAAACCAGCTGGGGGGAGGGGCTGGCACCTGACTGCGGGTTTTCTCTTTACAAACGTTCTACAGCTCCCACAAACCCTCTTACCCATTCAGAATAACCGTTTTTAGAACAGTGCACTTAAAAAAAAATGTATCTGTATTGTTGAAAGTATTATAGATGTCCGCTTTGTGTTTGTTTTTCCTCATTGACCTCCTCCTCCCCGCCCCCCCCTTCCCAAGCCTTTGCCGCACCATTGTCCGTGTCCATCCATGGACTATGCGTATATGCATGTACACTGAGTGGCCAGATTATTATCTCTGGATGCATAATAATCTGGCTATATATATATATATATATATATATATATATATATAATTAGAGGCCCGGTGCATGAATTCGTGCATGGGTGGGGTCTGGCCAGCCTGGACAGGGGGAGGGGACATGGGCGGTTGGATGGCCTGCCTGCTGGTCGAACTCCTGGTCAAGGGGACAATTTGCATATTAGCCTTTTATTATATAGGATGTACACCCAGTGGCCAGATTACTATGCAGTCAGAGATCATAATAATCTGGCCACTCAGTGTGAATTACCTGGTTAATCTCTCCGCCCTTCCTTCTCCACCCATCTTCCCTCTGAAACTCATCAGTCTAGAACAGCGCACTTTCACTTTTGCTTTGGCTCTGGAAATGTCATGGAAATAAATGAGCTGGGCGGGGCTGCTTTGGCTCCCTGAGAAGTCGGGGAAAAGGGGGCCGTGGGGACAGGATTGGGGGTTAGCCTGGGAGGGGCTGCCCTGCCCACTGCTCCTCTGGGTCCCCGAGAGTTTAGGAGAGGCACGCCTGCGGGGGAGGAAGAGGGAGAGGGAGAGGGAAAGTCGTGGGTATGCTTTGAGGTTAAGGGCTGAGGTTAGGGGAGGTCTTAGGGGCGATCTCAATAGAATATCCATCAGCTTTTCCAGGTGCGCCCTTTCATGGTCACGGTCTCCACTGACTGGTCAGCCCCAGGGTAGCGGTCACTGCAGCCGGTTCTGGCATTGGTTTGCTGCCTTTCTGGGCCTGGAGCTGAAACACAGCTGAGGCCCGATGCTATCTCTAGGGCCGCGGCCTTCGGTGCCTGACTGCAGATTGCTTGGCCAGTTTCCTCGCTGTCTCAGTTTCCCCACTCCACTCGCCTACCTCATTAGCAGACAGCAATAATTAATCACAGCTGACTTTCTGGCGTGACCTCAGAATCCGTTTGCACACAGCACCCGAGGGAGCCACTATCCACTGACCTGACGTGGCGCTGGGTGAGATCTTCGCCCTGGGGCCGAACTGCCCGCTACAGATCAGGCCAGGCCGTGCGTAGTGACACCCACTGCTCCCACCCGCACACTGCACGGCACGAGCGTGTGTGTGTGTGTGTGTGTGTGTGTGTGTGTGTGTTTGAGTGTGTGAGTGTGTGCGCTGCACCGGCCTCTCCAGATGTTCACAGCTGGAGGGTGAAACCCAGCCCTGACCTGTCTTGTCCGCACAGGCCCCTCCCTAGGGGACGAGATCACCTAAGTGGCTCCCCACGGTGGGACTGGGTGGCTTTTGACACTCACACACCCTGAGTAACTTCAGATCAGACCCCGACCTCTCCTGGTGACCCCGTCGAATGGAATTGCCACTGAGTCATACACTATGGTGTCCAGAGGGTGGCCTTCCATCCCCAGGGTTTCAATGCACGTGGGGCAGGGAGTGGGGGGCAGGGGGCCGTCTAGGAAGTGTCACACTCAGGGGACGCCGGGTGTGGTGTGCTCAGCCTTTGCCCAGGGCCTCTGCACAGCCCTGCGGGGGCGCTGACGGGCGCAGCAACTCCCAGGGCAGCTCTGGGGCGGGCGTGGGGCTCCGATGCGGGCTGCCTGCCCTGCCTGCTGAGGTGCCAGGAACCTCCAGCACCCGACTCCCTGCTGGGATGGGACACGCTGCTCCACAACGCCCAGCTGCAGCACCCTGCTCTCTAGCACGGCCCCCTGCAGCCCACCCCCTACCCCCCTCTCTGCCACCGCCTCTCGCTGCCCCCCCCCACACCCACTCACGCACCTCAGGGGGAGGAGTCATTTTCTATGGCAGGTTATCAGCTGGGCCAATCAGATGGCTGCTGAGATACCTACATACAGCCAATCCTCACCACCACCCGTGTCTTCTGCCTGCTGCGTCCAGATTTTAGGTCCGAGGGGCGGTGTCCATGGGTACGTTTTGGCTGGGTGCGGCATCCCCCATGCCCAGCTGAGGAGGGCCACATGCCCCCCCCCCCACCATGGGGTCAGGCACTCTGAGCACTTTGCTGCTGTATCCTCAGCACATTATCGGTGCTCAGTACACGTACACACGGTCTGAGCAGCTGCAGGCTTGGTCCCAGGCCACCCTGCTCCCCACCTCCCACCGCTCCACAACTGGGGCCCCCCGGGAGCCAGCCAGGGACTCACAGGGACTCAGCAAGTAACTCAGCCCCCTGTCCTCCTGGTACCCTGGCTCCCATCTGGCCTGAGCCACACGATGCTTCCTTGAGCAGGAGCAGACCTCTGGGTCTCAACTTTGTCAGCATTGTCACTAGTTCCTTTCACTCACTTCTGGGCCGTCCAAACTCCCACCTGAGCGGCCGCTGCTGGCCACCCAGACAGAGGGCTGCCTGCAGTGGCGCCTGCCCTGAGCTGTCACTCCACACTGAGCGGGCGCGAGGCCCTGCACGAAGAACTGTAAATACCTCAGAGAATTCTGACATCCACTTTATTTTTATTAAATTGATGGGGGCGACATTGGTGAACATGAACATACAGGTTTCAGGTGTGGGTTCCTGTGCTATAAGATCTGTATATTGCACCCCGTGCCCACCATCTGTCAAATCTCCTGTCACCTTATATGAGGACCCCCTCTCCCCCCACGCCTTCCCTCTGGTTTGTGCTCACGAGTTTCAGTCCTATATCCCACGTCTGAGTGAAATCTTAGCCTTTTCTGTCTGACATTTCACTTAGCATAACGTTCTCGAGGCCCGTCCGTGTTGGAACAAACGGCGCTATTTCCTCCTTTCTTGTGGCTGAGCAGTAGACCATTGTGAAGAGGCACCACATCTCTATCCAGTCTTCTGTCGTGGGACACTCTGGTTGTTTCCATGACATCAGCTTAGAAAGCAGGAACTTTCACCTTTTCATCTTCAGTTTGCAGACCAGAACGCCTCTCGGAGGTTAATTAGCTCGCCCAGGGGCACGCAGCAAGGAGGCGTCGAACTGGGGCAGCCTTTCTGCTTTCAGAGCCGTGACCTCAGGCCTCCACCCGGTACTGACTCCTTGAGATCCTCTCATTCCCAGGTTTTCTGCCAGCATCAAATCAGCCTGATAATGACTAATCCGGCTGACATCTTATCTACTGACTCAGTCTCTGAACGCGGCCTAAAGCTCACCAAGAAATTCGGTGAAATCCACACCCCGAATCCCCCGCTGCGGGACGGGCTGGAGGGGAGGGCGGCTGCCGGCAGCAGACGGGAGAGAGGGTGGGGGTGGGGGTGGTCCATGGATTCCATTTCCTCTGCCGTGAGCCTCTGAGGCAGACACTGCTGTCCACGGGTGAGCTGTGCGGGTGAACACCAACACACTGCAAAGCCCACAGCGGTCCCATTTAGATTAACTGCAGCTTTGGCCTCTCCTCCTTCCACACACTCAGCTGTGGACATGAAGTGCTAAAGCCACGGGCTCTGTCTGGGCCACACTCACCTGGTCTGGGCCGCACTCACCTGGTCTGGGCCAGCACTCAGGTGGCTTTGCCTGAGTAGAGGAGCTGGCCCCCCAGACTAGGGCCCCAGGTGACGCCTCTGGATGGAGGCTGGCTGCTCACTGACTGTATCAGTGCCACCCGCTCCCACAGCTCAGAGGCTGAGCCCAGGGCACAGAATAATGACTCCATCGGCCTAGGATGATGGGTCTGAGCTGCCGGGGTGGCAGAAGCCAAAGCCCTAGGCAGCAGGGACAGGGACCTTTGCCTCCTGCTGGCCTTGTCCCAGGTCCTGAGGCCCCCGTGGTGGGCTCTGACACCAGCCTGCTGAATGCCAATTCCAGCCCCAGGTTTCGGTGCTCCGGCAAAGGTCCCCGGGGCCTGTGCGGCCCCCTCACTTCCCTGGAACTATTGTTGGGGGAAAATGGCTTTTGAAAGACCCTGGCGCAAAGAACAGCCCAAAGTCACGGTGACAGGCAAACACCGTCATTACCTTTGGCGGGAGGAGCCACCAGGGAGCCTCTGGGATGCTCACGTTCCCTTCGATCTGAGTGATTAGACCTATAAACACCCACAAGCTGTGCTCCCGAGATCTGTGCATCTGACTTTCAGTTACACCTGAATTTGAAAAGTGATCCAGGAGCCGGAAGTCGTGTGGTGGGCAGGCGTTGTCAGCTTCTCCAGCCCCACAGCCTCTTCCCAAAGGGGAGGGGGGACCTCACTGGTCAGCACCTGGGCTGGTGAGGACAGGCCTGTGTCTCCCCGTTTAGTTCTGTAGACCCTGGGACCCAGGCAGGAGAGGGCTTAGTTCCGTGTTCCCTCACCTAGGCCACTCTGCCTCTGGCACACAGGGGGTGTCCGTGACTTCCCCCAGCGGAGGGAAGGGCTCCTAGAGGCTTCTCTGACCACGACCCCACCTCACTCCCAGGAAAAATTAAGTTCTCTCTCTTCCAAGCTCCCATTCCACTTTATTAATAATGTAATAAACACCAATGGACCACCTCCCAGAGCGAGCCCTGCACGTTCACATGAACTTCCGTCCCCCTGACGCCCTTCCTTACCCCGTCCCCGGGTCCCCTGCCCACCGGGAGGTGACCACCACCAAACGTCTGTATTTATCATCCCTTCGTTTTGATTTTGTGACGTAGCCAGGTGTTCAGGTATCCGTTTGCTAAAAGAAGTGCCAGCTTCTGTGTGAGGTCCAAGGGTAAGAATTTGTGTCCCTCTGCACGCTCAAAAACCCCACAATCACATGACCATTTAACATACGCCTATTCTGGTAACGTTAACTCGGTGTCCTATCACCAGTGCCGGCCATCCTCATACACTGTGAGCTCCCGGAGCCCAGGCCTCTCCTGGTTTTATCCCAGCCCTGAGACTAGAACCCGGGACTAGTAGGAAGCTCAGTAAACGCTGAAGGCCTGCATGCTAGGGGTCGCTGGCGGCTCGGGCGGCCATTCCTGTTCTGAGGACATGACTTGAAGGCGCTGCTGCTGGCAGGGCAGTGGGGGCAGGGGCATTTGCACGTGCCAGTCTCTGCAGACAGTGTGGGCGCTGCAAGCCATGCGTGATCAGGAGTGTCCCCTTGCTAGAGGGGTTGCCTCCCTGGGCCTGGGCCAGGGCCCCCAGCTGGCCCGCAGGCCCACTGAGATAGACACCCACGAGGTGAAAGCCACGATGCAGACAAAACTCACAGGCCTGGGGCAGGGGACCGGCTGTCTGTTTCTGGCCCTGCCGTTAATAAGCTGGTGACCTTGGACAAGTCACTTTGTCTCCTTCCTCATCTTATAAAATGAGTTTGGACAGTGATAGCTAATCCTCCAACTAGAGAACTCATCAGAATCACCCAGGAAGCTTAAAAGTGCATGTCCCAGGTGCTGGCCCACAGGAACGGAGATAGTAAGTCTGGAATGGGACGTGATATATACATATTTAGATAACAAAATATATTAATAAATAAAATAGTCAGAAATGCTCGCCTATGGTGGAAAAATTAATTCGTACACAGGGAATTATGATAAGCACTCCACACCCCCAGTTGTGCCATAGGCAACCACTTTTAATCACGTTTTAGGTGGTTACTACCTAATTGCTAAATATAAGTTCTTATTTTATCAACTTCAAACATTATCTGTTGTCTTCCTGCTCTGCTAGCTGAGGGTTTAGCTCACTCACCCCATCCCCACATAGTCCTGCCACTATTTCTGGAAGCTGCATTTTAATGAAAATCCCAGGGGATTCTGAGGTAGCTGGTTGGCCAGCTACACAGAGAGAAACGTTGATCGCTTGCTTCCTGGATGGGGATAGAGCCTTACAACCTGGGTATGTGCCCTGACTGGGAATCGAACCCGCCGCCTTCTGGTGTACGGGATGGTGATCCAACCAACTGAGCCACACTGGTCAGGGCCCTCAGACCATCCTTTAAGCCCATGGTTCTCCTGCTCAGCTTCCGGATCCTCTCCCCGCCTCTGGGAGCGCGGAAAGCTTGGGCATGAGAGCCATGCTGGCAACCGCCCGCTCCGGGTTTGTGGTGGGTGGAACTGCCCTGCCCTGTCGTCTTGCTTCCCCTTCTCACAGGTGTCTCCTCCATGCCCCCGTGGCATAGTTAGGATGAGCAGATTTGCCCTTTAGGGACTGGCACCGTTCTGGCTCAAGCAGATTGCTGAGCATCGGGCTTCTTTATAACCGCCAACGAGTGGTGTGTGCAGACAACAGCACATCAGAAATGAGAATGCACAAACTAAGGCTAATGCAACAAGGATGAGCTCACAGACGGGGAGCGAGAGAAGGCAGGCACAAAATACGCACGCAGACTCCACCTGCGCTAAATTTAAAACCAGGCAAAACCGGAACCCAAAAACACCACAAAAATGCAACAAAACCAGCCAAAATCATCTCCTGGGGCAGAGGGGGCGATGACCTGGAGACGTTCTTTGTGATCTGAGGAGCCACGCTGCACACGTGTGTCCACTTTGTGGAAATCAGAGCTGTTCCCTTATCATCTGTACACTCTCCTGAAGGTACTTTTCCTTACAAGTGTTCCCAATACAGACAAGAAAAACCAAGCACCTTTCCTTCCTCCCGGTGAACAAGCCCTCCCGCAGGACGGGCCCAGGCGGACAGGCGAAGCCAGAACTGGGCCGGGTCTCTGTGGCCCGAAGTGGGGTGGGGAGGGGTTCTGTCCAGATCCCTACCCTGCAGGTCACCCTGTATTTCAGGGTTCCCGCCTGGCGCCCCTTAGAGCACAGTGGCCTGCTGGGTCAAGGCAGTGGCGGGAAATGAGGCCCACGCATGTCCCCGGGGAAGGGTGACGAGACCCTGGCCAACTAAGACTGGAGCGCCATCTTCCCCACCTGCTGGCAGCCACGCTGTCCGGGGGAGGGTGGGCTCTGGGGCCCCCGCCAGCCTCCCCAGGCTGCTGGCCAGCCCAGTGTAAATATTATTCCCTCCCACGCATCTGAAGGACGTTAATTATTAAAACACATGCCACCCAGGGTAGTGCACTGTAATTAGGTTCAAATTAAATTAGCATCCTCTTGTAATTATGACATCAATAACCGCTCTGGAGGCCCCGGTTCTGCAGTCCCTCCGTTATTTCCCCACACGGGCGAATGCAAGAAAAGGGTCCGCGGACGCCCTGGGACGCGGAGATAATCAAACCGATAAATAAAGCGGAGGCAGCTACGCAAGCCTCTCCCTCCTGCTCACTGGCAGGGAGGAGGCTGGGGAGGCCACGGGGGAGGGCTCTCGCTCTCAGCGCTTCCCCGGTGGCTCTGCTGCGTCAGCCCGCGGAGACCAGCAATCCCAGAGCCTTCACAGACCGGCAGCGCTGCTTCCGGCCATCTGTTAGCCCAACAGCCCTCCTCCTGGGCCGCCTTCCCGGCCCCGGGCAGGGCCTCAGCCCATCTGGGTGCACTGCCCGCTGGCTCGCTACAAACGGGTTGGCATCTGCTGCCTCCCCCACACCTAGACTGGACGTGACCTTGGCACTCGCTGAACCCAACACGGCCCGGGTGGCTGGATAGATGGGTAACTAAGTTGTGTTCAAAGAGATTTTGTTGTTCAACTGGGAAGGCGGATGGCGGCGCAGAAGTCCTGACGCCGAGGAGCAGGTCTGTAATTCCGCCAGGGAAGGACCTCGGAGAGGTTTGGGCCCTACGTGGGCAGGTGCTGATGCTCACGAGCTTCAACTGTGGATGCACCTGCACTGGGAGTGCCTCCTCCAGTCCTGCACCCCGGTGTCTGGCTTGCCTCACCCCAGTCCCATGCCTGCCCAGGACAGACCTAGGAACTCAACAGACATGGCCGAGAGGTACACGGGGCGGGAGCCAAACCAGAGCAGCGGCAGCAGCGCCTCCCGACCTTCGTCTGATCAGCCTGGGAAAAGAAAGGCAGCAAGGAGCAGGGAGGTTCAGGCATCGTTCAATTGGAGAACCAGAGCGTTTATTTTGGTGCAGTGGTAACCAAGGCAACTATTAAGATGGTGAGATGATTTCAGACCCTTTCACAAGAGTGGGTTGGCATCTTGCCCCCCCAAAATTGTGCTCAAGTGAATGCGCACTGTGTGGCCCACCAGGAGGTAGAGAAATGGGCGAGATGGCGTTCTCGTCTCCATGATGGCTAGAAATAAAGAGGGAGACCATGGCAGAGGCGGCTTGCTGCTGGGGGGCAGGACAGTGTCTCCAGGAGTGGGGACAGATGGAGAGTCACACAATTCACCATCTCGCTGGCTTCTTGGGCCCCATAAGGAGCTGGTACGAGGAGCACAGCTCTTGTTATGACCCACCCAGAGGGGCTGCAGACAGAAATGTCTGTGCTGACTCAACACCTCCTCTCTGCTCTTCTCCCTTCTCCCCTCCTCCCCCCGCCCCCGGCCTCCTCACTCTCGCTGCTACTTTTTACTAGAGTGCACCCCAAGTACTGAAAACATACATTAATTCTTTATTTATTTTTCCCTAAATCAGGAGTCTGGGAACACTGCAGGTGAACCCTGAGCCTGAACAAGTGGATACAGAGACAGAACTGCCAGGAGCCAGAATTTTCAAACCCCAGGATCTCTGGTATAAAAATGAGAGGTGGCCCAGCTGGCGTGGCCCAGTGATTGAGTGCTGACCTGTGACCTAGGAGGTCAGGGTTCCATTCCCGGTTAGGGGACATGCCTGGGTTGGCGGGCTTGGTTCCCAGTATGGGGTGTGCAGGAGGTGGCCAATCAATGATTCTCTCTCATCGTTGATGTTTCTGTCTCTCTCTCCCTCTCCCTTTCTCTCTGAAATCATTAAAAATTACACACACACACACACACACACACACACACACACACACACACGAGGCAGCTGCCCAGACAGTGTTGCTCAGTGGTTGAGCATCGATCGACCTAGGAACCACGAGGTGACAAGTTCAATTTCCAATGAGGGCACATACCCAGGGTTGTTGGCTTAATCTCCAATAGGGGGCGTGCAGGAGGCAGCCGATCAATGATGTTTCTATCTTTCTATTCCCCACCCTCACTTTAAAAAAAAAATGAATGAAATACTATTTTAGAAATGAAAATGAAAATGAGAGATGGCTAGCCAGGCCCCACCACCTACACTGACTTTCCCCAAGACCAAGGATCACTTTTCATGGCGGCTGGCACTGCACCCAGATCCAAGATGGGGTGGCAAGTGGGCTGCCAGGAAGCAGCACCAGCACGTCTCACCAGCGTACGGCCTGGGAAGGGCAGGCCACACAATGAGGTCAGCGGGCAGGGGTAGGGAGACGGGCAGATCCCTAGACACTGTGGACGGCGGGCGGTGACCACCTCACACCCACGCCTGCCTCCTCTCCCGGCAGCCCCTCACCACACCGCAGCGGCTGCCCTCGGGTTGCTCTGCTTTTAAAAAACCACTTTCTGAACTGCGTGGCCAGCTCTACCTTGATGACTGGGGGACACTGTCAAGTCAAACGGAGCAAGAGATAATCACCTGGAGACAGGCCCTCCTCGGCCACGGCCTCCGGAGCACACCGACCTTCAGCTCCATCTCCAAAGAACGGAGGGCGGAGGGAGCTGAGCAGGGGCCAGGGCCCCCAATCTTGCCCACGCCATGCCAGCCTGTCTGGGGTTAGCTAATCCTCCTGTTGCTGGAACAGGAAAGTCGCCTCATGTCTCTCATTGAGTCTCTTCTGGCCCTTGCGGGGCCCTGGCAGACTGAGCCTGGCGTGTCCTTTGTGCAAAGTCCTGGGCACTGCCTGCCAAGCTGCTCCGTCTCTAAGGTCCTGAGGGCAGCCCTGGGCAGTGAGCAGACTGATGAGTCAAAGGAGGAGATCTGCAGGCTTCTGCGCGTGGCCGAGGTGCCAGGGGTTGCCCACCACACCCTTGGGGCTGCTCAGAACCTGGGAGAACTGCCCAGCTCCCCCTGACAGGCATGCTCCTCTCCACGACCGGCCTCCGCGAGGAGTGAAAATGAAGGGAGAGACCCCTGCGAGAGCAGGCTTGCCCGACGGGACAGGCAGCACCTCCAGGAGTGAGGAGACACGTCCAGTAGGCTTCTGCCAACTCCCTGGGCCCCCTAGAGATCTGGGCGGAGTCCTGGCTATCCTCCTGGGAGAGTGGCGAGGCATGTGGTGACCACCCTGGGAGCCGCCAGCGCCCAGGCTCCTGGCTCTGGGCTCCACCATGACCAACAAGGGCTGCAGACAGCATGTACTATTTTATTGGGCCTCGAAAGCTTTAAATACAGAAAAAGGAGAGGACGCGCTGGCATTTGAGAAGGGACGTATTAGAGAAATCACATGATCAATAGCTGGACAGAGCTGGGAAGAAAGGCAGTCTGGGATAGAAGTGGGGTGCTCGCTGGCAGCGTGCCTCCAGTGCCAGGATCACCCCCCTTTAGCACAAAGTCTTTCATATTTCTTCCTGATTTGAGGACAATTTTTAAAAAACCACACCCCCCATCCAAATAAAAACAGGAAATCAGCTACCAGCTGGGAGAGACTGGACGGCAGCGCCCGTCATCTCAGAAGACAGGCTCCCTGCACCCCACCCCCAGCCCAGACGCTGCCCTGCAAGGCATTTCCATACACTGAAGCAAAGCTGGACCCACTCGACGCCCCGATCTGCGGTCTGGAGCTGAAACACCCTCCTGCAGGAAGAGGTACTGTGTGAGGGGTGCCGGGGCCGGACCCGATTCCCTGCTTAGCGGCTGTAGCCAAACTCATCTGCGTCATCGGCTCGGAAGTCTCCGTAGCGCCACAGGTTCAACTGTGAGAGAACAGAAGATGGCTCGTCAGGGAGGTGGGATCTGCCGGAGCCCGGGCGGTCAAGCCCCCTCTCTCAGCACCCCGGAGCTCCCGAGGGGAAAACTCACCCTGGCGCTCTTGGCCGACTCCTGGGCATTCAGGTACTCTGTGATCTGGAGGGAGAGAAAAAGGGAGTGATCAAGATGAGGGGGTTCATAAGTGGGCAGCCAGAGTGACCCTGCCGGATGCCCAGGTCAGGGCCACGTCACCCCCTTGCCCAGTGGATCCCTAGCTCCCTCAGCGTAAAAGCCAACGTGCATGCCAGCTGTTTCCCAGCTCCACTGGCTGTCCCATCTTGTGCATTAATTACAGCTCTCCCCCTCGGGCCCACGCGGCTACTATCCCGCCCTCTCAAGTCTTGTCTTGTTGGCAGGGGAAAGTGGCTGGGTGGGAAGTGATCAACCTCAGAACTGGTATGCATACATGCATGACCCATGGGCACAGACAATAGGATGGTGAAGGCCTGGGGCTGGCTAGAAGAGATTAGTGGGGAGGAGGGGAAAGAAAGGGGACATATGTAATACTGTCAGCAATAAAGATTTTTAAAAAAAATCACATTCTTGAGGCCTCCAATGACCCCATTTAAAATTATAACCAGCCCAACCAGTGTGGGTTCAGTGGTTGAGTGTTGACCTATGAACCAGGAGGTCATGGTTTGATTTCCGGTCAGGGCACATGCGTGGGTGGTGGACTGGGTTCCCAGTGGGGTGTGTGCAGGAGGCAGCCAATGAATGATTCTCTCATTGATGTTTTTATACCTCTCTTCCTTTCCCTTCCTCTCTGAAATCAATAAAAATATATTTTTAAAAAATTATAACCATCCCCTCCCACACACTCCCGATTCTCTTTAAAATGAAAACATGTCCCATGTGTCCATGCCTCTGGTTCTATTTTGTTCATTAGATTTCACATGTAAGTGAGATCATACTGTATTTGCCCTTTACTTATATTTTCTCCTTTTCCAGTGCATGTATTTTCCAACATTCTATTTCACTGATTTATTATGTCTATTTTTATTGCTCATCTCCTCATGCTTGAACGTAAGCTCCACAGGGGAGGGATATTGTCTCTTGTTCACTGAGATATGTAGGCACTCAATAAATGTTTGCTGAAAGAATGACTAGATGAATCAATGAACACGTTAGGTGTTTATGTCAGGGAAAAGGAACTTTCTAGACCCAGAGACATTATGGGTAGCTTCGTATGGGCGACACTGAGATCTCTGGTTCTGCAGGGAAACGTAAGTTGACCCCTCAGAGCAATCTCAGGACACTGAGGATTTCCAGGGGGAGGACTAGAATCAGGCCTCTCCCGTCCAGAGGAGACCCAGGAGCAATTCACACTGGGGCTTTTTCCAAATGAGTTTTCGACTTGCATAAGCAGCCCAGGGAACCACGCACTGCCGAAACATGACGTGGGGAGAGAGGAAAGGCAGACGGGCTGGGGAGTGGGGAAAGCAAGGGGCAGGTCAAGACAGAACACAGGTTTCCATCCTGCCTCCTTCACACTTCCTCTCGGAGGGAATGTGGAGGGCATGAGCTGGCCCCAGCCCATCCCTGGAGGCTGGTAGGTCGAGGGGTCTCAGCTATGGCTCAGTGAGAGGCTGGGAGGGCTCCGGTGAGTAGGGTCCTCAGTGGAAGGAGCCGCTAGTCCCCTGATCAAGATCGTCACGATCTACACTGAACAGTGCAAGCCGGTTCCCCGGGTGTTAGCCGCATCCTCACGGCCCAGCCTGGGGGCAGCGAGCTCTCATCCCGTGAAAGGGAGACTCGGGCAGCTCCAGGCCCCGGGGCTTTGCAGACAGGCTGGAGGGTGTTGTGGCCGAGTGCCCCGGGGCCCCTGGCACTGCCGCCTGGCTGGCGGCACTGAGCGCTAGGGGCTGGTTGTGGACTTGGAAGTTGTATGTCAGAGAACAGGAAGTGAGTGGGTGGGAAAGCAAGACCGGCTTTGACCCTTTCCACGCCAGTCTGGCAAAGCTTCCGGCCTGTCCTGGGGGGGCACGCACAGGGAACTTTCCGCTCTAGTTTGCAGCTGCATTCTCAGCCAAACCTGCAGCCAATTAATTTGGGATGTAATTAGCTTTTTCTTTTTTTTAAACCGCAGCAAACTGAAATCCATTATCTCCCCCAGCAGGAACAGCGGGATGGTGGGCCCCGCTCCTCCCTGGCTGCTGGCGCAGTCCCCGGTCCCCGGTCCCCTCTGTGACGGCAGCTGGAGACTCTGGGGGCTGCCCCCGCAGCGGGGCCGCCTCCGCGTCACGTACCACTTTCTGGAACTGCTTCTCCTTGCGCACTTCCACCATGACCAGCCCCTCCTTCACCAGGCCCAGCCCCACGTCCCCCTTGGAGTCTGCGAACTGCAGGGTGACGTGGGGGCAGCTGGCGCTCTGGTGCTCCACGTTGAGCAGGCACTGGGTATTCTGGATGTCCCGCACCACGCTGTCCACGGCGTCTGTCCGAGCATCCTCCTGGAGCACAGACACCCAGGGGAGGGGGAGAGGGGAGCCTGAGCAAACGCTGGCCCCCTGGGGCCCGGGTCCCGGTCGTGGACCTCCACGAAAGTCACCCCCAAGGTGCCTGTAGCTCATGGCCCACTCAGATCCTACCGAGGGGGAAGGCAAGCTCTGGACAGGAAGTGTCCCCTCTCCTTTTGTCCCTCTCCACCCCTCCCCTCCAAGCCTATCTGCATGTCATCCCATCCTTCTCCCCACCCACCTTCTGTGTCTCTGAGGACACGTGGCTTTTCCCTCGGCACACAAGCCTGCACCTGCTGCCCATGCCCGGCCACTCCCACCTTGGCTGGCCTTGCTCTGTGACCCCCCAGTCCCCACCCCTCTGCCTTCACTGTCACCTCGGGGTCTCTCCACGCTCAGGCCTCCCCATCCCCACAGACTCACTGCCCTGGATCTACTCTGTCAACACCTTTTCCCGCCGTTTCTCCCCTGCCCTGCAGTCATTTTGTGAAAAGGCAGAAATCTTCTATGGTGCTGACTCCTACCCTACACCTGCCCCCCAGGACCCTGCATCTGGTGGCCTTTCAGCTGGCTCTCGCTCTGAGCCCCAGGGCCTGATCCAATCATGTGTAGATGCCCCTCCCTCTGAGCCCAGGGACTCCTCCGCCTGCTCGGCCTCCCTGGGCGCTGGCACTACAGCCCTGAGCAGTCTTCCTCTCAGGGGGCACAGTCACCTCAGCTCTTCCTCAGGCTGTGGGGACCCAGGCTGTCCCCTCCCATCCCATGTCAGCAGATCACGCTCAAATCCGCCACTCTGAGTCTCATCTCGCTTTCCACACTGAACGCTGGGAGGCAGCCTGGAGCTCCCACAGCCTCTAACTTGCCCCTTCTCACCTCCTTTATCTTGGCCAGCAACAGACCCACAGCTAAAAACCCTTAGCCTCTGCCCTCCCGCACCCCACCTGCCTGATGGTGCCCGGAGACCTGCCTTTCTCCCAGCCCCTCACGTGGCCCTGGTTTGGTCACCATTGTCCCTTGCCGGGTTGTCAATAAAGTTGTGCCCGACAATCCCTTCCAGCCTCCTTCCCGGTTCTAGAAGTAATTTTCAAAACCAGATCTGACCATATCACACTTCTGCTGACAATGCTCCACAGCCCTCCTGCCCATAATGCACAGAATAAACTTGACCCCGAGCGACTTTTCCCTTTCCCTTTCCCGACTCTGCCCACAAGCCCCGGGGCCCGCTGTGGTGGCCCAGCCTTTGCCCCGTGCACCTGGCCATGGGCCTACCCACTCCTACGGACTAGCTCAAGTGCTCTGATGCCACCACCTCTGGCACCTCCCCTCAACTCCCTCAGCCACTGCCATGTTCGAGTCCTTTACTAAGAGACCGCCACGCCTGCCCGTCTGTGAGGGCCGCGGGAGTGGCTGGGTGTCACCGGACAGTCCCTTCCGGAAGGAGAGAAGATGCATCGACTCACATCTTGGGGCACCTGGATGAAGGCGAAGGCATACTCCGTGGCTTGAGCTGGCAGCACCCGCGTGCTGAAGGCAGGCGGCAGGGCGCCCAGGCGGGAGGACGGCAGGATCTCTCTCTGCAGAGGGCACACAGGCCAATAGCATCACACACTTGACCCCTTGTTCCCAAAGGACAACTTCTGCGGCCAGGCCTCCGGGTGTTCTGGCGGAGGGACTGTCCGCTGGGCCACGGCTCCAACGGGGGCGCTGCCCGCTGAGCCCCTGCAGTGAGTCTGGGGAGAACAGGCCTGCTGGCACCTGCAGTGGGCAGCTGTGGCTCACACGCCGTTAACCCTGGGCCTGGCGTGGGCACACGCGTTGGTTCCCGCTAATGTAACCTGATAACTGGACTCTAGTCGCAGCCTGTATTTCCTTCCAATGCCTCCCCCTCCATGGGCTCGCGGACCACTCTTCCACAGGCCGGGAGAGCGCACCAATACTCGGGTCCGGCAGTGCCCTGGCTGCCCGTGCTGGCCACGCCTGGTGGGTTGCCAGGTAGTGAATTGTGTGTATGGCCCCGTTCTGGGCTTTCGCTAACTGACCCTCAACTCCAGGCCCTGAGTAAAGTGGGCAGCCACAGCCACAGCCCAGGAACCACACCCCTGATCTCCCAGGAACTCTGCCACCTCAGGACTGTCCCTCCAGCAAA
The DNA here is from genome assembly GCA_963924515.1 of Vespertilio murinus. Taxonomy (NCBI): domain Eukaryota; kingdom Metazoa; phylum Chordata; class Mammalia; order Chiroptera; family Vespertilionidae; genus Vespertilio; species Vespertilio murinus. Next base: position 57,981,213 of record OZ004712.1, read on the forward strand.
CCTCGGTTTGGGATGTGCTGGACGTTAGCACATGCTGAGCATGCGGATCAGTTACTGAGTGTGGAGAGAGGGCCGAAGAGGAAGCGTGGGCATGGCCGGGCACTCAGAGACCTATGGGGGCACACAGGCCTCTGCCAGAGATGCCAGTGTTGCCCGGTCACCCAGGGGACACGAGCTGCCACACAAACGGTAGATGGCCCTGTCCTAGGGAGCCACCGTGTTGAATGGCCCCTGGAAGCCACTCGGAGCCCCGCTCTCTCTCGCCCAGCTCGCGGCCCCACTCACGTTGCCGTAGTCGATGTAGAAGACGTGCACTTTGGCAGGAGACTCGACTTTCTCGACTCGGGCCCGGTACCTGCAATGGCACCATGGGCAGAGCTCAGAGGACAGCCCCGAGGAGTCGGTCGCCCTGGAGCCTAAGTGGCGGCAGGGGGGCGGGCACGGCACCTCCCTGCCCGGGGGTCAGAGAGCACACCCGCGGGTGCCACAGAGGACAGGGCCCAGGCTCCATCGAGGCACTTCGGTCACCCTTTGATGGAATCGGAGCACAGCTGGGAGCAGAGGGAGGGAGAGGGCAGCATTTGAAGCAGATTAATGTGTCCTTGGGGCATAAAGCAACAAGACTAATGACTAGATGGATGTCTGCTGCTGTAACTCAGCACACTGAGCAGCAGCTGTAATTAGCCGCAGAAGTGTCTGGGAGGCCGCAGCGGGGAACACGTCCAAGTCGCTCCGTCACCCCGGGAGGCCGTGGGCCCTCCCCTCGGTAGACAGACGTAAGTGACCTTGCAGCCCGTGGGGGCTGCTGCTCATGGCCCAGACAGTGGGGTGGAGGCTGGTGGCTGGCCTGGGTCGATGAGACATTTTTCCCGAGTGGGGTGATGGGTGTGTCGGAGAGCCCAGACAGCTAGGACTCCTCCAATGGAGAGAGTGAGGGGGGAGGAGGAGCACCCTTCGGTAGTCTGGAGGCTGGACTGCAGGAAAATCAAGGCCCAGATGGGCTCTGGGCAATAGAGAGGGCTACCCGGGGAGGCGGCCAAGGTCAACAACACCCAGCGGACACCAGGCTGCAGAGGCCAGTGTCTGGTCTGAGGACAGGCCGGCCTGGCTCCCGCTGCACTGCCCGGGCCCAAGCGGCTTACCATTCTCCATCTACAAACTTGGCGATGCAGAACTCGCCCCGGCGCGGGGCGTAGGAGCCCTCCACGGGAGGGTGGCTGGCGATGTCGTTTCGCATGTTCTCCATTAGCTTCTCCAGCTGGGTGCCTGGTGGGGGGCAAAGAGTGAGACCAGGGTGCCGGGCTCTTTGGAGGCTCATTCTGGCTGGGGGGGGCCGATGAGCCGGGGTGTCGGTGGGGTGAGGGGATTCTGTAAGGCGCCTGCAGCACTGACTCGTCCCCATCCCTCAGGGAGGTCCTCTTGGCTCTCTGCTTGAGATTTCATGCTGTTTTCAAAGGCAGGATAGCGACTTGCTGACTGTGGGGTCTGTGGGAACACTCTTGGGTTTTGGGGAAGGAGGCAGAGAATGTGAGTGGACGTGGACGTGGACGTGGAGCAAGGCCAAGGCCCACCAACCTTCCCCAGGGTGGGCGCTGGCCAGCCTGCAGCCCATCCTACAAGAGTGGCTTGGGCCACTGAGGTGGTGACTGACCACAGCCACTCTCTGCAATGTCTCCTAGGGGCTAACGTGGAGGTAAAGAATAAGCTCCAGCCGAAGCCGGTTTGGCTCAGTGGTAGAGCGTTGGTCTGCGGACTGAAAGGTCCCAGGTTCGATTCCGGTCAAGGGCATGTACCTTGGTTGCGGGCACATCCCCAGTAGGGGGTGTGCAAGAGGCAGCTGGTCGATGTTTCTCTCTCATCGAAGTTTCTAGCTCTCTATCTCTCTCCCTTCCTCTCTGTAAAATATCAAAAAAATATATTAAAAAAAAAAAAAAAGAATAAGCCCCATACAACCCCGGACAAGGAAAAGGCCTGGGGGTCTGAGCCATAAAAGACGGAGAGCAATTCTGAGACAAGGTACGTCCTCCGTGTATTCAAACTTGGCTGCTCTGACCAGCCACTCTGCGAGACTCACGCTGGACTGAACTCGCGGTTCTGTCAGGTTAGGATGCTTCCCTCCCACCCCAGTTCAGTGCCCTCCTCAGCTGGGGGTGGGGTGGGAGGTGGGGGGTGAGCTCTTCTCCCCTGCTGGTCTTTCCTGAACACTCCGACCTTGAGGCTCTGCCGCCTGTCTCTGTCTTTTCGTTTTTGTTTTCCATGTTGACAACACCCAGGGTCTTCTCAGGTTCCCTCCCAGCTGCCTCCCACTTGCGAAGCCGGCATCAGTCCCCAGTGGCTTCTCCTTTCCATCCTCTTGGCCTTGCTTCTAGGTCTGCATCGGACCTGTTGTGCCTGCTTTGCTCTCCAAGGTCAAGGTGGCTGGGTGCATGTGGATTCCACTTTTCACCTTCGGGGCCCAGGGCGCCACTCACTGTAACAGACGCCGAACACGTGTCGGCTGCCGGCACACTTGTCGGTTGGCCTTACAAGTTTCTCGTCTGAGTTTATGTTCCCGCCACACATGGAGAGCTGCTCCAGGGCACAGACCGGCTCCCTCGGCCGTTCGCTCTCGCAAGGCCCAGGAGAAGCCCTGACACGTGCACCGTGCTTACGAATTCGGCTGCAAGGATGCAATGCCCTCCTCCCACCCCGTGGTAAACACCACGGATTCTCCCGAGATAGTGCTCCTCGCCCAGACAGTAAAATTTCAGGGACTAAGGAGAAGCCTCTATAGAAGACAGTTCCTCCTATACTTGGTCTATTTTTATTTTTTTGCTCCAAGGCAACAGAAAGCAGGCTCTGCCTCCTCACACAGGCAAAGCCCTCTGGGAGGTCCTTAGACAGAGACCTGGTTGGTCATTTACAGCTAATGGAAACGCTTTCATCCTTTCCTCCGCTCCCTCCCGAAGGCAGGGTCTAATTAGGAGGAGGGAGAGAGGATGTCCCCCAGAGGGGGCTGTGCGTGCTGAGGTGTATTTTCCTGGATTTCCTGGAGCCACTGGAGGACGGGGTTTTCTCTGGGGCCCACCGCAACTCTCCGGGCCATGAAGTGCTCACTCCTTTCTCCCATATTCCAAGAATACACGGTCTCCTCCTTCGATCTCTGTCTTTATTTTCTTCCTTGGCCACTGCTTACTGCAGCGTCATGGCTCCTTGGGGCTGGCAGAGACCGCAGGCAGGGCCCGGGGGAGCACAGGAAGCCTCTGAGGTTAGAGACCGACTGGCCAAAGGCCTCGAACCGTCGAGCTCTGTCCCTGGGAGGCTTCAGGGTCCTGTTCTTAGTCAAGGGGTGTCCTCCCCGGCAGGACTGAGGCAGGGGAGCCGCCTGGGATCTGGGTTCGCTGGGCGGGTCTAGCTGGCACCGGTGCTCAGGAGCACCACCCCTGTAGGACTCCTTCCTGGCCACGCAGACCCGGAGGCTGGGTCTCTCTTGGCTTCATTCCCAAGGCAATGGCTGGTCCAGCTTCCACCAGGCTGGCAGCTGACCTCAGAGAACCTGATCTAGCCTGGCTGGTATTGCTAAATGGTTAAGAGCGTCGGTCCATGAACCCAAGGGCTGCAAGTTCGATTTCCGGTCAAGGGCACATACCCAGATTGCAGGTTCAATCCCTGCCCGGGGCCGGAGGCAACCAATCATCGATGTGTCTCTGTCACACAGCACATAGATGTTTCTCTCTCTAAAGACCAATGGGAAAAAAATATCCTCTGGTGAGGATTAACAACAGGAAGAGAGAACTTGATCCTGAAGGCTCATCAGCTTCATCCTTGCCCCTCCCTTGCTACCCCCCTCCCAAGTATATATAGCTCAGGTACAGGACTCGAAACTGCCAGTTTTCCTTGCGAAATGACATTAGCACAAAAGCAGCTGCCTGGGAGATGTCATCAGAGAGGAAGTGGCTGAGACGAAGCTGTGGGTCTGCAGTGGGCCTGGGTGGGCCGAGGGGCCGAGCAGAGCTGCATCCTGTCACCGGGGGGCTGCCCCGAGTGCCACTGACACCTTCGTCAGTCCTCTCTGCCCCCTTGGCCTCGGGGCGGCTCTCAGAGCCTCTGCTCCGCCCTGGGTGGCAACGAGAGGCAGTCAGGTTACAGGGAGTGGAGGGGGGAGGCTGGGCTGAGGTTTCTGCCTAGGGGACCCCGGCCACAGGGCACGGCACTGGAGGGCAGGAAGGGGGAGGATTGAGAGCGAGAGTTCTTTAGAAAGACCACCCGGGGAGGACTTCCCTGGTGTGCCTCCTGTTTCCATGGCAAATGGCTACCACTCGGGGCTGTGGTAACCTCCAGAGGAGAAACCCCAGCGGAGACAAGCCCACACTCCCCTCCTCCACCGGCCTTCCCCGGAAGCTGAGGGGGAGAGGGCTGGGAGGTGCCAGTTCTTGCTTCCTGACCACACAGAGACAATCTGTCCACTGCTTCCCGATAGGCTCCGAGGGCTACAAATCCTCGTGCCCAGCTCAGCCAGCGGTGCCTGGAGCAAAACAATTACCTAAGAGTCTCGGAGCACCACCCAGACAAAACCAGTTACCTCACATCCTCAGAGGACCTGCCCGGCCCGCCGCGCCAGGCGCACCTGCAGGCCATGCACTGAGCGGCTGGGGCTGCCGGCTGGGCAGCGGGGGGCCCGGGGGCGGCTGGGGGAGCCAGGGGCTGAGGCAGCCCTGCCGGGCGGGGCCCGGGCACTCACCGGTCTCCACATCCTGCACGTAGAAGTGCAGGTCGTCAGTGATCTCGGTCACAAACACCGGCTTATAGGAGGCCGAGCGCTCCTTCTCCTCCGGCACGATTGGCACCTCCTCCACAGGCTGCTCCTCGTAGTGTGCCCAGACCTGCGTGTGGCCAGCAGAGGGGAGGGGGGTGAGGAAGTGAAGTCAGAAAGGAAAGCAGGAAAGGGACTTTGAGGCACGTGGGTCACCCCGGGGCGAGTGAATGTGGGAGGCACTGGGTGGCCCCTGGAACCCTCCTGCTTCCGGGAAGAGTGGGGAGGAGTGCTCTTAAGTGCTTGGATCCAGTCGCTCTCAACTTGTGGCAGGCATCAGAGCAACTGGGGAGATTATTGAAAATGCAGGTGCCCGGGGCCCACGGCATGCCTACCCAAGCAGGGTGTTCTAAAGGTCCCAAGAAACAGAACAGCGAAGGCTCTGGCGATTCTCATGCACACCAACAGGACGTTGGCCCTGGAGTGGTTCTGGGTGCCCAGCCCCTCCCCATACCACTCTGAGGGTCACTGACTGTCACGGGGCCACTGGCACTTGGAGGCTCTGCAAGTGACAGCCCTGGGCCGTGGAGGAGAGGGCTCGTCACTGAGCAGGAACGCCCCTTCTCAGTCCTCAGCTCAAGCAGGCTGCTCCGACCCCAGCTCAGACGTGGGACTCCCCCTCCACCTTCCTCTTCCCTCCCTCCCCGCCCCGAGCTGCCAGGGAAGCAGCAGCTCAGACGCGGATGCTGTGACGGTGCGTCAGGTCCGAGCCGGCGGCCAGGAGGCTATCCCAGCAGCGAGGCCGTGAGCCAGGGAAGGGGAGGCTCTCCGGCTGAGCAGGGGAAGGGGTGAGGGACTGCGGGGACTGGACCACACGGCCCCACAGACAACACACAGGAGCGGGGGTGATAAAGAACTAGCCAGAAGCTTCCATGCTTACTAGGTGCCAGGAGCCATTCTAAACTTTCTCCAAGCATGAACTCACTCAATCCTCACAACCGCCCTTTGAGCGGAGATGAGCACGCCCCGCTGTTCAGAGGAAACGGAGGCACACGGGCTTGTGAGGAGCAGCAGAGCCACGACCTGAACACGGGCAGGCCGGCTCAGCGCGCTCCCCGAGGCTTGGCTTTGACCGGCCTCCGGAGACGCCGGCGGCCTGAGCAGCGGGCTGTCCTGTGTGGTCTGACTCTGGGCAGAGCGCCTTCTTTCTCTGACTCTCCTTTCCTCCCGGGAAAGTCTGACAGTGCCCCCCGCTGACATGGGGACCCCTGGGCGAGGACAGGAACGCTGACCCACTGAGCCCCCTTGGGCCAGGCCCCCCTCTAATGTGGCGAAGTAAGTGTCCCCCCACCGGAGGACTAGCAACAGGAACGATCCAAGCCAGGGCGGGGAAGGAGCGGCTGCCAGCGAAGGGAATTCTGAGGACATTAGGCAGCTCTAGGGAACACAGGGGCCCATGGGGGAGGAACGCAGAGGAAGGACAGAGGAACGCATATCTTCGGCCTGAACAATTAAAGCAATTACAAGCTGGGTGAAAAGCAGCCCTGACCTGAGCAGCCTGGAGAGGCCAAAATGCTCATCTTGCTTGTACAAGGATAGAAAAAGGCCACAGGATAATGGGGTAGGGGGGGTGGGGGTGGGGGGACGATGGGACACACATACAGTCACAGAGGATAAAGAAAAGTCACAGGATAATAGAAAGAAACACATTTTCAGAGAATAGAGGAAAGGTGCGAGATAAGGGGGAAGAGAAAGAGGCTTCACCACACGGGCTTTGGCCTTTGGAACTGATCCTGTGTAACCAGTGAGGAAAGCACGGGGGCCCTGAATTAGTGAAAGGCCCAATTAGAAAGGGCCGGGCTCAAACAAAGAACTGCAGCTTATATAAACTGGAGACGGAGGGACACCAGCAGGATTTTTTTGAATTTGAGAGAGAGAGAGAGAGAGAGAGAGAGAGAGAGAGAGAGAGAGAGAACTAGCTTTTCCCATTTAGGGGCCCCTCCCCAGAGTCCTTTGAGGACACCTCTGCCCAGATGGAGTTTGCATATACTTCCAATAAGCTTCTACATTTTTATTAAAGAAATCTGTTTGTCCATGAATTTATTCTTCATCTTTGTCAGACAAAACCCCACAGGAAATTTGTACCCCAAATCCTGTTTCACCAGGGAGTGGCTGAGGAAGATGGAAGTTGTCTCTTAGGTCCACTCCATTGTGCCCTCCACTTCTGAGGCCGAGCTCATGGGCCCCTGGTCAGGGCTGGGCTCTACCCCAAACAGCTCCTGACCCCTCGCACTGTCCCCCAACACCTGTCCTCCCAGCTCGGCCACCTCCCTCATCATAAGCACCCAGACACCTCTGCTTCCCTAGCCCAGGCCACCACAGGAGAAGAGGGAGTAGAACTTGTATTCAGTCAGATCAGGGACCCGGGCCCTAACCTGTCCTATGAAAGGGGTCTCTGTACTTTCCTGTGAAAGAGCCTCTCCAATCGGAGGCCTTGGCTAGGACCACTGAGAGCACTCGGGGGAGGGGGAGCAGCCCAATTCCTTCAGTTCCAGGGGCTGCATGCTGAGGCTCAGACACTGAGAGCACTGGGCGGGGGGCGGGGGATGACACAGCCCCCATTCCTTCTGGTTCCAAGGCCTGCACCTGCCGAGGCTGAGCCTTTCTCCTGCCCCTCGCTCAGGGAAGTGACTGCTCAGCCAGCCAGGCCGGCGGCCTCCAGGCTCCCCGGAGACCCTTGCAGCTCCGAGCATCATGGGACTCTCACTGCCTCGGAGACAAGATGGGCGTGGAGTGGGCCTGAGCCTGGGAGAAGCTCTGGGCTCCCACCCAAACTCCACCCTGCTTCTTCCCCCAGCTGTGGGGGAAGGAGGCTCCACAGCAGAGTTGACGATTTGGGAACAGACTGACAGGGTGAGAGCAGAAACTGCTAATGACTCAAGTCAAAGAGCCTTAGGCGACAGCATCAAGTTTCCCCCGGGGAGAGGGAGTTTCCTCCTACAGGCCTGGGCAGCAGCTGGAGTGGGGGCTCAGGGGCAGCAGCTGGAGGGGGGGCTCAGGGGGCAGGGCAGCAGCTGGAGGGCGGGCTCAGGGGGCAGCAGCTGGAGGGCGGGCTCAGGGGCAGCAGCTGGAGGGCGGGCTCAGGGGCAGCAGCTGGAGGGGGGGCTCAGGGGGCAGGGCAGCAGCTGGAGGGCGGGCTCAGGGGGCAGCAGCTGGAGGGCGGGCTCAGGGGCAGCAGCTGGAGGGTGGGCTCAGGGGGCAGCAGCTGGAGGGCGGGCTCGGGGGGCAGCAGCTGGAGGGCGGGCTCAGGGGCAGCAGCTGGAGGGCGGGCTCAGGGGCAGCAGCTGGAGGGTGGGCTCAGGGGGCAGCAGCTGGAGGGCGGGCTCAGGGGGCAGCAGCTGGAGGGTGGGCTCAGGGGGCAGCAGCTGGAGGGCGGGCTCGGGGGGCAGCAGCTGGAGGGCGGGCTCAGGGGCAGCAGCTGGAGGGCGGGCTCAGGGGCAGCAGCTGGAGGGTGGGCTCAGGGGGCAGCAGCTGGAGGGCAGGCTCAGGGGCAGCAGGGTGGAGGGCAGGCTCGGGGGCAGCAGCTGGAGGGGGGGCTCAGGGGCAGCAGCTGGAGGGCATGGTGCTATAAACAAAAGCCTGAGGAAGGCTCTCAGCCACCTTGCTCCCACATGGAGGGCAATAAAGGGGCCACTGGTCCTAAGACAGGCCCCACAGCTCACTGGGCGACAGGACGGGAGCAGTGGGGTGCACACTGCTGCCTTGTGAGGTGAGGAGACACCAGCAGCAGGCAGCTGTCAAAGGACAGAAGAGGGAGAGTTGCACCTCGGATAGAGGAACCCACTTCGAAGTGAGGGCTGGGTTCGCCTCTGAGAAGTAGAGCCCTGAGGTTTCCCTCTTCCCCTTGGGTTTGGAGGTAACCAGCATTCCCTGGGGCTTGGCTGCCGGTGGCCCTGCACCCCTGGTAAATGGTAAAAGCAGCCTGGCCGGATGGGAAGCTTGGTGATGGGAAGGAGTCAGTCAGCTGGGAGAGGCGTGGCTGCCCATGTCCCCACCCTTCCACAGGGGTTGGCTTTGCCCATAATGTCTTATGTTGCCCTTCTGTAGAACGGGGGCAGGGAGGGTCAGACACAGTGGAGAGACACCGGCCAGACATGTGCCATTTCCCCACAGGTACCCCGAGCCCTCTGATAGCTCAGATCCCTGACAAGAAAAACCCGAAGACCCTTCCGGCAGGAACAGTAACTGTGCACAGACACAGTCAGCGCCGGAAGGCTCTGCCCAGGGTCGGAGCGGAAGGAAGAGCTGGGGAGGGACCTCAGGGCCAAGACGCCGGTGGGATGAAGGGGTGGGAGCTGTGAATCTCTTGGCCTGTGGCAGAGACAAGCCCGAGTCAGGCCTGGGGTGTGGAGAGTTGCTGGTCAGGTGGGGGCAGCTCTCATGCTACGGCTAGGGCCGGGCGGAGCTGCTCTGAGGCAGGGCCCTCTGTGCCTCCCCCGGGGTCCTGGCTACAGACCAGGCGGAAAAGGGCAAGAGAAGCACCTCCCTCCCTCCTCATCTGCTCTGTCGAACCAGTTCCATCCTGCTGAAGCCCTCTCTACATTCTGGAGCTCCTAACTGTCCTGTGGCTGTGGCGCCCCAGGGAAGCAGCCCCCTTGGCCAGGCACAGGCAAGGCCGGCCCGGGGCAGAGGCGGTCTCTCCTGTCCTCACTGCTCCTGGCGCCCCTCCCTGCGCTTCCTCCCGGGAGCCTCAGGCCCTCTCCCTGCAGGAGATGGGCAATGGGGGCTGAGGTGGGCAATGGGGGCTGAGGTGGGCAATGGGGACTGAGGTGGGCAATGGGGACTGAGGTGGGCAATGGGGACTGAGGTGGGCAACGAGGACTGAGGTGGGCGATGGGGACTGAGGTGGGCAATGAGGACTGAGGTGGGCGATGGGGACTGAGGTGGGCAATGAGGACTGAGGTGGGCAACGAGGACTGAGGTGGGCAACGAGGACTGAGGTGGGCGATGGGGACTGAGGTGGGCAATGGGGACTGAGGTGGGCAATGGGGACTGAGGTGGGCAATGAGGACTGAGGTGGGCAACGAGGACTGAGGTGGGCAACGAGGACTGAGGTGGGCGATGGGGACTGAGGTGGGCAATGGGGACTGAGGTGGGCAATGAGGACTGAGGTGGGCAATGAGGACTGAGGTGGGCAATGGGGACTGAGGTGGGCAATGAGGACTGAGGTGGGCAACGAGGACTGAGGTGGGCGATGGGGACTGAGGTGCCACTGGCTGGGGCCTCTCTGTTCTAAATCCTATTTAGTACTGCTGCTTAGGCGGCGGTGGAGGCCTTCAAGCCCTCGGAAGGGAAGCAAAGCTTAATAAAAGTCTATCAATGGCCAAACCACCCTGTCCAGGGTCCTGCCAGGGCACAAGTGGTGGGAGAAAGGGAATCTATGCAGCTGCCATTGGCGGCTCCCTCCTTGGTCCTCAGGCCAGCCCAGAATCCCTGGAGGAGGAAGAGGAGGAGGAGGAGGAGGAGGAGGAGGAGGAGGAGGAGGAGGAGGAGGAGGCAATCCTGCATCAGCCTCCTTCGGAGGAAGGGGAGGCCGGGCCCGCCTCGTCATTAGAGAAGTCCTAAGTGCGGTGGAGGAGCAATGAGGCCTGGCAGGGAGCAGCTGAGTTCTTGTGGGAAAGCAGCAGCCAGACAGACCTGCTTACAATGCGCACACACAACTCCTGAAGACTCCCGCACGCTCCTGGTCGCACACAACCTTTCAGCACTTCCTCTCTCAGTTAGCTCACGGCTACCGCCACGACCTCTGACCCCGTAAGTGGAGAAGACTGGGGATCCTGGGGACCCCTCAGATACGCAGTCAGTGAGCCCTGCAGCCCTGAAGGCTGCTGCCAGCTCTGCTCCTGCTGCTCCCGGGAGCCCGCCGCCAGGGAGAGGCCAGCCCGCTGGGTCCCCGGAGTCTGGAGGAGAGACACGAGCAGGAGAGGGCCCAGGAGGGAGGCAGGCCCGCTCTGAGAGCGGTGCACGGCATTTTAATTAGACAGAATAAAAACACGCAGCCCGTGTGAGTAATTAATCACTGGTAATTACTCCTCGGCGTCATCCTGTGGCATCAGTGCAAAGATGACTTGGGCTCTTTCAGGCAAATCCACAGCGATGCGCCTGGCAGGGCACCCACCGCTGTCCCAGGCAGAGTCCCCTCTCTGTCCTCTCCCGGGTCCCTCTGGGGCCGCCACACTTAGAGGACGGCTTAGATGGGAATAGGTGGCTACTAGGCTCATGTGCTGAGTAGCCGGGGAGCAAAGACACTTTCAGAATCTGGGTCCCAGAGGCTGGTGCTTATCATGCTGACCCCCCAGCTGCTAACTCTTCAGTGAAGGCTCAGCCCTGTGGACACAGCCCAGCGCCAGTCTCCTCCACTCCCTGCGGAGGGTGGAGGCCCCGGGGCGGGCGGCAGCCTCAGGCTGAGCTGTCACAAACAGAAAACCCAAGAGGGAGCACTCTGCCGCAGGAGCTGAGGCTGCCTGCTCCCATCCCTCTAGGGAGGCGGGGCTTCTGTGAGCGGAACTGGTTCTGTGAGCGGAGCTGGGATGAGGAAGGGTGGAGACCTCCTCAGAGGCTTCCTGGTGGCCCACTCCTCCACGGTGTGCACAGTCCCTTTCGTTTGTCCTAGCTTGTTGGGCGGCATTTAAACCCCCCCTCCACACCCCTTAATCCCCAGGAGATGGAAGCAGAGAGAGAGACCCAGGAGGGTGGCCCGGACCCGTCCCTGGGAGAAGCGAGGTGTGCTCTGGGAAGAAAGGCGGGGAGGGACTGGCTGAGGAGATGGCTGCTCCAGGCTGGGGGAGAATCAGGGGCCTTTGGGGCCCCGAAGCCCCCCGTTCCCTTTGGCCGGTGACTGGGCCTTGGCTCTGGGAGGTGAGCTGCAGGCCAGATGGTGGCCCCATGGGGGAAGCCAACGTTTATTCCCGGAACAAATTTATGGCTCAGCATGGCTGTTCTATGAAATCCTCCTCAAGCCCAGGGAAGCTCTGCCACACTGGTGGCCGGCTGAGTTATCCCGTTAGCAGGGCTGGGCAGTGAGCGAGTGGCAATAGGCCGGGGGTGGTGCTAAGCCCAGCTCCCACCAGTAAACCCACCGGGTTCCTTAATCGTCCATTTCTTTCCTAAAGCTGCTTTCCAACCCACCCCCCGTCCCTTCGATGCACTGTCTGCAGAGACGGACGGCGGTAAATCTGCTGTCCTAACAGCTTTGTGCATCTCCTGGGGCTGCTTCCAAAACGGGCTTCCCTGCGGGCAGTGCGAAGGGAACTTGGATGTGGGCTGCGGGCAGGGCTAGGGATGGGGAAGGCGCAGGAGCAACGCCTGTCTCCTGCGCCAGGGGTTCCCCCCCCCCCGCCTCCCCCTCCCCCGTTGTTTCTCTCACTGATCCAAGGCCACCGCCCTGACCCACCTGGGCAGGTCTGCAGCAGGCTTATGGCTGAGCCACCTTGCCTTGGTTCTTATGTGGCTCCTGATATGGGGTCTGAGACCAACCAGGGCGACAGGACCACTTCTGTCCCTTGTGGGAAGGCAGCGGTGTGAATGGGGGTGACAGGAAGTGTGAGCCCAACCGCACACCGTACCTTCTCCTTCTTCTGCTTGGCGGCCTCCTCGGCAGACAGCAGGGACTTGTAGTAGGAGCTGCGCTCGGCGGTGAAGTGGACCTTGGAGAGTGCGTGCTCCACCAGCAAGACGGACAGGTTGGCGCCGTCGATGTGCAGCCAGCCGATGAAGTTGCCGGCCTTGTCCATGCTCTCCACCTCCACCTCCACCTGCGGCACGGAGGGAGAAAGGGCGCGGAGTCAGGGTGCGGGGGTGGCCCGGGGTGTGCGGGGCGGAGAGCGGCGCCGAGGCCCAGAGCTCGGGCCCTGGGCAGCGGCCACCAGGCTCACTGCAGGTGGCAGGAGCGGCTGGAACTAGCGAGGGGAAGGAAGTGCAGAGCAGAGAAGCAGGAGCATGTGAGGGCCCTGCGCTGCCGCCCTCCGAGAACCCCTCGCGTCAGTTCTGGAAGTTGGCTCTATGCGTCTTAGCCTCCCACGCCCCAGAATCATCCTTGATAGATACATCACTGACAAAGCAACTTCAAACTCCCCTTCCGTTTGACAGAGAGCTAATGGGGTAAACTCCACCCCTTAGCTTAAGGAAGTCCCTGTTAGCTGTGTGTGTGTGTGTGTGTGTGTGTGTGTGTGTGTGTCTGTCCAGCTGGGGGTCGGGAGTGAGACCAGAAGCAGACCGCTCTGGGCACGTGCCACTCTTCTTCCCTACCCAGCTCTGCTAGGAAGAGAGGCAGACTCTGGGAGCAGGGCAATCCCTGGGGAGAGGGGAGCTTGTGCTCCTTCTGGAGGAGCTGAATGAATTAATGCTTAATTTAACAAAGGTAAAAAAAACAACAAAACAAAACAAAAAAAACTGGCTGCCTGTGGTCAGGCGAGGAGAGAAGGATGGGACAAGTGGGCCGGAAATGCACTACAGAGGAACAGTTAGGGACTAACCCCAGAAGGTTCCCCCCAAGGAAGAGCAATTGCCGTAAGCCCAGACCTTGAGCTGTGTGCTGAGCTTCAGAACCCCCCGAGATCCCCCCAAAACTCCAGGGCTCTTAAGCCCCCGGTCCCTGTAAGCCAGGCCCCAGAGCCGGGACTGCCTCCGCTCCTGCGAGATGGTGGCCTCACTGTCGTGGCCACAGTGGGGGCGGACTGCTCCCACCTCAAGGAGGCAATGGCCCGGGAAAAAGTCCTTCGATTTTCTTCCCCTGCTAAAGGGGACTGTAAGAGCCTTTGCTGCCAAATGTAAAAACTTGTAATGGCTTCAAGCTCGATTAAGCGATAAAATGAATGTCTAAATACCTGAGGATTCTCTGAAGCCTGGGCCCGAGCCCGTGGCAGCAGCCCAGGGCGGAGGGTTGGGGGGCAGAGGGGGAGAGCAGCGCCTGGCTGTGGTTCTGCCTCAGCGGGGAGAGATGGCAGCGGATAGAGCTCCTTCCAAGTAGACAGAGTGGCCGAGATGGCACGATGTGCAGAGGGCAGTGGGAGGAAAAGAGGGGGCAGACCCTGGCCTTTTCCCATTCTTGGACAGCCTCTTCCTGCCTGAGGTCCACAGCTAACCGTTCAAGGGTAAAAGCAAGTTCAACAGTGCCCCAAACTGAGACGTGGTACAGAAGAGGGTATGCAGAGTTTACCAGAGCTATGGGAAAAGGTACTGTCTGCATAGATCCAAACCCAAGTTGGTACTGTAGGTGGGGAAACGGAGGCACAGAGGTGGGAAGTGCAGCTAGTAAGGGGCGGAGCTGAGAGCACCTCCCTCCCTTTTCTACAGGCCTGTTTCAGGAGCACCCTTTCCTCCAGATGCACCTCTCACCCCTCCCCTTCCTCCCCTCTTGCTTCCCATCAGGTCATGCCAGCTCCCACCACGATCAACACCATGGGGCCTTGCACCTCCTTGGTAGAGCCCAGGTGGGTCTACCCAACACCTGCCCCAGCTGCTGAGGGCTGAAGCAGGGAGATCCAGCATCTAATACTGTAGGTGACAACATACGTTCCTCCTGTCTAATTCTGGAAATTACCGTTCTGGGGGATCTGCACTTGTTGGGGAGAAGTGGGCAACGTGGTGCTTTAATAAAGCCAGGTGCTTCATGAGCTCACCAGCCGGTGAGGCACCTAAACTCATCGAGGTGAGCGACCGACTTCGTGAAGGGCCTTCTGCCCCCTTGCAAACGCCCAGGGCGCTGGAGCCCCAGGGAGCTCGCTGCGGGGCCATGGTGCCCCTACAGTAAGGGGACCAACGGCGGAGCAGGAGGCTGCCATGTTAAAACAGGGATGGGCAAAATGAGGAACCAAAAGGCACACATTTCCAGTTATAAAATAAATAAGTCACAGGGATGTAATGTACAGCATCAAGAATACAGTCAATAATATGTTTCTCTTTCTCCCTTCCTCCTTCCCGGTCTTCCACTCTCTAAAAATCAATGGAAAAAATATCCTTGTGTGAAGATTAACAACAACAACAACAACAAAATATAGTAATAACTGGACGATGACAGATGGCTACCAGACTTACTGTGATCACTTTATAAGCTGTACAAATGTTGAATTACTGTGTGTACACCTGAAACCAATATGAGTTGTATGCCAACTCTGTTTTTTAAAAAAGATACACAGAAAAGCCATTTCTTATCCTTCTTAATTTGCCAAGCTTTATCAAACACGCCAAGGCCAAGAAGCAGCAGGCTCCAGAAGAACTTTGGGAGGCCGGAGGAAGACAAGAGAGGCGCGTGCCTTGTGTTTGGGGACGCCTGAGATTCCAGGGGTGTGTGTGTGTGTGTGTGTGTGTGTGTGTGTGTGTGTTGGTGCTGGCTCCCACCACTAAACCACTGCCCTCCTTGTATGTGGGGGTTCATGCGGTACCTCCTTATGTCCCGCCAAAAGCAGCGAAGCTGGTAGCGGTCCCAGGTTTGACCTCTCGCCTTCCACTGTGGTGGGAGCCAAATGTCCTTTCCCTAAAACGAGCGTGGCTGTCGTGCATGAGCACATGGCCTCCTCCAGGCTCGGGTCGCTAGTGGTGGGCCAGGGTGATTGTGACAAGCCTGATGGCCACCCTCATCACTCCTCCGGCACTGGATTGCTGGAAATGAATGCAAGGACTGCAGAGATGGGTGGCAAAGGCAACGGAGCGGGCAGCTTCCCTCTGTTCCTACAAGAGACCCACACAGAGACCTCACTCCACGTGGCAATCTCAAATTCACACGTCTCTCTCTCTGAGGCCGCAAGCAGAGGCTGGCCTCTCAGGGGCTGGATCAGAGGGAGAAGCGAGCAGCAGCAGCTGCACCCGGGCCAATGCCGCCGCGGAGCAGCGGGCTCTCGGCGGGCGAGCACCGGCAGCGCACGTCAACGGCGCCACTCACCCTGCAATCCTGCAATCCGTACACTAACTTGGGCTTGACAGGTCCCTGGGCCGGTGGGCCGCAGAGAAAGAAATCTCTAGCCTTGGGCACGATGCTGCCACTGAATCCATCTTGGGTTACGGAGGGAGATAAAGCTGTCGCCCGAGTCTCTGCCTCCCCTTTATTAAGCTGCTACAACCACAGTCATTTCTCAGTCAAGCAGTGGTACTGGGGGAGGGGGCTGCCTCAGCGAGGAGCCGGTCCTGCTGCTCCCGCCTCGTGGCTTCCGGCCTCTCTGGCTAAGTCCTGCCCTGTGCCTCTTTCTGGACAGGCCCCAGCCTGGACGGCCACGTGGAATTCAGTGTGAGGATCGAAGTGTTAACTCTCAAGCTCTGGGAGAGCTACAGGGGCGCAAGCGGAAGGTTAAGCAGGGCACGCCCAGGGAGATGTGTGCATCCTTCATTATACTTCTCTCTTATACTGACTGCCATGATTTTGGGTCCAGGGCTGTACAAGCTCTACCCCATTCAATTCAAAGACTCACATTTCTTATATTCCTGGGAGGCCCCTGCAATGGCACGGGCCATGGGGAGCTCAGGCCTTGGGTGACTACGATGGGCTGCCGGAGGGCTGCATATGTCTGTGTGGGCGTTTGGTGGGTACATGGGTGGGCTCTGGCCTTGGGGGTGCCAGAGTTAAGTGTATGCACGGACACAGCAGTGTCAGCGAGGGACAGGTGGTGGCTCTTCTCTTCATGCTGAGGCGGAGAGCTAGGAAGACACAGAGCTAGAGCTGGTGCAGGGGGTGAGGGGGTGTGGCAGGGGGAGACTGCCCCGGGGACGATGAGATGGGGGGGGGGGCACACGCTGAGGAAGTGCGTTGGTGGTAAGTCTGGTTAAGGCAGAAGCGAGCAGCCTCGATGCCTGGTGGTCAGACCTGACCTCCAGGTGTTTAAGGATGCTGTGATGCTGCCTCACGGTGCTCTCAGATGGCCCAGTCATGTGCCAGCATCTCTTGCTTTTAGCTTTTTTTTTAAACAAAAACACATATATTTTTATTGATTTCAGAGAGGGAGAGGGAGATAGAAACATCAATGATGAGAGAGAATCATTGATTGGCTGCCTTCTGCACACCTCCTATTGGGGAACCAGCCCACAATCCAGGCATGTGCCCTTGACTGGAATCGAACCCAGGACCCTTCAGTCAGTAGGCTGATGTTCTACCCACTGAGCCAAATCGGCTAGGGCTTGCCTTTAGCTCCTGATGCCGGTGGAGTGCGGCCCTGAACTAGCCCCGGGAAGGCTGCCCTGAGCTCCGGCTGGAGCGGAGCACCCTCTGGACATGATGGGCTCCCCTCCCTCTGGCCTTCAGGGACAGACACCGCACAGGGGGCTGGGGCACGGACTCGGAGCCAGACCACCTGCCCTCTGCAGGGCCACTCCCCTTCTCTGGGCCTGTCACTGTGAAACTAGAATTGCAACAGCACCTCCCCAAAGGATGTCACGTGGATCGAACGAGCTACTACACACAAGTGAAGCACTTAGAAGGTTAAGCTAAGCACTCTGACACACGGACACTTCATCATCAATTATTACTTCCAGGGAGGGGCAGCTATCTCATTTCCCAATGCCTTCTCTCCAGCCAGACTGCGCCCTGGGGGACGAAGCTTGTGCTATCCTCGGCAATCTCCCTTAGGCCTGGGCGGACTGACTGGGCCAAGAGCTCGCAGGAAACGCACAGACCTGGGAATCACACAGACTCGGGTCAAATCCTAACTCTAGCCGTGAAGTTTTGGGTAAGTCACTTGACCTCCTCGAGCTGCTTCCTTCCTGTAAAAGGAAGAGAGGGCCCTGTGCGTTAGACAAGCCCATGTAAGCTGCTTCGTCTCCCCTTCACCCGCGGCCAGCCCACAGCAGCCTCAGGGGTCACGTCCGGCAGCAGCCCTGCTTGGCTGAGCTAGACCCCTGCCTGTGTTCTCCCCCACCCCGAAAAGCTCTGGGGTTCTTATACCTTGGGGGCCCCATGCAAAATGCAGAATGGGAGGTAAGGCAAGTGTGTGTGTGGGGGGTTGATAGGAAGAGAAAATGTGTGACAGATGCCCCTCTGCTTAGCTGAGGGGGTCTTTCCCTATGACAGGGACAAAAGTGGGGGGGCTGTGACCCAGCCAGCCAGTCCTGCGGCCTCACAATGGGACACGTCCTCCTCTTCCCAAGCACATTAATGTGCCGCTAATGAAATTGTTCTGGCTTATTTACCAAATTAATACAAACGGCGCAGGCTGTTAATTTGCATGTCTCTTAATTACTGAGGAAGAGCTCCCAGGCCTGGGCGGCACACACACCTCAGTGCCCACCCGGCCGCGCTGTGGCCTCCTCTCTCAGAAGCTGCTGGGCGAGGAAGGGGCGAGGCGGAGGAGGAAAGAGGAGAGCTGGACAGCCCCCAGCTCTCCAAGCCTGGGAGCAAACGAGGGAGGGAAGGCGGCGGCAGCCATGGATTCGTTGTTTCCCACAGTCCCTTTCTCAGCAGCTGCAGTGCTCTGGGCCTGCAGAAAATTATACTTCGTTCCCATCCCTCCCACACTGTTCTCCTTTTAAAAATTTTTTTAAAAAATTGATTTCAGAGAAGAAGGGAGAGGGACAGAGTGATAGAAACGTCAATGAGAGAGAATCATCGATTGGCTGCCTCCTGCGCGCCCCACATTGGGATGGAGCTGCAACCCAGGCATGTGTCCTGACTGGGAACCACACCATGACCTCTTGGCTCACAGACTGATGCTCCGCCACTGAGCCACACCAGCTGGGCCTGTTCCCCTTCTTTCTCTTGTTAGATTCTGCCCAGATCCTCACCCAGGAACTTCAACCGGACAGACAGTAGGGACAGCCATTCTGCTCTGAGCAGCGAGGCACGTGCTCTGCCTGGGTGTGTGCAGGCAGGAAAGGCGCTGGGCTTACCGAAAGGTGCGCAGGAAGCAAGAGAAGTAAAGCCAGGCCGAGGCTGATGCCCTTATAGAGCCGACTAGCCTCTCAGCTGGTCCTGCCTTCCCTAGTTAATCAGGAGAGAGAGGGGGGGGGGGGATTTTTTAAGAGCTCAGCTATAAGACACAGAGGAAATTCTGACTGCCTTGGGGAACGTTTAGTTGTTTGTTTTTCCTCTCCTGCCTAAGGAGCCTCCAGACCCAGTGGCTGTGAGCCTGGGACAAAGCCGCGGGCGTGGTGAGGTGGGGACACGCTCCATGTGGTGTGGCCAGAGGAGGCACGCACAGAGGGAACTTACTGGCCGTGGGGGCAGGTGGGAGACCCCACACATGTACACCCGCCTTCCCTCCTTTATGTGCCAGGAGGCTGGAGAGGTAGATCCCCAAGCGCAGTGGCCTTGTCTCTGTGCACAGCGGTGAGGCCGCACAGGAGACTGCCCAGCGTCAATGCCAGCCCCTCCCTGCGAGGCCCGGAAAGCCTGGCAAACAGCTGCGGGGACGCTCCTGCCCCGAGGGAGGCGGCCGCCTCGGGCAGGATGGCGGTGCCAGGCGCGTGGGCGGAGGAGCAGCAGCTCAGGACACCGGCCCTGGGGCATCTGGAAACGGAGACTTCCCTGGGGGAGAGGCTGCTGGCTGTGAGATCCTCTAGCACAGCGGTCGGTCGCCAACCTTTCCGACCTCACAGGCCACCAGCTGGCGGCCGCTGCTCCAGGAGGAGCACAGGAGCACTCACTACATGTGGGAGGCGCTGCCAGGGGCCCCTTTACAGGGTTCCCTCGTCCTCTTCACATGATGCCTTGCCATAGTCTGGCTTTAAACACCCCAAAGCCATCATCGAGGAGCACAGCAGGAAGCCCGGAGCTGAGAACAAGACGGAAAGGAAGCCTGATGGGGAAAAGGCACCAAGGAGCAGAGAAAAGCCGTGGACCAGGCAGTGATCTGGGGACCAGCTCGGCTCTATGTTACACCCTCTTCGCTTCTTCTGGGCTGAGCGTCGCTTGCTCTCCTGCCTCCGTTTCTTCTTGTGCCAATGCGTTTCCCAGGCTCTCTCTGCTCAGACTTTTCTAAGGTTGGGGTGGGGTGCTGGTGGCATGCCAGCATGACTGGGAGCTGCGAGAAGGGCAAGTACGGGTGCCCCGCATGGTAATTGCCAAGGAGACCTTGCAGAGAGGGAGGTGGGAAATGGAGTAAGAAGGCACTCCAGCCCTTTCCCGACCCAAGCCTCCCACCCAGAGCTTTCTGCAAGACTGTGAGTAGCAATCCAGGGAAGCCAGAGTGCGACACAGACTCCCCCCTGCCACAGCATGGAGCCACAGCATGGCGTCCCCCACCACCGACGCTGCAGGGAGCTATCTGTGCTGCCACAGTGGAGCTGCGGACTTGAAGAGACGCCTCACCTTCATAAAGCAGCAGCTTAACACAGCCAACTCCAGCCCTGCGCTCCTGGCACGTGCAGGCACACCAACCTCTTTCAGAGCCAATGGACATCAATGCAAAGCAATTAATAACGTAACTCGGAGAGGAGGCGCCTGTGAAATGCCTCCCAGGTCCCACTGGCAGCAGCCGGCCATGGGAGTGGGCAGGGGAGAGTGGCAGCACCTCGGTCTCCTCCGTACCCCGGGGGCAGCGGGGCACAGTTCCACCAGCCCTCTGCTTCTAGTCCCTCAGCACCTCCAGGCTAGATGACTCGTAGTCCAACCCACAGAGGTGGTCGCTCTCCACAAAACCTCTTTTCTGACATCCCTGTGCTGGCCCCGCCAAAGCCCTAGGAATGTCTGGCAATCAGGCCCAGGATGGCAGTGGCAGAGGGACTGAGAAGCTCCCGGAAATTGAGGGAAGGCCCGAGGAGGGGGCTGGATGGCTCAGGGCTTCTCCTCGAAGGCCTCCGGACGAGGAGTGGCTGACAGGGCGGGCAGCTTCTGTCCTGCCGGAGGCAGCGGCGGCCAAGGCCATCGGCATCCGGGGCCCGCCGGGAAACGCGAACCTGCTGACTCCAGGCCTTTGCGCGCCGTAACAGTTTACAAAGTGATGCAATCTGCTCCTTCGGTGCAGACAATAAGGAAGCAGGCTGTTCGTCTTCCCAGAAAAAGCTGGGGCTGGAGGCTGGAGGGAGATGAACTCTCTTCCCCACTGAGGTCCTTGCAGGGCACGGGGACCTCATTCTGAATCAGGGAGCCTCATTCTGCCCTAGCCCCTGTCCAGGGCACCACTGATGGCGGCCTTTTCCACAGGTCTTCCGGATCCCTTCTGAGAGTGGAGCACACCTGCCCGGCGCCTCCTCGTGTTCCCCAGCTGACTCGGGGAAGGGAAGGCCTAGCAGAAAGCAAGGCCTTCCCTTGATGTCAGAAAAGAGGTTTTCTGGAGAGCGATCACCTGATGGAAAGGCTGCTTCCCATCAGGTGCCCAGACAGCGTTCTTAGCCAGCCCCGTAGCTTGGCCAGGGCGTTCTCCCAGAGAGCTTCCGGCTGTCCTGGAGCCCCAAGGGACTGAGCCAGGGCGACAAGATGGCTGGCCGTTTTGTCTGGAGAATCAGTGTGTCTGACCTGTGGAGTAACTGCATGCGGTTGTCAAATCTGACCTGGTCTGAAAGACCAGGCGTGTTCCGTCAGGTGAGGCTGGAATGTCAGCTTCCCTTTTGCATGCCCGTGGGTCTCCCCGACACCAAGGCCCGTTCCCCAAGGGGACCGGTGCATTCTGCACTGCCGACTCCACTCTCAGGCTTCTTTGTCTGCACGGCCGTGGGTTTCTATGGAGACCCACAGCCTGCCTTTAAAAAGCACTTATGCTGGCAGCCATACCTACTTCCCCTCCACCACTCACCTGGCTCTAGATTACACCCTCTTTGCTTCCTCGGGCACCTATTTCTATCAGTTAGGAGAGAGAGAACTTCTATTAGCCCGCACCAATCTCCTTTTCCACCAGCGTCTACCCCTTTGGACAAACATCCTAGAAACCTTGCTTTGACTTCACATCCCGCCCAGCTGACCTTTCCTTTCCCTCTTAGAATATTCCGCCCAACTCCCTCCCAGGTCTCCACCCGCTGCACTGGTTGCTGCCCTTGATATTCCGCGTCAAAGGTCACCCAAGACCTCTTAATTGCCATTTTAATAATTTTTTCTCAGGCTTCATTACTTTTGACCTTTTGAATGGCCTGACAAAGCTAAGCACCCAGTTTCCGTTTTGAAACTTTCCTTTTAGGCCTCTGTGATTCCCAATCTTGACCTTTTCTCTCTGCTCTTAGTTTCGGTTGTGCGTTTCTTCCCAATAACATGCCCCTGGAATATGGCTATTCCCCGGAGGGTCATGTTAAGCTGCAGACAGTCCCTCTATTTCACAGGTCTCTGCGATAAATGACACCACAACTTCTGTTTCCAGTCCAAACCGCTCTTCAGAATTCCACTCCACCAGATAAATTTCAAATATAATACATCTCTCTACTGTTTCCACTATAAAACCTGCTATTCCGCCTGCATTTTTTATCACCAGTGGTAGCCTGGGCAGCTCAGGAATCATCCCTGACTCCTTGGACATTCACAGTCAATCTCCAGGTCACCGATCAACTTCGTAAATGTCTCTGGAATTCTCCCCCTCGTCTTTATCCTCAGCGCCACTCCCCGAGGAGGTCAGCTTTGGGGGACCCCGGCAGCCCTGCCACCAGCCTGGCCTCTTCCCACAGGCCCCCCTCCACAGGGAGGCCCCACCAGAGGCGCCCAGCACAGCGCTCACACGGGCCCTGGGGTCAGGCCACCTGGTAAATCTTGCTCTACTACTCCCTCCGCTGAGTGGGCTATTTCATCTCTCTGGGCCTGCGATTTCCCTATCTGTCAACTGGGCACAATGGTAATCACCCCAAAGGTGATTATTGAAGAAAAAAAATGACTAATTAAGCTCAACACTTAAGAAGAATCTGACAATATAGTAAATGCTCAATAAATGACGTTGTGGTTACTTTCTAAAAAATCCAAATCCGATCACCTTTTCCTCTATGGAAATCCTTTCCTTATTCTCTGCTGAAGTTCCAGTTCCTCAGCACAGTAGCATTTAAGATCCTTATAACTGGGTTCTTCCTGGTCTCACTTTCTTTCACTTTAGTCCTCAGTATTTTGCTTTAGTTATGCCAAACCACTTCCGGCTCCACTCACATAATGCATTGTCCCAGGGCTCTGTGCATGTCATTTCTTTTGGCTAGAATGGTCCTTCCTCCTGCATTGGCTAAAAACCTCTATCCAGCCTTTCATTAAGATTCTGCTCAGATGTGAATTCACTTGAACCATTCCATTATTCATGTAGGTAATGTTTTCCCCCACAGCACTTTGCTTATACCACTTTTAATTACATTATTATAATGGCACTTGTTAATGGTACCTTATTAATGGCACATGGTAGACAGTCAGTTGGTGGTGACAGTAAAAGGTCCTAGATTCTCCAAGTCACTGGCAGTGAACTCGGAGAAGGAAAGTTCCCAGGCAGAAAATGGTCTTTGGGGAACTCCTGTGGCACCAGAGTGACTGGAGAGGGCCTGTTTCCAGGTGTCACCTCTAAGGTGCCAAGGCCGTCCCACAGTTGCCCATGCCAGAGCAGAGCAGGCTGGCTCTCAGGAGCCCAGAGGGGCAGAAACCAGCCTCGGCAGTGCAGCCAGCACTGAGGACGGGGGCACCCAGGCGTCGTGGGCAGAAGGGGCTGCTCTGCCTCTTTCCCTTTGCTGAATGTACCTGGTGTGAGGATGGATTCCCCTTTTTATGCAGCATGAGCACAGGCAGCAGCTGTGAACGTCTCTCTCTGGTCTCCTACACACCCACCACGCCTGGCCCCATCCCTCAGCCAGGACAGGCCCCGGGCCACTGTCCAGTGCCAACTCCTCCAAGCCGGGGTCAGGTGTGCGGCCAGGCCACAGCCGCCTGAAGGGACACCGAGCACACGGCTGAGAGAGCCTTGGCTACAAGTCACCTCCTGGAGCCAGAAGGCCTCCTTCTCGGAGAACAGGGAAAGCTCTGAGGAAAGGCAATTGCTGTTGAGTTGGAGGGAATCTGGGGCTCAGACTGGGAGGCCAACTCCTGGTTTTGTCACAGAGTTCTCAGAACTGGGTCACGGCCATAGGGGCCTTTCAAAAGATGTCAGAATGGGGCAAGAATGCCTGATGTTGGGGGGAGAGGGAGCCCCTTTTTCTCTTTCACTTTCACCTGATCTGTTGAGGCCACAAAATGGCACCAGAGAGAAGAACCTGAACAAATCAAAGTTCTACATCCACAGCTAGGGACCAGCCAGTTTACATGTCTTACTAAAAGGCAGCAAGACAACCACGAGCACTGTCACCAGAGGGGACGCCTCCCCTCTCACCATCAGCCCAGCATCTCCTTGGGAGCGGCTCCTCTTATTAAACCCGCGCCCCGGCACTCACACACCCTCCCTCACCTCCTCCCTGCCCTCACTTGTCAAGCAGGAAGCCCGTCGGGCCTGCTCTCCTCACCAAGTGAGCACCCTGAGAGGGTGCCCTTTTCTGACCCAGCAAAGCTGCCTCTCCACACCCTGGGGCCAGCCACGGGCAGAATCACACCCTCTCCTCTCACTCTACCTGAGAGCTGCTCTCTTAGGTCCTGCGGAGAGGAGATCTGGGCATCTGGGGGGACAAGTGGGCTCAGAGCAGGCCTAAGATGTGCCACTTCGGTGTGTGAATGTTTTAGAGCTGAAGGCAGTCAAGACCCTGCGGGCTCACAGAAACGCTTACCTCTCCATTAGAGAATTTAAACGGGAGGTCTTGCCCATAATTAGCATCATCACCAGAAATAACTTTTTATGATTGATATAGGGCAGGGCAAACATTTAATTACTAAACATCTGCTCTTACCGTTTTGTGAATGACCTTCTTCCTCTCGGAAGCTGCAAGGGGTCTTACCTCCTCCTTAGCGTGGACTGCCACATATACCTTCTGTTACGTGTCTCTGACTTCACATGTATGTGGGGTCTCGGACTCCCTCGTGTATGTGGAATTCCCGTATGTAATTAGATTTTGTTATTTCTCCTGTTAATCTAACCTGTCACACAGATAGACTTAATTGTTAGACCAGCGGTAAGAACCTGGGAGTAGAGGAGAGCAAGCTCCTCTCTCGCCCACAGGGGACTCTGCTCATGCTGACGCACATTCCCAAACGCTGAGGCAAACCTGTTCGAGCACAGTAAGGAGCTTAAAGCTTCCTTAGAGATGACGCAGAGCCCCTGCAACAGTCTGAGTTCTCGCGATGTGAGTGGGTGAGGGCTGTGTGTGCTCACCCTCCCGCCGCTGGGGAAAAACCGGATGTTTGCTCCACAGGATCTGCAGGGCTGGTGATCTCTCAGGCCACCATTATAGAGGTCTGAGCACGGAGAGCGGAAATTGGGATAAATGCAGCACACCCTGAGGCTAGACTGGCCTGGTTAATGACCCTGCTCCCGGCCCTTTTCTGTGGGTCAAGGTCTTGTGATTTTTTTTTTTTTTTATTACTAATGACAATTAAAATATGGCATTGCCTTGGCGGGTGTGGCTTAGTTGGTTGAATGTCATCCTGTGTACCAAAAGATTGCCAGTTCGATTCCTGGTCAGGGCACATGCCTGAGTTTCAGGCTTGATCCTGGGTAGGCGGTGTGCAGGAGGCAGCCAATAGAGGTTTTGCTCTCACACTGATCTCTCTCTCTCTCTCTCTCTCTCTCTCTCTCTCTCTCTCTCTCTTTCTCTAAAAATCAATAAAAAGTATTTTCAAATATGGCATTGCTTACACTGTCAGAGTGAAGCTCTCTGCCTGGAGCAATGGGTAGAGGCCAGCACTGGGACCACACCCTCTCTTCTTCCTCCACTGGACCCACTGCCCGTGGCATGGGCTCCTGATGGTACACGGGTGTGGGTAACCAGCGCATCTAAGTTCTTAAAGCCACTGGAGTGAGATCACAGGCAAGAGGGAGAAATATTAGTGGTAGGAAAGGACATTATATAGATGGGCCACCGATTTGGTTGTTGATGCAACTCTCTCTGCCCATCCTCTTGATAGGCGCCAGGGTTCCATTAATCACAATTATTTCTCTCTTTGCCATTTCAACCAAATGTCCCAAAAACAGTTCAGCTTAATGAGGTCCCAGGAGCTAGTGGGTCGCCAGCCCCTCAACTCTACTATTGCGCGGGCTGATTTTGCCCTGTTCTAGGCAGGAAGGAGCTGTCCTGTGTTCCCCCACATGGGACCGGGTGGCCTGATTTGCCCTGTTCCACCTTCCAATTTGGTTGTAATAAGCGGAAATCCACGGACACCCGCCCTCTGCTCCACGTGGGGAGTGCTCCCCCAAGGTGGCATGTTCTGAAACGGAGATGGGAAATGAGATGCTCAGTGTCTCAGGCTAAGATCTCCCAGAAGCCACAATTAAGAATCCTTTTGACTCTGGAGGAAGTACATGAGCCTGACCCTTGCCATGCCTGGCCGCCTGTTCAAGGCTCTTCTGACAGAGGCTAGCTTGCCCGCAACCACCGCTGTCCATGCAGCTCCCCACCAGGACCCCCCTGCCACTGTGCCCAGTGCAGAAAGCTTTGGGACTCCGGCCCTCACCCCACCACTCAGTGTAAATACCATTTAAGCAATTTGATTTAATTTAATGCTATTCGGAGGTGCTCTCAATTGCCTGGAGCCCGGGGGAGGAAAGCCAGGCTGGGAAGGGCAGAGGCAGCAAAAAGGCAGGAAAAGGCCAGCCTGTCCTCTCTGCTAAGCAGGTGCTCAGAGGGACGCCGCAGGGAGGACAGAGGAAAAAGAAGGGCTAAGAAAAGATTCTCAGCACCTTCTGTCTCCTCAAAGAGAAAGTAGACGAGACAGTGCTTAAACCCCCCCGCACTCCGCCAACCTTATTTCCTCTAACTCCCCTTTAAGGACCCTCTGGTCCAGCTAATGTGCTTGGTGTGTGAGCACCGACTCCCTCCCTGTGGCCCCGCCAGCCCCGGAGGCGGTGAGTGTGCATTGTGGCTGTAAAAGCCAGACAAGCACAGCCCTGCTCCGTCAGGGAGACGCAGGTGCAGAGCCCACTCAGACACACGCGTCTGCTCATTTGCCGGCAGAGGAGTGCGGAGGCAACCCCCTCGGATGTGTCTGCCCAGGAGTGCAGAATGAAAATGTGTGAAGCTATTTGTAAGGGCCAACGCCACACCACTTTCACCCTCCAGGGAAGCCTCCCGCGTCATCGTTCCTGACAAAGAACTTCCTATCTTAGTGCTCACATCTTGCCCTGAATCAACCTGTTCTGTTAATCCTCTGTCTTTAAGCTACGCCCTCCAAATGAGGCTGTTTGCTTATGTCTTTGAGCACGAGCAGCAGGATTCTAGGTGGCAATGGAAGACGCCAGGAGGAGGCAGATCCCGGGCTCCCGGGGAGACTGTGCTCGGCAGGGCTCTTTTGTTTCTGGGCAGCACCTTCCACTCGGCTATCTTCCTGGTCACTATCCAGAGCGTCCTAACAAAGACAGCTTGCAAGGCCAGGCAGGCGGCAAAGGCAATGCCGGTTGAAGTTATAATAGAGTGTGCCCTGCGAGGGGAGATCTTTGTGTTCAGCCTTGCATCTCTGGAAAGATACCGCAGGGCGGGGGGGACGGGGGTGCCCAGTGGAGCTGATTAAAGAGCTGAGAAAATCCGAAAATGATTAGGTTGCTTCAAAATGGGAAGGCAAATGCTGAAAGAACTGACATGTAGAAAAATCTTTAGAATATGTAAAGAAACCTAGGATTTATTGTAGTTATTTGCATCTACTAAGTAGAAAAGCTTGCTTTAGACATTGTAAGTAGATCCGAATGGAGAAAAAAACAACTTGATTGAGTAGAGAAGACATGATGAAACCACAACATGTCAACTGGTGACAAAGTGCCATGTAAAACACGTGCCACAGAGTGGTGACACAAACAAGTACTGGAGGGGCTCAGAGGAGAGAGCAACTCTGAGGGCTGGACTCCTTGGGGCGGGGGGGCAGGGGGGGGGGATGACCAGGCATTCATGGCTGGTGAGACATCACAGGGGCAAGGCAAACACAGCTTATATAGGGAATGACTTGGACCACACTCTGGAAATAATGCGTGACTGGGAGGGCAGGAGCAGACACAGGAGAGAATTTTAGAATAAAGGGCTGAGTTTGGGAGAGGGAGAAAAAGAGGGAGAGAGAGTGAAAGAGAGAGAGGAAATATGAATGCAGGAGAGAGCAGAGGCTAAGAGGAGGTGCAGTAGCTAGAAGGTCCAGAGGGCTGACCTTGAAGGATAGAGTGATGGGACAATTCAGAGACGGGCTAAGATCCCTCCCATGCAGATCTGCGACAGATGAATCATGGGGTAGACTCTCTACATTCTCAGGAAGGCAGGAAGGAAAGAAGGCTAGATAAGACCCTAAACAAGATGCACAAAAATCCTGTTAAAATCATGACGGTTGGGAGGCAGGAGTGGGAAGAGATAGAAAGCCACAGTGATAGCTCATTAATGGAGCATGCTGATGAGAGGAAGATGCGCCGAGGGAGACAAGGAGTCAGAAAGAGGAGAAAGGCTGACGGCCCAGTCTTTATAGGGCTTGGTCAGTAGCCTGAATTTCCATTCCTTCCCTGAATAAAAGATGGACAAAATACTGTGTGTCCAGTCCTATCTTTATCCACCTGCCTCGATTCCAGCACTTTCCCCTGATTTGGGGGACTGCATTCATCAGCAGAACTGCACAGTGACAGCGCTGGAGCCATACTACCCGGGTTCAAATTCAGCTTCTACCATTTTAGTGACCCTGAGCAAGTTATTTTAAGCCTGTTCTTCAGTTTCTTCAAACCGTGACATGGGAGTAATGAAACTGAACACCTCTCTTAGAAGGGAAACGTGAGGTTTAAATGACTTATTATACACAAAGCTCTCAGAACATCTGGCACACAACAGCATTCATTAAATGCTGGTTCTTCTTCTGGGATAAGCACATATAGTGAGAACAAAAACACATTTTGAGTATACCCAGGTCACAGAGTGACCAAGCTCTGGATCTTGTAAGGAAAAAGTATAGGCCTTTTGTCAACATACAGTACAGCTTGCTTGGTCCTAACCTTGGCAAAGCCTATGAGACTTCTAGAACCACCCGGGAAGTTTGCTTTGAGAAAGAAGAGGATCTGAACTGGAGATGTTGATATATTTTTATTGCTTTTAGAGAGAACAAGAGAGAAGGATAGAGAGATAGAAACATCGATTGGCTGCCTCCTACACGGCCCTTACCGGGCAAGCCTGTAATTTGGGCATGTGCACTGATTCGGAATCCTGGTTCATGGGCAGATGCTCAACCACTGAGCCACACCAGCCAGGTCAGGAAGTCTTTTCTGAATTCCAGGTTGTGCTCTGAGAGAATCCTCTGAGTGAGCACATATCACCCTATACTATAGTTGTTGATAGCTTTTGAGCCTGCCAGCTCCTTGATGGTAGAAAACTTGACTTCCTTGACTTTATGGTCCTAACTCTTAGCAGGGTGCCTAATGCACTATAAAAGGTCAATACATGTTTGTTAAATGAACTGAATAAAAAGAAAACCCAGCTGCTAATCACTGGCACTTATCTATTGATTTGTCTTTGCTTTTTAAAAATGTTTGATTCAAGGAACATAAAAGGAAGATAATCTCAAAGAAACAAGGCCTTTCTTTCTTTTATTACTGATCCAAACAGTCTCTGACCTACAAGTATCTGGGGCAAAGGCCTGCTCTGAAGATCTGCCCCATTATTGCTACTGCCCTGAACACAGGTTTAGTCTGACAGCCAAGCGCACTGTGGATCACAAATATTCCACGTAAGAAGGCGCTGAAGTTTCCACTCCCACATCTCAAGGGAAGACCAATGGTTCCTATTCCAGGGAAGCAGTAAGGGAACTCACGCTTACTGAGTACCTGCTGGGTGCCACACACTGAATTAGGTTCACGCACCGAATGTGGCCTGTTAATCCTCACATCCATTTTGTTTAGTGTTCATTTTTAGTCTCACTTTATTGATAAGGAAAGGAGGCTCAGCGAGAGGTCATTTAGTAAACGGAGAAGCCAGAATTTGAACACAGTCCTGCCTACTTGCAGAGACTGGCTCTTGTCACTAACAGTCGGGCAGAATGATTTGCTGACATCGGGAGAATCACACCGCCAGATGTCTAAGAGTTCTCTGCAGCTCTGACCCAGGGAGTGGGAGGCCCATTAGGGGCTGGGCCTGGGGCATGAGGCATGCTGAGAGCGGACAGGGCCTGGGGGAGGCATCTGTCTTCCCCCTGGCCCTGGCTGCTCTGCTTTTGGGCCAAGAGGTGATACGTGAGTATAAAGGAATCATTAAGAAAGTTGCACTTCCCCTCCACACCGATGTGCCTGAGCTGGCTTCCCCAGTGACCCCTCGCTGAGCACTCCAGCTAGCAGTGTCCTGGGCTCATTACCCTCTGAGGCTCATTGCGTCTATTCTCTGAGGGCTCTCAGCACGAACCCAGCCCTAGGTCCTCATTGCCCCGACTGCCTGGGAGAGCCACCAGCTGCAGCCCCTTCTCTTGGGCCCACACAGGGACCTGGTCAGGCTAGAGCGTCCCCTGGGCATGAGGCCAGTAGCTCTCGCCACTCCTATTCGGTCCTGTCCCTGCCTCCCTGGACTCGGGGAGCTATGTATGCTACAGCAAATGCCCAGAGAGGGGCTCCAACCTCTGAAGCTCAAAACTCTGAAGCTCTGGGGCGCCTTTAGGTCCCAGAGGTGGACACGTCAGCCACACTGAGATGGCAAGAACCTGGGAAACTGGAGAGTTCCCCCGGGAGAGCCCACCTTCCCGCCTCCCAACCCCGTGGTGGATGTGCCTTTTTTTTTTTTTTAATATATTTTATTGATTTTTTACAGAGAGGAAGAGAGAGGGATAGACAGAAACATCGATGAGAGAGAAACATCCATCAGATGTCTCCTGCACACCTCCCACCGGGGATGCGCCCGCAACCACAGCACATGCCCTTGACCGGAATCGAACCCAGGACCCTTCAGTCCGCAGGCGGACGCTCTATCCACTGAGCCAAACAGGTCTCGGAGGACCTGCCTTTTTAATCCTCTCACCAAAACTGCATCCTTCCTGCTTCCCTAACTGGAAACTCAGTGTGTTATTGAAAAGCCCAGAGACTTTATCACTGCGGAGATGAGGGTATTTAAAACTCACCTGCAGGCCACACATCAGGCAGACATCCATCCTATTAGAATAACCCAACACTGCGCAAGTTCATCCTCTTACTAAATAGTTAAGAAAGCCTCGCCCCTCATCACAGAGATACTGTGTGTATGGTTTTCTGCTCACCTTTCTGACTACATTCCTCAGTCCTTTTCGTTTCCTGGGTTGAAATAGACCTCAGAGTTACAAATCGCTGAGTGGCAGCAGCAGTTTTAAATTAAGCATTCATGGGCGGAGGTGAGCTTGGGGAATGATGTAGGTCGCGAGGCAGGCAGGGAAGATTTAATGCCTCGTGTGGGGGGAAAGCTGAGGCTAACAGACAGTCTGGATCCAGCTGGGGATGGAGGAGCCAAGGGGAGGGGCGCAGAAAGGCCAAAGAGGAAGAATTTAAAAGCTCTCTGGTCAAAGGGCCAGGCATACCGCATGACAAAATGAAAATTATTGGTGACCTGGAACGTGGCTAATGCCAACCTCCATGCACGGCATAAGCATCTGCTGTGCCAAAAAGCGTGTGTGTGAGGTGGGGACCCTGGGAGGCAGGCAGCCAGGTGCTCGTGCCTCCCTCCACTTCTCTCTGGACACTCAAGCCCAGACTCCACCTCCTCCAGCTCCTTCTGTGTGACAGCACTTCCCCGGGCACAGGAGAGCAGAGCCTCTATTATAAAGGCCTGTCTGGAGGTAGTCCTGCGGCGGAACTCATGTCCTCCCCCACCCGTTTGCCTCAGGAGGTGATGTCACCTCTCCTGTCATTCCCTGTCCCCAGAGGGCCGTGGAAGGCCCGAGGCCCGTGGAGCGCTGAGCAAAGATGCTGTGTGTGTGCTGCTGCTACAACTGACCACCACGTGGGCCACTCACTCACCCTGCAAGGAGGCCAGAGGACTGACAGCAGCCTTATCGGTGATCCGCGGCACGGGGAGGGCAGGCAGCAGCAGGGGCAGCTCTGGGAGCACACCCTGCACCCACCATCCCGTTTACCTGGCTTGTTTTCTTTTATCGCAGAGCAGCTCCTGTGTGGGCAACCAGGCTGAGGCTGCTCTAGCCCACAGGCCTGGGCCGGGAGAATCCAGCCTGCTGACGTAGGACCGCCTGGGGCCCAGAGGCCCACGCACAGGCTGGTTCCCCGGGCACATCCCCGGGGCGTAGTATCGGGGTACCAGACAGTCCTTCCCACGTTGGAAAGGTCCTCTGAGGACCCACAGAAGAGGGAGCCACTCCCAAACTCTGGCTCCTCCCTCGTCTCCCATTCACCCGGGATCTCCATCCTGTGCTTGCTGGTTTGACGCGCCCCCAACACATTTTTTCTCAGCTCGCTATGTTCTACCATTTTCTCCTGGGCTGGCCTCTTTCCTCCACCACCCAGACATCCACTTCTGTCTCTGATCAATTTTGTGTTCCATATTCTTCTAGCGAGTGGCAGGAAAAAATTACCTTCCAAAGTGACTGGCCTCCTGTAACATTTCTGAAACCTGTGAGTCACTCAGATCCCTGATGGGAGGGCAGGCAAGAGGGAGAGAATTACTGGCACCGTCTGAGGTGGACAACAGGGTCGGGTTCTTTACTTAAGAGCCAGCAGCCGGGAGAAATGGAAGAGCTGGAGTGGCTGAGAGTTAGAGAGGCTCTTCTGAAGATGCAGGCAAAGGCTTGTATGGCAGAGGAGAGGCTTTAGGGGGAAGAAAGGGAAGCAGCTCGCTGGCTGACTGCCTAGGCACAGGGTGACGGAGCGTCTCATGGCCCCAAACGGTCTACAGACATAAAACCTCTGTCAAAATTTGTCCCTGTCAATTTGAAAGCATTAAAGCCCCATAATTACCTATCTAATGAGACCGTCTACAGAGACCCTTCTCCACCGTCTGCAACACACTTATTAATCTGGTCCCACCCTACCCAACATACATTTGCAAAATTTTAAATTAATTCCTTGTGATTTATGTGCTATTTTACAGCAATCAGTTTAAAAAGGAGTGTGTCAATTCTGCACGCCCTAAGCCAGCACTGTCCATACCGCAGCCACTTGCTCTAATCTGGGATTTCCTAAAGGGTAGGGGCTGGGGTTGGTCTCTGGACATCCCTCTACTGACCAGAACTCTCTGTCCCGAGGACCCATCCACGTAACACTGAAGTCCCACAGGGAATAATTTTCGAGGCACAAAAATAGGGTGGGATAGGAGAATGGCATTCCAGACACGCCCATCAGACCAGGCTTTCGACAAGGAGATGGATTTCGTCTGATTTCCCTTGACAGACGAGTTGTGTTCAGCAAACAGCCTGGCGAGCGGCTGTCACTCTGATGCCGAGCTCTGACAGGCACCGGCCAGGCTGCGGCGTGAGCATGCAGATTCACACACCGGCCTCGCAGACACACTTGGCTCTGAAGACAGGATGGCAATGCCCCCTCAGCGGCTGCTGCCAGGGAGGAGACTGACTGCACTGGAGGGAAAAGGAGACAGTATGGCGTCTCCTCAAAATACCCCTTCCTGAGTGGGAGGACAAGCTGTGGCAACGAAGGGGAGTCAGAAAGGGGAGGCGGGCCAGATCCAGTCTTGACAGACAGGCTGCCAATTCAGTTGGAGAGCTCGTTCAAGGCGCTGAGACAAGCAAATCGGGGCACCAGGTGAAGGCTGGTGTGAACAGCCTGTGATCCGCGAGCCCAGTCGGCAGCTCTGCCTTCGCTCCCCGCCCAGCACCTCTCCAGTGCCTGATGCTGCCCCCAAAGCCTGAGGGAATTACAGAACATCCCTCTGAACCAGAGGTCATCCTGGAGTGTCCCCCCCCAACCCCCCCACCCCGTGATTGTCTTCCTCAGACCTCTGGGAGATAGCCAGCTTCTATCAAATACCCCACCACAGAGAGCTCTCTACTGCATGAGTCCATTTCGCTGTCACAAAGTCCTCTTTCAAGTTACCAGTAAAACCCACCCGCCTGCACTTCCTTCCATCCCTCTAAGTTCTGTAGTCTGGAGCAATCTGGAGTTAATCGGATCCCCTTTTCCTCCTTACCGGTAGGTAACAGAGGGAAAGTTAGCTCCAAGGGCTGTTTTTGAGGACTACGGGAGAAAAGACTCCGTGAGCGACTAATGTGGACCGTGCTCATGCCCTGCCACCGCCCTCTGTGTAACAGCCATTCCCACTATTCACGTTTCCTCTGGCCTTTCTCCCCATCCCCCATGGCTTCCATGACTCCCTGGACCTTTGACCCCACATTCTGTACCACCGTGTCCCTTCCTAAGAATGCTCCTCCCATTTGTTAAAAACTCTAAAAGCGCAATGCTCACGACTGAACACAATATCCCAGATGTCGCTCAAGCAGAACAGAATAATTACCTCCGTTGATCTATACTATTATTCTATTAATATAATTTTTATCAGTCACTTCACATGGTTTGTTAGTGTACACTTTGTAGAAAACATACTCCCCCCCCTCCGCCCCCGGGTTATTTTCAAATGAACTGGTGTCAAACTAGGTCACCTTCATCTTGTAATTGTGTAGCTGATTTTTTTTTTTTTAACTTAAACACAGTACTTGGCATTTATTACAACTGGTAAATCACATTTCACGTTGTAAGTTGCAGCCTCCCTCCCTCCTTCCATTTTATTGATTTCAGAAAGGGAAGCAGAGAGAGAGAGAGACAGAAACATAAATGGTGAGAGAGAATCAATGATCAGCTGCCTCTTGCACACCCCTCACTGAGGATGGAGTATGCAACCCAGGCACGACCGGAATCGAACCGTGACCTCCTGGTTCATAGGTCCACACCCAACCACTGAGCCACACTGGCTGGGTGCAGCCCATCTTTCTCCATATTTGTAAGATGTTCTGAAGCTTGATTTTCTGTTAACAGAACACAACCTTGTTCATTTCGAATGTGGTAAGCATAAATCTTAGGAAGGGCAGCAGACCCAGGGCAGAACTGACATTTGTACTGTGGCTCCAAGGTCTCAGGTGTAAGATGTGGTGAATGCTATTGGGAAGGTCTGGGGCAGAGCACACAGGAGCAGCTGAGGACAGGTCTGGATTTTACCCTGTGGAAACCCAGGCCCCTCCCTCGTATTTCCTGGACTGGAAGCTTTGGGGGACAGGTATGCACTCGAAGGAAGAGACCATGCTAAGAACGGAGACTCGGCAGAGAAGAACTCGGAAGCATCTAGGAAACGATGTTCTTCCTCAGCATGGGAGGCTGACTTGGCTCTGTCCCCTCCTAGAGCCCCTCATCTCAGCAGCTCTGCCTATCTTCTTGGAACAATGGTTCCCTCAAATAATTATAGAAACTCCTGGGGAAGGCTGGCTGGGTCACAGGTAGGCAGCGGTGGGAATGCTGAGGAGGATCTTGGCAGCAGCACAGAAACTGGATTTGCAGGCAACATGATAAATGGGAGAGTGTTTGGGCCGAAAGACCATGGGGAAATGGTGTGAGGGAGGACCCCAAAAATCAGCAGGGGTCTGAGGCTGAAGCGAGCTTTCTTCAGACTGCTCTGATGGCAAGACCTCTGGGCATCTGAGGGGCCCAGGGGACTCACTTGAGGCCCAGCCACCCCTGGATTTTTACACGGCAACAAGGCCTCCTTCCGATGGCTCAGCAGCAGCAGCAGCAGCAGCAGTGATTGTATCCATCTGGTGCAGTGACTGACCAGCGCCCGCAGCGGCTTCCTTTCCGCTCCTGGTCTGAGCGCGGCGCTGTGAGGGCGGGGCTTGGGGAAAGGGCTGAGGAGGACAGTGAGGAGTGGACCCTAGTACTTTTCAGGACCCTAGTGCTGGGTATCACTGACTCAATCTGTGTACAAATTACATAAAAATGGACTTAGGATTGCCAGAAAATAGTGGTTTTTGCAAAAATTCTTTGTTTGGAGCATTCAAACAGAAGAATCATCCACAGGCCAAAAAGAGGAAGGAAAGAAAGAAAAGGGTGAACGGTATAAATATCTTTCTGTGAACTTTTCTCTTACACACATGCAAATGCTCACATCAATTCTTTCAGCTTTCTTTTCTTTAAAAAAAAATTTTTTTTTAATTGATATCAGAGAGAAAGGGAGAGGGAGAGAGAGATAGAAACATCAATGATGAGAGAGAATCACTGATTGGCTATCTCCTGCATGCCCCTTACTGGGGACTGAGCCCCCAACCTGGTCATGGTTCGACTGGAGTCAAACACAGGAGCCTTCAGAACACAGGCCAACACTATCCACTGAGCCAAACCAGCCAGGGCCCGGAGTCAGCCTTCTTATGAAAAGCCATCGCAGGGTACCTGAGGTCACTACCTGGGATACAAGGTGTCCCCGAGATCAGTTCTTCTTGAACAGTGACTTCTGGGAAGCCTTACCCATGTGTGTGTTCCTGGCCCAGTCAAGCTTTCATTTGATGAACCAGAGGCATCAGCTCAGAACCTCTTTTTCATTCACATCACTTTCAGAGAGCCCTGACTCCACCATTCTATCCCTTCCTATGATGTGGGGCTCTGGCGACATTTCTCCCATGACTCTACTTACGAGAATCATCCCCATTTTATGGATGAGGAAACTGAAGTTTAAAGAGTTGAGTGCCTAAGGTTTAAGGCCATGCAGCCAGTAAGTGCCAGGACCAGAATTCAAAAGTGGGTTTCTGATTCCTAAGTCCACTCTGCTAAGCATCACATCACTCTGCTGCACTGACATGTCATTAAGGCACAAGGCTCCTCAAGCCTTCCGGTCTTATCTGAGTCTAGAGGTGGTGGGTGGTTACAACTATGGTGGAGGTAAGGGAAGGAAGAGGGGAATTGGCAGGCCCTGTATCAGGATGGCACTTAAAGAGCCAACTGTCCTCCTTGGAGGAACGGAGCAAGTGTGGGCAAACAAGCAATGTGAGAGGAGGGCCTCTCCCAGGGAAAGAGTGAGGCTGGGAGAGAGAAGAGCAGCCAGGCCCGCTCCTTTCATCCGGAGTAGAAAGAGAAACCTTCTGGGGGACTTAGCAGAGAGGCAGATCAATCACTGAGCCCTCCACATTTTTGTGAAACTCAGAGCTGGATGGAAAGGGAAGGATGAAACAACCTGGGCCTTGAAATGATGCTGGTTTTGCTCCTGTGAGGGTGACAAAGAAACAGGGGTGAAGAGCAGGACTGGGGAGGAGGCAGAGTCTCCGAGGTAAAGGCTCTGGCCCCACAACTACTCCAAGAGTGACGACAGGGCCAACATATCTGAGGCTGCTTAGAAGGAAGCTTAGAAGGAACTCTGAAAGGCTTTGCAACCCACCTAACCTTCCCGGAGGTAGAGAGAAAGATAGACGTACAAATACTCGTGTGAACAGCTGCAAGAAGGAACTGTCAACCAGAGAGCATTCTGTCTACCAAGCCCAAGTGGGGTGATTAATATTTTACTCGGGGAACTGATACACATACATTCTGCATCGCTATGCATTACCCCTCTCTTCCTAATCCCTTTCTGCTTTCTCCTCCCCAAATAAAAACTGGTCCCGGCGGCTCCCTCCATGCCGTGGCCAGCCCGCCCGGAAGCTGTTTTCAGTGGCCATACGTTCTTTCCCTCCCTCCCACCCAAGGCGGTTACCAAACAGGCATGTTTCCC
The DNA here is from genome assembly GCA_963924515.1 of Vespertilio murinus. Lineage (NCBI taxonomy): Eukaryota > Metazoa > Chordata > Mammalia > Chiroptera > Vespertilionidae > Vespertilio > Vespertilio murinus. Next base: position 58,018,558 of record OZ004712.1, read on the forward strand.
TAGTTCATCCCAATCAGTGTTAATTGAAGCACTTAATTCAAAGACAATAACATTCGTTGCTTCAAACCATTAGGAACGCTATGCGTGAGGCCTGCTGGGAGACTGCAGTACACACGCACGTACAAACATGCCCACAAGGCTCACTCAACATGTAACACGCACACAACTAACAGCTCCCGGAGAGATTTTGCAAAAGCATAGTCAGCAACTGACAGCCTGTTTTTCTCAACAGCGTTTCCTCAATTAAAAAAAAACAACATAAGAAATCAGCCCTGGCCAGGTAGCTTGGTCCGTTAGAGCACTGTCACAGTAAGTAAGGTTGAGCGCTCCATCTTCAGTCAGGGCACATACAAGAATCAACCAAAGAATGCATAAATAAATGGGACAACAATGGATGTTTTTCTCTTCCTCTAAAATCAATAAAAACAAAACCATATATATATATATATATATATATATATATATATATATATATAATCACTGCTAATCCTAACTCAGGGTCTGGAAATCATCCTCCCCACCCTGAACTTCTGCCTCTTGTGTTCCGTGAGGTCCAGAAATGAATAGGAAGGAAGAGACGTACAGACCTCAGATCCCCCACACTTGGCAACTAGACTCTTTATGGGAGGAGGGCGGGGAGAAAGGAGAAGCACTCCCCTCAAATGATCTTGGGGATCCCTTCTCGGCTCCCCTGACATAAAGGATGCCTATATGCAACAGCGTTGGATAAAGGAGAGGCCCATGGGGCACAAAGACTTGACATTCCCAAAAGAGCATCCTTTCCTACAGCTTCCGTACAAGCCCCGAAAAGCCCAAGAAGGAGAGGAGAGGATCATCCTGTTGCCCGCCCTCAGGGCCTTGTCGAGAAAAAGTGAGAGAAGAGAGACAGCGAGGAAAGGGAACGAAGAGCAAAGAGCAGGTGGCCGGGAGTGAACCCCAGCCCGGGCTAGCTGTAGGGGAAAGGAAGGGAATGTATTTTTAGAGGGACTCAGGATGAGTGGAAATAGCTCAGGGCAGGGGACTGGCCCTGAGTCCTTATCTTAGCTCTACCACTACTTTATGACAGAGTAATTTAAAATAAGCCACTTAATTTCTTTGGTGTTTTCTCATCCTTAGACAGGGGATGATGGCACTGGTTTCTGCGCTTCTTCTAGCTCTCCAGCCTCCCGAGCGCGATCCTGAAATTGCACCCTCAGTTCCATCCCTCCTGCATTTTTCTCTCCTGAGGGACCAGAGCCCAAACTGCTCCGGTTCAGTCCCTTGTCATCTGATCTTTAGGACCTCTACTCATCTACTTCACCCCTTTTTGAGTTCTGAGGCTGAGCCAAAAGGGGCTGCCTCTTCTGCCATGAGGTTGTCTAGATTGGTGCTTTCCCCCTTGAAGTCCCACTGAGTAACACCAAGCCATACCAATTAACGAATCATTGCTGGATCACAGAGGGCAGAAAAGAGGCTGTTAGAGCAGACAGGCAAATGCTGGTCTGACCTTTAGGAAGAACAGAACAAAGACAAGACAGTAAATTCCATGAGCCACCGGTAAGAGAGTTATCTATCCTGGACCAAATCCCAGAATCAGTTGTTGAAACGTAGCTCGTGAGCTCTTAGAAAGCAAGTGATTGTTATAAGATGATAGATGTTCACAAAAAACAAGTCAGACTAACCTAATTTCTTTTGCCGGTGGGGTCACTAGTCTGTAAGATGAGGAGTCATCATAAACCTGCTTCCTCCAAGGGACTGAATTGTTTTAGGTGTGTCAATGATGGAGCACCAAATGACCACCACAACCGAGTTATTCCCTTTACAACTATTTTTAAAAATATATATATTTTATTGATTTTTTTACAGAGAGGAAGGGAAAGAGACAGAGTTAGAAACATAGATGAGAGAGAAACATCAATCAGCTGCCTCCTGCACACCTCCTACTGGGGATGTGCCCGCAACCAAGGTACATGCCCTTGACCGGAATCGAACCCAGGTCCCTTTAGTCAGCAGGCCAGCCCTCTATCTACTGAGCCAAACCGGTTAGGGCCCTTTACAACTATTTTCAGCTTCTCTGATTAAGTAAAGGAGAAAGTCTAGGTTCACCGCTGATGTCTTCACCATTTCCTTTAATATGGTTTTTATTTTTTAAAATATATTTCATTGATATTTTACAGAGAGGAATGGAGAGGGATTGAGAGTTAAAAACATCGATGAGAGAGAAACATCTATCAGCTGCCTCCCAGCACACCCCAGTGAGGGCTAATATGGTTTTTTAAAAAATTGATTTCAGAGAGGGGAAGGGAGAGGAAGAGGCATCATTGATGAGAGACAATCACTGGGCACTGTGCCCACAACCAGAAACCATGACCTCCTGGCTCACAGGTCAGTGCTCAACCACTGAACAACACTGGCCAGGCTCTTTGCCATTTCTTTAACAAAAAAAGGGCAGACCTCAGACTCAGAGTCTTGCAGGCATATAAGATTTAGCCAGAATCTCTGAACACTAAGTATTCTGTATTTTCCATAGTTATTTTTAAGGCTTCCCTTCATTTATGGTACATGATACATTTCCATTTTTATTTTTTAAATGTCTCTTTATTGATTTTAGAGAGAAAGGGAGAGGGAAAAAGAGACAGAAACATCAATAATGAGAGAAAATCACTGATTTGGCTGCCTCCTGCATGTCCCATTCTGAGGACCAAGCCTGCAACCTGAGCATGTGCCCTGACTGGGAATCGAGCCGTGACCTCCTGGTTCATAGGTCGATGCTCAACCGCAGAGCCATGCCAGCTGGGCCATTTCCATTTTTAAAAGTTTCCTTTAAAATAATTTACTTAAGAAAAAACTGAGTAATTGAAAGAAAAAGATTAGGAAGTATAGTACAGGGGTTACTTTGGCAGCAGCACATAGATGGCACAGAATACCTGAAATTGGGGAGACACGGCTGCAAATTAAATGTAGCTGGCAACAGCAGTGGAGGAACCGCTTGGTGGCGGTTGGGCTGTCTGAGCCTATGGGCATTCGCCACAGAAAGGCCCATTGTTGCCTAGGCAATAGTCATTACTCCCCCTTCTCCCTGCTGGCAGGTCTCCATCGTATTTCCTGGTGATATCTTTATGTGACTCAGGAAAATGCTCATTGGGCTAAGTTATTTTTTTGTGCCATGACTCTCTGGCAATCAAGAGGAACCCATGGACACCCTTCACAGAGTAATACATGTATATTACTACCGAGGTATAACTGACAAATGTTATATTGTTGTATGTTAATTATGTATGTCAATAATATGGACATACAATATTAGTTTCAGGTATAAAAAGTAATTTAATATTTGTATATACTATATATTTTTTAATATGTAAAATACATAAGATTGCGAAAGAAACCAATTATACTGAAACAGTGTTAAAATATTTTTAAAAACCCATCCGAATCACCTGGGGGGGGGGCAGGAGCAGGGTGGAGGGGATACAATGGGGGGGTAAAAAGGAAGACATCTGTAATCATTTCAACAATAAAGATAAAATAATACACCATCCAAATAAGGAAACAGTAAACATATGCACTGCTTTATTAACATGCTAAAAAATAAGATCTAGCAGTAGGTTTAAAAACTACAATTTCACAGCAGTGGTAAGAGTAAACAATATTTTGGAATTCCTGCAACTACTATGATGTAATAAGAAAATGTTTGTGATTTCTCTTGGTGATAAAGTCTTAGATATACTAGGTTTACTATGATTTGTTGCTTACAATCATATTCAAAGGGAATGCTAAAATTGAGCTAAAGAGTAATAAAAATAAAGATGTATTTTTTTTTCTCCTCCCAATTCAAGGACCCTATGGACCCCTGGTTTCAGCCAATCATTGGAGTGGGGTAGGAGAGTTCTCTTTCCTAGTCCCATAAGGGAGTATCTTCCAAATCTGGGTAATAAAATGTAAGAGGAAGTCTGGTGGGAGGATTGTGGGAAAATATTTTTTTATGCTTTTTTAAAAAGATACACGAACAGATTTATCAGTGCTGATACAACTCAATTCTTTATAAGAGATCCATTTTCTTTTCCCCCATTAGCCCACATGTGCTGCTAGTTTCCATTCTATCAATGTATACATTTCTGAATTCATGGACATAAATCTGATAGAAAACTTGGAGATCAGAAACCCTATAATTATAATCTCTATGAGTCCTGTAAGTGGAGGCTAAACCCAGGACACAAGTAGATTTGGTAAAAAAGGATTTTAAAAACTCAAATGGCTTTAGCAGGCCACAGAGACAAATGCACACAATGACTGAATGAGATCCATCAATATAAAAAGAGATACATTCCTTCCACTCTGTATGAGCTACATGTTAAAGGAACGGACTCAACAGGAAAGTGTTATTCATACTTCTGAGGATGAGAACAAAGCCATTTCAAATCCCTTCTCAAAGGATCTCTTTACAAACAATAGTGTGGTGAAAGCATGGGAGGGGTGGTGGGGGGCCAGATGGAGGAGAGCAATGAGGAGAAGATGGGAGACATCTGTAATACTTTTATCAATGAAGATAAATTAAAGAAAAGGTTCTCCTAAACTTTTAAGTTTTGGGGCTAAGAGAGGAGGAACAAAAGGTGGGGAAGGGAGGAGAAGACAAGCCTCTTTCTTTACTCTAAACCTTTTTATTATCCCATTGTGAGAAAACAATGAATTCTGTCAGTAAGGTGAGGGCAAGGAAGAAAGAATTTTTAAAATAAGGATGTTGGGGCAGAGAACCAAGATGGCGACATAGGTAAGCACCTAAGCTGCCACCTCACACAACAATTTAAAAAACAACAACTAAAATCAGAACGGAATACATCCAAAAACAGGAAAGCCGGCGGAGTGGGAAATCTACAACTAGAAAGAAGGAGAGAGGCTCACGGATCGGATTGGGAGCTTCAAAGCGCTCAGGTAGGGAGACTTTCGTGAAAGGAAGTGCGGCTGAATGCTTGCCTGGCGGGAGGGGAAAGGAATTCCCATTGCACTGAACCCTTTCCGACTGTACTGAACCCCAACCCCAGCTGAAACCCCGTAGACCCAGGCTCATTCGGGTGGAGTCTGGACTGTAGAGAAAGGCATCCGGAGACTCAGAGACTGAGAGAGCTAGGAGTCGCAGTGGGCAGGGTCAGCAGTCGTGCGCCAGTGAGTACGTACAGAGGTCTGACTGCGGAGGTTGCCGAGGCCTCTCCACATTGGAGTCAGAAACTTCAGACTACAGGGACCCAACCCAATTCTGGACAAGCCCCTGGGGCACCCACGCTCTTGCATGGGGAAGCTGGGAAAATCAGGCGGAAACTCAGGCAAGCGCACAAGGGCAGGGCGGATGGGAAACCAAGACTGTCAGCTCAGCCCTGAGACTCTGCCCCAATCCAAGCTGAGAACAGAGGCTTCTGCAATTTTACAAGTCTGATCCTATAAGACTGTCTCCAATACAGAAGGTATCCTAGAGTAGACACAGCTGATACCCACATCCAATTGGCCTGAAGGTCAATTCCTTCCAGGGATATCAACAACAATAAAGACTTAGCTACAACAAGGCTGTACACGCAGTCCACAAAGGGGAGCACCAAGTGTCTACCTCAGGTAACTGAGGAGGCTGACCCACTGGCCATATAGGACACCAAACACAAAGCCATCCTACCAACTCTGAGAAGCAGCAAAAATGCCAAGACAAGGAAATAGATCTCAAACGAAAGAGATGGAGGATATGAAGTTCAAGACCACAGTTATAAGGTTATGCAAGAATTTCCTAGAAAAGGCCGATAAATTTCATGAGACCCAACTAAAAATTATACATAAACTGACTGAAATGGAAAATATTATGCAGAGATCCAACAGCAGAATGGAGGAACACAAGAATCAGGTCAAAGAGCCAAAAGTCACTCTGCTGGAGAAGCAAGAAGAAAAGAGAACCCAGAAAGTTGAAGATAGTGGAAGGAGCTTCTGGGACAACTTCAAGAGTACCAACATCAGAATTATAGGGGTGCCAGAAGAAGAGATAGTGAAAAATACTGAAAACATATTTGAAGAAATAATATCAGAAAACTTTCCCCACCTGGTGAAAGAAATAGACTTATAAGTATAGGAAACTTGTAAGTATAGGAAACCCCAAACAAGAGGAATCCAAAGAGGAACACACCAAGACACATCATAATTAAAATGCCAAGGGCAAAAGACAAAAAGAGGATCTAACAAGCAGCAAGAGAGAAACAGCTGGTTACCTATAAGGGAGCACCCATATGACTATCAGCTGATTTCTCAACAGAAATTATGCAGGCCAGAAGGGAGTGGCAAGAAATATTCAAAGTTTTTAATAGTGAGAACCTACAACCAAGATTACTATATCCAGCAAAGTTATCATTCAGAATTGAAGGGCAGATAAAGAGCTTCACAGATAAGAAAAAGTTAAAGGAGTTCATCACCACCAAACCAGAATTATATGAAATGCTGAAAGGTATTATTTAAGAAGAAGAAGAAGATCAAGTGAATTAAAAATCTGAGGAACAGAATAAACTGGTGAATATAATAGAATCAGGGGCAAAGAAAGGGCGTGGATAGATAATTATCAGGGGGAAAAGGGTGTGGGGGGTGCAGAAAGAAACTGGATTAAAATCGTACACCTATGGATGAGAACAATGGTGGTGGGGGAAGAGGGGAGGTAAGGGCAGAGGGTGAGGCAGGAACCAGGTGGAAGGGAGCTATGGGGTGGGAGAAAAGGAGAAACAATCGTAAGAATCTGAGCAATAAAGATTTATTTAATAAAATAAAATAAAATGCAAAAAAAAAAAAGCATGTTGGATGCACAGAGCACATGTAGAAAATTCCTTGGTGACCAGCTTTCAAGCCACTGGTTTCAGGGTTTCTGCTCATCTGACCTCCAGAGAACAAAGGTCTCTACTAAACAGGCAGCACTGCATTTGTCTACAAAGCCATTTTCTTCATGAGCCTCTCTGTCCCTTGTGGACAGGATGAAAAATCCTATACTGCAAAGCTCCTTGACCACATTGAATTAAGAGGTGAATCCATGCAAACCACAGGTGCACTGGCCTAACGGTGATGGTGGGCACTGGAGATGGGAGGTGGACCTGGGAAAAACCTTCCTCCAGCCAAAGGGAAATACGCCCCCTGGCTTTCTCCTCCGCCAGGTGTCTGTAGGTGGACAGCACCCAGTCTGGGGTGAATCCCTGAGTGGAGCAACAACTCTGTTCCTTTTGGAGACCAAATAAATGCTCCTTAGGAAAAGCTGAACACAAGCCAATGCAAAAGACCCCACTCTGCTAGCTCTCGGCACCAGACACAGCCTCTCTTAAGCCACAGTCCTTTCTAGATGGTTCTAAAATAAAATGGGGGTGGGGGGATGGATCTGTCTGGTTATACTGTCCTATTGAATGAATGTTCTTCAGAAGTATTGCAATGTTTAGTACAGGTATATTATTTATGATGGATTAAATATGGGCAACCATATGTTTTGAACATATTTTTGTTCAAAGAGTTGGACATTAATATATTCAAAACAATTAGAGCAAATGAGAGACAGAGGAGGTTTTAACCCCGGCAGAGGTGAAGCTGGTTGGAGGAACCCAGCAGCGCTGAGATATGGGGGCAGATGTAACCTCCGAGAACATGGGCCACATAAGACAAAATTCAGCCATCCTCTTGGCTGCTCTCACAAGGAGATGCAGCCCAACATGGTGATGCTTGGGGCCAAAGACTAAGACCCACCTCCTTCCTCGCCTGCCAGTGCTACTGTCCTCTGGGCTCAGGAGAGGCTTCCGAAAATTATTCAAAACCTACTTAATTCCTTCCTAGAAAATAGTATTCATGAGAACGGTCTCGTTCACTTAAGCAAGAGAGTCAAGGTTATGTGTTTAGAAAACTCATTAATAACAAATAACATTCTTAAAGAGACAGACTCAGCCAGGAGCTGGCTGGCAGGGAGCCAGCCCCTCAGGCGGCCCTGAAAACGGGGCAGGGCTGTTGACTGTTGTGAAGGGCAGAAGTGGTCCTGGTTCCTATCAGTGTGAGCTCCTCTGGGTTTCAATTTGATACGGAATTTTATGCTGCAGCTACCTGAGGGGCAGGACCAGGGAGTCTTATTTCTGTCCCTTTGCAGACAATAGGGGCAAAAGAGCTTTCTCTGGTTAGGAAATCGATGGGGCTCAGGTGGACAGTCCTGCTGGCTGAGAGGCGGACTCGTCCTCCGAGTGTTAAACACAGGCGACATCTTTCTCTCTGAGGTTTCTGCCAGAGAGAATTAGAATGGCCCCAATTTGTTGGTTGGTTTTTCCATGTTCATCTCTCTCTTTATTCACTTACTGCCTCACATGCGTGCGCGCGCGTGCGCGCACACACACACACACACACACACACACACACACACACCTTTTCTGAACAGATCCCAAGACTGGCATTTGGAGACAGACTGCCATTAGCCAGGCAGGAGGGAAGGAGCTGAAGTTGCTCCCTGAGCCCGGGATCCAAAGATGTTCTCCTCGTGGGTAGGGATCCCCAAGGGCTACATGCCAGCTCCAAAACACCACCAGAGAGGCCCGCTGAGGCGGGGAGGAGTGTGTGTGCGGCCTGGCAGCCCTGGCCCAGCCACAGACTGCTCACCCCCATAAAGAATCCTTTCAGAGTTATTGGCTGGCAGGGCTCCTCAGACTTTTTCCCCCAGGACTTGTGCCCTGAATACTAATCAGGTAGCCTCCTGGCTGTTGCACAGACTGACTCCAGTCACCAAGAAAGTGACAGAGAATGAGGGCTGCTCTGCCCAGCTGCCAGAGCCCAGGCATCATGGTGGGAGACACCCAGATTTGCAGCTGGTCGCCCCACAAGCGCCGGGGCTTCAGCACCCCTCCCCGGAAGCAGAGCGAGTTCAGTCTGGTGTCCCTCGGAGAAATGGTTTAAAGCAGACCAACAGGTTCCCGAGAATGGACTCTCAGCATTCCTGGCCGGTAAGAGGGCAAAAACTGAGATGGCCAGGGAGGTGGTGTTCTGGGTAAAGGAGAATGAGGTTCAAAGGAGCTATACTCTCCTTGGGTAAAAACAAACATTTACCTAACGGTTCTGGCCAAATCCAGAACTGCGAGAGGGAGAGAGAGTAAAAGAGAGAGAGATCTGAATATGAAAACCTAGAAATTGGGGAACTCTAATTGTTCTCTGGTCGACACAGTCACATCTCAAACAGGAGCAAGAGCTGCTGGGAGCTGGGTACCTCTAACTCCTGAAGAGGCTCACATCACAATGAGAGAGGAATGCAGCATCCAGGAACCTGGGTGTCAGCCAACCCACCCAGTGATGGTTAGATGACTCACGGGGAAGCCAGCGGTGGAGCTCCCGCCGGCCTCCTGCTATTTCCTATGCTGCGCTCCCCTCCACGTCGAAGGGTAAAGAGTCTGCCCTTTGGCTCCAGGATGAGTGGGGCGAGGATGCAACTACAAGACGGAATTCCGTTCTGGGTCCTCCAGTTCTCCCTGTGAAATTCCTTAGATGAGACAAATGGATTCACAGTGCGGGGCCAGCACTGAATGGTGAACTGGGGCCGCACCAACCGGAATCAGGAAAACTCTAGTCACTGCTGAAGCTGGCAGCAGAGGCTGCTCCACAGAGAGACTGAACAACAGATCAAGAAGGCTGGCGGAGAGTAGGCAGTGACAATATGGCACCACTCTGGAAACCGAGGGGATTGGTGGCACGGAGACCACAGAGAGATGCAAGGGGGAACCGCAGAAAAGAACACAACAGGCTTCAAGACAACTGAGCAGATTAAAAACATGGAGAAAGTTCCAAGCTGAATAAACGTCTTAAATTCATTCAGAGATTCCCTAGGGTGAGTATAAAAAGTATGTTCCCATCTTGTTCACACTTTCTAAACTGTAAGTTCTTCTCTGAAGCAGGGAGTTGCTCAGTAAGGGGCCCTAGAATATTTCCATGTGATCAAGCCATGTGACTATTTAAAAAAACCCCACTCTGTGACACACCTATGGCTGAGAAAAATGGAGTCAGAAACTGAAGAAACATCTTCCCTCAAGCTAAAAGGGAAAGAAGGTCAATGACAAAGCTGGAGAAGGACCCGGTGACCTGCCGTTAGTTTTGGCTCTCCCTGAATGTTTTCAATTAAGAACTCGTTGATGGAATTGTTTGTTCTTTGATCATGCAAATTTTGGTGACTGACAGCTAATAGAGAAGAGGACCCTGGACAGAAGCTCTGGCTCCTCTCCTGGCCCAGCCGTACTGTGCTATAGCTCAGGCACTCAGTGGGATATTTATAGCTGCCTTTAAATTTACCCAGCTCTCCATAAAGCGAGGTAATGGGGCGCCCTTTACTGCTGCTAGTGGTGATTGTCCTAACAGTCTTTAATTAGCAAAAAGCGTTGGCACAGCCACTTTCAGAGCACTTGATCTTACTGTCCTGGTGCTCCCTATTTCAGGCTCAATAGCCTCCACTCCCTTTGGAGAAAATGAACTTTAGCAAATTTGAAAATGACAGGCATATATGCACACCTCTCCTCCCTCTCCTCACTCTTCACATCCACAACTGCTAAGAACCTCTGAGCTTTTATGGTACCTCTAAAAAAACCCCATAAATCTATCAGCAAGGGGCTAGCAATTCTAAAAACTGAGGACTACAGCATCCTAAAGGTCATTGGATCCTCTCTAATTATCTAATTATCCCAGCATTAAAAAAAAAAAAACAAAGCTGGTCTGGGGTGAGGGGTGGAGGCATGCAATGGGGAAAGAAGGGGAACATATGTAATACTTACAATAATAAAGATTTTTTTTTAAAAAAAGCTGGTAACTTTTAAAAATATATGTTTTTATTGATTTCAGAGAGGAAGGAAGAGGGAGAGATAGAAACATCAAGGATGAGAGTCATTGGCTGCCTCCTGCACGCCCCCTACTGGCGATGAAGCCACAACCCCGGGCATGTGCCCAGACCAGGAATTGAGCTCTGACTTCCCAGTTCATAGGTTGAAGTTCAACCATTGAACCATGCCAGTTGGGCAAAAGCTGGTAATTTTTAACCCATCTTTATAGATTTAGATGAGGGCTAGGGCTAGTGATCTACCAATAGGGACACAAGACGGGAGGGGCTCTGCTTTCATGGGAGTGTACAACACATAAACACACATGACAGTAAATAAAGAAAACAAAGCTGGGTGATGTGACTGTGACTAGTGGGGCTGCTTTAGAGAGGGTAGTCATGAAAAATCTCTCTCAAGAGACCTGCTCAAGGAGCCAACTACCTGAAGATGTGGGGGAAAGAACATGCCAGGTAGAGAGGAGAGCAAAGGCCCTAATGCAGTGAACCAGCTTGAAAGCATTGTAAGAGAAAAAGAAGAGCAGTATAGCTGAAGTGCAGGAAATAAAGACAATGACAAAATATGAGGACATACATGTACAAGAAAGGCATGACGGCTTAGGGCCTATGGTTCATAGTAAGCTATTTTGTTATTATTTGAATTATGAAGGGAAGACAATGGAGTGTTATAAGCAAACCAATAACATCAACTGCTATAATGTCACAAAGGACACTTTGGTGGTTGAGGGGAATAGACTGTAGAGGGCAAGAGTAAAAAATCCATGTCTTAAATAGGCTAATTTCTTAGTTTTTAATAAATGTTCTGTGGTTACATAAGATGTTAACTTAAGGGGAAGCTGGGTGAAAGGCACATGGGAACTATTTTAGAACTATCTGAAAGTCTAAAATTATCTCAAAATTAATTTTTAAAAACAAATAACAAAAAACACCCTAATTCTTGAATGAAGAATTAAAAGGTCTAAATTAAGCATAATATCAAGAGCAGATCAGTCCAGAAAAAAGTAGATTCTCTCAATAATTGATTTTTTAAAATATTTCCTTTCTATATACTAGTTTCCATATTAGAAAGTAATAGCTACTACTACTGTTACTACTTATTAAGACGGACTGTGATTTTCCTCACTTCTAGTCCAATAATACAATAAATCCCACTTCACACATGAATCTGAAGCTTAAAGTAACTTAGAAAGTATCCAAGATGCAGAACCAGGATTTGACCCAAGTTTCTCTGACTCCAGAATACTTTCATACCGCCACCAGCATTCTCCCCCTCTCCCAGCCCCCTGTAACATATTTTATTTTATAGGACTCAGTTTGGGGATAAAAAATATTTGGGCTTCCCCAAACCCAACTAAAATGAATAAATTTATACACATTGTATATATGGACCCACAATTAAAGAACAGATTTATATTTATGTTGGAAACACTCAAAAAAGCATTCTTACTCATAACTCTCTGCATCTGCTGGCCTCTGATCTTGAGGTCTTAATTAATCTCTAAAGAGCACGAAGCTCAACATTTCTGACTCAGTTACAGTTGAGCCAAATTTTGCAGCAATGCCAAAAGTACCTCTGGTAGTATTACTGGTAAATGCATATATGTCCCAAAATCTTTGGGATAAAATCTAGAGGCAATGTAAAGGAACAATTAGAAAATTATCAAGAAAAGGAATCAAGAGAAGCAAAAAGAAAATAGCAGCAGACAGATTTATAGTTTGTCTGGTCAGCCCGCCCCCTTCTCTTGGCTCATGTGACGTTTCCTGAGGCTGTGCTGACGGAGGGATGCCATCCCTCCCAATGGGGGACCCTGTGACCATACAGCTCACACGTGGCTCCTCCACCCCTCAGCAAGCACAGCAACGTGGAGTCACCTTCTGGTGGTCAGATGCACCCTCCCCTTTCTCTCCTTCCTAAGTGGCACATCACAGCATCATAGCAGTTTAGAATTTGAGCATGAGACAGATTTGAGATTGAAAACTGGCTTTGTCACTGCAGCTGAATGAGCTGAATGAGCAAAATATATATCCACATCCTAATCCCAAAGACCCTTGGAAAAAGGGTCTCTGCAGATGTAATTAAGGATCTTGTGATGATATCATCCTGAAATATCCAGGTGGGCCTTAAATCTAATGACAAGTGTCCTTATAAGTCACAAAGAGGAAAGGACAGAAGAAAAGTCAAATGGCCATCGAGGCAGAGATTGAAGTGAGGTGGCCGTAAGTCTAGGAATGATGACAGTCTCAAAAACCTGGAGGAGGCGAGAGGCAAGGAACTGATTCTCCCCTGGGGTCCTTGGAGAGACCGTGGCCTTGCCAGATTAAAGCCCCACACATGTGTCATCTGTTACAAGAGCCTCAAGGAATTAACACAGTCACTAGTTCTGGGATCCTGAGAGAGTTTCTTCAGTTCATGTGCAAAATGGGGAGCTTAACTGTATCTACCTCACAGAGCTGTCATGAGGAGCAGATATGTGTAAGGACACTTTGCCAAGTAGCTACCAACTCCCCAGTAAGCACTGCTTTACCATCACCATTGTTACTGCTGTAAGAAAGCAATCACAGAGAAGGACAAACCACAAGGGCCTGTGATGGGCCTGTGCACCTGGAGTGTGAACATGCCCAAGGTCCGTGTGACCAAAAGGTGACTGTGGCTAGCCCTGACACCGAACTGACTACCCCAAAAGAGGAGATCTTGGGGGTTTTGGGAGATTTCTCCCTCCACACAGGCCTGGCAACCCACAAAGATGGTAAGCCTCGGGAAACTAGCCTCAGAGAAGAGGGGGAGGCCCTTCCATTCTATAGCTCTGTGCCATTCTCATTAAGCATCTTGCCTTTTCTTTGCCGAGGTTTTGGATGGGACTTGTAGGGAGAGTGAGTTTTTGTCTGCTTCTTCTTTCTGTCTTCCTTAAAAAGCAGAGTTCTTAGGGCAAAAGAAGAGTGGATTCTGAGGGCACTCACAATTCTAGAACAGCTGTGTGGCCTTGAATCCTCAGGCTCAAGGAAGAAAATCCATTCCCTTAGTGATTGTGGTTAGCAACGGCACAGCCACAGCCTCACTTTGGGATCACAGGCGAGAAAAATAACCTTACAGAAAGTTCGTGGTCAGGTGACCCTGGAGGGGTATTCACACACGAGGAAGATGCAAACACACACACACACACACACACACACACACACACACACACACACACGATGGTGTTCACTGCCTTGGATAGGAGAGGAGGTGACTATTTCTACACTTATACTGCTCTGTCATCAACTCACCCATCAATGGGTATCTTTTCTTGCCTTTGTGGAGAGCCATTCCCATACTATTTCTCTTCTTTCTTCCTGTTTCCCAAGTCCCTTTTCTATTTTGCTCTTTTATTGTTCTTAACTAAAATGGCAGCACAGAGTATAAAATGGAAAAGGTTTGGCAGTCCAGCAAACAGGAACCGGAGTTACAGAGAAGATGAGATCTTCCTGTCACTGGAGGGCCTACCTTAAGGGGCCTCAAAGCCTATTGGAGGCCAGAAAGCGCCCTGCCCAAGATGGCACACGGAGCAAGCCCTGTGAGGCATTATGGACATCTAGTGGCTGCTCGGGATAGTGCCTCGGGGCTGCACGGCCAGGCTGGGTGTGGTCTAGCCCTGGGCTTTCCCAAAAGCCCCTTTATCAGGCTGGCCAGGCAGTCATCTGAGTCAGTCCCTGGCTGAACTTTTCCTCCATTTCTTTTTACGGGTTTGAATTCACTTGGAATGGCAAACTGGCCACAAAGACCCCTCTTTCCCCTAGCCCAGCAAAGTATAATGATAGCACCTGCCAACAAGACCACAGGAGCCAGGCATTTGGGAATACTCTCCAAGCCCAGGTTTAAATGCCAATGAGCCATACATTGTCACCCTGACTCAGGGGCTGAGCTCAGAAGGCACAGACTCTGATATTAATTAGTCGTGTGGCTTTAGGTAAGTCGCTGTGACTATCTGATTTCATTAATGCCATTTGTAAAATTAGAGGTTAAGTTCAGATGATCTCCAAGGTCCCTTTCAGCTTTAACATTTTGTGATCTATAAGCCTTTTTATTAGGAGCTGGGAAAACACTGATCTGCTTGGGCAGTGTGGATGGCTAGGTTAAACGAAAGGAAGCAGTCTCTTCCCCACTGCATGGCTCAGTTCCAAGACTTGGCTACAATCCCAAAGGATCAGCCTTCTTTACAGAGAGAAGGGGTGGACATCATGGGCCACGAGAACTGGAGGAACATTTCAGCCCGTTTCTTTAATTTTATAAATTAAGAAACTATGGTGTAGAGCTGTTTTAAGATTTCTCACACGTCTAATCTGTGGCAGCAAGAGGACTAGAACCCAGGTATCTCAATCTTAGTGCTGCTACCAAGCTACTGATGCAGGCTTTGCCCAATCACTGGCTGCCTTCTTCAGTTCTCCCTGTCTGTATCACAGCAGTCTGTGTGTGGAACCAGAAGTGAAAACATTCTCAACCCAGCCCTTTCCCCTTCTCTTCATGTCAACTTAAGCCTTCCTCTTCTTTTTATTCCTTGGTGCCAACACTTCAAATCAAGGAAATAGAACCAGGGGCCGAGGAGCAGCAGACAATGGCTAGCTGATACTGGGGTCCCAGGGCCACTTTCCGGCCGGAAGGGCTGTGAGCTGCCATGGCCCCCTCGGCCTCGCTGCCCAGCAAGAGGACAAAGCGGCCCCACCTAGAACTCCATGGGCTGCACAGAGCTTGGGTGTATTCACTTTCACCGATTAGTTACAGATACTCACCGGGAGACAATAGGATTGCTAAGTACTGGTTTGATCCAAGGTGGTGCACCCTTCACCCACCCACACAGTCGTGGGGCAGAGCCTCTCATTGGCTGGGCCGGGAGCAGTACAGATGGAGCCCGAGTTTGCCTCCACCGGCAGGAAGCCAGCCCAGCCAGAGACCCTCTTGGGCCTGAGGGGGGTGAGGGAGCCACACTCCAGTGTGCTACCCAGATCCAGGCCAGGGTACCCCCTGGCACTCGACCAGCTCGATGCCAGCTGTGACAAGGAGAGGAACCTCTACGCAGCACGTTTCTGATTCTCCTCCACAGACCATCCGGCGAGGTTTACAGTCCCTGGGTCTATAAGATGGTGGTGTCCCGCTGTTTTTAAAGAGCCCAGATGGATCTAACTGTGATTATCAGGGTTAGACTTACTTCCGTGTCTCTCATTCTTTTTTCTTGATCAGTTATTGTGAATGGAACATATAAATAAAAGATCTATTTTCCTATTCCCTCATCTCTCACTCTTTGTTCTATTTCTCCTCACTGAACTTTAAAAAAATATATATATTTTATTGATATTTTACAGAGAGGAAGAGAGAGAGATAGAGAGCCAGAAACGTCGATGAGAGAGAAACATCGACCAGCTGCCTCTTGCACATCCCCCACCGGGGATGTGTCCGCAACCAAGGTACATGCCCTTGACCAGAATCGAACCCGGGACCTTTCAGTCCGCAGACCGATGCTCTACCACTGAGCCAAACTGGTTTCGGCCTCACTGAACTTTTTAATAGTCTTTCCTACAATTTCACCTCCACTATTTACTCTATGCAGAGTAGACACGTTGGACATTTTGGTGATAGTGATGAAAACACTGGGCTCAGGGTTGGAAGACTGAATTGAAATGCTCGACAGTTGCTTTTCGGGTGTATGACCTTAAGCATATTATTTGCCTGCCTACAGTACTTTCATCTGTAAATGGAGACAACTATGGTGGTTACTTCACTGCGTAAGTGAAGATTAAACAAAAACACACCCTCCCCAGTACAGCGGAGAGGACGAAACATCCCAGTAAGTGCATTCCAGTGGATGGACGAAACCTGAGTTCTCAGCAACAGGGCGACAACTCTGGGGAATCACTTCCTAGACACCTGAGCTCTGCCAGAGTGCAAATCCTGGCTCTGCTGCTTACTGTGTGACCCTCGGTAACATACTGACTGCAAATGCATAATAAAAACGTCTTGGTAAATAATGGGGAGTCCAACCTGCCAGGACTTCTAGAATCCCCAGCATTTATAAAGATGAGGCTCCGGTTACTGGCAGCAAACCATACTGAGATGTCGTGTGGAGCCTGAGAAATGCAGGACTTCCCCATTCTTCAGCCAATGGCCCACGTGCAGGTGACTGAACAAGCAAGCTTGCCAAGGTGAGGCCGTGTTGCCGGCGAGGGGTCTAGAGCTAGCCCCTGAGAAAACGCAATGTGAAACCCAGGCCCAATTATATATACCAGACTGGCTTCCAAAGGCTTAGCCCCACCCTGAATAGGCACAAAGGAAGGGGTTACCTTTTTTGGGTTGGAAAACCGCTAACCTAGTCTGGTTCTACACTGGTCTTTCCAGTGCCCCAGGGTCTCCTCTCACTACAAATAGGGACAACTTGCTACAGTTCTTTTCAGGAAGTGCCAGCACAGAAGAGGAGCAGGTTTAAGACGCCTCCCTCCTCTCCAAACCTCTAGGGCGGGGGGGAGGGGTGTTGGTGGCGGCAAAGGGGATCACAGGGCTGTGAAGAGGGAGAAGCTGCGGCTCCAAGAATGAACTGATTGCGCCCTGGGTTCTGGGAGTTCATCTCCATCCTTTCTGCCAGCCTTAGTGCTGTCCCAGGTTGCCATTCCCCAGCTCCCCGCAACCCTTTTGTAACGATCGTTTAAAGCCCTAGTTAAAGCCGAGGAGGGGGGAGGAAATCTGCGAGGGAGGGGCAGGACGGAGAGGCCGGGTGCAGCCGCTCAGGCAGCCGGTTCCCCCCCCCCCCCCACCCGGCCGCCCCCGCGTCCCCTGGTGCCGCTCCAAACTTCGCGCAGCGGCCGGCGCCGCGCGGCAGGGGCGGCAGCGGGCGGCGGGGGAGCGGGTGACGCGGTCCGGGCGGGAGGCTGGCCAAGCCGCCGCGCTCCGGGTGCCCGGCCCCTGAGCCCACCTCGCCGGTGCCGGGGGGTGCCCGGCGCCGAGTGCGGGGCGGGGCGCTCTCTCCGCAGCAGCCCCGCTCCAGCCTATCACCGGCCGCGCGGCGGCGGCCCGGGCTCCCCGCGACCGACCGGCCCAAAATAGCTGCGGACGCCCGCCACTCGCGCGCCGCTCCGCTCCGAGCCGCGCACCGCGCTCGCCGGCCGGCCGCTCCCCTCGCCCAGAGGGGGCGGAGGAAACGGTCCGGGAGGGGGTGGTGGTGGTGGGGGTGGTGGGGAGAGTTCGGAGGAAGAAGCAGGGAGGAAGAAGGGAAGGAGAGGGAGGAGAGGAGGAAGTGGGACGGGGCTGAGCGGGCTGCGCGGCGGCGGCGCTGGAAGGCGCCGGCGTTAACCCCTCGAGGGCGGCGGCGGCGGCGGGAGCGCGGTTCGCACAGGAGCGCCGCCGCATCACGCTAATCTCCCCAGAACAGTATGCGTCAGCAGTACATCCACGTTCCCACTGAAGGACAAAAGGATGAGAGAGCAGTCTGCGCGGCTGCCGCCTGCCACACCGCGAGCCCGGCGCGAGGACACCGTGGGCGCCGAGCGCAGGGGCCCCGCCGCCGCCGCCACTAGCGCGCGGAGAAGAGCATGTCCCCGGGCTCCGCGGCGCTGCCCGCAGCCGCGACCCCCGCTGCTCACGCCGCCGCAGTCCGCGGGCAGCGCGGCCCCTGAAGGCGCCGGGAGTCGCAGCGCCCAACTCGATCGCCCCGCGCGGAGCCAGGGCCGGAGGCGCGCCCGGGCCCCGGCTGCGGCGGGCGGGGACGCGCTGCCCAGCGCTGCGGCCGCCGCCGGACCCGCGCTCGCCCCCGGACTCCCCGAAGGGGCCTGCGGTGCGGGCGCGCCCCGGCGCCGCGCGCCCCTCCAGCCCCCGGACCCGGCTCGGGGCTGGACGGATGACCGGCCCGCGGCCGGAGCAGCAGCCCGGGCGGTGTCGCTTTAACCCGTGAGCGGCGAGGGGAGAAGGGGGTGTGTGTCTGGGGAGGGCGCCGGAGCCGCGACGCCGCCTCTTAACTCTCGCGGCCCCGCGAGCTGACGACTGCATCGGCCGCCGCCGCCGGAGCCGGAGCCGGAGCCGGAGCCGGAGCGGCCGCGCCGGGGGAGCGGGCGGCGCGGCAGCGGGCGGCCTGGGGCCGGGCGCCCCCCATCCCCGCCGGGCGGCCCGGGAGCGGGCCGGGGGCGCCGGGGGCTCGCCCGGCGATGCAGCGGCTTCCCCCGGGGCTGGCGCGAGCCGGAGCCGGGGTCCAAGGACAAAGCCGGGAAGCGCCGTGGCGCCGCTCCTCGGGCTGAGGGGGGAGCATGCACCTGCATAGCCCGCCGGGCCTCGGCTCTCCCCGGCGCCTCAACTCCGCGGCTCCGGCGTAGCCGGCCCCGGGATCACCAGAAGCCATTTTGTCTCCCCCTCCCCTCGCCCCTCCGCCCCGCCCGCCCCCGCTCTTCCCCCCTTTGTTAATTACAACCGAGAAGAAGTAAGAATGGGGGCGCGGCGGCCGGCTCCCGGGGAGACCGACTGAGGACGACACCACGCCAGTTCCTCCCCGCCTTCCTGCCGAGGTAGGTGCCGGCGGACCGCTGGGTGGGGACGGCCGCAGTGGGCGGCGAAGTCTCAGTTTGGGGGGGGCTGGCTTTGGGGGGGGGGGCTGGCGGCCGGGGGCCCCCTCTTGAGTTTGGCGTGGTGTCTCTGGCAGAGCCGCTCCGTCTCTAACCGCCCCTCCCCACCTCCTTCTCCAGATGGAAAGAGGCGCTCCTAGCTCACTTAAGCCGGGGTAGGGCTGGTTCTCCTTTCCGAGCCGAAAATCCCAGGCGATGGTGAATTATGAACGTGCCACACCATGAAGCTCTTGTGGCAGGTAACTGTGCACCACACCTGGAACGCCGTCCTGCTCCCGGTCGCCTACCTCACCGCGCAAGTGTGGATTCTGTGTGCAGCCATCGCTGCCGCCGCCGCCGCCTCCGCCGGGCCCCAGAACTGCCCCTCCGTCTGCTCGTGCAGTAACCAGTTCAGCAAGGTGGTGTGCACCCGCCGGGGCCTCTCCGAGGTCCCGCGGGGGATCCCCTCCAACACCCGGTACCTCAACCTCATGGAGAACAACATCCAGATGATCCAGGCCGACACCTTCCGACACCTGCACCACCTGGAGGTCCTGCAGCTGGGCAGGAACTCCATCCGGCAGATTGAGGTGGGCGCCTTCAACGGCCTGGCCAGCCTCAACACGCTGGAGCTGTTCGACAACTGGCTGACCGTCATCCCCAGCGGGGCCTTCGAGTACCTGTCCAAGCTGCGGGAGCTCTGGCTGCGCAACAACCCCATCGAGAGCATCCCCTCTTACGCCTTCAACCGCGTGCCCTCCCTCATGCGCCTGGACTTGGGGGAGCTCAAGAAGCTGGAGTACATCTCCGAGGGGGCTTTTGAGGGGCTCTTCAACCTCAAGTACCTGAACTTGGGCATGTGCAACATTAAAGACATGCCCAACCTCACCCCCCTGGTGGGGCTGGAGGAGCTGGAGATGTCGGGGAACCACTTCCCCGAGATCAGGCCTGGCTCCTTCCACGGCCTAAGCTCCCTCAAGAAGCTCTGGGTCATGAACTCCCAGGTCAGCCTGATTGAGCGGAATGCTTTTGATGGGCTGGCCTCCCTTGTGGAGCTCAACCTGGCCCACAATAACCTGTCCTCTCTGCCCCACGACCTCTTCACGCCGCTGCGGTACCTGGTGGAGCTGCACCTGCACCACAACCCCTGGAACTGCGACTGTGACATTCTGTGGCTCGCGTGGTGGCTTCGGGAGTACATACCCACCAACTCTACCTGCTGCGGCCGCTGTCACGCTCCCCTGCACATGCGAGGCCGCTACCTGGTGGAGGTGGACCAGGCCTCCTTCCAGTGTTCGGCCCCCTTCATCATGGATGCCCCCCGGGACCTCAATATCTCGGAGGGCCGGATGGCGGAACTGAAGTGCCGGACTCCCCCCATGTCCTCCGTGAAGTGGATGCTGCCCAATGGGACAGTGCTCAGCCACGCCTCCCGCCACCCCCGGATCTCCGTCCTCAGCGACGGCACCTTGAACTTCTCCCACGTGCTGCTCTCGGACACGGGCGTGTACACGTGCATGGTGACCAACGTGGCGGGCAACTCCAACGCCTCGGCCTACCTCAACGTGAGCACGGCCGAGCTCAACACCTCCAACTACAGCTTCTTCACCACGGTCACGGTGGAGACCACCGAGATCGCGCCCGAGGACACCACGCGCAAATACAAGCTCGCTCCCACCACGTCCACGGGGTACCAGCCGGCATACACCACCTCGACCACGGTGCTCATTCAGACCACCCGTGTGCCCAAGCAGGTGGCGGTGCCCGCGACAGACACCAACGACAAGATGCAGACCAGCCTGGACGAAGTCATGAAGACCACCAAGATCATCATCGGCTGCTTCGTGGCAGTGACTCTGCTGGCTGCCGCCATGCTGATCGTCTTCTACAAACTCCGCAAGCGGCACCAGCAGAGGAGTACGGTCGCGGCCGCCCGGACAGTTGAGATCATCCAAGTGGATGAAGACATCCCAGCGGCGGCGGCGTCCTCGGCAGCAGCAGCAGCAGCTCCATCCGGTGTATCAGGTGAGGGGGCGGTCGTGCTGCCCACAATTCATGACCACATTAACTACAACACCTACAAACCAGCACACGGGGCCCACTGGACAGAAAACAGCCTGGGGAACTCTCTGCACCCCACAGTCACCACTATCTCTGAACCTTACATAATTCAGACCCACACCAAGGACAAGGTACAGGAAACTCAAATATGAGACTCCCCTCTCCCCCCCAAAACTCACAAAATGCAATAGAATGCACACACACACACAAAAAGACAGCAACTTTTGTACAGAGCGGGGAGAGACTTTTTCTTGTATATGCTTATATATTAAATCTATGGGCTGGTAAAAGAAAAAGATTATATTAAAATTTAAAGACAAAAAAATCAAAACAAAACTATTTTCTAACTTGTAAGTTCTATTTAAACAGGGAGTGGGGTTCTTGGGAATGCCGTGGGGGAGGGGGTAGAAGCCACAAGTCAACTTGCTATGCTGCCAGAAGGGGTTTCTGGTCTAAGGTTGAAAGCTGAAACAGAGTAAGACATCAACAAAACATCCCTAAAGAGGCAGGGTGTGGGCTGCTGACGGGTGGGGAGGTAGACTGAATCTGTCATTTTTTTTAGAAGATGCTTCAAACGATACAGGAATATCCCTTTCTTACAGACACCTTTCTTAAACCGAGAGCTGTCTTTGCAGATTTATCTTATTTAAAAAATACAAAAAGGCACCAAGAATTTGTACTGTGCTAACATGTTGAGGGGCAACACTTTTTTTTTCTTCAAGGGCCAAGGGGAAGACAGATCTGTAGATGTATTTTAAGCAGGAAAACCACACACATCCAAACGAATCCTTAAAGGGGCCGAGTCTTTATGTCTGTCCATGCGGGGGAGTCTTCGTGGTTTGTGCCCTGGGACACGCGTGTTGTGTGCCCTGCCTGGCGGATGGAGCGCTCCGCTTCGGAAAGGAGCCGAGCAGGAAGGGAGCTGGCGTAGCTCTGGGTCAGATGCTTCCACACTGCACCAGATTCCTGCAGTTGGGCTTAACCCAATCTGCTCGAGGCAAGTGTCTGCTCAGGGTTCCCCATGAGCAGGAGGAGGCCCCTCAAGTGGGTGCGGCAACGGAGGGGGCGGAAGGGAGTCGGCCGCAGAGAGAATGTGCTCACGGGAGGCCGTCAATTAGCATCGCGCCCCGTCCACCTGTTGTGCCCCGTATCTGACAAACGACTGTAGACAACGATGGCATTTTATGATTTTCTGGAAACGGTTTTGTGTTACGGTGGAGGGGGAGGAGGCCGGGAGTGGGGAGCCCGGGGGAGTGGAAGCTTTTCTCATGCTTGTGATTTGGTGACTGTGCTAAATGCTGATTCATTAGGGGTTATTACAGCTGATGTCAACTAGTTGTCGTGACGGGGTGGGGGGCAGAATACAAGTAGAGGAGAGAAAGGAGAGAGGACAAGGGCACAGGCTCATTTCAAGTAAAATGAAGCCTTTCACAAAACGATGTGACATCCACAGGAAAAGCCAGCGGCACACACGACACCAAAGTGAGTTCCGCATGGCGTCCTGTTGGACGCAGCTCAGGGGGAAGGCTTCCCTCCCCCGGCCCCCCCCTCGGGGCGCTGGCAGGTACAGGGAGGGCGCGTGTGGGGAAGGCAGAGATCTCTGTTATTCTGGTCCAGTTGATGCTGTAATTTCTTTCACTTATTATTTTAGCTTTAAAAGGAAATAAAGGGTTCAGATTTGAACGGGGGTGGGGCGGGTGGGGGGGAATGCCAACAAAAGAACACTGATTGTAATGTGAGAAAAGTGTATTTTTGTATTTTAATAAATATTGTTCAATTTTTAATTCAATGTTCCCAAAGGGTTAACTTGAGTAAGACCCTGAACTTATAAATTCGTATGAGCATTGACGAAGTCATTTCTATTTAAAGAAAAAAAAAAAAAAGGAAGGGGAGGAGGGGAGAGGCAAGGTGGGAGGAGGAAACAATGTTCAATTTTTTAAAGTATGGGAAATGCTGACGCTGTCAACAACCTTTCCTTAGCTTAAATAAAAGCGCCCCGATTCTAGTGCACCTCCCATGAGCTATGTGTGTTGGTCCCGGGCTTTGTTGGGGGCAGAACCACGTTCTCTATGCCCTGGGAAAGCAGGGTAAATGGGTCAGCTCCAGCTCTTGGGACCTGGCCAAAAGGTAAATGCCACCTCAGCAGAAGCTGCTCCGGCAGCACCAGTTCGACCCTGGGGGCCTGGATTTAAGAGGTCTGCAATAATGTGGTTTGGCTTAAATTTCCCACAGGCGGCGTTGCTTCGGTTCTCCGGGTGTTAAACCGTCAGACACGTATTGTGGTGGGGGGTGTCTGAGGAATGAGGTCCGGGAGGCTGCATGACCCGGGCCCTGCGTCTCCTCGGCGCCGGTATTTGTACTAATGCAGGGATCGGGACTGAGTGGGTGTGATGTCTCTGGCACAGAACACGGAGAGAGGCAGGCAGCACTTTGCAGCAGTTGGCTAAGAAATGCCTAAGAAAGGGCCAATTCTTAATCCTCTTGGGTGTACATACACCATTTCTGGGAATCAGGCTTTGTGGAAGCATATATGCCTGGGCACACAGAAATTGCCACCCACATTTCTAGGCTCCCTACCTCCACTAGAGAGAGCAAGCTGCGGCAGTGAAAGGGGGGACTTGGCTAGGCCCAGGTGAAAAAGCGAGAAATGGCCCCCCTGTGCCACAAGACACAACTGAGGCTGTTAGGCAGTCGGGAACAGTTTCAGAGGCAGCTGTGGAAGGTGCTGCTTCAGAGACTTCCTAACACCCCTCCTTTTTGACAGCCGTTGGGATGGTCAGGGCATCACAGTGTCTCTGGAATAACAAAGGGTCTGTGCCCAACAAAGGGCTGATTGGAAAGGTAGGAAAACGGTCTGAAACATTCCTGGGGAAGAGCACGAAGAACAAAATGAACAAATGCATTGGTCGTGGGGGTGGAGCAAATTTAGGACTTGGAATCCGAGGAAGAAGTGCTTCTCAGAAAAGACTTCAGAGGAGTGGGGGGGGGGGGGGGGGGGGATTGGGGGTTGGGGGGAGACTGAGCTTAGGGTTCCTGGAAGGTGGCAGGTAGTTTTTCCTCTCTGGGCCTCCTCCTAGACCCGACCCACCCAGCTTTCAGAGCAGCCCCCCTTTGCAGCAGGCACTTGGGGCAGCTCCTCAGGACCTCACAGCAGGAGAGGGCAGCTGTGTCAGTGACCCCCCGAGAGCGCGGTCCCACTGCAGTGTTTGTTACCTGAGCGTGGAACATGGGCTGGTAGCTCTTCAGGGGCATAGTTTTAGCAACATGTTAGAAGAAAAGACTCTACTGCTGATTATATGCTGTTAGAGAATATTCATTATAGATATTTTTAAAGGCCATGAAAAATCTTTTCCTCTAATCCCTTCACATTTTACAGTCAAGCCCCAGAGAAAATGAAAGATATATCCAAGGTCACAGAGCTAGTTAGTGGAAGAGGTGGGACTGAAACCCAGGTCTCTTGACTCCCAAGCCAACTGTGCTCTCACTCGGGCCCTTCCTGGCTAGCGAACACATTTCTTTCCTGTCCAATATGCAGTGAAAATGGGACCCGCTTACAGATATCTCTGTGTCCTCTCTCCTTCCTCTTAGAGCTGCTCGGTCTCTTTCAGAACTGGCGCTACTGTCCTCAAGGCCTGACCAGAATTCTGACCACAGGGCCTGACAGCTGGCCCAGGACAACTCTGTGCTCACTAGGAGCTAGAGTCTCAGAACTGCATGAGACAGCTTCCTGGTTCTCAGGTTCAGTGGCAAACAGACACTACAGGAGCCCCTAGAGGGTAACCGCTGCCAGGGACAGCGTGAAGTAGGTGAGGTAGTGAGGGTGTCACAGTGGAAGAGGTGGCGTGGCCTTCTCCCCGCCGTGGAACTGTGCTGAGTAGAGGATGGACAGAGGGTTAACGCACCCACCAGGGTGGGGCCTCCATAGCAGAGTGGTTTCTATTTGGCACAACAATCAGACTCTTGGCAGGCTCCTTAACTCCTCTCCTCCACTGTGTCCACCCCAGCCCTAGCTCTTTCAATGCCATGCTGTGCTGCTGCTCCCATCACCTGCTCCAGGGCCTTTTCTTCAGTGTAATGCTGCATCCTATTTTCAATGAAGGTAGAGTAGATAGGCTAGTTTCTTTTAAAAAAATATTTTATTGATATTTTACAGAGAGGAAGGGAGAGAGATAGAGTTAGAAACATTGATGAGAGTCGTTGATCAGTTGCCTCTTGCACGCCCCCTACTGGGGATGTGCCTGCAACCAAGGCACATGCTCTTGACCGGAATCGAACCTGGGACCCTTCAGTCCGCAGGCTGACACTCTTATCAACTGAGCCAAACCGGTTTTGGCCTAGGCTAGTTTCTAAGGCCTAGAGATACTAGCTTTATCATGGCTGTTGAACATGCATTGAGGCTAGCAACTTGCTGGGTGCTAGGAGGAACAACACAACAAAGAGTCCGGAGTCCATGGCCATTGGTAGTAGAGCTCGGGCTTCGCTCAGTGGCGATGGAATAGCCTGGGAGAGGGCTGAGGGGCCACTACCTCAGGGGCCAGAGTGCACAATTGATGCTTCCACAGTTTGTTTCGACAATGCAGCAGGGACTTAAAATTAGAAAAGCAGAGAGGGAAGGGAAGGAGGAAGGGAAGGAGGGAGAGAGAGAATATACAGCCAAACATATGTCTGATTTTATCTCTTCTGCTAGCACTCAGTGCTCTATGCCGTCAACTAATACAGGCGCTGTTCATGCCATTTCTAAATCCTGCCTCAGCTAAACTGTAAGGCAGCCTTTGCCTCAAAGCACCTCTCTTGGTCTCCATCCATTCAGAAAGTACCCTGCCCCTCAGAGGGAGGAATGGTTTGGGCAGTGGATTAAGGTTGTTTTGTCTTTCTTTTTAAAAAAAAAATATTTTATTAATATTTTTTACAGAGAGGAAGGGAGAGAGATAGAGAGCTAGAAACGTCGATGAGTGAGAAACATCAACCAGCTGCCTCTTGCACACCCCCCGCTGGGGATGTGCCCACAACCAATGTACATGCCCTTGACCGGAATCGAACCTGGGACCTTTCAGTCCGCAGACCGACGCTCTACCACTGAGCCAAACCGGTTTCGGCTGTTTTGTCTTTTAAATTAAATTGTTTCTTGGAGTGTAGGGATAAAGGCTTCAGGAACCGATCAGTGGAATAAACATCTGCAAAGCAATATAGCATATCACTTTTAAGTATAGACCTGGAGCCTATACTCTTCCTGGGTTGAATCCTAGCTCTGTCACTTACTAGATGTGTGACTTAGGACAAATACTCTTTCTTCATCTGTAAAATGGACATCATGTTAGAATTTATCTTACTACTTCATAGGCTATTGTGAGAATTGAAATTATAGGTATAAAGTCACACTTATTACAGCGCCTGACATCACCTCGTAGTGCTATATAGTTGGTAGTTATTTCATGATATATTTAAGGGGATAGGCCAACTGCCTAGCCCTCATTTATTCTTGAATAAACCTTTATTCTTGAATCCCATCCATGCCCAAAGGGAGAGAAAAGGCCTATTGAGCCATTCCAGAGAGGAAAGGTGATTACCCAGTGGTCAAGGACAGCAGGAGTGCGCCATCGATAAGCCTGAGCACTGTGGGAAAGCTAGACTGTACTTTTCTTCCTAGAAGACACTGCCCTGTGCTCAGTTCCCTAATCCAGCTCTGTAGTGGCCTGAGGCATTGCGTCTAGGAATAGATTATCTTTCCTTGTGGTGAGCTGCAAGAGAGGAAGGATGCTGTTGGTGCACAAGCAGAAGGCTGGGATAATACACATCTACCTCGGAAGTCTTGGTCCCTTACTAAGAGGCTAAGCTTTCTAGAGTATTCTCCACCTGCCCTTGTTTCTCTGTCAGGGTGCCTTACCAAGGGTGGGGGTGGGAAGGGCAGAGGCACCAGGAGGCAGAAGAGAAAAGGGCTGTTGGGGCTTTAAAGCAGTATTGGAAAGCTTGGAGAAAAGGCAGGAAAAAAAAATCACCATCATTTGAGCAAATAAGAGCATAATGGAGCTATATGGCAGATACACAGGCTAAGGGTCTGCAATGCAGTTAAAGAGGAACGCCAGGGAGATTCTCCTACCCTATCAGAAAGAGGCTGGCTGGACCCCGGATGGGGGAGGACTTTTAGTGTGAAATTCATGGCATGGAACAGAGAAGCAGGGAGCGTCAACTTTCCCAGAGAGGCCTAAGAAAGACTGAATCTCTATTTCCTAATGAAGGCTAGAGTTAGCTTTTAGGATGATCACAGGCTCTGTCTTCTGGCACACGCCAGCTTTGCTGTCAGTATTTGGGCCATATCACCTACTCAACACAGTCCTGTTCTTAAATTGGAGGCTGCCCACTGTTTGGGGGAAGTAACCGGCCCTCAGGGCCATAATCTTACCCTGATGGGTTTATGCAGGGCTCCTGTGAACACTCCCTCATTTCTGTTAAGGCAAAGCCATGAAGGGTGAGGAGAGAGTGCAACTCACTGTTTTATCCACAAAAAGAGTATCTTCCAGAGGGAGGGCACTATATAAATCATGCTTGTCCGTAAAAGATAATGATGACCAGTAGGTCAGTGTACATGGGCCCCGGCAGCCAATCAGAGATTAGGCCTCGGCACAGGCCTGCAGGGGAAGCTCTCTGGTCAAAGGCAGCATTTGAAAGGGGGCACTGTCTTCTCTAGTTTACCCCATCGAGAAGATTTTGAACCTACAGCAGGGAAGCACTGAGGTGAGAGGCTACTCTGATGCCAGGTGTGGACCAAAGTAGTACTTGGCCTTTCAGGTCCATGCAGTCTGCACCTAGGAACAATTCTGGAGCTATCACTACAGTTTAGATTAATTGCTAAGTGGCAAAGGAACAACCCTTGACCCACTTGTTTCTTTCTTACTCACCCACCTTCCTATACCCCCTCTAATAAAAAGCATACTCCAATTGATTCCCATATCGGCTCCCCCGACCCCTGCTGAAGTGCCATCGTCCGCCATGAGAGGACCCAGGCTATCCAGCGAGAGCATTCCATTCTAGAAGGCTGAGGCTCTTTACTCCAACTCTTCCGAGGCAAGTCCTTAGTCTATAGTCTCTAACAGTTCCTTTAAGGTCTCAACCCTGATGTTGATTTATTCACTAGATAAGTCACTCTGCCTGCTCAATGAGTCAGCAAGGATGACTGAGAAGGGCTCTCACACACTCACTGTTTCCTGTGCAAAGTTTGGTTTCCTGGCCTCGGGCTACTTCTTCCTAGTCTTCAAGGCCCCTTACCTGCCCACTCATCCCAGGTTCATTAAAACCACTGACACAGCTTCTCCCACTCAGACGGCACCCTGTCGGTGAACGGAATGAGTTATTGGCAGTTCTCTGAGAGGCAGTCCCCTGGCTAGTGCCGCGTGTGTGTAGGCCTGCTCAGCGCACCCCTCAAACGGGCCCCGCACAGTCCCCAGAAGGAAGTGGAGGCCTCAGACACTAACAGCCGGTTCCTGCGACCCACCGCTGCAGTGGTTACAAGTTATAATCTATTACCACTGCAAGAAGACTTAATTTCTGGACTTAAAGGAAGTCGGATAATACTTTATCCTATTAGTGTCCGCCTGTGTGAATTGACAATGGCTTCCTCCAGACATGACAGCATATCCTTCCAATTCATCTCTTTAAGGGGATGAATGGGAAAGTCTGGAATAAGGAAGGAGGGAGCGCCAAGAAAGAGACTGCTTAAAGGCCAGGGAAAGGGAAGACAACTTTTAAATTAGAAGTGGGTAGAGGGGACTTGGAGGGGTATGGCCAGACTGAGATATCTGAAAGCATGTTTGCATTTCATTTTGTTTCTCTTGTAAGGGAAGTAATTACTGGGTGTGCTGTATATATGTGTGTGAGAAAAAAGGTCCTGAAGACACAGAAATATGAACCCGAGAAGAATAAGTAATTGGCCTATTCCATCTTCTTGTTTCAGACATTGTGCCTACACGGTAGCTTTCCCTTTCTTTAATCCCTCGTCCACAGCTGCTCTCCCAGTGGTGTCAAGTCAGCTGAGGGCACCTCACATCATGGGGGTGCTACCAAGGCCGGTCGACCTTGGGACAGCAATGGACACCGAGGAAAGCATGATGCTTTGTGACTTAAAATCTCAGATATGGAGACAGTGAAGGGAATTTCCAAGCTAGTTCAGAAAATCTAGGTGAACCTCCTGGTTTTATTTATGAGGAAAAGGAAGCCCAGGCAGATGTGACTTTCCCAGTGTCACATGGCTGGTGATGCAGAGAGCAGTCCCTTGTCTTTGAGTTCTCAACCCAGCAGGTCCCACCGTGACTTACAACTCCAGGGAGTGCCATTTACAGAAACTGAAGTGATTAGTGCCCCCTGGAGTTTGCAATTTGGTGCAATCTCGTCCAGTTTGCTTCCAGAGAGAGAGGAAGAGAGGGGAAGTCCTAGCATACCAGCATTTTATCTGTGTTTAATGCTCTGAGACAGTTGGTAACCACTCATGACTTTGTTCAGACAGCTAGAACTGAGGAATCAGGCACCGCTTTCTTTCTCTTCTACCACAAGTGTTCTAGAGCATGGGAGCTCTTATGGCATCCCAAAACATCTTAAAAATTAAAAGGAGCATTTGTTGCTTATACTGCCCTTCCTTTCCCTACAAGAGCGAAGAGCCGCGAGGCAAAGAACATGTTATCGCATGGCCCGTGTGGCTCAGAGGATTGAGCGTTGTCCTATGAACCAAGAGGTCCTGGGCTCGGTTCCCAGTCAGGACCATGCCTGGGTTGTGGGCTCAGTCCCCAGAAGGGGGTGTGCAGGAGATAGCCAATCTCCTCAATGTTTCTATCTCTCTATCCCTCTCCTTTTCTCTCTCTCTAAAATCAATAATAACACACACACACACACACACATTTAATAAAAAGGTTTGATTCCAGTCAAGGACACGGACCTCGGTTGTAGGCTCCTCCCTGGTCCTGGCCCTGGTCAGGGCTCATGCAGGAGGCAACCAGTTAATATGTTTCTATGACATTGATATTGCTGTCATTTCCTCTTTCTCCTACTTTCTAAAAATCAATGGAAAATATCCTAGAGTGAAGTTTAAAAAATAGTAATAATAGGCCTAGTTGGTTTGGCTCAGTGGATAGAGCAGGGGTGGGCAAACTTTTTGACTCGAGGGCCACAATAGGTTCTTAAACTGGACCGGAGGGCTGGAACAAAAGCAACCTGACCATGCTGGCACTCTCATCTTGGGCTGCTGGTGAAGGAGAGGAGAGGAGAGCAAGAGAACCCTCCGCTCTTTCGGCTCCATGGGCCGGATAGAACAGCCGAATGGGCCGCATTCGGCCCTCGGGCTGTAGTTTGCCCACAGCTGGGATAGAGCCTCAGCCTGTGCACTGAAGGATCCCAAGTTCAGTTCTAGTGAAGGGCACATGCCCCAGTTGTGTTTTATCTGTGTTACCCATGCTCTATGGTAGGGGGTATGCAGAAGAAGGCAGCTGATCAATGATTTTTCTCTCATCACGTATGTTTTTATCTCTCTCTCCCTTCTCCTCTGAAATCAAAAATATATTTAAAAAAAGAAAAAAAAAGAGCATATATCCCTGCATGGGGAAGACTTGCAGAAGCTAAATCATGTCAGAGGTCCATTCCAAGCCAAGAGGACCGTTGGAGAAACAGAGAGGCCGGGAGTGCTGCTTCTGGAACTCCCCTGCTTTCCCTGGCACTGGGAAGCTCCGAGGGCCCGAGTGACGCAGAGGCCGCCTCTGACACAGGGGTCTAAGAGCTAGCGACCATCTCAACAAACTCTCTTGGGAAACAGAGTGGCCCTGGCTATAATTTTATCATACACACTTAATTAGAATCTGTCTTGTCACCTTCACAATGGTTTCAAGAGAAATCCCAACAGAAACATTTTAAAAGAACAGCCTCATTCAACCAAGGATCTCTTTTAACCAAGTCAATTTAGCAGAAATTTGCCATCTTGGATCGGTGGAGTTACGTCTCTTTTCAACTTCAAAGCCAGGAAGAGAAGGGAGGTGGGGAAGGCAGAGAACTAAAGAGGAGGGCAGGGGTTCAAGTAAATGAGTTTCCATCTATTAAGGAGCGGTAATTTCTGCTAGCGCCCCTAGAGACTGGTCCCCTCCAATAATGGTCTGACTCTAATGATTCCCACTCCTAAGCAACAGCCCGTGTTCTGCTGGTGCTGATACAAGCTGTGCCAGAGAAATTCCCTTTATCTCAGAGGTGCTGCTATCATTACACAGGAGAGATCAGCCAGCCAGGAGGATGTGCTTGTGGTGGGGAGAGAGCTAACCAGAGAGAATGCTCTCCCCCAGCAAGCATGGTACTGCTGACCTCAGACACAAAAGGCTGAGAGACAGGTGAGAGGTAAGTGATAGAAGACAGTGCAGACATTCTGGACAAGAGGGGGAAGTCAAGAGAAAGTAGAAGTTTAGGTGCCTCCCAAGGAGTGGCTGAACTCAATGCAAGACAAGCGCTGGCTGGCTGGGAGGCCGGCAGAGGCCTGTGGGGTGTGGAATATGGGTATGGGCTGAGCTCGGGCATAATGGATGGAAACTGATGAGCATTTGTGATATAAAATACGGTAATAAGTTCTCTGGAAGTAAGAGTAGGGGAAATCAATGTCAAGTCCCTAAAGAACTATCATTTTCCAGGGTAGAGAGGTAACGCTGAAATTGGGGTGATAACTGTTCCTGAGGCTGTGGTGTCAGTTGAGGGGTGCAGTCCTCTCATTCTGCCTCTCTCTTTCTCGCACTGAGACCAGTGGGGAGAGCTAATACTGCGGCTCTGGTTTGCCGAGGCTTTGCTGAGGCTGCCGCAGAATAAGGGGTGGGGAGTCCCCGTGATGGAGACGGGCTGCTTCCAGAGGCTGCCTTGCCAGATGTGCCAGCAGTCATCCTGGCCAGAGAGCCTGCAGTGCAGACAGATGCCCTGGGCCATCCTCGGGATGGTGGGACCCTTTATGGTGCTGTGGCGCAGCTCTGGGGCAGTGCAGAGCAGCAGGGTAATGTTCCTTAGCCAGATTCATTTCCCCCAAAACATCTTCAAATATGTGGGCCATGGAGGGAGGCGAATTTAATTAAATTACCGTGCTGTAGGCCGCCCTTTCTGGGCAAGGCTAAAAGTGGGCTCACGCTGACACGCAGAGCCGCCTGCGTACACAGAGCACGCGTTCCTTTGTGCTTGGCTGTCGGCTGGATGGGGTTGGCAGTGCCCGGGGCTGGACCCGGTGAGCTGGCCCCTTTGTCGCCGCAGCAAGACCGAACCAACAAGAGCCTGACCCAGACCCCATGTGGCTCGGATGCCCTTTTCCTTTCTACTTAAAAGATGGCCGAGTGGCACTCGCCCTTCCTACGTGAGCTTATTTCTCCTCAAATGCCTCTCTTGCTGACACCCAGGACTTTCCCGGAAGGCGGTGCCCTGTGCCAAGCCGAGGAGGAGGAGGAGGAGGAGGAGGAGGAGGAGGAGGAGGAGTGAAGCTGGGGAGGTGTGATCCAGAATCGTGCCAGGACCGGCTCTGCCTGGCTCGGCGGGAGCTGGAGGGTCTCCCTGGTGAAGCTCTAGGTGCTGCCTCAGTAGTTCCCCGCCGGCAGCTCCACGCTGGAGAGAGAACCATTTCAGGTGCCGGAGGAAAGCAGCGAAGCTTTCTCTCTCCCATTCCTGCGTGAAGGCCGCCGTGGACGCGGAGCCTCACCATCACACGGGGGCAGGGAGGTTCGATGACAACGAGAACCACTTAACGTGGGAAACCAACCACAGTAAACGCTGGCTGTGCTGTCCTGGCCACCCCGCAAGGTCACTCATTTCCCATCTGGCAGTGCAGGCCTCACTGCTCCAGTTTCAAAAATACCACCAGGGTAAAGAATTTGGAACCCCCTGTTCCACCCCACCGAGTAGAGCTGCTGCTCTGACTGTAAGCTAGGCTGAGGTGGAGTCAGGTGTGTGGCGCAGGAGACTGAGGGCCACGTGGTGGGCTGTCCCACTGGAATGAGAGCTAGGAAGAGTCCGGTGGGGAATCTTTGCCCCACTCGTCTCCAGAGACCTCTCACGTCTGAAGCTTTAGTGAGTGTAGAGGTAGCCCTGTGCTGGGCGACCAGAGATGCCTATGCAGCCCCTTGGGTCCCGGCAGCCTGGCACCAGCAGCGGCTCTGGCAGCGGGCAGGCGTCCGTAGGTGTCAGGCAGGCAGGTTTACAGGCAGTGCCGCAGTGAGGACAGAAGGCAGGAGACGGGCTACACCTCCCTACCCCAGGGCCAGCCCTGAGCTGCATGGCAGATGGGGAAGCAGCAGCCTCCCTGGTGCTCAGGGCCCCGTGGACACTGCTCCGAGCAGCTCCAGGGCCATTCTCTTTCTTAACTGGGGGTATCTATCTGCTGCAAGTTATTGCGAAGGCTTTTGGCTATAAATCTGACATCTACTTTAAGAGTTAAGACAAGTACTGTCATTTCAGGTCCCTGGGACCCAACTCAGAACTGGACTGTGCCTGTGGTCACTCTCAGACCAGCAGTTCTAAGCGACTAGAATCTGAGGATCAAAAACAAAGAGCAGGCGGGTCACTAAAATGTGGCCAGGCAGGAGGAGTAGAGAATGGATTCAATAGTGACTTTCCTGTGGTTAAAACTGGAGCAAGAAAAGAAAGCACCATATAATGCTAGACATAAACCCAGGAGGGAAGGACCAGTCAGGAAGAGCGTGAAATTGACCAGTCTGGTGATATCTAGCATGTGCCTGAGAGAGATAGAAAGGTTCCTGGTACTCTGCTATGGAGAAGAACCCCCTTCCTCACTCAGCAAATTGGATAGGAAAGAGTAGGCCCTACCCTAGGCGGTTTGGAGCGGAAGGTCCCCAATTCCATTCATCCACTGGCCTCATGCGTGTCACCAAGTAACTGGCTTCAAATTTAAGGATGGAAGCAGATACCTCTTCTGGTAGCCTCTGTTTTCTTAGGATAATATTGGTCCTTGGGTGCCAGTAAAGATGTTTTGTCATTGTCCAGGATTAAAAGTATTCTTATTCAGATGGAAACAGCTCAGATGAGGGAGAGAGAGAGAGAGAGAGAGAGAGAGAGAGAGAGAGAGAGAGAGAGAGAGAATAATGTACCTCAGTTCTGCAATCTGCCTATGAGAAGGGTTGGCTTTGGGGGCCTAAAACTGCATTCTCCAGCGGAGAAGAAAGCCTTGAAATAACGTGTGTAACAGCTAACTAAGTCTCAGGGTGCAGCACCTGAATATGGGCTTTGCTGTACCCATGGCATTCCAAGAGCTGCTAGGTGGGGTCCCTTAGATTTACAGACAGCCTGGCCAATGAGCCTGCCCCACACAGGTGGCTGAAGGGGACCGCTGCAGAGCGCCCCTCCCGCTGCAGGC
The DNA here is from genome assembly GCA_963924515.1 of Vespertilio murinus. NCBI lineage: Eukaryota > Metazoa > Chordata > Mammalia > Chiroptera > Vespertilionidae > Vespertilio > Vespertilio murinus. Next base: position 58,053,351 of record OZ004712.1, read on the forward strand.
TGTGCCAGAGGGGATGGCCGCGGGTCTCGCTTGGGACACCTTGACTCTGGTGCCTTTTCTGCGGCTCAGCAGCACGCTGGCCAGGGCAAAGGCAGAGGGAAGCCTGTGGCTGCTGTGGCATCTCTTTCTTATGTACAAGGTCACGCACGACCCCTCTCACATTTGTTATCCGGCACTTCATTTCTCTTAGCGAGGGAGAGGAGAAGGGAAACTAATTGATTACAATGGTATATTACAGGGCACTACCTTTCGGTACCTTCAGTGGGACCGAGAGCCTAAAGAGCAGTAGTTTGAGAAATTGCCAAGTCTGCATTAAAGGGAGGGAAGGCTAGGAAAGACGGAAAGGTGGTTTCTGACACCTACTCTTGCCTCTGATTCTTTCTCCGCTCACCCTAATTCCAAGCAATACTTAGGAAGCAGAGTGGGTGGAAGTAAGGCTATTTGCAAAAACAGATTAGCTCTGATGCAGGCTGGAAAGTGCTTTCTGCACAATGTGAACTTAGACCTGCTGTATCCTTGTCTTATGTGGTTCAGATAAAAACATTTTTTTTAATCACGTCATTTAGGCTATATGCCAGAGTATAAACAAAGAGTAGTCTTCACATTTGCCCCAGCTTCACCTATGGCCAGGCGGGGCCCAGCCCCTTCATCTCGGGGAAAGCAGGGCAGGAGCGGGACGGGAGTGGCAGATGTCGCTGGAGAAGGCTGCGGCCATCTGCACTACTGCGAATCAAGGTTGGCTCAGACAGAAGGCGCGAGGGAGGTGGTGCAGCTGCTGACGGCTCAGACAGCTTGGACCTGTCCAGGCAAACAAGCCGCTCAAGTGCAAGAACAGCCAGCCAAGTAGGCAGAGCACAGAGAAGGACTCAAAGCTTGAAATATCTGACAAGATATGCGGGGAGGGTAGGAAGCTGTCTGGGATTTCAACTGGAATCTGGCCTTGCTTCTAACTGATAAGGCAGACTCTGCTACCGAAGGGTGGGGGAGTATGATATTTGGGAGCTGATGTACTGTACCCAGGTAAGCATTCCTTGAAGTAGAATTAAAAAAAAATCTTCATCTTGCCCGGCCAGTATGGCTAAGAGTCTGGTTCAATTCCTGGTCAGAGTACATGCCTGGGTTTCGGGCTCAATCCCCAGTAGGGGGTGTGCAGGAGGTAGCCAATCAATGATGCTTCTATCTCTCTATCCCTCTCCTCTCCCTTCCCCTCTCTCTAAAAACTCAATAATGACATTAAAAAAAATCATCTTAAACTGCAGACACAGTTCTGGATTGTTCTTCCTCACTAATGTCTTCCAAAACAGAATCCAACCACTGTCCACAGATAACCTATCTCCTCTCCTGTCACCAGCCCAAGGTTAAGAAGCTGGGGCTCAGTGGATAGAAGGGTCCTGGGTTCGATTCCAGTCATGGGCATTTACCTCAGTTGCAGGTTCAGTCCCTGGCCCTGGTTGGGGTTCGTGTGGGAAGCAACCAGTCCATGTGTCTCTCATATCGATGTTTCTCCTTCTGTCTCTCCCACTCTCTCTAAACAAAAAAATCATTTAAAAAAAGTAGCAGGAGAGAGAGAGAGAGAGAGAGAGAGAACAGACTGCACCCTCAATCGCATAGTCTGGGAGATATGTCTAAGAACTGACTAAGGAAGGTGCCACAGAAGAGGCACATGCTCAGAAGAGGCAAACAAACATGTGCTTTCTTCTATTACCTTCCTTGAGGGGAGGGGTGAGTTATGGGCTGTTCAAGTGCTATCACAGCTCCTTCTAGGGAAGGCTCTGTGAGAGAGCAGTCCTCAGTCCCAAGTACCAGGAGCGAGGAAGCTGTTAAAAAATGCCAATGTTCAGACTCTAGACCAGCGATTTTCTACCGGTATGCCTCAAGCATTTTTAAAACACGCAGCGCCTCCTATTTGGTCAGGGACACTGACCTCTTTTCCTTTAGATTGTTTAATAGAAAATGACAACAGCCAGCACAACAGTAGCCATCCAGTGTAAATGAATCTAAATTATACCTATTTTGTTGTTGTTGTTAGATTGGCAAAAAATATTTTTTGATGTGGCACAGAATTTAGTAATTAGTATCTGTGTGCCATGAAATAAAAAAAGGTTTAAAATTGCTGCTCCAGATCAAATTTAGTGGAATATTGCGGGGGGAGGAGGCAGGCAGGACTGCGATATTTTAAAAATGTATCCAGGTGATTCCAGGGCACCCAGGAAGGCTGTACGAGCCGGGAGAAGACCGGGTGGCCAGACCAGCAGGACAGTCCTGTCACCAACTCCAGAAGTACTTCTTGCACGTGGTTTTACTCAAGCTGAGTTAGGGTCCCTGAGGTTTCATTCAGGTTCAAGACAAGTAACTTCTAAGAGAGCTGGCCAAATAGCAACTGACTGCCCGCCCCGGAAAAATAAAGAGAAACCATCCTACAAACGAGTCACCCTCCCAGAGACCAGGTGAGGACAGACCACCTACAGGCCCAGGAACACCCAATGGGAGAAAACAAGGCTCAGAGAATCCACTATTTATTTAAGAGAAAAGTGGGAAGAGAACCAAAGGGTGTGTTTCTCTCTGGCTGTCACCAGCCAGAAACCTTCCCTCGTCATAGTCTGCTCTACCAGCTAACTCAGGCAAGGGCTCAAGATCCCCACCACACAGTTTAGGTCATAAGGCCCAAAGAATGAGAAACTACTTTTTAAGATGTTAGGTTTCTGGCCCTTAGCCCAGTGGCTAAGGTCCCTGCCACAGCCTCTCTTTGGTCCTTACTCATGTGCACGCCTATTCAGAGCCAGTCCAGTGACCGGCGCTGTGCCAGGTGCTGGGAAACAATGGAGATGACAAATTTGGTCCTTGCCCTTGAGGAGCTCAATACCATGAGGGAAGCGATAGTGTAAGAGTGATGGTGGGAGGTATGTACTGGGGAGCAGCACAGAAGAAAGCGTCTGTCTCCTCCCACCCAGAGTCCTGGGAAGAAACACAGAGCAGGCCTGTGTCTTGAAGTTGAAGATGTAGTGTCTCTGAGGCTCTTGTTCTTTAGACCAGGGAAGAAGCTCCCCCGGTTAGGAGGCTGGAGGCAGGCACTGGGCGGTGGTAGGACCAATACTGTCTCAGCCCCCGGGGAAAGACAGATGCTCTGGGCCCTCCTGCAGAGGTGACTTCTGGACCACTCTCAAGCTGGCATTCGCTGGAGAGGGCTGTCTCCAGGCTTCCCCAGGGAGTGGGAAAGAGGGCACACCATGCTCTCAGTACACACTGATGGTAGCAAAGCGCCGGGCTGGTTGGGTAACCTTAACAGTCACAACCTTTCCTCCACTTCAGCTTCTTTAAGCAGCACGCAGATTCACTTAACGTTGAGGCATAAATCACAAAGTCCCCTGAATAACCTAGAGCCAACAGCTTGCCCCTGAATGAAGAGATGCTAAGCCAGAGTCCTAACAAGGCTGTGGTGTGTAAAAGTAGCATGGAAGCTTCCAGAGCTCTATTTAGTTTGGCTGTAGCAAGCTGCTGTTTGCTGTGAGCGAGCAGCCAGAGCAGAACCCTGCTTGGGAGTTGGAAAAGGCACTGAGGATACAGAAGAGCCTCACAGACTTGCACTCAGAGCTAAGAGCATGTGGACTCCTGGAAAGAGAGGGAAGTACATGGTCACCCCCCTCCCAACCCCCAGCTTTAGCAAAATCCCACTTGGTAAAGTGTTGAGCACTGAGGAAAGGAGGACTCTCCTGTGGCATGTGCCTTCTATCTCCCTGATGGGGCAAGAGAGGTCCTCAGAGTGGTGTGTGAAGTGTTGGCAGGTGACAAGGCAGGTAAACTATAAGGCACAGCAGCTTTCAAGGATGGGTGATCCCGAGGTCATTCAGTAAAAGTCACAGCTGTCTAGTTGTCCACTCCGAATATAGACTCTAGACACAGGTCTAATTTGTGCCTATTCTGTTCTTCACCTCCCAGGAGTTTAGGGTCCAGATTACTCATGGGAACTTATTATTCTGAAAGGTCAGTCTTAGGTCATACAAAGCCCAAAACCAAAGCTGATTTTCTAGGATGTGGAGGTCCAAATTCACTCTCTGATACCACCGGGTTTCAACCTTAGCTGCACAGAATTACCTGGGGAGCTTTTAAATTTTTTTAGTTACGTCATTTATCCCCTATTTTTTCTTGCTGAAGTATTGTAAAACATATCCCAGACGTGATCTCATTTCACCCCTCCATACTTCAGTATTCATCTCTAAAAAAATACAGCTATTTTCTTATATAACCACAATGCCTTTATCACTCCTAACACAATCAACAAAATTATTCCTTGGTATCACCTAATGTAACTGGGGAATTTAAAAGATAGTACTTGCTGAAGCCAGAATCTGTGGAGAGAGCCCCAGGTATTATAGTATCTTTCCTAAGCTTCCCATATCCCATGATTCCAATGTGCAGCCAGGATAGAGAACCAGTGGCTAGATCAATTCAGGATCCTGCTATGGGTCTGCTGCAAGCTCTGTGCAAGTTCTCTAGCCCTTGATCACGTGGCACACAACAAAAACCACCATGGAAAAGGAGACAGGTTAAGGAACAGGATGAAGAAAAGGAAGGCACAGAACTGACTCTTATACAATGAAGGCTGCCAAGTCCTTAGCAGTCAAGGCCCACTCAATCAATCACCGATCCATCAGGTCTGGGAGGCTTAGGAGAGTTGTTCCCAGGTTTTGCCCAGGCTGCTCCACGGCCCTCTGCACCTCACACCAGGCCAGTTGCATTATTCCTCTTATTTCTGGATCTTCTCTCTTTTGTACATGCTCTCTGGCTTAATATTCTGACAAAATCTGAGCCTTAGCACCTGGTGTTAGGATTCATTAAATCTGTGGTGGGGGTGGGGTTTGTTGCCAAACCTTTTTGAGTGTGGGCACTGGGGGATTGGGGCCCTAGTCTTCAATTTTATTTATTGCATTTAAAATAAGTAAACAAAACATCCTGCAGAAAGATGAGGCTGTATAATGGCAGCTAAAAATACCTCTGCTGAGGATGTCCGTTCCCCAGCTCCCCAATTAGAGAAGCTACAGGGCCCTTGGTGAGCTGTGCAGTGCCACCAGGGCTCTGGGGACAATCCCTGGAGTAGTGGCTGGTGACTGCTGGCCGGAGGGGGGCTGGTGAACACCCAGCCAGTCGGAGTGACGGTAGCCATCAAGTAACTTATGAGCCCCTCTTTTGCTTTATGGGCCCACTGCCCAAGCTAGGAAACTTCTTGCCTTCTGCAACAGGCTCAAATGCCCCCTCTGAGGATGACCCAAAGTAACTAGGGACAGTTCCCGATTGCCTGAGATTCACATGAGAATAATAACCAGAGGAGTAAGTAAGGCCACTCCGTCTGGCTCAGGGTGTGTTTGCGGTGCTGGGCAAATCCAAGTATGGGTTAGTGGCGATTAGACACAGGTGAGGCCTGTGGTGCTCCGGGGAAGGGGTGCTTTAATTGTAAGCTTGACACATAAAGGGAGAAACTGGATGGAGGGAGAGGGCTTCACAGCAGTTAGGGCCGCTGGATCTCTTTTCTAGGTCCCCTCAGTACCCAGGTCACTTAATCTAAAACACTCATTTTCACTGGGGAAAATGAAGCCTCCGGGAGGTTAAATGATTTTGTCCAGGCCAAAGGTTTATTAAATGGAGGAGCTAGGACTTAAACATAGGGACTTTGGTAACAAATGTGGTGCTTTGTTCCACTGCACTGTGCGACACCAATGAATGGTTTCATTCCAAACATTCAATAAAATAACTATGGAAAAAGGTTTTTCAATTCAGGTGCTAAAGGAAGCAGAGAAATTCAGGTGAGTGCTCCCTGATGACCTGGAAATTCTGCAATCCCTGCAGATTCTGGGGAACTCAAGGGTCAAATCAGCAACTGAATCAGATGTTCGGTGGGAACAGTGGCGGTATTGCAGATCTGTGATCTTGGCCATAGATAGAAAGCCATTCCCTTCTTTTCTGCTCAGGAAACACCTGGTTTTATAGCTTGACTCAGGGCTGTCAGGAGAAAAGGGAGTAAGGCCATGGCTGTCTGGTTTGATGCAAGCATTGATCTTTTTCATTTCTTGGCGTTGTGAGTGACCCTTATGGAAGGATTTGGAAGCATAAGCCAACACCCTGAGAAGACTGGGTCAAAAAAGCATTGAGGAAAAACACCTAGAGGTACGGGGGAAAGTTCAGATTACTAATTCAGGAAGAAGAGTGCAAAGCAAATCAAACACATTCTGAGAGCTTGGTGTGGGGAAGGGACTGTCTAGAATCCTGCATTGTCCAATATGGTGGCTACTAGCCACATGTGGCTATTTAAATTAAAATTAATTACATTCCATTAAAGATTCTGTGCCTCAGTTGCACTACACACATCTCCAGTGCTCAATATCCATGATGGCCAGTGGCTACTAAACTGGACAGTGCAGATAAAGAACGTTTCCATCACTGCAGGAAGTCCCATTGGGCAGCACTGGTAGACTGTCTGGTTGGCTTCTCTCACTTCTTACTGGCCACAATGAGTAGTTTCTGAGATTCCTTTGGGGAAGAACTGAACTTGGGAAGGCTAGAGGATACCATAAACAAACTCTCCGGCAAAATGACTACACCTGGAATCTCAAAGAAGCTGAGGACAACTGTGAGCATAACTCCCACAGTGTACTAGGATCAGCAGGCTCAATAACCTCTCTACCCTCGGGCCCTGTCTGCATGTTCGCAGCCACCCTGACCTTTGCACATTTTATTCTGTTTCTATTTTACACAGTTTTAAACGATGTTTAATATAGCTTAACTCTGCGTGGTGCTCCAAGCCCCTCGCCAGGGGGCCGCTCACAGGCAGAAGCACAATTAATAGCATTCCCAAGAAAATTATGCCCTGTATCAAAGCTGTCATTGCACCATATAAATGCTTATTATTACTATTGAATTCTCTAGCCCGACACTCCCTGTGTTTACTAGGTAGCAGATAAACCTCTATGTGTGTGTGTGCCTTCCCTACTTTACCACACCATCAGGACTAAATATAGCCCTTGTGTGTATGTTTAGCTCTAGCTGTGCTTTGGAAAAGGAGGGGCGGCAGAGAAGAGAGAGAGTTAATAAAATTAAATTGCTGGAAAATGCTATCTGTTCCTCCCCCACTCGACAGCCCCTTAAGACAGACGTCATTACTAACAAGATGGGTAACCAGCCGCAGCTCCAGGGTGGGGGTGAGACCCAGATCCTGACAATATGCCATTGCTTTTGGATCAGCCTCTTGTGTGTGGAGAGAGCAAGTCTAAGAGCACAGTATGCGGTGGGGGGAAGGGAGGTTCCACCCTGTGCCCTGGCCAAATGGAGCTACAGTCCTGTCCAAGGAGTTCAAGGGCATTCCCAGGTAGGAAATTTCACTTGCTCCGCCCCCCTCCCCAGTAAATAAAAAAAAAACACGAAGCAAAGCAACAAAAGTTGCCCCCAACTCCAAAGAAACAGAAACAAAAACCCCTTCAACTCAAGACAGCTCCCACTCTTTGGTTGTTCCTTTTGGGTTCTTTTGAAGCTTAGTTTTTGGCATATAAATACAGCAGTTTTTCTCTGATCACATGTCAGGAAAAGCAATGGAAAATTCCAGGTCTGTCAAGACACCTGTCCCCCTCCCTCTCTGGCATGCTTTCCCATCCTGTGCACGGTGCTCTCTGCACCCGCCCACCAGCCTAAAGCCTTTAAGAACGCCTAAGAACTCTGAGGCCCGAAGACTTCCGCCTCTGACGTAGCCTCCTGGCCTTTTCTCATTGAAATAATACAACTTAGAGAATGCACATGCTTACCTCTTCTGTCTGCCTCTGCCACACACACCCACTCCTTTTACATGCGCCAATCAAAGTCTGCTTATTGGTGGTGACTGTCGTCTGGGAGGCGTGGAGAGGGTGTGTGTAAGGCTGACGCCATGGGGATGAGGAGACGTTAGCTCTCCCATGAATTACTATGTGAAGCTGCCCAAGTGATCACCTTCTTCATCCTCAGCTTTCTCAGCTACTGTGAGCTGTTTGGATTGGACGGTATGATGTCTAGAACCCTCAGAGCTGCACAATGCTATAAACTCAGTATTCTGAAGGTTGTATGCTCAAGTCCTTGGAAACCGAATGGGTCATGCTTATTTCTATTTATAATCCATTTTTTATTTTTGCGCTCAATGCTCTTATGTAGAAATGTAGATTTCTATTCTAAGTTCTTCTAACCAACAAAGGAAAAGCTCTATTTTCGTTTGTTTGACAGGGAAATGTTTCTGGTTAGACTGAGTTTCCAATATTATATTTGCTTTGCCTTTTTCCATCTTTCCTAAAAAAAAAAAAAAAAAGTTTCTCAAAATCGGAAACGTTTTCTAGTCAGGCATAGCAGGAATGAGCCTCCTTGGCTGAAGGAAGGAGATGGTGCGACCTCGGGCCCCAGGGGAGCAGGACTACCTGCCATCTGCTGCACTGGTTGCCTCATCTCCAAATTGGGCCTGGTTTGTAGTTGGCGGCGAATATTAAGAGCCCAGCCGCCAGCGCGGCCCACCCATGGGGAGCCTTGAGCCATGCGCACTCGGGCTACCAAGGCTATCTGAATGCCCAGGGCCCTTTGTGCTTAGGTGAAAAACGCGTGCGTTAAAACGGAAAGAGATTGTCGTCCTCCCCCGCACACTGCCCCAGCTACTGTAGACAGACAGGGGGGAAGACCTGTCCGACCAGGCTGGGGAAGGGATGGAATTGTCGGAGACTGCCCTACCTACCCCATGCACGCAGGCCAGAATGGTTTATTAATGATCCATGGGAAAAGAACAATGGTCCTGCTGGCAGCTTCACATGTAATTAACCGGCTTCGCAGAGAGCTGGCTGCCTTCTCCAGGTCTGGCATCTGAAGACTGCAGAGCTACCTGACGTAGCAGCGCTGGGTTTCTAGCGAAATCTCCCTAGTGAGAGGGCATCCAAAATAGTGACCTCCACCACAGGGCTCCCCTGTGGAAACATGCCTGTGATGGGAGGAGCCTGGCTCCGGGCTCAGGATGACACATGAGACTGTAAGCTCCCTGAGGGCAACAACCAGCCCTGGGAGCTGCTGGTTCCACTGGTCACCGCACTGCCGCTCAGGTACGTGGGCCCTCTGTGAGCAGAGGCCGTGGAGCAGGGTCGGCCTCCCAGCAGCAGCCCTCCACACGCTGCTTCCTCAGCCCAACTCTACAGACAGGAGTTTCTGGGGATCGGCTCTCGCTCTACAAGGCAACAGACTTCAGCCCTGAGAAGGGGCTGAGGCTTACTGGCCTTGCCGGCTATGTGGACAATAGCTGCTCTGTGTCAGCGTGTTGCTAAGAACCAACAAAACTCAAACTATGGCGCCCAAAGAGAAGAGAGACTGGGCTACAGAAGCTCTGCCTTTATAGTAAGCGCTAACTTCCCTTCTGGAGCCCCGGGACTCAGAGACCCTTGGCCACCCCATCAGGTGAGTGAAGTAGTAAGTATTTGCCATTTGAGATGCAGTTTTAAAAATGAGCTCTTTAGTGTGTGGCACCTGAAGTGCCATGAAAGGGGTGGTGTTGGTGTCTCCAGCACCTCTAAGTGAGTGTCAGAGGGTGTTTCCACTGAGGGAGAATGGAGCAGTGAGTGTGCACACGCGCACACACACAAGCACGTACACATCCACTCCCCATGCTTGTTTCTGGAGTTGAGAAAGAACCTGATAAGAACTGTCTCACTCTTCATCCCCTGGTGGATGCAGACCTCTTCTCAGCACCTGAACCTTGACTCAACCTCTACTGCAGGCACCCCAAGTTCCTCAGGAGCGAGCGCTACTATTGAAGGCTCTTGCAAGGAACACAAACCTTTGCACCTTCAGCAAAAACAGCCAGTTCACAGGTGTCACTCACCACACTCAATTTCTAGTCCGTAGGAAAACAGATAATAAAAGCAGGCTGTGCCCTTTAGAAAAACAGAGGGGAGGGAAGTTCTGGGTGAGGCAGCATCGTCCATCACCTGCTGCCAGGCTTCTCTTGCTGAGAGAGAGCACAGCACGTGCGGTGAACTCGCCGATGAAGCCACCGAGTCAAAGCACAGGCTGCACAGTCATTTGCTTGCTCATTACCTGCGGTTTCCTTCCTCACCCGGCTCTGATTACAGGAGCCAAGCACAGGGGTTCTCTCATTCCATGAAAGCAGCCTAGCAACAAGAGGAACCCCGGCTGCCGATCAGCAACGTAAGAGGCGGACGCAGAGGTCACTGCTGGCCGGGGAGGAAATGGGTAGCTCATGATAAATGAATTGGTACTGCCTGCCGCTCTCACTTGCCGTCACTTTAATCAATAAGGGAAAAGGTGAATTGCTATTGATCCCTTCAACACCTCTCAACGATACTGTACAAATTACAGAAACGCACGGGAGGGGGACAGAACGAAAGTGGAAGGACAGATGAAAGAGGCCCGGGCAGTGTGAGAATGCCCCATGTCCCTGGGGTTGGCATTCCCGTCACTGCGTGTCAGGCACGCTCGGGTGCATGTGTGAATGTGTCACGAGGAGCCTCTCCTCACACCTCGAAGGGCTGGCCATGGAGAGCAGTCTCAGGGCCTCCCTCTGCCCTCATGTGCTCGCTCTGCCTCATCAGGGCACCGAGGCATGGGAAGCCGTACGCCTTCTGTTGATGCAAGGCTAGAGGTCTGGATGTCTGACCCCAAGGGCTCGTGAGTTTTTGAAGTTGCCATACTTTCATAGTGGTTGGCTGGACTATCTCAACAGCTGACCATAATTCTGGATGGAAAGCAAAAATTTAAAGCTTCAAGAGCAATCTCCTGCTTTGACGTACTAACCCCTCCTCCGAGTCAACTGCCACAAAAAGTCAGAGAGGCAGCAGCTAAGGCGGAACTATCCTGCATCAGTCTTAGTAATAACTAAGGCCACGCCTATCTGGGCTCAAACCCATCTTCGAAGCACTCCAGTCTGAAGGACATGCCCTGAAGATCAGAGACCGAGGCAAAAATGTGAGAGGTCTGACCTGAATCCCAGGACAGAGACCATGTACAGACAGGGAAGAGGACATTGTCATTTTCAAAGTCCATGTTCATGTGACTCTCTAGTCTTACCTAGAGAACCGGGAAACAGGATACACTATTACAGCAGATGGGCATAACAACCCACAACTAGAAGACACACATTTAGTGTCTGATTCTCAGGGCTTAGTCCAACCTATTGGCTACAAGGAAGACTGAGAGAACCCCTCAGCACTCTGTTTAGGGTACACTGCTTCTCAGGACCAAGTTCATGTCAAGAAACAGATTTTTGGCAGAAAAGGGGAAAACCGACCACAGCTTAGCACAATGAGGTAAAGTGGCCACGGATCAGGTTCCAGGACCCGCCGTTGTCCTGTTTCGTTAACTGGGTCTAATATTCAGATGCAGGTGCGGAAATAAACTGGCCAGGTCCCTCTCCAGGTCACACGGTGCCTTCAGCTTGTGTATGGTATTGGTCATCTGGAGCCAGCTTTTCTATGTAAGTAGGAATAACTGGAGGGATCCTCCGGAACCTTAGGAATCACCCTCAGTATTCTCCAGGCAGAACAGGCCCAATGCTCCCGTTTTACAGGTGGTGAAACCAAGGCAGGCAGGCGGGCAGTCACATATTAGAATGAAACAGAAGCCAATCTTAAAAGCCCACGTTTTTAAGGATGCTCTTGGCACTCTTGCTTCAAAGATCCTCCAGAGACAATGACTCAGGGCGTCGTTGTGTAATTCTGAAACCAGTGACAACACAGTTCCCCAGGCTCCCCCTCCTGCTGCCACAAATACACCTGAAGGGCCAAAAACACAGAGCAAATAAAATGCGAGTTACAAAGCTGCTGATGTGTTTCGAGTGGAAGTGCTGAGATTAGAAGGAGGAAGTGGCTAAGTACACCCTGGGCGTTTGGAAACGGCCACGTCTGCAGCCCTGTACGCGCATGAAGGATGAGCTCTGGCTGGCTCTTCCAGGCAGACAGAGAGGTTGGCCCTACCCCCAGAAGTGGGGAGCATGGCTGTGAGGGGGCAAAGAGATAAGAAACAGCTACTTAGCAAACAGCAGCGCCCTCCTACAAGGAATCTTCCAATTCCGAAAGTGACCCTATTCTAAAATTACCAAGTGGCAAGTGTCCAGGCCAAAAATCCATATCCAATCAGCGGTAATGGACTATTGGTTGCATTTCCTCATATAAGGTTGCAGCACTGCTATAAAAATCCTGGGTCAGTAGTTTCAGATTTATTTAACTGGGGAGTTACAACACCCCCGCACTACAAGCACCGTAAAGAATTCCGAAGCAAAGTGGCACCTGCAGGTTCTGGTAGAGGTGCAGGGACCTATTGGCCTTATTTGCATGATCTCCCACCTCTGGCTGGACACTCAGTGCCAAGATCCTTTTCTGGTAACCGTTAAATAGAACCCCACTGCATCAAGAGAAGGGAAAGAGACAAGGGGGGAGCATTATGCTAGCCTAGAAAGACAAAATGAAGCAGTTTCCAATTCAACCCTCCTGACTCAATGGATAGCTTTTGTTCTTGCTGCAGTTACTATCCCAAAGGATTTATCTTGGGGTCCTTTTCTTGTCCCTTTCAATCCTGCTTACCATCTAGACATTTATTTAGAGCTCCTGTCTGATGATCCTCTACCCTCCAGCTCTCCAGTTTAACACAGATAACAGATAAGCACATGGCAACCGTAGACTGCTGGGGTCATGAGAAGGTGGTTTGGGGACAGAAAAGAGCACTGCCATTCCAATAGAGGATAGAAAGCCAGGATCGAGGTAAGTCATCTCTATAACTCTCATGTTCAAGTCGCAGCACCAAAGGGAAGTGAACATGGCCAGAAGTCCTGTGTAAACAGGGAAAGCACGGAGAGCCCTTGGTATGGGCAGGTCCCCTCCAAACACTCCCATGGCCGCTGAAGTGCACAACCAAGATACGCAAGCCATTACATCTTAGATGTCTGTGAGGTACCCACAGAGTCCTGGCTTCCCGGCTTGACAATGGTTGGGCTTATCTGTCCGCAGTCAAGTGTAGAAGAGGCTCTGCGCATGGGTTAGGACTCTGGCATTGCTTCCAGACCTTTGCTTTTCCACGTCACATTACACTGCCTAGAAAGAAGTGGTTCTAACGTGTAGGACCTTGCAGAAGAAGAAGCAAGAGACCCTGACTTTTATCTTATTTCACAGAAGTCTGGCAGACCCTTGATGGTATTTAAACACTCCTTTGAGAACTTAGTCCAAGGATGGCAAATAGATTATCAGTGCAAGTCCCGAATCCATTCAACTGGCAGTAGTTTCTAGGAGCCTTGTTTTGAGAAGCTCTGAGTCCCAAGCGAAGGCAGTGCTTTAACTGATTGGAAATGTCATAGATACAAGACTACACGAGGGTAGCATGTATTTTCCATCCCTGGCTTTGGGGTGTATCAGGCACTGGAGAGGACTCACTATTGTTCTTTGTTGATTCTAATATGAACGCTACTCCCAACACACATGCCTATGCCCAACCTACCTCCCTACTCTGGGGATAGTGGTTTGTCCACACTGAAGTTCTAATTCTAGGTTTTAGGTAAACCCCGAAAGAACTTTCATTCATAATAAAGATGGTAATGCAAGCTGTTGTTCATGAGTGTTTGGTATACAGTGGAGCTCTAGTGTCTGGGCACTTTATACATGTACATTATTTCCACAGCATTGCTATGAAAAAGGTACCCTTGTTATAGGTGACACAATGAGGTTGAGGAGAACTGCTGCATTGCACAACCCCAGGAGCACCATTCATACTGAATTCTATGAAGCCCGAGATTGGCCTGGTTTTAGAGAGGCTAGGAATCACGTCCAAGAGCACACAGTAAGTGTGAGGCTAGAGGTCTGACTGCACATATTACTAAAGGAGCTTTTGTTAAGCAAACAAGAAGGGGAAGATGCTTTTAAATGTTCTGAAGATGGATCTAAGAATGAGCTTGTCCTTCTTGAATACGTGACACATGTTGTTCAGGCCAGGTTAGGATATCTCTGCTATTAACTCTAAAGCTTGCTCATAATCTTATTTCATGCACTATTGCATTTCATAACAGACCAATGGTCACTTTCATTTTCAAAATCCATTTAAGTTCGGCTGGCCAGAAACTGTCACAGGTGAAGTGGCAAATGGGAAGTTCATCAATAAAGCCTGGTTTGGCACACGGAGGATCTCATCCAGTCCTTGGCAACAGACACAAGGAGTAGCCATGACAATGACAAGAAGAGGGCAGGGTAAGGCTGGCTCATCAACCAGAACAGTCACTCCTGTGTCCTTGAGGGAGTCACATGTGGAACACCAGAATGTTAGTATTACCTGGAGAGCAAATGCAATCTACAATCTGCTTACTCTTTGCTGGCAGCGCAGGCAGCCCTGCTACTGTATATTAAGGGCTGTGTTCTAAAAAGATAACAGTTGAATTATATAATTCCAGGGGGAAATTACTAACAAAGGCAGTGGGAATGTCTGGGAGTGGTCAGGACAAACAGAACAGGGAGGCAGGAGGCACTAAGACCCTGAAACATGCCAGCATGAAAGCTCACAGGCACGTCTACATGGGTTTCAGGGTCCTATGGGGAGTTCTGCAAGCAGAGTGGGAAAATATGTATGAGGTCATCTTTTGAGTGACCCGCTAATCAGAAGCTATTAATGAAGCACAGAACTATTTACCAAATTAGGCTTCCAGAAGGAAGTAGAAAGACTTCACAGAAAGGGATTTCACCTGAGAAACAAAAATACAATAATTTTTTATTATATTAAGAATGTTAGCTTTTTTGTTTTTTAAGCGCACACTGACCAAAGTTCAAGAAATAGTGAGTATTCAGGATAAGAGAAGAGGTAAGAGACATGAAGAATTGTTGCAAGGGGAATCTAATACATCTAATTAAAATAAATGGCACCCAGCTCTCCTAGCACAATCCTCACCTCTAAGGAGCCCAGCAGTATCTTACTTCTGACAGCATTTCTCCATTTGTTCTGGGTCACAGGCTCTACATAGCTCTACAGAAGGTAGATCAGGAGGCTAAATGTGCCTGGGATTAGCTGTCTTCCACAGGGATGGCTCCTAAAGAACATCATTTTAATCTCCAGGTGTGGAATCTGATGAACAAAATAGAACCAGAGGCAGGGATATAAGTAACAACAGACTGACAAATGTCAAAGGGGAGGTGGGTGAGCAGGACTGGATGAAGGAAGGTGAAGAGATTATCCAAAGAACATACATACACAGCCCATGGACATAAACAAACAGTATGGTGAGGGCCAGAGGAAGAAAGGGTTGGGACTGGGTAGAGGTGGGCAAAAGGTGGGAACACCTGTGATAGTGTCAACAATAAAAATAAAATGGAAAACAACAACAACAACAAAAACAAACAAACAAATACGCCCCCTCTCCCCCCAAAAAAAGAATGGCCAATTTACAAATGTTTTTCTTGACCACTATAGGGACCATGCCTTTCGTACTTTCAACCAATTGGTTCAAGTACTTCACATTTCTTTCTAAAAGTTGCAATTCCTTCATGGCTGGAAAATAGAGTGCTTGGGTTATTATTACCTTAAAAGCACAACAACATCATTTATGACAGGCGGACAGAATGGAATCAATAGGTGGCAGGGGTTCTGGTCGGCAAGGCTCTGTGTGAAGGATTTTCATGACCTTGTGAAATCTTGTTCACGGATAATCTTGAACCAGTAAATGCATTTTCCAATAGCTGCCCACTAGACCTACTTTCAGGCCTCAATTTTTCTTTTTCAGGCCTCAAATTTGATGAGGTTCAAAGTAAGTACTGTGGACCGTTCTAGTAGAAAGATGCAAGAGAAAGTCATGTTTGGGACATTGATGTGGATGAGAACTAAAGACGGAGCAGAAAAATCAGTGCCAGAGCCTCCTTGGCGTTGCTGAGGCTTCTACTTGTGGAGGAAATGGAATTTGTCAGGTCTATGGATATCCCTTGTATTTCCTTTCACTGGTAGGAACAGTAAGAAAAACAAATTGATTGGCACAGAAAACGCAAAGTCTCTCAAGAAAGATTTTACAATAGTAGTGACCAATTCCCCAGGGAAAGGAAGAATCCCTCTCCTGAAAAGCATTTTCTTCCCTGGGATAGAATTACATCCTTGAGGCCTTCCTACAAGTCAAAAGGGAGCCAAATATCTTGAAGGCCTAAACCTTATTCCACCTTATTCTGCCCTAATCCCAAAGCCAGCGAGCGGGATGTGAACACCAGCCTCTGGAGGGCAGTGAAGACTATCCAACTTATTACATTCAGCCTGTACCGACATAATTACAGGTAATAGGATCATGGCCAAGCCAATGAAAAATTAGGCCCAGCAGCTATTTCAAAAGAATGGATGCAATTCTATGCTTGACTGGCTATGAAAGTTCCAAGCAGAAGAACAGGAAAATAGACAACAGCCTAGCTGAGCCAGCAGCTTTGCAGAGCAGAATCCCACTGGAGCCAGCACACTGTTGGCACCCACCAGCACCCACCAGCAAATGCTGCTGAGCTTGCTTGGGGAAGTACCAGTGACTGGCTGAGTTTAAAAGCTGATTGGGGGGGGGGGGTCGGAGAAAGCAATGTGACAGTATCCCCCATTCTTCATTTTAACGTCACCCCTTCTCAGTGTGATGCATTTGCATTTAGAGGCTGGAATGGGATTAGAAGGCCTTCCCTCTTCTAGGGCTTTCAGAGATACTTGGCAAGGGCCAGGAGCCCAGAAATGAAGGGGCTGTAAGTGGGCAGATAACAGCCTGCTATTCTCATTATGCTTACTGAACGGGAATTTGTTAACTTGGGAACTTCAAAATAAGCCTTTCAACTCGTTAATATTTTGATCCACAAAAGCAGAGGATATGAAACATACCAGGAGGGAAAGAAAGGAGTAGCTTAAATCAGGAGAGTGGTGAAGAGACACCAATGCTTTCTTTTCAAAGTATTTTCAAAACACTGACATATTATTTCACCGTCTTTAAGTATTCTGGTTGGACAGATGGGGAGACCCAGGGAGGTTAGCATCCCATAGGAAGTGCAGTCGGGTCTAGGTAATGGACTTCTTCAGTGAGAAGTTGTTGAGTTGCAGCCTCAATACTCATACTCCAAAGTCTTCCTCTTACAAATGCGGAGTTTAGAGTTTCCCCAAAGAACTATAAAGAACAACAAAAGCAGGCCTTCTTCCCAATCTCTAGAATTGGGTCTCAGGGAATCCGTTGATAGAACCAATATGTATTGAGTATTTCTTATATACTAGGCAAAAAGACAAAGAACACAAGACAAAAGCAAGTTCCTGCCCTTGAGTTGCTTACAATCTAATGGAGAGGCCAACACATCGTTGGTCAGGATGTGACAGATGTGTGCACGGGGTGCTCTGGGGACTGAAGGAAGGACATCTTACCCACACTGGGAGATCAAGAGAAGGCTTTGTTGAAAAGGAAGATTATCTTAAAGGGCAGGTAGGAATAAAAAGGCAAATAAGGGGGATGGCTGATATACTGGCTAGAGAGCTTAAGTTGACTTAAGGGATGGGAGAGATAAACGGCATGATATGTCTGGGGAACTGTGAGTATAAGGCCAGTTCTGATGACAAATTATGAAACGAGTAGTGGTGAGACATGAAGTTGGAGAGGTAATCAGGGATATGTGTAAACTAAGAAAATTAGACTTTACCCCCAGAGGCAGTGAGAAGTTATATATTTATAACAAGGTACTTACTTAGCCAGATTTTTCTTCTAAAAACATGAGAAATAGGATTATAGGTACATATAATCCTATTTCATATTGTCCACATGCACGATCAAACTGAAATGAAGCCAAATAGGTTACAGAGGCCTCATTACATGAAGAATACCAGGTGTACCGGTTAATAATGCGGATTTTGTAATCAAAGAAAACAAGATAATTTCAAGAGAAACAACAAAAGTGCTCTATTCAAAGTAATGTCCATCCCTAGCTACACATTTCCCCTATGTTTCAGGTAATTTGTGGATATTGTCCCAATAGAACTTTTCTTGTTTTGAGGCAAACCATTCAGAGACCCAATTTTCCACTACTTCATACGTTTTTAAGTGCTGCTCAGAAAGTGCATATACCATCAATCAGAACAAGTGGTCATCTGAAGGAGCAAGGTCTGGTGAATGCGGCAGGTGGGTTAATACTTCCCAAGCAAGATCTTTTAATGTGTCTTTAACCGGTTTTTGAAGTGTGTGATGGTGTGCTATCATAAGCAAAATTACTTTGCCGTGTCTTCTGGCACATTCTGGTCTTTCACGATCAAAGCATGGTTCAAATTGAGTATTTGTTGTCAGTAGCAATCAGTATTAACGGTTTCACCTGGTTTTAGAAGCTCATAATACACACACCTTCCCGATTCCACCAAACGAAGAGCATTGTCTTCTTTCCGAAGCGATTTGGCGTTGTAGTCGATATTGATGGTTGACCTGGATCAACCCATGATTCTGTGCATTTGGGATTCTCAAAATAAATTCATTTTTCATTGCCAGTCACAATTCGATGCAAAAAAGACTTTCTTTCGTGAAGTTGAAGCAACATTTTACTGATGACTTTTTGGTTTTCCATTTGTTGTTCATTCAGTTGATGTGGCACCCATTTTCCTTTAAAATCTTTTCCATTGTTTATAAGCAATCAGAAATGGTTTGCTGAGCAACATTTAATCTTTCTGCAAGTTGTTTTTGAGTTTGACACACATATTCATCTGATAATGCTTGTAATTGTTGGTCTTCAAACTTTTTTGGTTGACCTGGACGTTGTCTTTCACATCGAAACCATCACTTTTAAAGTGTTTAAACCAGCGTTCACAAGTATAGTGAGATGGAGCATGTTCACCAGGAGCTTCCCGAAGTATACGATAACTTTCAGCAGCACTTTTCTTCAAAATAATGAATTAAAACCTCCCACAAAAGCTCTTTTTTTGGTATGAAATTTGACATTTTTAAGCATAAAAATATCTATGATGTTATCAACGTCACAAAATTTGACACATGAAGTTTTGAAGCTTACTGTCAATACAACAAAATAGCATACGTATCAAATCGCATAAATATCAACATAGGTGTAACTCCATCTATTGAAATAAATCCGCATTATTAACCGGTACACCTGGTAAAGCCCACAAAGGTCAAACAACAGATGCAACAGGATTGAAGCAGTCAGAAGATATAAGGACTGTGACAAGAACAGAGTAAGTATTTTGAGGAGGCATGTCCATAGCAAATTCCCTAGGTCAGCGATTTTTAACCGGTATGCAGCAGAATTTTAAAAAATGCAGTACCTGACTATTTAGTCAAGGGCACTGACATTTTTCCCTTAAATCAAGCATGTCAAACTCCCTCACATGCGACCCACAATGAATATTTTTGTGGCCCAGCCTGTATAACGGTGTGAGCAGTTATTTAAAATTATGAAAGGAAGTAAATCTCCTGTCAGATCCAGAATCACTGACATTCACCTTGGGTCAGTTTTGAAAGTAATCACTGCGAACAAGATTTCTCCCGAAATGGGAAAGATAGTAGCAGAGAAGAGATGCCAAGTGTCAGGAAGAAAACATTAATTTTATCATTGGATTTTTTAGTTTTTGTTTGTTTGTTTGTTTGTTTTTATACTTTTAAAAATAAACCTACGTTTCTATGAAAATGGAAGCTTTTGTTTTCTTCTCGGCCCACATAAACTTAAACCTTGTTTATTTGACATGCTTGCTTTAAGTTGTCAAAAAAAAAAAATGACAAGAGCCAACACAACAATAGCCATCCAGATTCCTTTTAAAAATTATTCCTTTTTGTCAGATGGTAAAAAATCTATTTTTTCATGCACCACAGAGTTTTAGTAACTAATTTATATGTGCCATGAGATGAAAAAGGTTGAAAATTGCTGCTCTAAAGGAAAAGAGGTGAGTGTCCCTGCCTGAACAGTCAGGTGTTCCATGTTTTAAGAATTCCTGCATTGCCTAAACCGGTTTGGCTCAGTGGATAGAGCGTCGACCTGCGGACTGAAAGGTCCCGGGTTCGATTCCGATCAAGGGCATGTACCTTGGTTGCGGGCACCCCAGTAGGGGGTGTGCAAGAGGCAGCTGATCGATGATGTCTCTCTCTCATCGATGTTTCTAACTCTCTATCCCTCTCTCCTTCCTCTCTGTAAAAAAAAATCAATAAAATATATATATTTTTAAAAAAGAATTCCTGCGGCACACCGGCTGAAAACTGCTGCTGTAGATCCCTGTGCAGTCTTGTGAGCATCCACAATCAGACCCAGGGGTTCCTTACTGAGGTGAACTCTCAGTCAGAGCTGGACCTTCAAGGAAGCCCTTTACAATATTAACTAGTTCCAGATATTTGAAGGTTGAGAAATGATAAAATTTGGCTAAAAGAATGATCACCTTCTAATGCAAAGTTGGCACACTTTGGGGGAAAAGGGATCTAATTTGAAATGTAGCTGTTTGGGTTTTGGTATTTGTCCTGTATGAGCTCTGTGAATAAAGGCAGCCACTGTGCATCTCAGTTTCCTGAACTATAAAATTGCGCTATTTTTCTTATAGGTTTGCTGTGAGATCAAAATGAAATATTGTTTATAAAAGCACATTTATGCTAGAAAAAGCTATATGAACTGAAAGTTTGATCACTAGTAAGACAAAGGTCTTTACCTGAGCCCCCTTCAAAGAAAACAGCCCAAATGGAAAAGCATAAAAGACCACGGGTGCATGATGAGCTGTCGAAAGAGTGCGGGGAGGTGAGAAAAGCCTTAGCCCCACAGCCTCCCACACCTTCTGGGACAAGAGCGGATGAGAGATGGCCTTAGCGTATGCCCTTCTCCCAGGCGATGGTGGAGATAACCTAGAACAGGGTATCTCTGTGCAAATAGGTGGAACTTGGTGGGACAGCTGGCTTACTTTTCCATCAGGCTACTCCATGCCTCAGCGCGGTCCCGGGGGCATGGCACTCTGGGAGGGCTGGAAGTCAGCGTGTCATGGGCCTCCCCGTACCAGGTGTCCCTCACCCTCAGATTTCCCTGTGGCATGAACTATCCCCATCACTTCCACCCAGAGGTACAAGTCTGCCATTGATCCACCTCCCGTGGCCTCCTGGACAGAGAAGGGCCTACGGACAGGAAGGGTGAGAGAGCATATACATTAGGGCTGTGGGGAGATGAGGAGAAAGAGAGAGGGCACGCACGTTGTGGGTGGGGGGAGAACGGATTTAGAGAAAAGGCAAATTGCTTACAGAGTTATCCTTTTCAGACAAGAGCAGGACACTTGGTGCTGAAACAAAGGACATAGAAACACTTTTATTCTAAGTTTTCTTTCCCAGACAAATGCCCTTCCATTAATACATATCAATATTCGCTGCTGAGTCCATATTCCCAGAAACATAAGTACATGTTTTTCAAACAGCAACAGCTGCTTGTAATGCTTTCATGTTCCTCTGTTTGTAAAAGAGCAGGGGGAGCGGGAGAGGGAATCAGGGCAGGCCCGGCTCCTGCAGCCGCGGAATGAGCTCCCCGGGGGACAGCCTCCCTTTCAGGCCGGCGGGAAGAAGGGAAATAGGTCAGGCAGCAGCCGGCTTGCGGCTCCGGCCGGCCGGCATGAGGACGGCAATTTCCAGGCAGCAGCAAAAGGCAATTTCTCAGATCTCAGAGAGGACAGCGGGGTCATTGAGAACGGCCTCGGAAATGATCACCCGGCCTCTGTAGCTGCCCCCTGTCCTACCGCCTGGGACTGTGAAGGAGGTTAAACTATGGTATTGATCTCTTTCCCACCACCCCGCAGCCCCTTCCCTCAAAGCGCAGGGCTTCCTAACGTGACCCCGGTGCTGAACAGGCAGCAGCTGGTCAGTGGGTGCACACTGGCTAGCTGGCCTTCTGGCAAGAAGGTGTGAAGAGATCCCCCATGACTATTTCACTCATAAGACGGCTCCAAAGCAGGGGTGGGGAACCTCTTTTTCTGCCAAGGGGTATTTGGATATTGAAAACATTGAGGGCCATACAAAATTATCAACTTAAAAACTAGCCTGCTGTATCTGGTCAAACATTTAATTAACTCACCCATAATGCCTTGGCAGGGCCAAACACTCCCAGAGGATGGCTTGGGCCTGCTAGATCAGTGTTTCAGACAGGAACGCCAACGCAGGAAAGAATCCCTCACTCAGGACCACATGATAGCTGGAGTGTGAAAACCTAGCAGTCCACACTTTTACACCAGTTACCTACCCATTAGCTAATGCTATCTCTCACCAGGACTTCGGGGAAGATGCGAGACACGGGCACAGTCCCACGTCTGAGGAATGACACCAGATCTTCCTACCACAGGCAGTGTGGAGGGACTGGCCTGTAAGAGGCAGCTGTATTGGGGGGAGGGTGTCTCCAGGCACATGCCATTAAAAGGGTGAAGCACTCAGCTCTCAGTCAGCTACGGCAACAGCCACCGTGATCTCACACCTTTAGCTCCTCAAGGGCAGGGGACACCGAGGCAAACTCATATAACCAGCCATTTAATCCAACTCTGCAGCAGGGGTCAGCAAACTTTTTTTCTTTATTGATTTTTTACAGAGAGGAAGAGAGAGGGATAGAGAGTTAGAAACATCGATGAGAGAGAACCATCGATCAGCCGCCTCCTGCACACCCTCTACTGGGGATGTGCCTGCAACCAAGGTACATGCCCTTGTCCAGAATCGAACCGGGGACCCTTCAGCCTGCAGGCCAACGCTCTATCCACTGAGCCAAACCGGCTTTGGCGAGCAAGCTTTTTTGATAAAGGAACAGAGAGTAAGTATTTTAGGCTGTGCGAGCCATATATCCCGTGGTAACTACTCAACTCTGATGTTACAGCACTAAAGCTGCTACAGAAAGAACACAGAACAATTAATGTGCCAGTGTTTTCATAAAACTTTATTTATAAAGAGGGCAGTGGGCTGGATTTGCCCATCCCTGCTCTACACCAACTCAGCCAGTCTGGAATGAACTGTTGAGCTTATTTCCTTTGAGCAAAAATAAGTGAAATCCTTTGAGAGTTCCTTGGCTTCTTTGGCCTTCAAGGTCATAAGGGAATCAGGTAAAAGGTCACAGGTGTCTAACTTGGGGCAAGAACACTAGAAGACCTACACCACTGACCTGGATCAGTAATCACAGACACCCAACTCAGGAAAGGGAACAAAAGCCAATGTCTGAGAAGAACCGTGAAGGAAAAAAAAAAAGGGGGGGGGAATGCAATGAAAGGTGGCAGGGAGGCACTGAGAAATGGAGCCGAGTGATGGCTAGAAGTGTCAATTGCTCTATGCCGACTGACTGGTGTCATTATAAACACATTTAAGGAAAGTAGGGCTATCTGGTCTCAAGGTAACGCGGGTGGGGAGAATATCTGAAATATAAAGAAGAGACTTGTTTGAGACTCTGCAGGCTCCTCGGGAGGAATGGATGAAAAGATCACAATTCTTTTTTCACTCAAAAGAGAGAAAGACAGGCAGCAATTTCTGGGCTGGCTACCCATAGCCAAGACAATATACTTTATTCATAAACAGGGGGTCCTTTTCAGGACCAGGCACCCTGCCCCAGCTTTCTGTCCCCTCCCTGGCAGAGGGCTGACCGAGGGGAAGTGTCCGTTACAGTCCTGCCCCCACTGCACACCCTTCTCCAGCCCGCTTACCCCAGTGGCGGGAGCCCAACGATGGCCACGCCTCCGTGGGACCCGCACAGGGGCCCCGGAGGTGCTGTGAAATCAAGGTAGCTGTGCTTCTCCTTTCTTGAAGATTGATAGTAATCGGGAAAAGCATGTGGGGGTAGAGAAATTCTGATAAAATATCAGAGGGAGGAGTAGGGCAGGGTCAAGGACAATCACATCTTCATAATACCCAATTACATACTGAACTGACTCTGATTATCAAGGGAATAGGAGGAAGGTACAAAATACCAGTTTAGCCCTGGCTAGTGCTGCTAAATGGTTAGAGTGTGAGCCTGCACGCTGAGGGATCACGGTTCGATTCCTGGTCAAATGTACCTGAATGCAGGTTCAATCCCGGCCCCAGAGGGGTGCGTGTGGGAGGCAACCGATCGATGTGTCTCTTTCACATCGATGTTTCTTTCTTTCCATCTCCCTCCCTCTCTCCCCACTCCTTTTCTCCTTTCCCCCCTTACTCCCTCCCTCCTCCTGCTCTTCTCTAAAAAAATCAATGGGAAAAATATCCTCAGGTAAGAATTAACAAAAAAACCAACCAACCAACCCAATAAAGACACACCAGTTTAACTGTGGCCATCACAGCAGCAGCGTGGCTCCAGAAGAGTTTGTTTCTCGAGTGGAACACGGCAGTGGAGACTGCCCTAAAGGTAAGAACTGTGGGAGGTGGGAGGCTGTAGACCTACACTCAGGCATCCACGCAATTACCCCACAGTACTCTCTCCTGCAGGTGGGAAGGACCTCTGCATCCAGGAGTACCAAGGCATCACCACATTTCGTAGACAAATCCTTGAGGGGTGAGGGAAGGAGGGCAAAAAGAAAAGTTCTACAGAACAATTGAGGGGGGAAAAGTAAAGGTATTATATAGGTAAAAGCACATGAATAAACCTATAACAAAAAAAAGAGCCTCTCTTCATTCCTACACTGTTCAGAAAACAGTTTTCATATGTTACATAAAGGAAAATGCCCAGAAAAACAGGCTATAATTGGTTCCTTTAGTAAAAATTCCAACTTCTCCTTAGTTTAAGCCATCTTTGTCTTTCCTCTATATAAAGACCTTTCAAAAGAGGCAGCCCAAGTAATCACATTGAGCAGCTAAGAAAATGCAGAAAGGTTCTTTAGTAAG
The DNA here is from genome assembly GCA_963924515.1 of Vespertilio murinus. Classification (NCBI taxonomy): domain Eukaryota; kingdom Metazoa; phylum Chordata; class Mammalia; order Chiroptera; family Vespertilionidae; genus Vespertilio; species Vespertilio murinus. The sequence goes on from OZ004712.1 coordinate 58,078,141, forward strand.
AGACCCTGACTTAGGGCTATGAAAGACTGGGATGCTACAAAAAGGAAAGAGAAATACCAACTTTGGATTAAACTAAGGCTCTGCAAACTCACATGCCTGGAGCATCAGAGAAGATGGAGGAAAATTTTACCTTTTTCAACAGTCAAGTATCAGCAAATATACAGACAAAGGTAAGTTCGTAATAACCATGAGAGAATAAAAGAGCTTTGGGCTCCTCTTAGCGACCAGTATTCTCTTTGACCCCCTGTGCTTTCGGGTATCACCAGTGGGCCAGAAACATGATCAGGAGGAAAAGTGGCTGGGGAAATAAGAGTTGAAAAAGAATGGGAAAAAACTTTAGGTGATGAGAAAACACAGGAAGATGACTATGGTGAAAAATGGGAGGCAAAACAGTAGTGTGATTTAGATAGTATTTATGAGGATGTTACTAACAAATGTCTCAGGCAATCCAACACAGCAATTTCTTTCCTCTGTCAAAGAACAACAAACAAACATCTGTTGTTCCTTCCTCTGCAATGTCTTAAGTCATGATGTTGAATGGACTAACCTGCTTTCTCCAACATGACACTGCTTTAGTGCCTTATCCAAAGGCCAAACAGAGAAAAATTCTACAATACTGGCCCCTTCTACCTAACTCCTGGGCCACTTAAAAAATTCTAACAACTACTGATGGACAAGTGGAGTGTCTGAATTCTTGAATACTTCTCTAGCAGGGGGTTGTCTTTAACTGATAAAAATTCAAGCTACACTGTGCAGTTAAAATAGAGGGAGGGGCACCTTGTCTGGCAAGATACCTTCTTCACAAACATAAATGTATCTGACCAAGTACCAAGTAGAGGGCAAGGTGAAACTGAGGCGACAACTAAGGGCTGAGCCCCGCCCTAACTGTACGGAGGGGGATGTGGTTGCAGCTGGTATTTGACAACTGGAACCCATATCTCTCAGACTGACAGTACAGAATTTCTTTTGCTATGCCACTTGCACAAAATGAGAAAGCAAGCACTAGAGAATACCAAAGAGGTGGTAACCAGTAGCAGAAAGTGGTGGTTTTCTTAAGGCCAGGCTAGTCCTATATGATAAAGAGGTAATATGCAAACTGACCATCACTCCAACTCACAAGATGGCCGCTCCTATGTGATCAAAGATGGCTGACCCCATGTGGACACAAGATGGCCACCACAAGATGGCCAGCAGGGGAGGGCAGTTGTGGGCAATCGGGCCAGCAGGGGAGGGCAGTAGGGAGAGACCAGGCCTGCAAGGGAGGGCAGTTGGGGGCAATCAGGCCTGCATGGGAGGGTAGTTGGGGGGGGGGATCAGGCCTGCAGGGGAGGGCAGTTGGGGGGATACCAGGCCTACAGGGGAAGGCAGCTGGGGGTGACCAGGCTGGCAAGGGAGGGCAGTTAGAGGTGATTGGGCCAGCAGGGGAGGGCAGATGGGGCAACCGGGACTGCAGGGGAGGGCAGTTAAGGGTGATCAGGTCAGCAAGGGAGGGCAGTGAAGGGCAATTGGGCTGGCAGGGGAGCAGTTAGGCATCCATCAGGTTGGCAGGAGAGTGGTTAGTGGGTGATCAGGCTGGCAGGAAGAAGCAGTTAGGGGCAATCAGGCAGGCAGGCAGGTGAGCAGTGGGGAGCCAGCAGTCCTGGATTGTGAGAGGGATGTCTGACTGCCCAGTTAGGCTCGATCCTAAACGGGCAGTTGGACATCCCTCGAGGGGTCCCAGATTGAAGAGGGTATAGGCTGGGCTAAAGGACAACCCCCTCCTATGCATGAATTTCATGCACCAGACCTCTAGACTAATATAAGCATCTTGAGCTAGCCGGTTCTTCAGTACCTCTCACACCTAATATATTCGCTGGTGATTCAAATCAAAATGAGAGATACTGGAGCTTATTAATGGATACTTGTATCACTTAAAATCCCAAAGGAGCCCACATGTCTGATCTGAAAGATCTACAACAGCGGTTGCCAACCTTTCAGACCTCATGGACCACCAGTGGTCGTGGACCACCAGTTAGCAACTGCTGCTCTAAAGGTTTCCTTAAACCAGCGGTTGCCAACCTTTCAGACCTCACGGACCAATGGTTGGAGACCCTTCACTCCTTCAGGAGCTCATAACCTTTTGGCTCTGTGCATATTATGATATTATAATGGATCTGATTATAAAATAAAAGAGGACAAAAGCAGATCAAAAATCCTAAGTCTGAGCCCAGCACACTCCTCCCACTGTTCTTTTCTTGTGGATTTATGGCTGGCATAGTCCTGGAAAGAAGATGGATCTATTGACTATGACTTCATAAAATGAACAGGTAGAGATGGGCACCACAGCAGATGAGAAAGCCTAACTCCTGCCTGCAAGAGCCAGCCCAACAGGCAGAAACAGAATACAATTAAATTAAGTCCGAAAAACCTGCTATAGAAAATGCAATTACTAAAAGATACAAATAAATGTTCAAAGAAAATTGGCCCCTGACAGGGTTAGTCAAGCTTCTAAATCCAGCTGGAGGCAGACGGCTCAGGCTAATTCACGAGCAGGCGGACTGCAAAGCTGTGAGCTCTGCATCAGGATGCTGGCCTGGTGATCACCACGCATCCCAGGACACCAATGATGTGCAGCAATTTGGGGGCAGCTGGCCAATGATTCAGGGCTCCAGGAAATAGGATGCGGGCAGACACCAAAAGGAGCATGGATGTGGAAGGCTGAGCACCAGAAAAAGTGGCAGGCTGCTCTCTGACACGGCAGGGAAACAGGAGACCGAGTGAGCCCCACTTGCTCACCCCCTCGTCCAGGAAGCAGCTGGAAGCAGTCCTACCTCTCGCTGCAGCACCAGCTCCTTGGTGAAGAGCGTGGCCTCTTCACTGAAGGGTTCTCCCTCCTGCACCAGGCCGGGGAGGTTCCGGGCTCCTCGGGGGCACTCAATGCCTGTGTCAGGAGAAAAGGAGAATTGGTGAGGAAAAGGACAGTTCCTTGAACACTTCTAACAAGGCAAGCGTTAGATCAGAATGCCATCACGTCTGAGACAAGGGAGAGCAGGAGGAGGGAATGAAGTCGAATCCAGGTGGGAAAAACCAACACCCTCACGGCAGCTACCAGCACAGGGAGAGGAGCCTGCAGCCACAGCAGCGGGAACGGTCAGGAGGACCCAGTGAGCTCCCAGGTAGATGTGCAGGGAACACACGCACACCCAGACGTGGGATGAGTCCTCGTCTGAGATGCCCAGTCCTTACAGTCTTTTTTTTTTAAAATATTTTTTATTAAGGTATTATCTGTGTACATAGCTTATCATTACCCCCCCCCCCCATAGATGCCCTCCCTCCCCTACAGTCTTGGTCTCACTGCTTCAACCATCACTTACATAAATGGCTCTCTTCCCTAGATTACATGGATAGTCCAGCCCTTCTGCATCCTGAGAACCATTCCACTGACTCCTAGGCATTTCCTCTTTACTATATGATTTTCTTATCAAATTCACCTGTTAATTCAGTGTTATTTTCCTCTTCAAATCAGCTTTCCCGTCTGTTCTCTGGCTATATTTTAGACAATAATATCTTCAGTTTTTCATTCAGAATTAGAGACAGAAAAAGAGAATACTGATGAAATATCAGGTGTCTGGAGTTGGAGACCTAGAGTCACATCCTAACTCTGTCACTTAGCTTTGTGATCTTGCCCAAGTCACGGTACCATTCGGAGCCTCCACTGCCCTCACTGCAAAGCTTCACAATGGTGGTTGTGTGAACTAGGGATATAAAACACTCGGCACAATGCCTGACACAGGGAAAGCTCTTATTATTTGATCATTATCACCATTATTACTCTGAGAAGTTCCCCACGCTCAACATCTTAGTTATCTTTCATTCCACAGCTAGCCTGCAAGATCCGCGAGTGCAGAATCGCATCCTTCACACTTCTTTGTAACCCGGAATGTATTCATACAAACAGGCGTTCAGTATCTAACTCAGACTGCATTTCTTCCTTGCTTTGGTTAGTAATTTACTTTGCAAATATATTTATTACTAACAGTGCTCCTCTCTGACAGGCCATGAAATGGGTTGGGTTTTGATGAACAAATTAGACTTGTAAATATTTCCCCCCAAATCATATTGCAGTAAAAAGCTGAACTAATCTAGAGCCACAGGAAAAGACAATCAAATTATGGGTTGGACACATTCAGGGCCCCTGTCTGACTCATGGCTGGTCACTCCTGCATGGTAAGGCAGAACTGTGAGAGTGCCTTACTTACAAACAGCCTCAGGTGGGGGAACAAGAGATGGGGGCAGGGAGGCAAAGCAGCAGAGCATCTAGGCCCCCGCCATACCTGTGGGGGAGCCTTTTGGGAGCCACTGCAGGGACAGATGGTACATCTCTTCTTTTTTTTAAAAAAAAAAAGTATTTTATTGATTTCAGAGAGAAAGGGAGGAGAGAGAGAGAAACATCAGTGATGAGAGAGAATCCCTGATTCGCTGCCTCCTGTACGCCCCATACTGGGGGATCAAGCCCGCAACCCAGGCATGTGCCCTTGGCCAGAATCGAACCTGGGACCCTTCAGTCCGCAGGCCGACGCTCTATCCATTGAGCCAAACCAGCTAGGGAAGAAGGTGCATCTCTCAAGGATGAAGCCAGGTGGCTGTTCATGTTTCCGGCCACAGCACAGGCACAAGGTCATAAAGCTCAGAGGAAGAAGAATTGTTCCTACCTTGGGTTTTCAGAAGCTCAAGAAGAGACCTTTCTCTCCAAGCCTCAAAGCCTCACAAAAGGAGTAACATGAAATCAAACCAAATGCTAGAGGGGAGCACGCTGCAGCAGAGCTGCTCTCCACCCACGCAAAGACGGGACACTGGAGGTCCCACGCAGCTGTCACACAGGTGAGACCACCAGGGCACAGGGAAGCAAAGCTTATTTTGTAAGACAATAATAAACTCAGAGAGAGCCAAAGAGCCGAGATTAACCTTGGGAGAGATGGGGCTGGAGTAAAATGGAATGAAAGATAGCCCATGGTTTTTACAATCCCAACAGCCAGAACACTTCATTTTATATCTGCACACTAAGCAACAGAATTGTCAGAGAGAAAAATAAACAATTCTATTAAACTTTTTGGCCACATAACCATAGATAAAGCATTACTGCAGAAACAAGAATGATGCTAAAATAAGCATTTGTTTCCACCCTCAGCAGCCATTTGGGCGGGCAGGCTGGGGAGCTGCTGGGGAGGCTGCTGTGGACAGGGCCCGGGACTGGGATGAGGTAGGACAGCTCACCAGGCAGCAGGGACCAAGGGGAAGGATTTCCTCTGGAAGGGCACAAAAGATAACCAAGCCTCCCTGGTTAGTAGATGTACACATCCTATTCCTCCGTCCCTTTCTTGGTGTTCTAAAATCTCAAAGGATCCCAGCAGCTCTCTCTGAATCCTGGAGGCCACCGAGTGATTACATCCAGAAAACAAGATGGCGCGATGCACCCAAGGAGTTAGTCAAGTCACAGTGAAATGTCCTCAAAACATCTTTCTAAAGAGAGTCCTCTGGCCAGTGGTGGCCAGAGCCAACCACTCCTGGTAGAAGGCGGGAGGGCTATGCCCGCCTCTGCTTTCCAACAACTGAGCTCCAGCTGTTCAAGAGGAGGAAGCCAAAGCAGGCAGCTTCCTTGCCCCTTTTTAAATGGAAAAAGTAAACACACCCACGCCTATCCATTCCTGTCAGGCAGGCAGGTAAGAGAAAGGGGAGGAAGAACAAAAGTTGCTTGAGAACAAGAGTATTATTATGTCTGCTTGTATCATTTACTTCTTTTCTTCTGGGTGAACTCTTTTCTGAGGTCTCCCTGACACGTCTCAGCTCAGGGTCAGAGGTGGCTTAGCTGACGCTACTAATTAGGCCAGACAGAGAGAAGTTGCATCTTAAAAACAGACCCGGTGGAACAGGTACTGGCGTTACACCCAGGCATAGGTCTAGAAGAACAAAGGGGGAATATGAACATTTGCCGAGCACCCACGAGTATCCAAGATTTGGCACAAGGCCCTGGATCACAAGGGCAGTGAGTGGCCTATCTGAACCTTACGCTGTCAGATGCCGATGCCAGCGAGAAAAGGACAGTTGTGAGTTGAACAACGCTGTCACCAGGGAGGGTGCTATCCCACAGTGGAGAGCAGGTAGGAGAGTCCAGGGCCCCAGGCACTCCATTTCCTGTTGGGGAGGAGCCCAGGAACAGCTGGTGCTTAGAGGAGAGGAAGGGGCACCTGGCACCCGGGTGGTCATGGTAACAGAGTTTTAGGCTCTGCCACACTGGAGCACAGAGGCCAGTTTTTAGCTCTGGGCAGGGGAATTCCTACATACAAGGGGAGGCTCTAGGACTAGGTAGAATACCAAAACCGGGACTCAGAAACAGACTGGGCAGGAGGCAAAATCTGTTATCAGACCAGGGGTCAAAGGCAGGGCCAGGATAGCAGGAGGGGTCTGATGGCATGGAATATTAGAAATCGATGCGCCAAGCTAATTGTGCACACGAAATGTTGTGCAGACTTTAATTTTTATTATGTCCATGTAAAAACATGTACATATGGGCATATATACTTAATATAATAAAGTTTCCACAAAATAATGGTTAATCTTGACTACATGTGCTGTCCTCTGTCTCTCTTAACCCTGAGTGCTTAGTAACCAGCTTCTGGACTTGCTTCTGTGTCCCTAGGATCGTGGGACAGGGAGGAAATATGCTGTCCACTAAAGCTAAAAAGACAGGCATCACTGCTGAAAACCAGGGAGGACCGTGCTGTCAGCAAAGAGCTCTACCGGCCCTCCTTCCCGAAAGCTTGGTCAGGAGGTGAACCCAGTCCAAGCTGCACCTTTGCTCAGTCCTGGGCAGGGCACCCTGGTATGCAGCTTTGTTACCACACTTTAAAAAAAGATCAATGGGAAGAAAGCTGGGTTCCCAGGAAGCAAACCCGGGCTGCAGTTGCTGAGCTGGGCAGGCCAACATGTAGCCATGGAGAGACCCCACGGTGGTAAATACAGTGAGCCGTGGCTGGGTGGCTCAGTTAGTTGGAGTGCCGTCCTGTACACAAAAAAGGTTGCAGGTTCGATCCCCAGTCGGGGCAGGTTCAGGAACAAGGCAACTGTCTGATGGAGGTTTCTCTCTCACATCCCTCTCTCTCTTTCCTCTTCTTCTGCTCCCCCTTCCTCTCTTTCTCTCTCTCAAAATAAATAAACAAATACATAATAAATACATACATACATAAATAAAATCAATAAAAACATATCCACGAGTGCGGATGAAAACCCACACAAAAGGAAAGGGAGCTATCAGTGGAGGTCCAGAGCTGCCCCCGCCAGGTGCGGAATGCCGTGGTTCTGGAGCGTGACCATGCCCACTAACAGCCGTCTTTCCAGATAAGGCGCGGTGCCGCTGCGCTGCTGCCTGCTGATAAGGACGCATTAGCCGCCGTGCCTCACACACCGCAGGTGCAGGCCAACAGTCAAACTTCCCCGACAGGTACAAGCCATTCAAAAACTAAAAATATTTAAATATTATAAAAAAAAAAAACAAACCCCAAAGCCCTATACCTAAAAGACTCCCATTTTCCTTTCCTATTATGGGATGTGCCGAAACGAAGAGACACCAGCCTGTGGGGCCTTCTCAGCGGACCTCACTCAGGGCGGACACAGAAGAGCCAGGCAGACAACTCCACCCTCCCGGTCCACGTGGCTCCAGGACGCTCTAGAGCCCTACAGACCGACCTGCCCGTCGGTGAAACTCACCATTATTCTCACCTTTCCTATGCTTTCTGGGTGTCATAGTTAAGTAAGACTATAAAACAAACAAACAAACAAACAAAAAACACAAAAAAACAAGACAAAGCAAAATGAGGATTTCCCTCATCGTGTCAGGTTTAGGAAGAGAGAATCCGGCATCAGCGGTTAGCACATGACTGTCATAGTTTCTGTTCTGCCACTGACCACGTATAAACCTCTCCAGGCCTCATGGTCTCTGTCTATGAAAAGAAGGTGCTCCAAAGCCTCCCGGCCATCAGATCCGACAACTTTGGTTGTGCCCTTTCAAGATGCCTCACCCAAGGCTGATTTGTGGGGTACAGGCCTCCTTTCCATTTAAAATGCTGGGCTAAAGAGCATTCCATTAAAAAAAATTATATATTCAGAGACATTGACTGACTAGGTCAATTAATACCAATACTTTGGTCAGTCAGCTTTGGAAAAGAAGTATAAATTCTTGTTAATGGTACAATAATGGCCATAGAAGAAATTCTATGTGTGAGAGTCGTGTTTACATTGCATGTCGAGTTTTACGATAATTAAGCCTCTGGGATCAAAGTGCATTTGCTTCTCCCTTTATTGGGAGCTAAAAGGAAGTGTGGCAGATCTGCCTTTGCTAGGAGCGACAGCTTCCCAATGGTTCCTTGTCCAACAAACAAGACATTAGGCAAAGAAAACACAATTCTGGTGGAAACAATAAGAACTGGGCTTCCTGTGTGTCCACCGTGTGCTCACTCCACATCGGACGTTGCCCAGGGAAGGGCACCGGAGGCAGGCAGACATAATCTTTGCCTTCTGCCTACTGCGGATACCTAAAATGCCCAGTTCACTTCTCAGACCTTCCCTGACTCTGTATGTATCAGTGCCTACTCTGGGCTAGGCACTGCTGGAAGACGAAAGCTCAATGATGAAAAGGAGACTCTGTGCCAACGAACCTTAATTTCCACCCGGAAAACATGATTTCCCTCTGCCGCTGCACAAGATGTTACTGGTGACTGAATTCACCATTCGCCTGTAGGTTGCAGAACATTAAGAAATAACACATGATAATTGGATTATGTTAGGCACGTGCACGTGTGTCTAGGAGACTGCTGGTCGGATGGGTCAGACAAGTCATTATGGGACTCACCATGCCACGTCCCTTGTTAAGGGGCAGCCTCAAGCATCTTTGTTTTCTAGCACATGACCCTGGCCTCTGCCCTCGCCACAGCTGGGGATGGAGGTCAGAGCAGAAGGCAGAGAATGGCAGGGAGGGCGGAGAGTTGCTGCTGAAGCGCATGAAGGGTAGCCTGTAGCCAGGCTGCCGGGGTGGGGAAGCTCTGTCCCAATAGTGGGCAAACTGCAGCTCACGAGCCACATGTGGCTCTTTTGCCCCTTGAGTGTGGCTCTTTCACAAAACACTACGGCCTGGGCAAGTCCATTTTGAAGAAGTGGTGTCAGAAGTTGTTTAAGTTAAAAAAAATTGGCTCTCAAAAGAAATTTCAATCGTTGTGCTGTTGGTATTTGGCTCTGTTGACTAATGAGTCTGCGGACCACTGCTCTGGCCAAATAGAAAGGGCAGGTATCAGGTGGAAAAGGTGTTTTCTGGAACCTGAACCGGACTATGTATAAAACAAGCCCATCGGGAGCTAGAGGAAGGCAACCACTTTGCGCCAACATCGGAACACGAACACTGGCCATCTACAGAAGTCCCCGGAATAATCGCAGGCCCAGTCACTCTCTGGGTTCCAGGATCTGTGAGATATGACCTAACCTTACAACCTGGTAAGTTTCATGGATCTTCCCATAAATCTGCTTTCTCCCCTCATTGCTACCATGAGCAAGCCGATGTGAGAATAAGATAATCCAAGTAAAACTAAGTTGCTTCGTGGGATGGGTACTGTATTAGACTCTGATTTTATTCTTTCTAGCATCCAACACGCTGCCTAGCACACAGAGCCATTGTAGATCTTCAACAAACGTTGAGTGACTATTAGTGAGAAATACTTTAGAAAAGAGGCAAATCCAGAGCAGAAAATGGCTAACCAACTGTCAAGGTTGTAGACTTCATGCAAACAGGAGAGGGGCCCACATAACCCATAACTACAAACATCCCACTTTCCCATAGCTACAGAGCATTTCAAGGAAGAAAAACCAAACAAACCAAAACCCTCCAGCGACACCCACTTACTTTAAATTAGCACACTTGAGAATCGCAGGTTAAATACAGAGAGAAGTGGCTCACACTGACCAGCAGTGCAAAGATGCTTACTTCCCAATATAACGGGCGAAGAACAATTCGCATTTCTGACCCTGCGCTTGGCTCTAGGAAGCTGTGTGGCCGCATGGAAATGCAGAAAAGTGGAGCACATTTAAAGAGAGTGACAGAAAGCGACGCAGGGGCAGGAGGCTGGCTTTTAAGGAAAGATAAAAGCTGCCAGATCTGTAGAGCTCGGCGAGGCAGTGACTAAGGGTGACACGATAGTAATCTGCGGATATGTGAAAGGTGTAAACACAAAAAGGAGGGGAAATGCTCAGCCTGAAAACAGGGGTGTAATTATAAGGAAGAGAAAATCTGGACCAAATACTGGGAAAAGTTAGCATGGGGATGACTACTGGGTTATAAATAAGGTTCCCAATGAAAATGAAAATTCTATTTTTGATTCTAAAGCTGAAAGGTGGCTACTTAGCTTGTGTGAAAGCAGCCCAGACCAGGGAACTGTGATTTTTATTTTCTATATTTAGGGAGAGACTTTAATAATAGTTAAATTTAAATATCTCTGCTTTCAACATTGCTCCCTTAAACTTCAACACTGTTTTTGTTGTTCAAATCACAGAGGAGACAAAATGGCTTCTGATGGGACTTGGAAAACAAAAACAGGCTTTATCTGCTGGCATGAGGCACAGGCTTGGCTGGCAGATAAAGTGGAGCTGGGCCTAGAGCAGGGGGCAGAGGCTGGGGAGGGGGCAGTAGACCAGCTGATCTTAGCTAGTGGGGCACCCTCATGCCTGGTCTCTAAGAACCAGGCCACCTAGGTAAGAACGCTGTACAACGCTGTAAGTTTCCCAGGTTGGAAGGTATGGCCACCTCTCCCATCTCTCTCTACACACAGTCCCTGGAGTGAGCATCAAGGACATGGGAAAGCACAGAACCCCGAAATGAGCTCCTGCCACACCAACGGCACCCCAATGCCTTTGCTCGGGTGTGTGGCAGCCACACAACTGATAATTCACACCGTCAGTGGAGATGTTTCCCCCCACACTCAGTTAGCCCCATCTTTATATTTTCCCTTGCCATCCTTCCCCCACCAAAACACAAAACAAATTTTTTTTTAAACACACTACACATACAGAGTAAGATACTTAAATGCTGTATGTAGCCCAAGAAAAGAACACATTTATTTAACTATATCCAGATCAATTTAAAACATTCATTGGCGATAAAAACTATTTAGACAGCTAATCCTTATCTAAGCGCCAAGCACAAAGCCCAGAACGCAAACCATTGCTACACAAAGCAGAGGAAGCCAGGCCATCTGCCTGACTTGAAGAATGTGGTTATCACTTAAATATACACGGAAAGCCAAGTCAGTTCACGTTGTTGGTTCTCAGAAATGTAACACATCTCACACACCAAAAGCTTGCTCCTAATTCTGTCTTATTCAAGTTTTAAAGCAGAAATAACTTGAAAGTCTCAAGTTGCAAATGCTGTTAATGAAATCAGTTAACAATTGAGAACTGCAACCTCCCCACTTCGGAGCAGCTTGTCCTCCATTTTCATATTCTCAAAATAACCCTAAAGAGCAAGGCAAACGGTAAGCCAGTTGGTTCCTAAGAGTTCATTGTACGTGGTACAAGGCCTCAATGTGTATCGGAACATTCAGAGATGAAACAAGGATTTTGCATTGTCTCACATTCTTTATTCTATCCCTTGTTCTCTAAGCCTGCTACTTTCTTACCTCAGGGGAGAGAGGGGCTTGTGGTTTCAGTGATCAGAATAAAGGGATAAAAGAAGAATGAACAAATCCTAATGAAAGGGATCAAACTCCTCAGGTAACTGTAGTCACGGAAGTCGGAACCAGTCAAGAGGTGAGACGGAGGCTGTTTTTAGATCGTAGCTCCAGTTGTGTATAAGACTTTTATTAGGTTCTCATTTGGTAATGTCTGATGCATTCACCAAAAGACCAGAGACTGAAGTTAATTGGGAATAGGAGCAATAACACCTAAGCTTCAAATGCAGTGCAGGTCCCTGTGAAGAGAGGGAAGGGCGAAGGGGAGGCATCTGCAGAAAGGAGGTGGCTTTAATGTGCCTTAAAATGTTCTGTACTGAGTCATGACATAGGAGAGAGGTGCCGTTCTCTAGTTCTTAGCTTATAAATGGCAGACCCCATTCTGCAGTAATTTGAGGTAAGTTCTCTCTGTTTCCCTAGTATTTGACACATAATCTATATATCTTATATATAAAAGGCTAAGCGACTGTCTGACCACTCGCTACGGAGAGTAATGACCACCAGGGGGCAGAAAGCTCTGACTGGTAGCTATGATGCATACTGACCACCAGGGGGCAGATGCTCAACACAGAAGATGCTGAGCTGTGGAGAGAGTAGGGAGGCAGGTTCCAGGATGTGTCACCTGAGAACTGCCCTCTCGAAATCTGGGAACCCTCGGGGATATCAGAAAGTCAGTTTCAGCCTGATCCCCACAGGCCAGGCTGAGGGACCCCACCTGCCGGACCTGCTCTCTCTGCAGACGCCCTTCAGGCACGGCCAGCTGGGGAGGGGCCACAGGGAGATTGGCTTCAGGGTATGTCCGGCCTGTCTAGCTCAGTCACGCCCCACCCCACTGGCCACCTTCTAATTAATTTCCTTTCAATGTGCACGAATCTGTGCACCAGGGAATTAGTAGATAATTATTAGTTGTTAAATAAATGCCAGAGAGGAGAAAATCTAGCAGAGATAGATAGAGCAAACCCATTTTAACAATGTCCTATTCTGAGTTTCAGATGCATACTAGTTAACAACACTTGGTGAGTTCATGGGGGAATTCTAGTAACTCTCATTTCTAGGACCAGGGCGGGTGAATGCTAAATGCTAAATCACCGGCCGTTATCCAAGGAGACGAGGAAGACAGGGCTTAGCGGCCTTACTCTGTTTTCTGGCTCAGGCTAGCCGGGCAGTGTGCAGCCCTGCCTTCACCAACTTCATTTATCATTGGCTTTCGACACCAAAGAATCATTTCCAAAAGGGAGAAATGCATTTGAGCTCTTTCAGATAACAACTGGGCCAGCATCAGAAGAACCTCTTATAATTCTCCACATTGCAGAGCAAATCTGAAAACAATCATTTTCAAAGGAAGAAAAAACTCACTGATTAACGAGGCCTTTCCCTTCCCTGGCATCCCAAGAACATGGCCATAAACAATTGAGCCAGGCGATCTCTGGAGTGGGTTGGGGAGGGCGCTGGAGTGGGCAGGCAGCTTCTGCTTCCCAATGCACATGTTCATTCTGGGGCTTGCTACAAGCAGCAGCTGTAATAATATTACCACCAACCAGGAGCAGAATGAAACAACTGGGCATGAGAAAGAACCGTGCGCTCCAAAAATGTGTTCTCTTGGGTTTCTCTTCATTATCCACATCGAAATAGCAACCTCCTATTTTTATTACACAGAAAACAAAGTATCTGAGGTCAAAAGCTAGGACAACAATGGTCATCCCGATGGCAAGACCGCTACATGGCTCCAGCTTTTATGTAACACCCTGGTACCATGGAGACAGCACTTAACAAGCACAAACTCCAAGACTGAACAGTGAGGGGGAGTTGGTTTCTATGAGAACCTCAACTTTTGCTTTCTCTGACTTATTTTAAACCTGTAACTTTATATTTGAATCCAATAATTCTTAGATTTATTCCCCTCCCCCCCCTCTTTGATTTTTGGCACTGAAGAATTCTAATAATAGGCTTTTTAATTCCAAGTTAATGGATAAAGAGAAAAACTTGAATGTACTGTCCAGGCTGGTAGGGACTAACTATGGGGTGGCAAGAAAGCCACAGAAAATACCCACTTGCATCTTGCAAGTAAGTACAAGCTTCCAGAAGGTATTCTGACACACACCTGGCAGCCAAATGTAAAAGCTACGACTTGCTTAAATTTAGAGTGACTTTTTCTAAACCAAGCTGTGTTGTTATTTGAACAAATGGTTCCGAGATGTGTGCAGTGTGCTTTCAAACCATCGGCTTTCTTGATTCCACTCTCAAAAAATTGCTCTGAGCCTCTCCTCCTGAGGCAAGTGAAATGTAAATGTCTAGAGATGAGTATACTCAGCTAGTTGAACTGGAGAAGAAGAAATTGCCGGGGTCAGGAATACTAAGACCGAAACCAAGGAGAATAAATACAACTGTGAGAGCTGAGAAACTCTTTAAGAGCCCTTTTCCTCATTAACTTTACTAATAAAGACAGACAGACAGACAGACAGATAGACAGACATGGAAGGGCGGGAGCTGGGACAAAAACGGAATTCTGAAAAGGCAAGGATCTTGAAGGGCACAGGGTGATGTTGGACATATAAGTACGTCTTATCCTGAAGAGTAATTTGAATGTTGAGCTATGGGTGAAGCACAGCAGTCTTTTTCTGATGCTAATATAATAATATAAAGGGTAAACAGACAACTTCTGCAGACTAACTCCAGCCCGCAGCCTGTTTTTATACAACCCATGAGCGAAGAATGGTTTTTACATTTTAGAAAGGTTAAAAAAAAAAAAAACAAAGAATACTTCGTGACACATGAAAATTGTGTGACATTCAAGTTTCAGTTTCCATAAATAAAGTTTTATTGGAATACAGCCATGCTGTGTTGTCTCTTTGTGACAGAGATGTATGGCCCACACAGCCTAAAATATTTACTCTCTGGTCCCTGACGGGAGAAGTTCGCTGACTCTTGCTCTAAAGCATACTGTAGGCTGCTTAAAAAAAAAATTTTTTTTTTTCTAGTCAAGGCACTCAGTTCAACTTTCCAGAACTAGAACATCAGTACAGGTGACTGATGTCACAATATCTTAAATAATAAAAACAATGCAAAAAAAGCTTGTGGTCATATGATCTACAAGGTAAAAGGGAAGGACACTTGGCTCAAGGAACACTGTCTGAAGCAGCTTACTCCCCAGAAGCACAAACCTTGACATTTCCAGAGTTGCCATTCTTTGTTCCTCACCCTTAACTGCTTCCCTCTACTCTCTGGCAACAGACCTTCGCTCCTATGATTTTATACTCTTTCTACAAAACACTAAAAGGAAAAGCGCCCTCCTCACCAACAACTTTCATCTCTTCTCAGTGCGAGCCCTACCAGGTCTCTATGGCATTCAACACTGTGCACCAACCCTTCAGAGAAATTCTGTCTTCCCCTTGCGGGTCTCACATGGGGTGCTGTTGCTCTGGGCTGCTGGTCTTGCCTACTGCAATCGCTGTCGCCCTCAATTCTGTTCTCAGCTGTTTCCTTTAGACTCTACACTGTCTCTTGGAAGCCCATCCATCTTCACAGCCTTCACCACGTGAACAGGCAGAACCCGCCAACATGTAATCCTTGACTGTCCTCTAAGCTTTAGACACCAGTCCCAAGTGTCTGACAGACACCTCTCCTCTGATGTCCTGTTAATACCTCCACTCCACACGTCTAACACCAAACCCACCTTTCTAAATCTCCCTTGCCCTTTGCTGTCATGTGATTTCAGCACTTTCAGCACATCCTCCCAATCTGAAACCTCACTTATCTTTGATTTGTTCCCTACTTTATTCACGTAACACAATGACTACTACATCTTACCAATTCCAGTAACTTCACCTTCATAGTTTCTTGTGTGGTCCATTGATGATTCCTTTCAATCTTCAATATAACTCAGCTAGCTCAGGCTCCTGTCATTTTTAGTTAAGAATCATCGTGTGTGTGTGTGTGTGTGTGTGTGTGTGTGTGTGTGTGTGTTGATTTAAGAGAAAGAGGAAGGGAGAGGGAAACACAGATTGGTTGCCTCCTGCAGGTCTCCCCCTGGGGATTAAGCCTGTAACCTGGGCATGAGCTCTAACTGGGAATTGAACCACTGACCTCTCAGTGCACTGGATGTTGCTCAACCAACTGAGCCATGCCAGCCAGGGCAAGAATCTGCTGATCTATCTGCCTGCCCCTTATTTCCCTTTATACTTGATTCTTCCCACATATTGCTACCAGATTAATTATCCTAAAGAAAATATTCTGCTCAAAACTCTTCAGTGGCTTCCCATAGTTTACCATATAAAATCAGAGTTCCACAATTTGACATCTAGGCCTTCTAAGATTTGATTTAGTTCTTGGGAAACAAACAAACAAACAAACAAAAAAAACAAAAACCAACAACAACAACAACAAAAAAACGTTCATTATCTACTTGACAGCCTTCAAATATCTGAAGACAGTACAACATCTATTTCTTCTCATCCTCATGTTGCTTTTTTCTCCAGGCTAAACATCCTCAGGTCCTCACAAGACATTGATTTGATCTGCTATCATTCTACCATTTTTCCACTCTCAGCCTGCATGACACGAAGAGAATCCTCACACGGGAAATGCCCTTCTAGTTGATTTAATTAAAATGCCTGATGCGGGGGTGGGTACATCCCTTCTCATGGCTTTGAGAGCCACCTTTATTGGGTGAATGGGGGAGGGGTACAGAGAGACTGCACATGGTTCTCCCTCCCTCGACCAGGCAGATGCTGCAGCAAAAGAGACAGCTCCATTAGTGCGGCGGAATCCCCTCCCGGCCGCAGGGAGGGAAGCCGTGGCGGCCTGTGTGGGAGAGGGAGAGGCCGAGCATCCTGCCGAAGGCCTACTCTCATTCTCCTCAGCAGCAGCCCCAGGCGCGGTGGGGACCCTGGTGGTGTTGTGACAAGCAGTCTATTCATTTCCTTCTCTCATTCAACGGGCTCTCAGGAATAAAAAAGGTACACATGCAAAACACTGTCTACAATCTACCTAGCAGAATTCAGGAAAGAGTGTTCTATTGAAGTGATCCTTTTTCCTGTTTTGGAGATGTCTGCACCCTTTACTTTCCATGGATGCAACACTGCAGTCATCTCTGAGGCCAGTGAAAGCACAACTGGCATTTAATTGAGGCTTTTTAGCTCATCACACTGTGCCAACAGGGCACCAGGCACCAGGATTTGAATTGCGACACTGGATGCAAAGCTTCGGTGGGGAGCAGCAGAGAAGGGAGGATAGTGAGGGAGAAAATACTGTACATGACAAACTTCTGGAGTTTTTGCAGCCAGACGGGGTATTAGCCTGTCTCATCAGGCAGTGCCTGTCTTCAAGAAAGTGGAAAGCTGCTCGAGCGTGTTTACTGCACACTGAAGGACAGCACTAGGCCCAGATCCCTGGGCGGAAAGCTTGCCAAAAACCATGATTCCTAATGGCGTGACAGGTGGGAAATGGTGAGGGAAGGTTTCGGGGAGGTGGGAGAGAGACTTCCTGAACACATCCAGTGATCAAGCATGTTGCCTGAGGGTGATGCCGGGGCCTGTGACAACCTAGGGCCGTGCACAGGAACACGTGTGTGCTCAGAAGCTCCAGGACAGGGCGAGGAGTGGGGAGGGAGGGCAGGAGGGTTGACTGAGGACACTACAGTCTCTGAGCCTGAACGCACATGCCTCTCCTCTAGTAGAAGGCAGCAGCTCCCCTCAAGACCCAGATCAGGACCTGGCATCTGTGGGAAGAATGATACCAGGGCCGGTGCCTGGGTGCTGATGGATGGGCACACACCCTCAGTCTCAGTGTCCGAAGTGGCAGAGACCAGACTTTAGAATAAAGTTTCATTCCAGGGAAAATGGGGATCTCACACATTTCATGTCTCTTCCAAAGCCCTAGGCTGTCTGCCAGTTCCCTTGCCCCAACCCGGAGAAAACGGCTTGTTTGTGGTTCCCTCTACATCAGATCCTAGCGCTAGCCCCCAGCAGGCAGGCCCGCCTGAAGGAAACGACGTTAGCTGAAACGTGTGCGACTGGGCCGCTGGCTCCTCGGGATGCAGGTGGCAGGAAGAGAACTAACCGCACACCCTCTCCCCGCGCTCTCTCGCACAAGCGCGAGCAGTGCTCCCCTTGAAGCATGCCCCTTCCCTTCCACATCTTCCTGCTATGCCCAGGCTGGGGTAGAGGAGGCTTGTGACAGGGTACCTTAATTAAAAGAAAAAAGGTGGGCGCACATCCTGGTAGGGATTTTGGGGACTCTGGAAAGCTGTACACTTCCTCATCCCCTGTTTTATATAACCATATTTTGTGTCTATAGTTTTGTCATTAAAGTCATTGTACGTCCCTGAAAATTATAAGACAAGCAAAGCAAATGGCCGTGCCCAGGGTTCTTTTTCGGGGCCTGCCCTCCACAGCCGAGCAGGGCCTGATGTCCTCGGGCCCAAATGAATCCCTTGGGGTCAGAGGCAATTAGATCACCCAGCACAACGAACTCTTCCATTACACAACCACAGGCCCGGGGTGGGGTGGGGGTGGGGGTGGAGGAAGAAGGTCTTTTCCGTGTCAGATAGCCACCCTAGAGAGACACTAGCTCATGAGGGGCAAAGATGACAGCTGTCAGCAAGAGGGTGGGGGAGCGATGAGGCAAATTTCACAGCAAAGCAGCCAAGAGAGAAACAAAAACAAGAGAACTGTTTCATATGGAGGCTGTCTCCCCTAATGTCACTAAGCTGGAAAACCCTTTCTTCTGTGACTCACTCATCCTTAGTGGACAGCTGTCATCCTGAGTCAGGAGAGAAGGTGAGGCCTTGGCAGGGAAGGGGGAATTTCTTCTAGCTCAATCACCACAGAAGAGTGGGCTCACTTCTCTACCAGGAAAAGCATTTGCTCTCCATATGGCGAATGAGAGAGTAATCAAACTGCAGCTCCGAAGGGAGCCCGAGCCAGCCCGGAAGGGCCCTGCGTGTCCCCTCCCCACCTTGGGCGGACAGGGTTAAACAATGCCGGGGAAACCACGGAAGCCACCTGTGCGCAGGGAGAAGACTGGCATTTACAACCCGACTCTCTCATTTCCCTGTTACCGACGTGCGGGCTGAGGCACCGTAATGTATTAATCTTTGCAGATGAGTGATGTGGTTTAAAATACCGCAGCGTTTGGCTGCCATTCCCTCCCCTGGGGCCTCAAAATAACTCCACACAAATCATTTTTTTGCTAAACACTCATCGGGCAGCTCTCCTCTGCCAGAACACACACGTTATGTAAGTGGGGGAGCCACCTAACTTGCTGGGAGAGGGCGTTCGCTCCGAGCAAAGCGCGCTGCTCCTGAGGCTCCGAGAGGAGGGTGAAGCCCGGGCCCGGCCCCCCTGAAAGCAAGCTCACAGCACAGCCTGGCCGGGCACCCTCAGCAAGAGAGCCCCCCGAGGGGGGGGGGTTAGGCAGCCAGAGCAGGGAGGGTCCTCTGGCCCAGGGCTGCCTTAGTAACATGCAGCCTGGACAGTTAGGTACAACCTAAGCAGCAGACACAGTGCCCTTCAAAGAAGGAGTATCTTTCTCTCCAAACTAATCTTCAACCAGCGCCCTCTTGTAGCCGACATACCAGCCATATTAAACAATTTGCCCTTCTAAAAAACAATGGTTTTCTAAGACCCTCTTTCCTTGGTGTTTACATCCCCTTTCCTCAGCATCCCCTTCCCTCCTCTGGTTTAAGGCACTCCCAATGACTAATGAGAGAAAGGAACAGTCCACACTGCTGCTCTTCCTCAGGATGCAAAGGCAGGGTAGGTAAATCAGTAGACCATCCACCCACCCACCACTTACTGAATTTCCACTATGTTCCAACTGTCAAAGCTCCATACAAAGAAACAGTTATAAGGATCATGCGCCGAAACCGGTTTGGCTCAGTGGTAGAGCGTCGGTCTGCGGACTGAAGGGTCCCGGGTTCGATTCCGGTCAAGGGCATGTACCGAGGTTGCGGGCACATTTCCCGGTAGAGGGTGTGCAAGAGGCAGCTGGTTAATGTTTCTCTCTCATCAACGTTTTTAGCTCCCTTCCTCTCTGTAAAAATATCAATAAAATATATATATATATATTTTAAAAAGGATCATGCAATGACAAGGGGCAGCAGAAGATACCCGGGAACACAGAGGGGCTAGAGAAGACTCCTACAGAGTCAACCTGGCACCCAGTCTTAAAGAAGGCATAACTGGCCAGAGAAGCACTGTCAAGCAGAGCTGAGGGGGTAATGTATTGATGATTCCAATGGCAGAGACAGGGAGCAAGAATGAAGCATACACATGTGCCTGGGCAGGACATTCGAGGTCCTCTGAGAAGCACAGCCCAGGACACATGAGAGCTGATCCTTGGGAGAGCACACCACCAGGTCTCCCTACTGCACTTCTGAGTCAGAAAAGGATCTGGCTTAGGAAAACACAACTGCTTTCTTTAGCCCACAATTTTATTTTTAATTTCCTAGACATTAGAGAAGATAATAATATTCAAACTGTGTGTATAACTACTATCTAAACACAGCTTTTTGTTATCAGTCAAATTTCTTTTTAATTAAAACCAGGATCTATTTGAGAACCATTATCATAGCTTTCTTCTTCCCTCGTTCAATATCTAATCACCAAACCTCTGCTGAGAAATTCAAAGGGAGTAGAAAGAATAAAGTTGACGCATAATTCATCAGCACCTTACAAAATCTTAAACTCTGAAGCACGCATACCATACATATGTATGTAATACACATATAAGAGGCAACAGGGACTGCAGATCTGTGTCACTGAGACAACTTTCAAACACAAGAGTACAGCCCTGGCCGGTACGGCTCAGTGAGTTGGTTGGAGGCTTGTCCCATTTGCATCCGAGGGTCACAGGTTCCATTCCTGGTCAGGGCACATACCCAGGTTCCATCTTTGATCGGGGCTCATCCTGAAGGCAGCCAATTGATGTTTCTTTCTCTCCCCACCCCACTTCCTTCCTCTCTCTCTAAAATCAATTAAAATAAATATCCTCAGGTGAGGGTTAAAAAAAAAAAAAACCCACACCAAGTGTACAGTGGATTAAAGGGAGACAGATATTTGATTGATGGGAGGTCACAATTAATTGGCAGAAGAGAAAAGAACTTGTCTCAATGGAAGATCAGAATTGAAAAGCTTAAAATATTCTTTAAAAAAAAAAAGAAACATTGTTCTGACATCCAAAGAGGACAAACCAAATGGGCCTCTTCCCTCAGTCCCTGAAAAGGAGAGGAAATGGTGAAGTATTAGGGCCAGCTCCATCCTTAATGAAGCTGTGTGACCTTGTCCAAGAGACAACTTTACTGCGTCTCAGTGTCTTCACTTGTTACGTGGCAATAACCACAGCTCCTCGTGTCACAGCACCGTAGCAAAATGCAGGAGGAAAAAGTTTTTGAAAACACTATGAAAAGTATCTATTATTAAGCAAAGCAATATTTTTAGAGCAGCGATTTTCAACCTTTTTCATCTAATGGCACACATAAACTTATTACTAAAATTCTGCAGCACACCCAAAAATATGTTTTTTGCCCATCTGACAAAAATAGGTATAATTGTTGTATTGGCTGTTGTCATTTATTTTTTTTAATCTAAGGGAAAAAGGGTCGACGCCCCTGACCAAACAGTCAGGTCGAGGACAATCACCCTGTAAGCTGTAGTGTATTTAAAAAGGGTCTAAACCACCACTTCAAACTGGCCACTGTGGTGACAAGAGATACATGCTAGACCTGTAGAAAATATTTTTAGAATATTTAATATAAAGGATACTAGAAGGAAAACTTAATATGGATAAATAAATTCAAGAACACTGCTGGTTCTAATGAGCATGTCAGGAGCGGGGATCATGCTGAACGGAAAGAAAGGGCCTGCATCTCTCAGAACAGGGCTCTGACCGAAGTTCATAAGCACGAAGAGGCAGCAGCTGGGGATCCAGGAAGGAAGTCAATCAAGCTGCTCTCATTCATCCTCCGGAAAGCTATAGTGCGGATGGCAACAAGAGAGTTACATGAAAGGACAAACTGCGTCCCTTACTGATCTTTTCCACTGTCATTGCAGCAATTTCTTTTCCCACCATCGCCATGCCTGCCACTAATTTGTAAATAGGGCATCAGGGTGGCACTGGAGTTCTTTCTCTGGATGCCACAGTCAATAAATACTGATCCGGCCCTGGCTGGTGTCGCTCAGTGGTTAGAGTCGAGCCATGCACCAAAGGGTTGAGGGTTCTACCCCCGGGCAAGGGCACGTATCTGGGTTGTAGGTTCCATTCCTGGCCCTGGGCGGGGCGCACGTGGGAAGCAACCTATCGATGTGTTTCTCACACATCAATGTTTCTATTTCTCTTTCTCACCTCCCACCACCCCCTTTAAAAAATCAATGGGAACAATATCCTTGGGTGAGGAATAACAATAAATAAATAATTAAATGAACGAATGAATAAATAAATAATGGTCCTATCAAAAAGGAGACTGCCGAATCAGAAACCAGAAGAAAGCCTTTTTTTTTTCATCAGTGCTCCCTCAGTTTCTACCTTCTGCCTGCCAACCAACAAAAAGATCTCTTACTCGGGGACTGTGCCACCCCATCCCCAGGAGCATCTGGAAAACTGAGAGTGGTTTATTGATGCCCCCAGTGGCAGAGGGCGCCACGGCATTTGGAAGAGGGAGCTAAGATGAGGAGGAATGTTCCCTCCAAATGCCACTATTGATCGGCCCTGTTGAGAAATGTGCAATTCAGGCTTACTTTGCAGACGCCCTCGCCCATCACCTACATTCATCCAAATCGAACAGCTGCTGCACCCGGTACATGCTTTGCATTTCAGTTTCAATCTAGCTGCCCTAGCCTCCTTGTTTGGGTCAGAACACAATGATTTTGGCCTAAGGCTGTTGAACTACTTAAAGGAAAATAGATCAAATAGAATACAATCATCAGAATAAGTTATAAAGTAATTGTTGATTTGACCTGAGGTTCTAAAAAGCAAAATATATACTCCACTCCAAAGTTTTCTATAGACTCCAAGAGATCACGGTGTCATCTGAACTGGGGCTTAAAGTAGCTTTGGCTCTGAGGGGGGGAGGGAGTAGTTGAGAAAAGAGGTGAGTGAAGTTAAGAACACGTTATGCCAGTGCAAGTTGTAGAGCTGAAAGGTATAGGATGAAGCCATATTTACTATCAAATATAGTCTGTGACCGTGATAATGCTGAAATGGAGAAATATTCCATTTCCTCATGCCTCTGTTTCCTCCCCTGTACATTGAGAAGGTGGATAGTTTTTAACACTTTTTCCAGGAGGGCTGTCAGAAGCTGCCTGCAGGATGGGAGAGGAAGACAGCACACTGGGCTTGGTCATCATGACCCACACTGCAACCTAACCTTCCAGTATTGATATGTGCTAGCCAGGATAGCATTAAGAAATATAACTCACATATTAAAAACAATAAATAGACACAGGAAATCTGGGGGATCCACAAAGCTAGATAAACCAGACAAGTCCCACCTACTGTTTGCCAATGGGCCTGTCTGCATTTAATAAAGATTACTCTTTGCCATTTGGGGAAACCTGCTCTGCAGTTTTAGGGATGGGTGATACTTTTTGCCAAAGAGATCCGAGATCACAGGAGTGGGTATGCAAACACTCTTTGCACATGTCAAGAGAAATATACACATATGGACAAAGAAGCTGGTTTTGTTCAGCCTCAACTAAGATCACGTATTCTTTAGCAAATGCTTTTCTGTTTGATTTGTAGTCGGTTTGCTTACACAGCCCTATTTGGGTTTCAAGGCTTAATTTATTTGACTATATTCATTCCCTTTCCCCATCTTCCTTCTAGTACAGCCATTCCAAGTGGTGAGAAATCCATCACACTCCTTTATGCAGCGAGTACTTCAGTTTTACATTAGAACTCTCTGGAATTACTTTTTCTTTTTAATAACGAGAAAAGGCATAAATTATGTGCACCAACGTCGTTATGATACCTTTACACTCTGTTAATAATTTCTAAGAGCTATGCAAAATGACTTTAATATGCTCATAGGATCAGATCGCTGCAACTCATAGGCTACGTGCTGAGAATGGTCTGGCCCATCAGCTCTCCAATGGTAAGAGGCCCTCTGTCTCCAAATAGCAGCACTGCTGTGGCGGAAGGTGCTCCTGTTTGCTGAGTTTACTTCGCTGGTGAGGCATATACCCGTTTTCTCTCAAAGGCCTGGCAAGGGAGAGGACATTGGCATTTGCGTTGATGTATTCTGATGGGGAATGGACACATAGGAAGTAGTAGAGAAACTTATTCCTACCCAGGCAATCTTCCTGCTTTCATAAGCCCATCACGATACTAAAAATGAAGCATCAGAACAAATAGAAGCTGATGATGTCAATAGAAGAAAATGAGGCTGATTAGACAATTTCACATGGCAAAAGTGGTATTTAAATCTTGGTTGTTTTGGTTTTGGGTTTGCTTTCCTCCTCCCCCCACCTTCTTGAAAATAAGTGCTTTTGCACGTGTTTGGTGCAGTGGCAAACACTCAATCAAAGAATTTAAGTTTATTTGTTTTGCTATCATCCTTAGGTTTCTTCTATTGTGTTTTAGCTTTCTTTGCAAGCAGCTCAAAATGAAGATGCCAAACCATGTAGCCCCACTTGTTTTATTAAAAAAAGATAAGAAAGAGAAACACTTGTAAGAAAAAAAAATCCCAAAATATTTGTAGTTAATGGATAATAAAAATTACCATTGATTAACTTAACAAGATCATTAGGTAATGTGTTAAAACTTCATGCTCCTTAATTACCTAAAAAGGTAATTTAATTCTGCAAAGCAGACACACACACACACACACACACACACACACACACACACACTTTACATTATCCGCTCTCTGGATAAAAAGCTATGCCTTTTTATCTGGGTGATAAAACCCCCAGAGCACCCACATATGCACAGGTTGACATGGTCTGAAAGAATAGGGATGAATTTAAGGAATGTATTCTTTTGCCAGGAAGAAGGAAAGATTTTATGGTCAGGGATACCTCAGCCAGGAACCTACCAATGCCTCCCAAGTCCATCCGGGAAGGGACACACTTTCCATTAGAAAATCCCCCAAACCCGACTTCCAGTGGGACTCCCGTAAGCTTCATTCCAGGATGCTCCAGGAAGGCTGGTAGGCTAGTGTCGAGTCTCTCAGAAGTTGAGCTCTCACTCCATTTTCTCTGAAACACTATAGTATTTCATATAATCTCCAGAATTTGGCCTTAAGCTCCCTCCTGAAATATAACTCAGAGAAGATCTGAATATAGATGACAACCTGGTCCATTTTTCTGCACAGATCAACAGAGAAGGATCATGGGGAATACAGATTTAATGTCTATTTTCTCAGCAGCTGATGCCCCTGGGGCTCTAGAGTATCGCTGAATGGAGTAAGTCATATAACCAAGCTGATTGCACTTCATTATTAATTCATCTTTATTTAACCTCAGCTGGGGTGGCAAACAAAAAACAAACAAACAAAAATGATGTTATGTTGCTCAGCAGAGCTCCTACAATCCATCCCGTTTCCTAAATAACTGTAACAAAACATTTCTTTCTTCTTCTACGAGAGATCAGTGATTCTCAATCAGGGGCAGTATTCATCCCCAAAGGGAGTTGGAAAATATGTGAGGAACACTGATGGTGGTTGCAATGGCTGGAAGGAGGGGTACTCCGAATGGCATTTTGTGAGCAAAGACCAGTAATGCTAATCTAGGCAGTCCTGCCCAGTGAACTTACGTGTGTCTTAGGAAGAGCCCATGTCTCTGGTATGCCTAGGAATCCGTAATGGGAATCATTCTAAAAAGTTGAGAAAAACAGTATTTCTGCCAGCAATTCTGGCGCAGTTATTGTCATGTGGGACTGGGAAAGGAGTAAGCAACAGAAGCAAAGGCACTGTCGGCCCTTATCTTCCCACCCAGTCGGGACAAGCGGGCCACAGCTGGAAGAGCAGAGCTGTCTCTACCTCCCTCTCCACCCGAGTGAGAGCCGATAGGAGATGGGGAGGAACTCAAAAGAGAACAGAACAAACTCTTCTGTTGGTTGATGTTCGTCAAGTACTAAGGATGAAATGCAAATCTGCACTCACAACATGACTGCCAACACACCTCACATAAGGGAATACTGTGGCTATTCGTTAGAACTCGTTCATTCAACATATATTTACAAAGCACATACTATGTGCCACGCACAGTACATGTTGGAGATATGTACATTGTGAAGGGATAGAGAGGTAGTCGTAGGCCACAATAGGAACTCAGGTTTTGAGTGAAATGGAAAGCCATTGACAGAACAGTATCTAGCGATGACTACATATAGAGAGAGACAGCTACACATGTAGGAATGTGTATACAAATACGATTGCAATGTAGTCTGCCAGGGAAAAACTCCCCATGACCGTGAAGATCTGGCTAGCACGCTGCAGAGTCCCAAGGGCCACTGCCAGCTGATGTCTAGATATTGTTTATTCCACTTCCTCACGAAAGAAAGATACAGGGCATGCAGAAACGCCTGGGGAAGCTCTGGGGGAATCACCCCCACCTTCTCTGAACTCGTGGGCTGCTGCTGTTACAAATCACAACCATTCTAGATGGTGTTAAATTAGCCAATTTAACAACAACAAAAGGCCCCACACAAATGTAGCTTCCAATGGTATATCCATTTTTATTAATTGGATAATTTAACACTGCCTTAGAGCTGTAATAAGAACTGCAGTCGGCAAATGCTGCATGCTCTCCTCACCCCTGTGCCCTCTCTCATCTCTGTCATATTCCCTGTGTGCAGAGAATCCAGGTGGCCAAGAAGTCACTGTCTGAGTTGGATCCTCTCCCTGATACCTCTGAATGCTGACCGGGGTGTGCTGCTCTGCACCACGCCCTGTCCCTGCATTCTGCACGGGCCGTGGAAAGCCAGGCGAGGCAACTGCTGCTGGGGAAAGGCCCGCTTGCCTCTTTCAAAGTGGAGCAGACGCAGTCCCCAGTGGAGGAGGAGCAGGCACACTGCACGCCTATTAGACCAAACGAGGTAAAATGGTCAATCTAAGATGATGTGCTGTATTTTTCCAGCGGCTTGAACCTCTTTGGGGAATCTGAACACTAGTCTTCACCAGACTCTGGTATTAACATGCCTGCTTTCCCTGACACTGGTTCTGCCTCTCAGGGCCACCATGCATGGTTATGCACTGCAAGCGCTGAGTGATTCCAGCAGTGCTATGGACAGAGACCACTGGCCTCAGTTTCCTCACCTGGGAAACAGGGATAAAAATTAAAATGTCCTAGAGGGTTATCGTAAGTATTAAATCAGATCATCTACTGGCACTGGTCAATAGTTAGTGCCTATTAAAGTAATCCATAAGAATTAACCATTTTGTCCTAAGCCTCTGGGCAACAAGGACCAGTGTGAGTTGAGAGGAAGGAAGTGTCCAATAGGAGACCTGAATCGTGACTCTGGACTGGTCTCCCAGTGGGTTCAACTGGGCCTGTTGGTACACAGCTCCCCCTGTCCCCTTGTGTCTCCGAGCCTTCAGCACGGATCCCTGCGCAGCTGAAGCAGCAGCTGAACACATGCTGATCACACCTATTCCCGCAGCCATACTCTCATCACACAATGCTTAGTCTAAAGGATCCTGAGCAATTCTGCTCTGGAAGATGCAGAGCCTCTACTGCATAGCCACGCTGGCAAGGAAGGACCGTTTAAAGGCACATACAAAGTAAAATAGAAACAATAGCCTCCAAGAAACTCGATAGTCAGAAATCCACGTAGCAGGTCATATTCCAGGTGTCTGTCTGGAATCAAGAAGGGAACGAGTTCCAGTTTATCAAAGGCACTCACACTGACATGGCCCCTCTGCTACCACCCATGCAGAACCCGTGGCTCGGAGGATTGGGCTCTACCAGGTCAAGTTTTAATCAGGGTGCTGAGAACCTGGGCAGCAGAGGACATGAGTTAGTGTATTACCCTAACTCCAAACTTGACACTATGGTCCCAACAATGTCACCTCTATTCCCTTGGCTCAGAAGTAGCAGGGGCATGCCTGATGTACTTTCTCGAGGAGCTGGGGATAGGACTATGCATTTTAATACTTTGCAGCCACAGTACAAAGTGTAACAGGCTGGTAAATGCTAGGCTGCTATATGGCCTCTCATAAAACCTAGGATAGGACTTCATTGTTTTGGGGAATGGTCCTTGTTGATTAAAGGCCCACTATGAGACAATGTCCTAGTTGTTGAATGAAGCAGCAAGTGAATGAAGCAGACCAGAATCACTGCCTTCATGGACCTTATATTCTGAATAGGAAGAAAGGAAATAAACAAGTAAATTCTAAGTGTGATAGAAAGTGATGAGTAATATGTAGTAAAATAAAGAAAGGGACATAGAAAGTGCCAGGGAGAAGACAGCAATAACACACACACACACACACACACACACACACACACACACACATCAGCAAAGTACCTGGCCTGGAGTACTTAGTCTTAGAATGATGAGATGATTTGTCCTAAACTCTGGTTAGTTTCTGCCCTTGGAAGCCAGCAATAAGCCAGCAATAGTCAGTGGCATACCAGGAAAGAGCCCCGACTCTAAATGAAGCTTCAGGCCCGCCACAGAGCTTCTCCTGGCCACTTGTTCTTATATGAATTTCCACAGATGTTCTGTGACCTCGCCCTCACCGCCTCACAATTCAATCTGATTGAATGGGCACACGGCCCTCCCCCACATGGACTTGTCGCTCCTATGGATGCCATCTGATGAATCCTCCATAGTTGTAACTTACCGTGGGGTAACCAACTCAATGGGGTACCTGCCCTCTGGATTCCAGGGAGCATGCAGGTCATGAAGGAAGGGCGTGGTGGCAGGGACCTAGCAGGTGATTCCTGTATGGAAATCGTGGTGCATGCTCCACTCACTCAGCATACATGGGCCTGCTTTGCTCCAGGCACTGGCTAAGGATTGGGCATACAAAATGAACAAGGACACACATGCCAGTGGGAAAGAGAGATAATCAGTATGTGTACAGATAATCAGAATGCTAATTGAGGTTTCTCTGAGAGCACACACCTAAGTCTGGCGGGGGGGGGGGGGGCGGTAGGTGAAGGAATGATGATGGAAGAAGACAAGGGCCTGGCTGCTCTAAGTTGAAAGAACAAAATATATAAAATCCTCAAGTCTAGCATGGTTGATCTGGATATTTCAAGTGACCCTGCTCTGGAAGAGGGCTTGGCGAGGGTGTCGAGTGGTGAAGCCATAAAGGTGAACAGGGCTCGTATCATAGAGGACCGTAAACACCGTGATTTGAAGGCAACGGAACCACTGAGAAGTTATAAGCAGGTGCATGACCTGAGTACATGTGCATTTTACCCTTTATCCTCATCCGAGGTTGTTTTTATTGATTTTAGAGAGAGAGGAAGGGAGACAGAGAGAAACATCCATCAGTTGGCTCCCATACTCACAGCAACCTGGGTTAGAACCTGCAACCTTGTGGTGTATGGATGATGGACATTTCAACCAACTTAGCCACTTGGCCAGGGCCCACAAGCGAGTTTTAGAAAACGTCTTTCTGATACATGCAAGACCAGAAGGGTCATGAGAACAGAAGCCGGAAGACTAGTTAGGAAACTAGGATTCTTACTAGGAAAAAAGATGAGAGTAAACAGAGTCTACAAACATTATGAACATTGATAATACACCCATAAAATGGGTGGGTGTTTTATTCCCTAAAAGGCTGGGTCTAGAAATTCAAAAGGAGCGTACATTTCTGCTCACCCGCAAATTCCAAGGGCCAGTACCAAGGACACGTAACAACAGAACTCAGCCTGTCTCTTATTCAGCTCGCTCTCTATTCAGTTTTCTATTTATAATCTCCTTTAAATTTACCAGCCCTGCATTTTAAGGGTAGAGAAACAGACAAGTTAATCCAAGGTACCGAGGGCTCTTGCATAAGATTTGGGGATCAAACCAGGTCTCTCTTGGCTCTCAGAATGGCCAGGGAACGGGCTCAGCACCTAGTGATGCAAGTAGAAGTGATTATTCATTTTTAATTTTTCTATTTCCACATGTTCACTAATAACTGTGTATTTCTTTAAAACAATAACAAAATGGGGGGGGGGAACCACTCAAAGCTTTCTTTTAAAAACAAATCTCTATAGTTAAAAAAATAAAGGGGGGGGGGCAGGCAAGCCAAAAAGCAGGTCAAAACGTGCCACCCTAAGGAGAGCTAATTAGGAGCTGCCTTTCCTCTCTTCTGTTTAAATCCTACATGATTCTCCACCAAAGTCCCCCATATGTATAACCACGTGCCACCCTCCCCCACCCCGCGCACAGGGGGAAGCGGCTCTGCAGACAGTCCAGTGGCCAGGCGGCATGAGTTATGAGTGTGCTCTCATCATTCTCTCAAGATGTGTCCTGCTCCCCACGGAAGGTGGGAGCAGATATATATCAGCGCCCTAATCAACAGAGATAAATGTCATAGCTCCAGCCCCGGCCCATAAATACACGGTGGCAAGAACAACCTCACAGAATCCACTGTGCGCAGAAGCAGGATTTAGAAGGCCTCCTTACTTGCTCATGTGCTGAACAGCGCTTTTAGGAGGACGTTAAATAGGCACATTACGCAAGCTCATGGACCAAAAATAAACGAAGCATTCTCGTTATGTGGACATCGCCCACATGGAGAGGCTGCGTGTGCCCAGCGCTACAAGAAAGGGAAGGGAGAGACTTTCCAGAGCGACCACTCAGGAGCCAGTATCCTTCAAACCAGAGCCAGCCCCCGGACAGCAGGGGGGCAGGGGAGGAGATCCCGGATCAGCATGATCCGCTGAAAATACCAGGGTGCTCATTCTGAACAGAGCACACACTGCCTCTTCTCTAACCCCGCCGCCTGTCGCCTCCTGGAGATTTACGATTCCTTAGTGTAACTGGCGGGCTCCTTCCTGGTGCAACACCCTCATGATGGATGGTGGCTCTCCTCTACCCACCTCCCATCATCTGCTCCTGACTTTAAGTCCAGGCCGTCAATTTAGCTTTCCATACAAAGCACCGCTCCTAAACAAGCAATGGGCTCATTTCTCCAACTCCACGAAGCTGCCCAGCTCCCTGGAGAGGGATATATTAACTACCAATCATGCCTATTATTTTAGCATGTAATGACTCTGTTGATTAATCTATAAATATTGCTCTCCAGATCCTCACTTGTGCCAATATAAACACCAAGCTCTCGGAGAGCGGTCACAGGGATGAAGAGTGAATTTCCCGAGGAAGAGAGGCAAAACTGAAGACGTAAGAGATGAAAGGATGAGGTGAACCTTCCCCCCGTCTCTCGCCCTTGTTGTAGCGGCCAGCAGAGCCACTGTTGGAACGGGTAAAGAAGGCATCAGGCAGAAATGGGGGCAGGACTGACAATCTTACCTGAGTAGGTAACAACAGCTCCCGCTCTCATGAGGCTCACATGGTGATTGTGGGGAGTGAAGACACACATTCCCACAAATGGAATCTTTCCTTCGCCCTCAGGGAAGGCAGATAGGTTCTGCCAGACTCACTCCATTGAGAGGCCCTCACCTACTTTCTCATCTACATCAATCAGCCAACCCTCTTTGCCCACAATACCAACAAGCACCTACAAGATAGTAAATTTTTATTTTTTTATTTTATTTTTAAAATATTTTTTTAATTGATATTTTACAGAGCGGAAGGGAGAGAGAGAGAGAGAGAGAGAGAGAGAGAGAGAGAGAGAGAGAGCCAGAAACATAGATGAGAGAGAAACATCGACCAGCTGCCTCTTGCACACCCCCTACCGGGGATGTGCCCGCAACCAATGTACATGCACTTGGCCGGAATCGAACCCGGGACCTTTCAGTCCGCAGACCGACGCTCTACCACTGAGCCAAACCGACCTCGGCAAGATAGTAAATTTTTAAAAGGCAATCCAATTTCCCAAACCCAATTGTCAGTTTTTACACTGCCTCGTAATAATCTAATTAAAAATAAGCAGGGACATTTATTGCTTACACTTTATTTGCTCCCCCCTCCCCTCCTTCTCTACGACGGAGGAAGAGCAGGGAAAAGGCTAAGATGAGAGTAGCAGCAGGAAGGAGCAGAGAAGGAAGTGATAACTGACAAACTGGATAAGCAGCCTCTGAATAAATGAAAGTTAACAAGACTTGTTTTCCAATAGTTTCAAATCTGACTGGAAAGAATTCACTGATGGGATGAAGAAAAAATTTCATTTGATTCAGAACATTAAAACTTTTTCCTTGATATTTCATTTACTGTCCTAAAGAGTATCATTAAGACAATAAGTGAACTAAAGGGCAGCTTGAGAGAGTTCAGGGAGAAGTAAATGAGTAATCCACGTAAAAGCATTGAGCACAGGCACTGATTCATAAGCCCCACAAAAGAAATATTAATTTCCTGCCTGTTCTCCTTTCCTATCAGACAGAATAGAGAGAGAGAGAGGAAAAAAAGTAGGGAAAGAAAAAAAGAGCTGGAATAAATAAAGAAAAAATCCAATTGTAACTACAAAAGATTGGAAGAGGAACTGAGTAAGAAGAATGTGTGTTGGTGAAGTCAGAGGGAGAAATTCTACCCCATGGCCCTCCGCTCCCCATAGTCACCCTCAGGGACGAGGGGGATGAGAAATGTGGGAGTGAGTCAAACACCTATCACAGATGTTTTCTTTTAACTGTGTGCTTTTCTTACTTATGTCGTAGTCACCCACATCAGAAGAAAAGGGCAAAAGCATTTGATAGTTATGTTTTATAGGCATCTACATAAACAAAAATGTTCTAATTAATTACTGGCCTCAAAATATTGGATTTCTGACACTTTCAACTTTGATAAGCAACTTCAGAAACAATTTGGATTGTTGTAGACTGTCATGTCAACAGTGATTACTAGTACGGAAAGCTGGAGCAGACAGCCATAAGATCTAACATAGCTGCTTCCTGTGGTGGCTGACGGATCTGCTCAGCAATATCCAGAGGCTGCAAAGGCCATGGGGTCTGAAAAAATGAGGAAAGCTAAGCGTTCTTAATTTTCAGCCTGGAGCTAACAGTCTCAGTGAAGTGTGCTCTCTCCTATCCCCAAGCCTATTCCATCAATTTGCACCCTCTGCGGAGGCTACTGCCTGCCCTTTGAAAATCAGTGATGATCTCTATTTATGTACTGGAGGCCTGGTGCACGAATCTGCATGGGTGGTGTCCCTTGGCCTGACTGACAATCAGGGACAATGGGGTGTGGGGGGTGCTCTCCTGGTGGAGGGGCTGTGGGAGGTTGGCCGTCTTCCAACCTCCCAACCCCCACCCCCAATCAGGGCCAATTGCGGGGACTGGCCAGCCTATGAGAGGGACCATAGGAGGTTGGCCGGTTGGGGGAGAGATCAAAGGAGGTTGGCTGGCCGAGGGAGGTTGGCTGTGGAAGCACACTGACCATTATGGGGCAGCTCCTGCATTGAGCATCTGCCCCCTGTTGGTCAATGCATGTCATAGCAACTGGTCGTTAGGTCACTTAGGCTTTTATATCTATAGATAGTCCTGGTTCCTGGAGGTAGAATACTCTCTTAAGAAACTCTTTGAAATGCATGTTGGTGCCATACAGACAACTATAGAAGAAAAATCCACAAGTATCTCAATGATGATATCCAAAAGAAACAAATATCAAGAGCTGCTATATGAACTTATATGTTAAAGGACATACATAACTTTATTGCTTCTATTTTCCACTGAAGAACACATGCATGACTCAGGAGTAAATGAAATTTCCACTTACTCAACACATATTTATTGAGTGCCCACTACATGCCAGGGACTCTGCTAGGCACTGGGGATGCCAAGAGGGACCAGCAACACAAAGACTCTGGTAGTTTAGAGTCCACTGGAGAAGGTCTACATTCAATAAGAAATAGAAGGAAGCACAAAGTAGGGAATTGCAGAAAATTTTGGAAACACGTAATACACAGGGGAAGGGCTTACTCTAGTCCAGGAGTCAGCTCCCTGGGAAAAAGGGAGAAGCTGAGAAGTGAAGGATGAAAAGAAGCTAGCTACTTCAATGTGGCCGGTGTGGATTTTCCAACATCCCACGCTGAAATAAGGCCAAATAAAGATGAAAGGACCCCCGCTAGAGAAAGTACTACCTTTTGTTTTTTTTCAGTAATAGAAGGCAACACCTGAGGCCATTTGCTGAATTCCCATACTCTCTAGTAAGGAGGAGGAGCGGGGAGCAGAATCTATGAAAGGCCCCGTGGTCTCTTCTCGGGCAAGTTCTTCAACCAGTTCAGCACCACATGTCACTCTTTCATTTTTAACCATCACATTCTGTGCCAAACAAATTAGCTTTACTCCCTAGAAGGAGTTCCTTTTCAGATGCAGACTCTCTCTACTTTAAAAATCTGTAACCTTATATACATCTGAGATTTATTTGGCAAGTACCACTGCTACTAAAACATTGCCTGGGTACTCTTTGTGGTGGGCTAATAATTAGCCTCACTTGGCTGACCACCCAGAGGACCCGAAGACAGGGATCGAAACCAGTACATCCATTACAGCCCCACAAGATGTGGCCACGAGGACAGATGGGCCTAGGATACTCCACTAAGAACCCCGCACCATTCAACCAGCACAGGCTGATGTGAGCAGGAAGAAGGGGAACAGAACAGTAAGAAAAGATTCTAGTTTCACGGATGGAAGGGAGAGCTATGGACAGTGCTGGTTCAAGTACAGCACTGCCCTAAAATGCCATGAGGCCGAGGCCTGCCCAGATGATGGCATTTGTGTGGACAGGATTCAAATCATGCATTAACTTATGACTCAAAATCGCTGCTTAGAGTTTTGCTTGTTACTGGTACCTCACAGGGATGGTTTGCCGATCACAATGACATCATTCCATCCCCACTTTATGGATGGGGAAACAGTTTCAAATATCTAGCAAGTGCAGGAGCCTAAACTCAGATTACATGAGGACTGGCTCTAAAACCTGCTCTCTTCACCACTAAGGCTATGTGTGTTCACTGGATATTTCATAATTTCTAAGCTAGGGAGAAATAGAAAGAGGGAAGAAGATGGTGGTTGAGAATCAAAAAGTTTGCCCACCCCTGCTCTAAGGAAACATTCACATCCGGTCCTGGTGACTACGGGCCCTGTAAGGCTTCTGATTCAAACTACAAATCAAGAATTTCTGACCTCGCACCCCAATTTTGTTTTAAGGGCAGGGAGAGAAGGAGGAATGAGAGGGTCAGGGAGGGATAAGGTAAGCACTCTTTATCTTCTATTCAGCATAAAACCTGGCCCACCAAATAGCAAGGGACAAAAACAACAAAATGATAGAGTACCAAACACAGCTGGCCATTAGCGCTGACAAAGGCTGAGGGAAGCACCTTTTTCTTCTTTAGAGAATCTAACCCACACTTAACCCTGGGCTGGGGCCAGTCCCGAGCAGGGAGGGAGCTTGGTTTGGAACAGGAACTTCTTTCTCAGATGAAGTTCAAAACAAGTAACAATGGCTTCTGAGCTGTATAAATGGTGGTTTAAAAAAAATTTAAGATTCCACACACAGGCACATGGTGTAGATGAGATGCTTTTTTGGCCAAGACACATCATCATCATCAACAACAACAACAACAACAACAACAACAACATCCACGCAGTTTGTATTGAGTTCTTAAATGCTGTGGGGCAGTGATTCCGTTTTGAATGCAATTTTAGAGCTGCAAACTTACTTTTGCACTGTGTATGCACATCTCATACCCTTCCAAACACTAAGAGATTAAAACCCATGGCTTCCACACTTGGCTCATGAAAGGCGATCTTCCTGTTAAGTATTGGACGTGAACTGTTTTGAAACTTGATGAAAATAAAGGTCAAACTGTTTTACTTCCTTCTTACGGATTTGGTGAAAACAAACTTCTATGAGGACTCAAGGTGGGAGAACTGAATGGGCGCTGAGAATTTACCATTCCAAGAGATTCAAGAGAGAACAGTTTTCATTTATGTGCCAGCTTCCTGTCTTACCTCCCCTTCCCCCTTCGAATCTCTTCACATTTGCATTGTTCATGTAAAATGAGTCAGGGAATGCAAAAGCTGAGGTTCTCATAGCAACTGTGAACATAAGCACTATTGACAATTACTAATTGGGCTGTTGTTAAAGGTGAACACTTAATATACCTCATGTGTGAAGTGGGCGAACCAGCATTCTAACAGAATCTTAAACTTATGTATTTTTCAAGTTGTGTGTTTAATTCTGTAGCTTAAAAAAAAAAAAAGGGGGCATGTGGCCCTGATCGATGTGGCTCACTGGTTAGAGCACTGGCCCACGCACTGAAGGGTCACAGGTTCAGTTCCTGGTCATGGGCATGAACCTGGTTGCAGGTGCGACTCCAGCCCCAGTTGGGTTGCATGTAGGAGGCAACCAATCAATGTCTCTCTCATGTTGATGTTGCTCTTTCAAAATCAATGGAAAAACATATCCTTGGGTAAAGATTAAAACAAAACAAAACAGGATACGTGAAGAAGAGAAACCAATCCCAGATAAAGCTAATTAGTGTTTATTATCATAATGAATTTATAATCCTACCAATAGAACTAGGAACATAAGACAGTTGGGCCATGTTAGGGTGCAGGTCCTACATTAACATCTAAGAGCCATCTGAGTAAGGAGGCACCCCAAACAAGCAGCTTGCCCCAAAGAAGCTGGCAAGACAGTCAACACAGCTTTTTGACTTCTCTCTGATGCTATCCCAGAAGCCCTTGGTCCTCATCTCATTAGGGCACTAACTGCTCTTCTGAGAACTGGATCAATGACATTACCATTACCCTTGGCTAGTTCACCTTTGAGCTCAGAAACTTTAAAATTCTGTCATCCAATTAGACTGTTTATCTGATGAATTGAGGGAAGACACTGGCTGTCTTCTAGGCCAGCGGTTGCCAACCAGTGGTCGGTGAGGTCTGAAAGTTTGGTAACCACTGTTCTAAGCTGTCATCTCCTACTCCTTCAGATCACATTCATGTCAGGGCAAAATTCAATCAACTCAACTTATGGATCAGCTGACTTGCTTTCAAACAAAATTTAAGAATAAAAGAGAGTTCATAATAAGATCATGGCACTTTAGGGCTTGAAAGAATGGCTGCTACCAGTTACTGTAATCTAAGGCCATATAGCTAGGATGATACCCCAGAATTAACAATTGAGGGATAGAGCTTATAAAGTACAGAAGGACCAGATATCTGTGTGAGCCTGGTCAGAGCCTCTAGATGAGCAGGAGTCTAGAAATAAGGCCTTCTAATTTCTCATTCAGTGAACTTTCTATTATCAACTGTCGTTTAAAATATTTCTGATTCAACTTTCATCTATTTTATTCCCCTATAATTAGGCATTTTATCCCAGCTCTCCTAAGCTGAATATTTCCTGTTACACTGAAAGGTTCCGATCTTGTTGAAATCCTTTGGAGCAGCGGTCGCCAACCTTTCAGACCTCACCAGTGGTCCGAGGGCCACCAGTTGGGAACTGCTGCTCTAAAGGATCATGAAAAGCAAT
The DNA here is from genome assembly GCA_963924515.1 of Vespertilio murinus. Taxonomy (NCBI): domain Eukaryota; kingdom Metazoa; phylum Chordata; class Mammalia; order Chiroptera; family Vespertilionidae; genus Vespertilio; species Vespertilio murinus. The sequence continues at coordinate 58,115,415 of OZ004712.1, forward strand.
GGAGGCCAAATGCTTGACTCAGAAGTACAAATGCTAATAATGGGGGGTATCATTAATTGTGACAATTTGTGCTGTTATAAAATCAAGGCCACTCACCAACGAAGGGCCCTCCAATGAGTTGTCATGGTTTTTAGTTGGCGCAGTGGGAAGCATCAGCTTTGAGAGTCTGCTTCCCCTGGTGCCCATAGCTTGCAGCAGGGGAGGATTCAGGTAAATTTAGAGTTCATTAAGAATCCACTGATATTCTCAGAGCACCTTTAATAAAGAGAACCCAAACATGCTTGGAGATATATAGGAATGAATCATCTTGCTTTAATCTGATCCATTATTTACTGAAATCTTAAAGGAAGTAAGATTATAAAGCCCCCAGCATTGCTAGGGCAACACGAAAACCTCAGACAGCAAACATAAAGACAGACTGAGATGGGCATGTTTCCAGTGGCTTCCAGGCAGGAGTATAAACTACCTCGCAGAAGTGCTACCCTTGGCCTGAATGCTGAACAGAATGCTTGAAAGGAGTCTCCCTGGAAAGGCCAGGATGTTCATTGCCATAGCTCATCTTCCAAACCGGAAGCTCACCAATACAATGGTGGCTGCCAGGGACCAAATTTGGTAATCCCACAAAAAAAATTTTAAGTACCTTCTATATAGAATGGAAAAATTAATTTATTCTGTTTAGAGATGTGAGAAGCAATCTGGTAAAAATCTAATTCTAAAAATACATTGATAGCAAATGAGGCAATGTGTTAACAAGTCAATAAAGTAAATGAAAGATCTTTACACTATTTTTGCAACATTGCTGTAAATTTGATATTATGCCAAAATAAAAAGTTATAAGGCCCTCTAACCTGTTCTCTCTAAGCTATCCTTAAATATCACCAAGACTAGGCAAGTTGCTTGGCCTTTTATTAATAAAGCAGCTGAATAATTTATAAGAGTTGCATAGGGCCCATTAGAAGTGCCAGAGCGGTAATAACTGGCTTAGGACATTGCTTATTCAGGGCTAAAGTTTAATTTGTCCATAAATGTACCAGCCCATAAACCCATCCCACAGGTCTGACATGGTCTATCCTTCAGTCACACGTCCTAGCCATGCTTTCATCTTAGATGTCTTTCTATTGGTGCTATATGTGGGGCCAAATACAAAATCCAAACTCCAAAACAACTAAAATCTCATACTACATTACTACAATTCCTAAACAGTGCCACTACCGTCGTCCACTTCTTAAGCTTTGCTTTCATTCATCCCAAAAGAAAGGCAGTACCTGGTTGATTCTCAGCCAACCAGAGCATTGGCAGATGCACTGAATGGAGAGGAGACTGGAGAAATAGACCTTGGTTACAATATGTCCAATGTCAATTTGGGTATTGCATTTTAAATTATAGCACATATAAAATCAAGAAAATATACTTAGCTATTTATTTAGCAAGTTAATTAACCATTCCTATACCTCAGTTTCCTTATCTATGAGATGGGAATGGGAATCTACCTAATAGGGCTGTGAGTTAAATGAGTTAATCACAGCATATAATACTCATTATGTAAAAGCTATTACTAGGGATTCAGATTAAAAGCTATTATTATTAGATATTCAGAAGAACCCCAGAGAAACATAATTCAACCTTCTTTATGAAGAAAGCCAAGGCTCAGAGAGGCTATGTGACTCAGGAATCATTGTAAGCTTTTAAAAATAGATATAATTTTATTGATTTCAGAGAGGAAGGGAGAGGGAGAGATAGAAACATTAATGATGAGAAAGAATCATTGATTGGCTGCCTCCTGCGCACCCCCACTTACTGGGGACCGAGCCTGCAACCTGGGCATGTGCCCCTGACCAGAATCAAATCAGGGACCCCTTCAGTCACAAGGCTGATGCTCTATCCCTTGAGCCAAACCGGATATGACTCATGGTAAGCTTTAATCCAGTTTGGTGCTGTTAGCCATTTTAGGGCTGCTATGGCCCTAGCACTTTCTCCATCAGAACAGTTTTGTTACTTTGTTTTGTGAATTTTTAAAATAAGCTAAGTGTTAGCCCAGAGCAGTGTTCATTCAGTCATTCACCCCTTCATTCTGCAAGAACTAGCTAGTGAATGCTGACTCTGGGTCAGGCACTATTCCAGGGTTCGGCAGTTACAAGAAAGACAAGGTTGCCTTCAAGCATCTTACATCCAGTCAATGAAAAGAATAAGCAAAAATAAACTAGATCATTTCAGATAGTGGCAAGTGCTATAAGGAAAATAAAAAGATGACATAAGAGAGTGATGGTGGAGGAGGTTAGAGGTGGGAGAGTGGAAATCTCTTAACAGAAGTTGTTCATGCCAGTTCTTTTGAAGTTTAATCTCTAGGAAAATGGCATTGTAACCGTGGTTTCAGCATATGCATATATAAATATGCATGACTGTATTTGATAAGAGGAAATTATACAAAGAGGCATCACTCTCTAAAAATTTCACTTGGACAATCGTATCAGAAATGAATGACTTTATCAGAAGAGACCTAGTTTTCTAGTCTTTGCTTTTACCTTCCCGGCTAATCTGGTGCAGATGAGCGGGTTACGGCAAAAGGACACTAGGGTTCACGTCACTCTCTTTTAGGGGAATCCATGTCTCTACCCTCTGGCGGCTGGATTCTTAGCCCTGGGCATCTGTGCTATGTGCCATGAAATTCCTGCCCTAACAACCAGTTCAGGGGATCAAAGAGCTATTATTAAGGTCTCCATTTAAGCCAATTGAGGGAGGGAATGGCGATAGAGGCAGGCCACTCACCCCTCCATTTAGCCACCCTCCTCCACAATGGGGCCATTGAGCTGGTGCCACAATAGAGAGCTGAGAAGAAAAGGCCGAAGGAAAGCATACAGAGTCCCCTCGCACAGACTCGGTCATTCATCACTAGGCAAGTGCCAATATCTGGGAACAGCGATCTCAATTTCTGCAAATCCTCCAACCTGCACCAGCTGCTAGTAACTCTGGTGGACGGCTCCGCTGCTTACTCAAGTTTCCAATCCCGAGCCCTGGCCCGGAGCCAAGTCGACATTGCTTAGGTTAGAGACACGCTGGCTGCAGCGAGCAGCAACAATGGACTTCACAGCTTATAAAGCAGCTTACAAAGGGCTCCCGTGTATTTCAAAAAGCACTTCAGATAGCTGGTGAGAGAAGCTATCTGCACAAACTCATTCAAGCAGTTTATTCCTAACCCACTTAATTCAAGGTTTCTGTCGGAGGCCAACGGCACAGCAGAGGAAGAAGCAGAGAACCGCAAGGGGCGAGGAGGCCTGGCAGCTGGGTACCGCAGTCAACCCATCTCTCTTCCTCTGGAGCAGCCCAGCAGGAAGAGGAAGGACTGCAATAATCAGCCCTTCACCTGGCTAACACATGCAATGACAAAATGAAAGACAGTCTGTGGGATTCCTCAGCACTCAATTTAGTGAGATGTCCATCTCATCTGTTTCCATTAGTGTGGTTGGGTGCTTACAGATGCTCCTGAAAGAGCACTCTGAGTGGCATCTAGATCCTGCCCCTCTACACAGCCCACATGCACCTTCATCTGACCACACGGGTGACGCCAGCCAACTGTCCGTCTTGCTCTGCCTCACCACTCTGGAGTCTCCGGGGCCCAATCATCTTCATGGTGTCTATGCTTGACTTGCCATCCACAACTCAGTGTCTGGAGAACAATTTTGCCAGGTAACAGGTACAGAGATCAAAAGAAGCTGGAGACTAGAAAGAAACAAAGACTCAGGCTCACAGGCCTGCTTTTGAAGCATGGTGCTCACGGAAGCCATTAAAGGGCACGGCAAACACACAGAGTGTGCCAACTGCACACCGTCTCCACGGAAGAAAGGACCACAGAGGTAGGGAGCAGATCTTGCCCATCAAATTTTCAGAGGAACTCCATGAGTGCTTTTGCTTATGGGAAACAAGCTAATGTGACGAGGTGATGTGGAGCTATCTCTGAACTTAGATGCTTAAATGGAAGGATTCCTCCCAGGACTATAGACCCTATTTGGAGATCTGATTCCAAAGTTCGTAGTACTTGGTACGGGTTTCCTAAAAAACTGAATCCACAGATTTCAGGGCAAGAAATTAGTATAAGACTATCAGAATCTAAAGAAATATTCGGGGCTATATCAAATGTGAAGTAGGATTTGAACTGTTCAAGTGATAGAATACTGAAGGGAAGGTTACTGTGTTTCCCCGAAAATAAGACCTACTGACAGGTTTCCTTCTGAGTGAAATATAAGGCATCCCCCCGAAAATAAGGCCCCCAGGCTCTGTCTCAGAATGAAATTAATTTACTGTAAACTGTTCGCTAGGGCCACCCCAAATGGCGTCTAGCAACTAGTGACGTTACTCGGGGTCCTGACGTCACTGCTGTGTGAATGGAGAGAAATCAGTGTGGAAACTTTGTGAAACCTAAACTGCAAGAAGCTGTGACTTGGGTGAAGAATTCATGGGAGAAAATCACTGACAGTTGCATTGCAAATGCACTGCAAGCAGGCTACCTTGACAAGAAGTACTCATTTAAAGACAGTGCTATTGCTAAACATGAGAGATTTGGTCCACTGATTCTGAAAGAAATGGAGTCACAAGAAATTCACCAGGAAATTCAGGAATTGGATTGTTATGATGATGTTCCAGAAGATGATGACATGATTGTCATTGAATAAATGAGTAAATTCTTGATACTGTAGGATTCACAGTTTGTCTGGTTTGTGTTGACAACTACCGTACTACCGTACCGTATACAGGTAATAAATTTCCTTTATTTTCATTTAACAATAAATGTGTACAATAAATGTCTTCTTCATGGGAAAATAAGACATCCCCTGAAAATAAGACCTAGTGCATCTTTGGGAGCAAAAATTAATATAAGACACTGTCTTATTTTCGGGGAAACAGGGTACTAACCATCCAGCACTCATTCTAATGGTTAAGACCTATTCACTAATGGGACAAAGAGAGTGGGAAATGGTAGGGTATGCTGTGAGCACAATCTCAGAAAGCCAGTGCTTCTGTAAGGCATGAAGTGGGTCAACATGCGAGTAGGCTTAGAATGCCATTACCATGTCATTTCTTTTATAATTGTATGAAATGGGATGTGTGGCAATGACAAACCTTAATGGTATCAGGTCCTAAACTAACATGTTGTCTTGGATCATGAGCTTCAAATTCAACTTTTCCTGTCTTGGTTATTCCAACAGCTAACCTGCAGAATGAGGACTGCAAGGGAGAAACCTTACTGAGAAGGGAAAATAAAAATTGCTTATATCAATTGCAGAACATTTGTTTGCTTAGCCAGAATTTGTTTGCACATCTACTATTGCTAGTGTGACACCCTGGACTTTTCATATGTTTTAAATGTCAGAATTCACCATGAGGAAGGGCCCCTGCAACAGGCGTCAGAGAACCCAAACTGGAGGTCACAAAGAAGGAGCACACTGGCCGAACACAGACCGCTCTGCCCGAGCTCTGCTTTCTGCCTGAGTCCGCTGCCAGAAACCAGCTGAGGTTAGCTTAAGCAGCGCTGGGCACACCTACGCCTCGGAGGGCTCCGTTCCTGGGTCCAGGGCATCTGACTTGGTTCTTATGATCCAGGTGCTGAAGTTGCCATATCCTCGTCACTAAGAGGAATAGCTCCCCTAACAGAATTCACTGACAATTCGCACTTAAGAAGCCCACCTCTAACCTGGTTGTACACTGTTATCTTTAAGTATGCGCTGTACTATAGTGTAAACTAAATGTTACTTGTTAAAAAGAAGCTCCCTAAAGGCATACACGATTTCTCCCCCGCCACGCACACAGCCCCAGGAGATAGCAGGTATTAATAACCACTGACTAATCAACTGTAAAAAATTAAAGATGTGAGCCCTAGCTGGTTTGGCTCAGGGGACAGAGCATCAGCCTGTGGACTGACGGGCCCTGGGTTTGATTCTGGTCAAGGTTACATGCCAAAGGTGCGGGCTCAATCACCAGTAAGTGGCGTGCAGGAGGTGGTCGATCGATGATTCTCTTTCATCACTGATGTTTCTCTCTTTCCCTCTCCCTTCCTCTATGAAATCAATAAATACATTAAAAATTAATAATAATAAAGATGTGAGAAAAAGTACAAGCAAAAACAAGTTTGTTACCATGTCTCCCATCAAACACACTGGAGGAGAAAATTCCCTCCTCTCTCATCAAAGCAGACTGCCTACCGGGAGCTCCACGTGACAGGGGAAGATGGCCACTCTAAGTAATATGCCTATTTTGATACGAAGGTCTGTTCTGTCATTAGCACGTCCCAATCAGTAGCACTCATTAATAGGTCTAAACTTGGAAAAGAATTTTAAAAAATCTCTATCAAACAATGAGAATCAAGAGTAAAAAAGAAATAAAGACTAAAATACAACAGGGCATAAGAGGAGTTATTTCTGTATTCCCTGCACATACAACATCATTCATGAAGAAGGCAATGGTACAAATATAGCATAAATGTCGTCTGCTCTAGCTGGTAATTTAAAATGCAAATGCTAATGAGCGAACTGGTATATCAGTGGAGTTAATAACCGCATGCCTAGCACAGGAGCTGCATCCAAAACACAGAGAAGAGACAGACACCATGTTCCAATTTAAAAATAAAAACACTCAAATTAACCCTGGAAAAATCACTAGCAGATGTACAAGAGCAGAAAAAGCAGGCACACCAGGGCAGGAAAATGGGAACTTCTCTGCCCATCAGAGACTGACTAGTTTATTTAAGTGGCTTCCTACATAGAGCGAAGGTCAGCATGGGAGTTACTCTGGTTTGTTCGGGACTGCTATTGTATAGGCATAAAGCACAAGTATAGGAAGTAAAGGCTACGGGGAACCCAGAAAGCTCTCACAGGAAGTTTCTCCAAACTTAGAACCCTAAAGCCAAACCTTGCAGGGAACATATGTCCAGAAATCAAAGGCCACTGAAGAGAGGTGTAGATCTCATTTATTTCTCACAGGCAGTGGTTTAAAAAAAACCCATCCTCACAAGGATCTGTATGAAGTAGAAAAAAGTTCTAATCATGAAAAAGCACGGCTGAGAGAGAATGTGGTTGTGCCCCAGAAGCCTTCCAAATAGGAAAGGAACTGTGAACTGTCCTTGCTTCTACAAGGTCTGTAGCTGCAGTCCTACATCAGCATCTGGGACCAATAACCGGCACTGAGACCGAGAGAACTCCTCAGGCTTCCTCAGTGCCCCTCAGGCAGGGGGCTGGCATGAGGCAGCACATTCTGCGCCAGGAACCCTGACCATTTCCCTGAGGGAAAGACTGGAGTGCCCCTCGGGGGCAATAGGGCAGCGTGCTTGGGCTGGCTGCCCCCTGGACATCTAGTGTGTTCTAATTCCCACGTTAGTGCCATTCATCCAAAATTTATAGAAAAAGCCAAGAAGAGACTGGCTGATCCAGCCCATTGGTTTGGGGAAGCCTCAGGAAAACTTTCTGAAAGGAATCTAAGGTGAACAAACACCTGGGGTTTGGTGCAAAGATATTTTTTCAATGAGGAACTTTTTCTTTTTAAATAGAGAGGGGAAGGGAGTAGAAGAGAAAACATCAATGATGCGAGAGAATCACTGATCAGCTGCCTCCTGCACGCCCCTTACTGGGATCAAGCCCACAACCTGGGCATGCGTCCTAAGCAGGAATCGAACTTTAACCTCTGGGTTCCTGGGTCGCTTAACTACTGAACCACACCAGCAGGGCAGGAGTTATTTTTTTAAAAAAAATTCAGTTATATCTCTGTTTGAAAGCGGGATGTAAGAGGTGGTTCCCATAGTAACCAAGATTAGTCTTACAGGCAGTGTGCACTGCTCACACCAGGGCTGCCCATTACACGATTTCAAAGCATTTCCTTCATTTTCATATTACCACACTGTTTACACTCCCTCTCCTGGTCCTGCCATCTTCTCGCATTAATTTGGTCAAATAGACACCCCCACAGGGCAGAGGTAGTGGGGAGTAGCCCAATCCTGGATGCTGTTGCTTGTCACCATTGCTACTAAGTGGTTGCTGGGAAATGCCAACAGGTTGACAAGATGGCATTGAAATATTGACAATGAAATGTATATTATTGGGAAAACCACAAAAAACAGGATTAGAACTGAAGTATTTGGGCACAACCAGTGACAGTGCTGGTACTGGAAACACTCCAGCATAGAGGAGCCATCAAACTGCCGTAAGATGCCCATTCCTCTCCCCATGCCCACCAGGGGAAGGCATCCTAGATAACCTTCCAGAGACTCAGAGGGGAGGACAAGGAAAGGAAGAGGGATGATGGTTCACCCTTCGAACTACACTCCCCTGGCTCATATTAACTCTACACAGAAGAGGCCTGATCCCGTCAGGACAGTTTTCCCTTGTCTTGTCTATATTAAATTCCAAAGCAAGAGTAAAAAGCAATGGTAAAAGGCAGAAGTCAAAGGACTTAGGAGGTGAGGATTCTTTTCACTTAACTTTGATCCATTCAGAGACAATCAATGTAATACAAAAGCTGGGGATAAATCATATTTGTTTTCTTGGCACAAAAAACCCAACTGAGATGGTGAGTGCTGCAACACCCCAATTAGGAGGCTCAGACTTTCTCTGTGGAAGGTGGTGCCGCCACTAGGACTGTCTCTCCCTTAGTATCTAGACAGGCAGGCACAGAACTGCCATATGGGCCTTCCTGTCTCCATCTCCTCCAGGTCCCAGCATCACCCCAAAATCTGCAGAGCGGTCTGATGGAAATGAATTAGGAAGCAGGAGAGCAGAATGTAAGTGTCCTAGTTACAAGGTCTGTGACTGCATTAAACCATACTGGACAAATATGATCTTCATTGATGTCTCTATTTCTTACCTCTATCTCAATCTGGAAAATATTTGAAATGGCTACTGAACAAAACGAATCTCTGCCCCTTTTACCCTAAAACACTCCACTGTGTCCTGGACGTCTCCTTTGACTCCTGCTGCTAGGCCTACTAGCGTTTATGTCTCTTACTATCCTGGTCACTCTCCTCTGAACCTTCTGTAGTGTGCTGAGGTCTGTACTTTCTACAAGGGTGGTGCTCAACATCATATTCCAGGCCTGCTCTCCCCCGGCGGAGCCCACACTCGGCTCCACCCCTCTCTGGATCCTGTACTTCTGGGTTATGGACTAGGGCTGTAGCCTTTCTGACAGTATCATAATATTTACTGCTATTGTTTTATAAAAACCTGATTGTCCATTTGCCCAGTATTTAAGGCATATTTCCCCTACTCTTATCTGTCTCAAAAATGTACTTTTTTCTTCATGCTTACATATTCTTTGCTTCAATAAAAACAACTACTTTGCTTGAAAGCCGGAAAGATATCTTACACATTTCTATATTCCTAGCATAGTGTCTAGTGGAAATAAATTATTTAATAGCCATGCAATTGAATGACCCACAAGCATGATGAGGCTCATTCTGGGGATGATTCACGATTTAAAGATGGGAGATAATCAAGCTCTAATCATAGGCTTGACTTTCGCCCACGTGACCAGTGGGTGATGGTATGGTATGCCTGCACACTGGTAACTGAGGGCAGAGCATGTGACACTCAACAGCAAGAGAGCTGAGGAGACTGACCGTCCCATACAAAAGCAGAGAGAAAAATGATTGATGAGGACGCCATTTCTTTTAGGCAACTCTTCCTCAGCACTAACATAGGCTATGTTGTTTTTGTCTGGGCTAATCGCGCCCAGCCTGCCAGAGAAACACGGTGCAGTTCTTCTTGGATCCTCAAATGCCATCTCCCGTAGGAAGTCTTTCCCATTCCCCAATTACTTGTTCTTTTCTCTGCACACTCACAACGTTGCATATGCTTTTTACAACTCCTTTTTTCCCCTTGTTCAAGTTCTCTGTATGTTTGTTGACACTAGACTAAAAGTTATTCAAGGAAGAAGAAACAATCTCATTAATTTAGATATTATCCATTATCTATCAAAGACTACCTTTCTTACAGCAGGGTTGCAAAAATCTTGGCCTCATTAAAAAAGGCTCCCAAACCTGTTTATTGTGCTAATGCCTGCAAGTGACGCTCCAGGATCTCCTGGCTAGAACATAATTTATATAATTCATATAATGATATCGTTAATAGCAAAGAACTAGAGCAGCCTCTGAAAAGTCTGCAAGCTGCCCATTCCCAGTTGTGGGGCCCAACTGAAAGCAAGTAGGTGTTGGAGACAGGCTCAAACTGGGAAGTCCCAAGAGAATGAATACCTCATTTTACACATATCCATTAAGTTGCAATTCAATTAAAACATCTGAAAGAAATTCATAAGTATCAGCAGACCCTATAATTGCTTAATTAAGAATAGAAGCCCACCAAACACAACCACAATAACAGCCTGATTCATTAGCACCTCTGTGATAGCAAAATGGGATTTCTCACTTAAACATACATTGGCTTTAATTGTTTAATTTGTTTAGGCACTTGTAATCAATGGGGATCCACCATCCTGGGGCCAGGAGATGAGGAGAATATTTCTGTTCACCATCCCTGTCCTCTCCCATTAGAAGTTTTTAGTTTATTCAAAGAGGCCCTTGATATACCCATAGGACGAGACGTTAAAGAGGAAGAAGGAAATGAAGTACTTTATTTAAAGGCATTCAGGGTGGAAGGACACACAGTCAAACTTTTAGTTCACCATTCACATATTCACCACCAATATCAAAGCCCAGACATCTAGATCCTTTTCTCATTGCTTCCCCTGTCATAATGTAGCCCCAGAGGGGAGCTGTAATTAATAAAAGAGAAAAAAGTATTGAATGCAAAAGGGCAGGCAGAGGAAAGTCTCATTTTCTAGTCTTGTTTCACATGACCAGGTAACTGGTTAATGATAAGCCACCTGCTGTGATGCACATGGAACCCCCTGCCAGGCAGCTGCTGCCCTCTGGGTAGTTTGTAGCATGAGTTTCAAGTAAGATGACTGGCCTCCACTCTCCCCACCCCAAACCTGCCTCAGTCCATAATTCCTCATACACACCACTGCCTCACCTTTATAACATGAAAATGCAAATGGGGTGGGCCCACTCAGTAAGCTAGCAGAAGACTCCAACTCTGATATAAGACTCCTTAGACTACTTTACATCGAAACTTCTATTCTTCTCTTCCATTCCAGGCATTTGGTTTATTGGTATTAACTTAATACCTGCTATGCTCACCCAAGAGGACAACTTTCGTGAACTGTGCCCTCGACATGACCCACACACCTCAGAGCTAAGAAAGCACATACCTCAGAGCTAAGAAAGCAATTCAAATAAGGACATGTAACAGATTGAAGGTCATAACAGTAGGACACACTCCATTCCTGCTGGTGCTATTAAATAAAAATCGGAATCAAAAGCCAAACGATTTGCCAATATGTGCCCCAGAATCCCTTTAGACAAAAAACTAAGTAAAATGGACACACAGGACAAATGAAAGTAAACTAAAGATGGCTGGTAAACTGCTTTTGTTCTACTGAAAGGGAATTTATGGAGCTCCCTAAATGCTAGGTGAGGAAAAAGAATACCTTTAAACAAATGCAGGCTGCTAAAGTTCTTGACTTCCTGTTAACTTAGGACGACTGGCTGCCTCCAAGAATGCGGGAATGCGGAGAGTATGCACAGGAGGCGGCCAAAGCAGCAGGCGAGGGGACCTTGAACAGTCTCAGTTCTGATGGTGTAAGGTCACCTGCTCACCGACCAAACCTAAGCCAGGTGCTCAAAGGACTGAAGGGCAAGAGCCTTCAGGAGGCACTAACCTGTTAGCTACAGCTGACGTTGCCCAGCCCCACCTGCTATCCCATCTGACCAAGCAATCATCCCACGTACAGGGGTGCAGGAACCGTGACAGAGAGGCCAGCTGGCTTGGGCCAAATGCCACTCCCTATCAAGCTGTGGAGCCGTCTGCCTAAAAAAGGCCACATAAAAATGGAAAGTGTCCACCTCGTCTTAAAGTCCAGAGGGCTCTCCAAAATGCTGGGGTTAATGAAAGCAGCCCATATGGGCTGCCGAACGATTATCTTGATTTCCTCTTGAGAATCACAACCCAAACTTTCCCCTGGCTGCAGAGGCATGATTTCCAGCAGACCAACATTCTTACATGGTGCAGAGAGACCCCACAGAGAGCTCAAAGCTGTGCCCAGAGGATCGCGGTGTAGCTAGGTGGACGACGCCACAGCATGAATACCCGGCTGTGTGTCCACTCACTCTCAGAGTTGTGGGTGGTCTCAGAGAACAGGGGCCCTTCTCTCTCTAAGGATACTTCCTCCACCCACGTCCTGCATCCATTTTATTCATCCCATCTCTCCCAGGTTGCTACTCTATTAGTCACTTCTCTGCATTCTTTCTTAGTTCCTTCTCCTCAGAAATCAGACCAGTAGTTCTCATGTTGCCTATATTTGCTCACTCCATCTATTTAGTATTCTCGTTTGTCAAAAAGATTTTGTTGAGTTTTACTTTCTGTAATTGGTATTATGAAAACAATAGGTATATTGAATAGCATTTCCAACTATACATGCCACATTCTGTTCCAATGTTGAATAAGAACTACAATTACAAAAGTTCTCAAGTAGACTGTTACCTTGACCCTTAGCTCTCACTTTTCTGTATTCCTTTTCCATTCTGTCAGATTTTTGTGAAAAGCAGTCTTTTTAATTCTGATCCTTATTTCCCACATTTATTCCCCAACTGCCTGTAATCTGCCTTTGACTGAATCAACTCTGATGGTAACTGCACTGACAAAGGTCACCAATGAGTGAAGTGATAAATCAAGTTAAGTGATAAATAAGAAAATAACTTCATAGTTTTTACCTATTTGATCTTTTAGGTAAAATTCCACACTCCTAACTCCTTGGAATGCCAACTTCCCCCATTTCCAAAGACTACTCTCTTGGGTTTTCCTTCAGTCCTTTGACCACATTTTCTTTCTTGAATGCTAGTGTATTCCTCACAGGTCAGAACTTTCTAGGGAGTTTAATTCTTCCCACACCAGTCCTCTAGGCACTGCAACTGTTTTACCTATTGCCAGTATGGCTCCTCCACATGAATAATTTGCTTAGGCCCCTTTGCTGACCTCATATATTACATGCCTAAAGTCTAATCAATGATCTCTTTCTAAAACCTAAAACCTATTCTTACTTTCGTGTTGCTTTTAGACATCACACTCTGCCTACTCAAATAATGCTTTATTTTCTCTTCTACATTTAAATATATATTTGATTTTTTTTTTTTTTTACAGAAAGGAGGGGAGAAAGATAGAGAGTTAAACATCAATCAGCTGCTTCCTGCACACTCCCTACTGAGGATGTGCCCACAATCAAGGTACATGCCCTTGACCAGAATTGAACCTGGGACCCTTCATCCATAGGCCGACGCTCTATCACTGAGCCAAACCAGTCAAGGCATATTTTCTCTCCTACATTTTAACATCATCTCTTATCCCTGATTTAAAAAAAAAAAAAATCCAGTTATTTCCCAAATTATCAAGTCTTTCTCCTCAATACTTTTCCAATCTCTTTTCTTTCCACTGCCAGATTTCAGGCTTTATCCCTCTTGCCTCATAACTGCTCTCCCAACCTCTGGCCTCATTTAGCCCAATATATCCACCAAAATAAATTTTCTTAACCCAAGAAGAATAGCTCCAACAACAATTAAAAAAAAAACAAAAACAATTAGCTCCTGTCTATATTTCCAATTTCAAAGCACCACTCAGTGTTTATACTCCACTGATACTGAAGGGTTCATGGTTCCCTGGACTCATCAGGGTTCCGAAACCGCTACAGCTTTGTACATGCTGTAATCTCTACCTCGGGTCTTCCTCTCCACCTCCACCTCTACCCTCCCCCAACACCGCAAACTTTATTTGTCCTTCTAAACACAGCTCAGATAGCAGATCCTCAAGGAGGAATTCTCTAATGCCTGGCTTAATAACCAATCCTTTCCGTCTTTGTGCTACTTCTGTGCATTGTAAATGACTCTATTATCTCACCTAGTGCCCATCACTGCAGTTTGTTTACATGTCTGTCTACCCTCTAGAGCTTCCTGAGACTTAGAACCTAGTCTTATGAGGATGTTGCAGAATTCCTTGCTACAAAGTCTCAAAGGAAAAGCCAGTTGCCTTGCGTTCAGTGAACTCGTCAGTCAGGAGGAGACTAGAATAGTGCCTTTTCTTGAGTTATTTCCATCAGTAGATAACTATTGCTCTACCATGGACCCTATGACGGATGGCCATTACATATAAGGGTTAAGGAGAGCTCTAGGTAAGAACTCACAAGGTCTTTGTGAGGGGATGAGGAAGAAAATATATGTACTGATGATCTACTTTATTGCAGGTTTATTCTATACCCTTCACTCATCTCACGAAACTTTCACAACAATCCTGAAAGAAATGATACTATCAGTTAATTGATGTATAAACTGAGGCTTGAACTGGGTAAGTAATCTTCCTAAGTCTCTGCCTGAGTAGAGGAGAGCCATGATTCAAATGGAGATCTGCCTTCTCTGACGACTTCAATGTCCTGTATCCTTGCCATGTTTCTAAAGAAACCAGAAGATGCATAACATAAGTGCAGGAGACAGATGTAAAAGCTTACATTTTTATCATTCATTTGCTTGTATAATCTGTCTTTCAGAATGTAAGGGAACTCAGGCGATGCCTTTTGAATTGCTAAGCTTAGAATAATGCCAAGTCCACAGAGGAACTAGCTGATGCCGGGTTGAGTGATCAGACTGCGGTATCTAAGTAAGGTACATCCAGAAGGCTTCTGAAGAAAACTCCCACCAAGATAAATCCAAGCTAAAAGCCAGTTCCATTCAGGTGGTTTCGAGTCTGGAAGCCAGAACTACAATGTTTTCTTTCCCCTACAGATCTGTGGCCAAGTTTCCCAGAAAAAAAAATAATACTGTTTTCTTTCACACCTCTGGATGAAGCTCTACAATGCCAAAAAGAAGCTTTTGTTGTGCAGGTGGAGAGCAAAGGATGAGATAAATATATACCTCAAATGCTGTAACAGCAAGAAGTTACTGCTCAGAACTTCACTATAGAAATCTTAAGGGCACAGTGGCTGCATGAAGGACTGGCTCACTGCTACACTACCCCCTCCGTTAACTACACACGCGCTCGCAGAAACGAGGTGTGGATTTGTTGCGGCCTTTCTCATCCATGGCTGCCTCTAAGCTTTGTGTCAGGCCTCAATTAGCCCCTCAGGAAGCCTGCAGAGCTGTGGAGGGGTCATTAACTAGAGTGTGCAAGAGCCTCAACCAGAAGTGATGGCCCTGTGTTCAGGGAGGGCTTTATCTCTTACGACAATCCATTTGGCTGGGGCCAAGGGAGACCCTGACGGAAAAGAAACTATCAGGCCTTCTAGAAGAGGAGGCTGAGGCAACATGGCAGGGACAACAAACGGGGCGCCCTTTTTGTGTCCCCCAAGGTCAAGTCTATTCAAGGACACGAGAGAAGCAGTGCTGAGGCAGCGGGTCGGCCTCAGAAACACAGTGCGCATCTGGGTAACACAGGAGAAAGTCCTTTGTGAGTGAGTGTTTTTGTGTGTATGAGGTGAGGAGCAGGGTATAAAATGATACTTTCTCTCAAAGTCTACCGTTTCTTAAAAGTCCTGACTGAACAAATGGCTGTTACTTACCAAGAGGGAATAAATGAAGAGATTTGCTCCATGAATGAATAAATATAAATCGCTCAAAGAGCACAATTTATGCACAGTCTTGCTGGCTTGTGAAATATTAAGCTACTAGAAAGAACAGGATAAGAAAGATGTATATTCAGTCAGCAAAGAAAGGCTTGCATAGTACGCCACCCTCAGTGCAGGAGCCTGTGAAGGTACGTCATGTGGGGTTTCATCAAGGACTTAGATCCTAATGACATTTGAAAAGAGTAAGAGAGAGACAATCGGCACTGCCTGGGGAGCTACAAGGCAGGCGTTCAGCTCCTCTGAGGCCTGCCCAGGACTAGCATGGTGGGGGCGGGCTCTATTCCAAATACAAAATACCAACTGTGAGAGTTCCATCATTACAAGTTTTCTATGCCTGGAATTCCCTTCACTCAGATTGTCTGAGGGTATGTGCTGTCTTTTAAACTACTCTACTCCTGCATCCCGGTGACGGTGGAAATGAGGAACAGGGGAGGGCCCAGTGACAGAAGGACCACATCTAGAAACGTCGGGGGCTCAGGGCTATGTCAGACACGGGGAAAGAAGGCAGGTGACCTCCGGAAATGACTTCTGAGCTCCAGGAACAATTTCCACCGCAACACATAACACATACTAGTAAAACATACCTGCGAGCAAGAAGGTGATAAGGCAAGTTTCCTTTGGCAAATACAGCTTGAGACGAGAACCGCTGAAGACATATTCCACCACAGCTTCGGAACGACCTGCCCGCTGGAGGAAGGGCAGGAACTGCTTTGCTTTTTGGGTATCCTAGTGGAGAGAGGAAGAAAGAATCCTCAGACATGTAACGGGAGTCAGGTTAATGTGCCTTTCACTCTGGTTTAGGACACAGTCTCGCAAACCACGGATGCTAGGAAAATAAACCTATAAAATTAGACATTCCTAAAAACATGACATAGACGAGACAGATATCCATGTGACTTCCATAGAAGAGATAGAATTAACCAAAAGTTTTCAGAACGTTCTTCATTGATTCACTGCCTCCCTCTGTTCAGTTACTAAGCAATCAGTGGGTATACAATACAAGTGAGGAAGGTGCTTTATTGATAATTTTACTCCTTCGCTGGGACAGAAAATAGCTCCTATTTCTTCTGCATGAAATTGAGAGAACAACAAAACTAAACTTCTATGTAGTTTAATTTGACCTTTAATTTTCATTGAGAAACAAAGTGATCCTCAGGCTGTGTGATATAGCCCCTAAGCCCTTTCCCAGGAAACCCAAAGCAGTTCATCTTCCACCTTCAGTAGGTTATGTAGACTCAGGGCTCACTTACAGGAGAGAATAACGCAGCCTTATTTGGGCACCAGTACAGCAAGCCCTGCTCTTGGAGCTTTTCAGGGACGAGTCAGGACCTGGGCACACTGCTCTCTTCCCAGTCTGGGAAATCTGTAACAGTAGGATGTGCTCCTTGGGGACCAATCCCACAGAATAATTACAGTACAAATAGTTGTCTATCTTACCTAATAATAGACAAACATATAAATTGACTGTATCTCCACTATGCCCAAAGCCAATCAGAGTGAGCATGCAAATTAACAAAGATGGCAGGTTAATTTGCATATGCAGACGCAAAGTGGCTGGGAGGGGCAGGATGCCTGCTATGAGGGGGCAGGGTAGGGCAGAGAGAGCTACAGGAGCGGTGCTTCAGACAGAAGCAAGGATTTGCCCACTTCTGGGCGGGCTGGGAGCAGGGACTTGCTGGCTTCCAGGCATCTGGGAGTGAAGCCAGGGGAAGAAAGGCCTATTCTTGCATGAATATCATGCAACGGGCCTCTAGTCCTATCTAATAAAAGAGTAATATGCAAATTAACTGTCACTCCACTACAAGATGGTGGCATCCATAGTGTCCCACTCCCAGGCCACAGAGAAAGGGCTGCAGAGAGAATGCTGGGCTGCTGGGCTTGGGGGGATATTGCAGCGTGGCTTGGGACATGCCCCCAGATCAGTGGACAGAAACCCAGCTGGCAGAGCTGGACCCAGGAATGCTTGGAGCGGCTTCTGCGCAGCTTGGAACATGCCCCCGGCCCAGCAGACAGAAGCCCAGTGGTTTCTGGCCTGGGGGTGAGCTCTGAACTGCTACCGGGTGGCTTGGGACACGCCAAGTGGACAGACACTGGGCCGGAGGCTGCTCAGAGCTGTCACTGCGCGGCTTGAGACAACCTCCCCACACCCCCGGTTCAATAGACAGAAGCCCAGCTGACAGAAAGTGGGCGCTGGGCAGGGGGTGAGCTCTGAGCCACTGCTGTGCGACTTAGGAGAAGCCAAGCGGACAGACGCTGGGCCAGGGGCATGCTCAGAGCTGCCGCCACCTGCCTTGGGACACGCCCCTGGCCCAGCAGACAGAGGCCCAGCTGACAGAAAGTGGGGCCGCTGGGCTGGGGCCATGCCCTCGGCAGCCCCCCACAGTGTGGCTTGGGGCATGTCCCCAGCCCAGTGGACAGAAGCCCTGTGGACACAATGTATGGGGTCCTCTGTGCATGAGCTGCAGAGGAAACACCTTTTCTGAAGGCTCATTGGCTAAGCTCCCTGTAAGCTGCCTCTACAGTGTTCTTGGTAACTTGAGTAATAAGAATCCAAGAAGGTGATCTAGGATTTTTCCACCTCATTACTGGAGAAAAAACTAAGGTCTGTTGCTGGAGGGGCTAAGAAATAGCATATCCTACCCTAGCCAGTTTGGCTCAGTGGATAGAGCCTTGGCCTACTGCTTGCAAGGGTCTGGGTTTGACTCTGATCAAGGGCATGTACCTAGGTTTCAGACTCCTCCCTGGCAGGGCACAGGCCAGGGCTCATGCAGGAGGCAACCAATCGAAGTGTCCCTCTCACATTGATGTTTCTCTGTCTTCCCTCTCTCTTCCAAGCTCTCTAAAAAATCAATGGAAACATATCCTCAGGTGAGGATAAAAAAGAAAGAAAGAAATGTCATATTCTATGAAAGACACATCTTGAAAATGTCTAAAGAAAGTTGTCATTTTTTCATGGTGAAGGGACTGGAGTCCATGTTGATGAAAACACCTTGGTGACTGTGACAGTGGCAATACCGTGTTTACCCGAAAATAAGACCTACTTCATGGAAACATAATACATCCCCTGAAAATAAGACCTAGCGAATCTTTGGGAGCAAAAATTAATATAAGACACTGTCTTATTTTCGGGGAAATAGAGTAGCAGCAAGGTGATGGGGTTGGCACCTTCCCCTGATCAGCTCAGTCGCCTCCCGCAAAGGAAGGCCAGACTACAGCTTAAGCCCGCTCCCCTTTGGGCCTCTAGCGTGTGTGTGTGTGTGTGTGTGTGTGTGTGTGTGTGTGTATAAAAGGCTAACATGCAAAGTGTCCCCTCGAGAGTTTGGTAGCTCGCTACGATGTCCACTGACCATCAGGGAATGAAGGAAGGCCCCTATTGGCTCTGATTGCCGGCCAGGCCTAGGGACTCTACCTGTGCAAAATTTATGCACCAGACCTCTAGTAGAAAAATAAAACCATGAAACCACACAGCACTTTCTAAACTCTTTTCACACATCCACATGAAGTTAGTGCATGCATTCTACCCTCAAGAGCACCAAATTATGGGCATTCAAACTTCAGAGCTCTAAGCTACAGAGGATGTAGAGCCTTCCAACCCTTTCAGTCTCTCTCAAGTTACTTCAATAGATGACTAAATAAGCAAGTTTCAAAATATCACATTGCATGTGATGGGGTTCCTGGATCTCGGAATTTCTGTGGTTTGTAGCCCAGCCAGCAGAACTGCATACTCCCTTTGAGGACAGCAAACTGCACACTTTTCTGATGCCTACGACATAAGCAGGCCAAACTCTTCCTTGCTAACTCTGCTCCTAGTAACAGAGCTATTGTATCTAAATTAATGCACATTAGATAATGAAAATTTAAGAGGCCACCAAATATTTGAGAGTGTTCACAGCAGCCAAAGGAGCTCTGGTTCGGAAGCAGGGAGGTAGGCTGGGGTGAAAACAGTATTTATAGTAATAGGATTCATCCTTCTCTTCAAACAGATACTCAGAGAAAAGGAGAGACAGTCATCCGTTCTCTGTGTCTCTAATGGCACATTGGAAAAAGGTAATGGCACAAGGAACTTTAGTGGCTTGGAAACTCCTCTCAATGAACACTTAAGCAACACATACTCCACTCTACATATACAGTGGGGAAAGGCCTTTCTGGCAGTTGGCTGAAGTCCAGAACAGTCAAGCAAGACAAATGTTCCATGGGTAAGAAAGCACTACCTCATTAAAATCCTTTTGCCATACTTGTCTAAATCTGGGACATTATTCATGAGCTGAGCCAGTAAGTCAACAACAATTATCAAACTGATTATTGCAAATAATGAGGCAACTTAATGTCCTTGAAGAGAAGGCCCTTTCCCTTAAGACTGCAATAATCTATTATTTTTTAGGAAGAGACTTTTGCTCATCGCCATCTTTTGGATGTATTTATCAGGGGGGAAAAAGATGTGCACACATAGAGGTATATCTTTAATGTTAATACTAAAAAGGAAGTTGTACCAGATAGGCTGGTCCTGAGGTCAAAGAGAAGCAAAGGTACCTACTCGTAGCCATGTAATAATAACTAAAAAGAAAATCCACATGCTCTTGACTCCTCCTAAGTCTCCACCTACAACAGTCCTACTCCAGAAACAACACATGGGAAGACAGCAAAGAGAATCTGGCAGCTCTTTCAAATCTCAGTTACAAGCAGACAATAATGTCTCTTCAAGCACTTCCTTTGATTGGCATTGCCGGAAGCCAGTTCCAGCATGTCATAATTTCAAGAGTTTCATCGAAAGGTTGATGGAACTTGGGGACTCAACGAGGGCTGAGTCACATATGTTATCGCCTGTTGGAAATGGCTGAGGGCATTCCCCCAAACCTGGAAAGGACGCATTAAATGTATTGTTCGCTGCCAGGCAGCTCAGGGCGTCTTATTGCCTCCTACTGCCATGTGTTTTTTCCTGACAGAGACTGGGTAGATACTTTAATTTGGGAACTTTATTTTGGATGGTCTTTTTTTCCCCTAATTAGTTTACATTCAATGTTATTTTATATTAGTTTGAGGTGTAGAGCAGGGTGGTTAGATAATTACCGTATTTGCCGGCGTATAAGACGGTTTTTTGGCCCTGAAAAATACGTATTTGCCGGCATATAAGACGACTGGGCGTATAAGACGACCCCCTAACATTTCCACTAAAAATACAGAGTTTGTTATATACTCGCCGTATAAGACTACCCCCCACTTGGAGGCATATTTTTCAGGGCCAAAAAATCGTCTTATACGCCGGCAAATACGGTATATAACATTTAAAAAATAAAGTTAAAGGGCTCAGATTTTAAGAGGTAACACTGAGGGTTACAACAGAATGCTGATTTCAGAGGAAGACTACTAAACACCCAACATCTCTGCTTCCATCGCCAGAAGCCAATTCCAGCATGTCAGCAGGGCTGAATCATCTGTGATATCTGTAATGGTGGAGGGCATGTCCCCAAACCTGAAAAGGATGCATAAATGACTGCTAGCTGCCAGACAGCTGAGGGCATTTCAATCTGCATGTTATTGCCTCCTACTGGCCAAACACCTGAACAGCCGAAGGCAATTCCTCCAATCTGACAATGGATTCTGTATTACTGAAGCCTGGCCTTTGATGTATATCTCTACCTTGCCTTGGGACAATTTGTGTTAATAAAAAGCAAGGAGAACTTAGTTCCTTTAGCTAAGCCTTCTCTGGCTCCCCATAAGGACTTGCAGAATTATGTTTAGTCTCTGGACTCTTTAATCATTTATACATAGCGCCTTCTCCAGATTCCTGAACCCTTCCGGATTCTGGCCTAAGAACTCCAGCATTGCATATCTAGTCACAGGGACTCTCAGCCCTAGGTTTCCTATGGTGTGGTTTATTTACAGGTCTGACAATCTACCTGACATACTAGTAGTTACCTGGTACATTGGCTCAGACTTTGAGAATTTGAGTAGATAAATTAGCCACAGTTTAATGCTTTCTCTACCAATATTCCCCTCCAATGCTGTAGCTAATCAAGAAGCAACTGTTTCTGAGCAGATAAGTCTGTTTGATTGCACTGCTAGTTTTCACATTACCTGTACTCCAAAACAAACCATACATAAGTGTGTTCCTGTACTCTTAGAAAGGCTAATTTAAGGATACATTAGCTACATTTAACCTGCTATTGTGGATGGCATCTCTTTAAGGAATGTTTCTGCCTCCTCAATGCACCTTGAAATTGAGAAAGTAATGATGCAACAAATGTGCCTGGGGTGACTTCATTTCAAAGGATGTTAATATCTATACCTCAAACTTATAGGAGCAAGGATCTGAATGACCCTGAAGATGGGCAGGATGGTCTTTAGAGAGAGAGAGAAAGGTTATAAAGGCACTTTAATTATACACTCCTACTCTCCCCTCACTTCTGGCCTGTCAGCCCAAACCTCTTCCAAATGTGGGTTCAAAGAAATCCCTTTCAGTAGTTAAATTTCAACGTATCCTAACTAAGTATCTTGCTGTGTAAGCAGATACATGTTTCCAATAACGGTACTGTTGACTATCAAGTCTGGGAGAGGGAAAAAGTTTGGGGGAGAGCAGGGGAAGCAGGATCCTTATACTCAGGTACAGGACCAAGGTCCTGAGAACACTGTGTAGACAACTAGGTCATCTGCATCCTAGAACAGAACTGACATAGATCAAAGTTCTGTGAATCCTGGAACCGGGTTTTAGGTTTGTACTCGATGTACAAAGTGAGTTCTATGATTTTTTTTCCACGGAAAATACCCATTATAGCAGGCATTAACACAGTTAATCCTGGTAAGGGGAACCTCACAACTCACACAAAACAGCACAGGGAAATGGCAATCAAAATAAACCTATTAGTTAACAATTAACCACTCAGGATTATCACATGCAAGTCTCATATGGGAACTGTTAATAATGAAGCTCACTAATTACTTATCATCATAATCACTCTTTGATGAACATCATAGGAAAAAGAACTAAAAACAAATACATGCAAGAGCTTATTACGGTACCATTATGGTACCATTACGGGCCACTCCACCAGCACTTGAGAAACTGAACTGCAAGGAGCATCAAACTTGATGAAGCTTCGTGGTGGTACAGCCATGTCCTATGCTGGCCACTCCAGCAAGCCAGGAAGGGTCTCCCCTGCGAGGACATAACATCCTGTCTTCACAGGGCTGACCGGCCTGGGGCTGACGAACTCCAGAGCACTATGCTGTTGGGCACCAACCAACCTTAACAGTGAAGCAGCAACATCTGTGTGTACAGGAGTACAGGCATACAGGAAACCCAGAGTGGAGATCGGAACTGAAGCTAAGGATACTGAAGCAAACACACTCTCATTTTAGGGTGCATGGTGATAACTCATTGCCACAGTTATCTACCTTTGCAGGGCGCTCCTGACCAGAATTACTCCTGTAGCTATCTGGAAGACAAATCATCAGTATGTCCTCTACCCAGAAGTCATCCACCACTCCATACTCTTCCTCCTTCCACAGCCCAGGCTCTATAGCCGAAATGACATTTTAATTCACAGAATGAGCTGATGAATCTCTGTAAGGAGCCAGTGTACACCAAGGTAATCTCTTGGTATAAATGGAGCCCTGGCAGGGGAGGGGAGTAGGAGGGTGGTTGGAGGTAGGGGGGACGGCACACTTGGGAATCTTCTCCAGCTCCAACAAAAAACTACAAAGCACTAAAACATTTGAAACCAATCTTGTCTGGCTGGCTATCAATGTTTCATGGTAAAGTGTGTGAGGAGACTGGGGGAGGACACAAAATTCAGTGAGGTGCAAGTTTAACAGGAGTGAGTGAACACAGGAGAGAACCCTAGAGAAAAACACTGACTGGAAAACAAATAAAATTATAAGAAGACGGAGAAGAAAGATGCGGAAGCTAGGCCATCAATAACCTTTCGCCGAGTGCTGTCTGCAGTTTCCAGCTCTCACACGGTGTCCTCAGTTGGCCAGGCAGCCCGCTCCGGCTCCGGTCTGAGCGGAGGAGAGCCACGCTCCTTCCAGGCTCCGGGCTCCGCTCCTGGGAGCACCGCCCGGAGGGCAGTCGTAGGAGCGCTGAGCTGGAAGAAAGCCCTGAGCGTGGGAGGCTGGCGATCTAACCTGAAGTGTCCTCAACACAAACACAGCTCTCCTTTTCTTTCCCAACTCTGCTCCTTTACCAAGTATTAAGGGAGGATGGCCCAGCTGAGTTTCCAAATGCACCCAAAAGAGAGAGTGTGTTTGCTTCAGTCTCCTTAGCTTCAGTTCTGATCTCCACTCTGGGTTTCCCGTAACCCTGTATTCCTGTACAGTGTACAGTTTCCAAACTTGCAAGAAAAGTAAGGACAGACCGAAGGGCAGAAGGAGCTGGCATGGTCTGCTTCCCAAATGGGAAGGAAGCTGCAAAGCCTGTCAGTGTAAGCGTAGCTTCCTATCCCAAATGTGGAGGGGAAGAGTTTCTTTGTAATCAGACTTGAAAAAACACTAAATCTTCCAACATTTGAAGAATGTGCTTGCCCTCAGGAGTCCTGCAAAGAACAGGCATCTGAATATTTTCATTTGGTTGGGACTGCTCACCATCTACTTCCTGTTCATGGGTACAATACTGAGAAAAGAAACCAGAACTTGGCAAATGTTAAGGGAAGAGACGACCCTGTGTTTATCATGTAAACATGCAGAGCAGCGCTCTGACAATCACGGCAGTCTCACTAAAAGAAAGTCAAATCATGTTACAGAAACAGATTCGGCACCCCTAAAATATGGCCTGAATTTACCTACACTCACCCCAACCTGGAAATATCCTAAATGTCCCTTATCAGGGAATGAACAAACTGGTACTCTCACACAATGAAACATTCCTCAATGAAAAGAATATAGGCAACAAGGACGAATCTCAAATGCATGACTCCATTTATATGACATTTTTGCCAATTGTAAGGACAGAAAACACATCAGTGGTTGATTCCAAAGGGACAGAAGAATTCTGGGGGATGATACAACAGGTCTATTATCTTTATTGCCATGACATTTCCATATGTCCCTGCTCTCAAAATATCCATGCTTATCAAAACTCAAAATTATATATTTTACTATATAAATTATGCCCACATTTTCAAAATAAATTAAAATTGCATATAAATTATGTCCATATTTTCCAAATAAATTAAAATTGTCCTATGCAATATTTTAATTTTTACCTTAAGAAAACTTTCATTTAGTCAACTAATTTATAAGCAGCTCAAAGAAAGTAAGTGCCCCGCCCCCCACCTCTAGTCACCTCTCTCTGTGGGGCAACTGGAGGGGTGATTGGGGGGCCCCTGATGGCACCTGCCTTGGCTGACCTGGCGTTATCGGCTTGCTGGCCCATAACCCCCTCTCCCCCCACACCACCATCAGTCACCTCCCTCTGCGGAGCGACCAGCAGGGTGATGGGGAGGAACCTGCCTTGGCTGGCCTGGGGTCTGTGGGCAGTTCCTGTGCAGACTGTCTGCCCCATGGTGGTTAGTGTGTATCATAGCGCCTGGTGATTCTGTCATTCAGTTGATTTGCATATTAGGCATGTATTATATAACTTTGTTTCCCAAATTTAACCATCTGAAATTATGTTGTGAGAACCATTCAATTTAACCTTTAGAAATAAAGTCATTGTATTTTAGTGGTAAAATCTGAACTTTTATCATCAACAGGAAACACAATGCCCAGGCTTATTCTATAAGACGTTTTTATTAGCTTAGAAAGCATAGGGATGGTATATGTGTGCCTAATTTAAAAGGGTATAAGTATGTGCCCAGTTACAAGAAATTATCTATTATACAAACTAGCTCACTTCCTATATTCAATCCTCTTCCTCTAAAAGTTGCTTGAGGTGTGTAGTCCACCAACATGGTGCGGAGGTTCTTCCAAAAGTCTGCCTATCCACAGAACTATCTGAAGGTTATGGCTCACAATTCGTGAGATCCAGAGAAGTTTCCACAAATAAACCGCACCTTCTTCCCACCCCTAACTTCACGCCAAGCAGTCCTTTCCCCATTTCTCCATACTCTAACTTCCCAGCAGATAATAATTGTTATAAAATCGGTCTTCAGTGTTTATAAATTATGACTTTGTAAATTACAGCCTTCCCCGCAGAGCTCCTGTCCTCCTGCTGACTTCTTCATGGTGGCCTGGGAGGCCTGCTCACAACAGGTGTCCTAGACCTTCCTTTCACCGGGGCCCTGGAAATTCCCTGCACATCCTATCTTGGATTACTTCCTAGGTCCATGCTCCACTTAGTTTACCCTTTTCCTTTTTTAAAAAAAATATATATATTTTATTGACTTTTTACAGAGAGGAAGAGAGAGGGATAGAGAGTTAGAAACATCGATGAGAGGGAATAATCAACCAACTGCCTCTTGCACACCTCCTACTAGAGATGTGCCCGCAACCAAGGTACATGCCCTTGACTGGAATTGAACCCGGGACCTTTCAGTCCACAGGCCGAGGCTCTATCCACTAAGCCAGACCGGTTTTGGCTACCCTTTTCCTTTAAAACAGAACAAAACAAAACAACAACAACAAAAAAATCTTCCTATTTCATGGAGAAAATGCTGGCTGGTATGGCTCAGTGGCTAGAGTACCAGCCTGCAGATTGAGATTTGAAAGGTCCCAGGTTCGGTTCCCGGTCAAAAGAACATACCCGGGTTTCAGGCTTGATCCCCAGTAGGGACCTCAGGAGGCAGCTGATCAATGATTCTCTCTCATCATTGATGTTTCTCTCTCTCTCCCCCCCCCCCCCCTTTCTGAAATCAATAAAAATTTATATATATGGAAAATGCTTTAACTTTTTGAGGTCAGGTAAGTAAATGTAAAATATAGACATTAGAGGTAGAGGATCAATAATACCAATTAGTAAGTGAAAAGGGTACTTTCATGTCATATATTTCTCTAAAAATGTGTAATGTATCCAAATTATAGACATTATATTTACAGCAAATAAATCAAGTTGATAAGAAAATAGTTAAAGGTGATATTCCTGTTTTAAACTGTAAGTCTAAACACCATCAATGATGATAGAAAGAAACCATTTAACAACTCTATTGTTACTTCTCTAAGAATCAAATAATGAATCTTTACAGCAATACAGTGGGTGTTGCATAATGACATTTTGGTCAATGATGGGCAGCATATAAAACAGTGGCACTGAAATTCCTATTGCCTAGTGACACTGTAGCTGTCTTAATGTTGCAAGGCATTACTCACGTGTTTGTGATGATGCTGGTGTAAACAAACCTACCATACCCTCGGGTGTATAGAGTGCAGCACTTACAATTATGTACAGTACACAATGCTTGCTAATGATAATAAGTCACTATGTTACAGTTTACGTATTTACTACAGTACATTTTTATCATTATTTTAGAGTGTGCTCTGTCTACTTAATTTGCTGTAAAACAGTATGCTGTGTTATGCCAACAGTAGCCTCACATATCTTGTGCTTACTGTCTGTTGATTGCTTCATTTTCTCTTGTGCTTGATTTAATCTTGTGTTTTATAAGTTTAGTGTAGTCTAAGTGTGCAGTGTTTATAATGTCTTCAGGAATGTACAGTAATGCTCTAGGCTTCACATTCACTCAACATTCACTGCCTCATCCAGAGCAACTTCTAATCCTGCAAGCTCCATTCATGGTAAGTGCCCTATACAGGTGTACCATTTTTAATCTTTTACATTGTATTTTTACATTTTTATATTTGTTTGGATACAGAAATACCACTGTTACAATTGCCTACAATATTCAGTATGGTCACATGCTATACAGGCTGGTATATAGGAGCAATAGGCTACTCCATGTAGCCTAGACATGTAGGTGTGCACTAGGCTAGACCATCTGGGTCTGTGAAAGTGCACTGCATAATATTCAAACAAAGAGAAATTCGTCTACTGACACATTTCTCAGAATGTATCCCCACCATTAAGCAACGCAGGACTCTACAACAATAAACATTTCAAGACTGGTGTAAAAAAAAATAGCTTATACAAGGCAGGCGACAGAAAGAACATGGAACAAAGCACATCAAGAAGACTCTACTGCTCTGGATATCAATTACAAAGCCATGATTTAAAAATAACTAAAGGTCTCAAATACTACTTTTTTCTTTAAGTTTTAGGTCAAGTTTTATCACTTTCAAAGTCTCTATAGGCAAGAGGTAAGAATTTATTACAACAGCAGAAAATGGCTTGGGAGATAATTGTGCAGAGTAAAGAATTTAAAGGACGATCTGATGAAGCACAGGTTTCATTTCATGGGTAAATCAAGAGCTCAGGAGCAAGGAAATTGATGTCATGCTAAGCTCTGCCCCACCTGAGGCAAGAACACAACTTTAGAAAAGGATGAAGAAAAAAACGTGTGCCATAAAAAATCAAAATAATTTTTATAATAGGTTAGATGACTAAAATAATTTCAACATTCCCTAAAAATACTGTGAACATTCATTTCTTGCCTGCAGTCATATCAATTTAGGTCCAATAAATCTTAAATAAAAGTTTTATTATGTCTAATTGGTCTTTTTAAAGCCCTACATTTTTAAAGAGTTAATAAAAATAGATAATTATAAAATTTGGAAGAGAAAGTTCTAGTTTTTAAGATGGGAAGAAAAATGGCAACTATTATAGTAGAAATTTATTATTAATTAAGACAGAGGTGATCAGAGTTTTAAAGAACACCAAATACATCAAACTAAAAACCTAATCATTGAACTCAACAGAGGTATAGAATGATGACATTAAAAAACTATATGCTGCCAAGACCGGTTTGGCTCAGTGGATAGAGCGTCTGCCTGCGGATTGAAAATCCCAGGTTCGATTCCGGTCAAGGGCATGTATCTTGGTTGCCGGCACATCCCCGGTAGGGGGTGTGCAAGAGGCAGCTGATCGATGATTCTCTCTCATTGATGTTTCTAACTCTCTATCTCTCTCCCTTCCTCTCTGTGAAAAGTCAATAAAATATATTAAAAACAAAAACAACAAAACTATATGCTATCCTTTGGCACCTATGCCTTAATTACAGACTATGAATTAGCTAAAGAAATCAATGTTGTTTATGAAAGAAAAATACAATACAAACAACCAAAATATCCAACAACAGTAAGTTCATTAAATAAGTTACAGTACATTAATAAGACAGACTATTAGTTCAAGAATATTCATATGGAAAAATATAATTAAGAGAAAAAAGCAATTAAGCACCTACTATGTGTCAGACATTTTTCATGGCACTGATTGTATCCTAGCTAATAAAATAATATGCAAATCGACCATCACTCCAACCAACAAGATGGCTACCACCATGTGGTCAAAGATGGCTGCCCCCATGTGGACACAAGATGGCCACGACAAGATAGCCAGCAGGACAGGACAGTTGAGAGGGACCAGGCCTGCAAGGGAGGGCAGTTGGGGATGAATTAGGCTTGTAGGGGAGGGCAGTTAGTGGTGATCAAGCTGGCAGAGAAGGGCAGTTGGGGGCAACCAGGACTGCAGGGGAGGGCAGTTGGGGGCAACCAGGATGGCAAGGGAGGGAACTAGGCCTGTAGGGGATGACAGTTGGGAGGGACCAGACCAGCAGGACAGGGCAGTTTTGGGGGAAACTAGGCCTGCAGGAGACGGCAGGTCACCAGGGCAGGGCAGTTTATGGGCAATTGGGCCCGCAGGGGAGCAGTTAGGCACTGATCAGGCTGGCAGGGGAGTGGTTATGGGGTGATCAGGCTGGCAGGCAGAAGCAGTTAGGGGCAATCAGGCAGGTGAGCAGTTGGGAGCCAGCAGTCCAGGATCGGGCCTAAATGGGCAATCGGACATCCCTTGAGGGATACCCCTGCCCCCCACCCTACCCCTGCCGTGCACAAATTTCATGCACCAGACTTCTAGTTAATAAAATAGAAAGTTCCTGTACTGAATACAACGTGTATCACTTCAAAAAGATGGGAGTGGGAGAAAATGAAGGAAAGAAAACCCTACAGTTTGGTAAAAAAAAAAAAAAAAATTTTCCTGAACATTTCTGATGGTAGTAGTAGAGATTATTTTATTTTCTGGGTTATTTATGTTTGATTAATTCAAACCTAAAACTTCTGGTGAAAAAAACACTGGTAGTCAAAAAAGGTGTAAGTTTTTTGCCCTGGAGGAATGAGCATCAACCCATGCATTGAAAGCAGAGGTTCAATTTTCAGTCAAGGTCACATAGCTAGATTGCAGGTTTGATTCCTGCCCTGAAACCAATCAATGTGTTTTCTCTCTTACATCAATATTGCTCTCTTTCTCCTTCCCTTCCTCTCTTCCATTCCCTCTAAAAATCAATAGAAAAAATATCTTCAGATGAGGTTTAACAAAACAAACAAAAAGTAAGTTTTTGTTTTTAAAAGAAGAGAACAGATTAACATCCAGTGCTGATTCAGCTTTGCCCACATAAACTGACATATTATTCAGTTGGATAACTTGTCTCTCCTGTGTTTTGGAGCCAAATTCAATATTCTCTAGAGTAAATTAGTTCTTTATAATTGTTCTGTATGTTTCGATACAATAAATATTACCGACACTGTAATAAGATTTGGAAAACATCTTAATTTGAAACTGGATATGAAATTGGCTCCATAATTTCTTCAAAAACAGCATCTAAGCACAGTGCTTTATGGCAATGATGACACCAAACTAAATGGCCCTTTTCCTAAGGAATAAAAATTTGACTAGGTAATTATGATTCAGAGCTAAAAGGAGTGTTGACAATAGGTAGAAAACAAAAATCACACAATAATTTGCATGATGTATGAATAAGAAAAATGCATTCCTACTAAAGCAAGCAGTATGATGTAAAGTTAGAATTGTAGTATTTCAAGTATATTTGGAAATTCTGATTCTTCCTAAGGAAAAACATAGATTTATCCCTTCCCCCCACCTGGTGTGATAGTTATGGATGATGTAATTACATGTGAATATCATATTGGGGTTCTAGAAGTGAAACTATCAATGAGAAACCATATACCCCAGAATGCATGAATAATGGCAGAGAATTCAGACAAAAAGTTTTGGTCAAGATAACAGAAGAAATTGGTTTTTCCAACCAAGGTTCTCAGATCCTGTCACTTCTTTCTCCATCAGGGCATAAGTAATTGTGAAAGCTCTAAAGCTTTTTCATTCACTGAAAAATACACAGACACCATTATCACATGCATTTATCCACCCACTGTTGTTAGAAAACTCCTAAATCTGAAGGCATAGAGATGTAAGCCTTCCTGGGGAAAAGTCAGCTGGGTATCACTTTCCACCCCTTCATTCCAGAAATACTGCTCTAACTAAGGTCACCAGTAAGCCATATTGCTAAACCCACTGGACAGTTCTCAATCTTCATCTGTCTCGACTTTGAGTCAGCAGAGTCAGTAAAGTTCCTGTACTGAATACAATTTACATCACTTGAAAAAGGGGTGGGGGAAGAAAAATGAAAAGAAAACCCTACATTTTGGTGAAATGATTTATTTTTATTACTTATTTATTTTAAATATATATTTTATTGATTTTTTACATAGAGGAAGAGAGAGGGAGAAACATCGATGAGAGAGAAACACCGATCAGCTGCCTCCTGCACACCCCCCACTGGGGATGTGCCCACAACCAAAGCACATGCCCTTGAATGGAATCGAACCCAGGCCCTTTCGGTCCCGCAGGCCGATGCTCTATCCACTGGGCCAAACCGGTTCCGGCAAAAGATTTCTTTTTAATGAAACATTTCTGATGTTAGTAGTAAAGATAATTTTATTTTCTGGCTTAAGTTTGAAGCTCTCTTTCTTCTTTGTTTCTTTATTTCTTATTATTTTTTTCCATTGATTTCTGACTCAATATGAAAAATGCATTAAAAAAACAAGCCAGATAGCATATGTTAAGTAGTAAGTGAGAGATAAAGAGGCAATAAAAGAACTCAGCAGAGGGAGGAATATAATTTGGAATTTGAATGAAGTTTGAAATAAAAATACTTCATAGAGGACTTCTTATGTGCCAGGCAGAATGCTTACGAATTTAATCCTAATCACCACCACCATGTGAACCACTCTCTCTGTTGAGTTCTTATGTCAACTGTTGTAAATACTTTGCATGTACTATCATACCACAAATACTATCGTACCACAAATCTAATGAGGTAAGGGCCATTATTATTAATTTTACAGATGGTAAGACTTGGCACAGAGGTTAAGTAACTTCCTCAAGGAGACAAAATAATAAGCAATGTTGCAAAAACTTGAACTTGGGTGATCTAATATTGGAGCCCATGCTACTATGACACCATACTGCTATTTATTCTAGAACAGTGATTTAAGCTGGTGGATCATAAGAATTTTTAAAACATGCCATACCAGATTGTTTGGTCAGGGGCATTGACCTCTTTCCCCTTAGACTGTCAAATAAAAATAATGACAGTAGCCAACACAATAACTGATATGGATCAAAATTACACTTATTTTTATTGTCAGATTGGCTATATATATATATATATATATATATGCTACAGAATTTTAGTAATTAGTTTATGTATGTCATGAATGAAAAAGGTTGAAAATAGCTGTTCTAGAAAATATGCCTGTCCACTTCTATTTAATACCAGCACAGTTAACCCTAGAGGGCCATATTTTTCTTAATAGTATCACACTGTTTAACATCATCATCTGGCAGATCAAATCTAAATTAGGCAATGAAGAGATACAAAAAAAAAAAGCCCCTTTCTTTGTTTAGAAACTAGTGGGAACCATTGTACACATGTCAACTTGAGTTACCAATCAATATATCAACAAGTACAAAATTATGGTAATGACCGATTAGGTAAAATTTCTTAAGGCATGATCAGAAGACAATGAGGTCATGTGATATTGATCTTTCTCCAACTGACTTATTTTGTTTAGCATAATGCTCTCCAGATCCATCCATGTTGCTGCAAATAGTAGGAGTTCCTTCCTTTTTATAGTAGGGTAGTATTCCATTGTATAGATGTACCACCATATTTTAATCCATTCATCTGATGATGGGCACTTAGGCTGTTTCCAAATCTTAGCTATCGTAAATTGTGCTGCTATGAAATAGGTGTACATATAACCTTTCTGATTGGTGTTTCTAGTTCCTTGGGATATATTCCTAGAAGTGGGATCACTAAGTCAAATGGGAGTTCCATATTCAGTTTTTTGAGGATACCACATACTGTTCTCCAGTGGATGCACCAGCTTGCATTTCCACTAGCAGTGTATGAGGAGTCCTTTTTATCTGCATCCTCGCCAATACTTGTCATTTGTTGACAATAGCCATTCTGACAGGTGTGAGATGGTACCTCATTGTCGTTTTGATTTGCATCTCTCAGATGATTAGTGACTTTGAGCATGTTTTCATATGTCTCTTGGAGAAAGATAAATATCACATGATTTTACTCATTTGTGGAATATAATGAACAACATAAACTGATGAACAAAAACTGATCCAGGGACAGAGAAGCATTGATCAGACCTACAAACTTCAGAGGGAAGGCGGGAAGGTAGGGGAGGGTGGGGATAAAGGGGAGAGGTCAACCAAAGGACTTGTATACATGCATATAAGCATAACCAATGGACACAGGCACCAGTAGGGTGAAGACATGAGCAGGGGTAATTAGTTTATGTATGTAATATGAAAAAGATTGAAAATAGCTATTCTAGAAAATATGCCTGTCCACTTGGGGGGTGGGGGAGGGAGGGATGGGGGAATGGGGGAGAGGAATGGGGGTTTAAGGACATATGTGTAATACCTTAATCAACCCTATCTAATAAAAGAATAATAATATTGACCATCACTCCAACACACAAGATGGCTGCCCCCATTGTGGACACAAGATGGCCACCACAATATGGCCAGCAGGGGAGAGCAGTTGGGAGGCAACAAGCCTCTAAGGGAGGGCAGTTGGAGGTGATCAACCCTGTATGGGAGGCAGTTATGGGTGGCCAGGGCAGCAGAGGAGGGAAGTTGAGGGCAAACAGGCTGGCAGGGGAGCAGTTAGACATCAATTAGGCTGGCATCAGAGTGGTTAGGGGTGATCAGGCTGGCAGGCAGAAATGGTTAGGGGCAATCAGGAAGGCAGGCAGGCGAGCAGTTAGGAGCCAGCAGTCCTGGATTGTGAGAAGTATGTCCGACTGCTGGGATCCGGTCTAAATGGGCAGTTCAACATCCCTCGAGGGGTCCCAGATTGGAGAGGGTGCAGGCTGGGCTGAGGGACAACCCCCCCCCACCCTGTGCACGAATTTTGTGCACCGGGCCTCTAGTATAATATAAAATAAAATAAAAACAAGCTCTAGCTGGTTTGGCTCAATGGATAGAGCATCAGCCTGTGGATGGAAGTGTCCTGGGGTTCAATTTCTGTCAAGGGCACATGCCTGGGTTATGGGCTCAATCCCTAGTAGGGGTGTGCAGGAGGCAGCTGAGCAGAGATTCTCTTTCAGCATTTATATTTCTATCTCTCTCTCCCTTTCCCTTCCTCCCAGAAACCAATAAAAATACGTTAAAAAAAAAGAAGACAATGAGGATAAAAAGGGAAAGCTGCCTTTAAGAGGAGTAATGCCCTGGAGGAGGAGGAAGAAGGTATGGTCAGGAGTTGGCCAGCCAAGAAGAAATGCTACTCAAAAAGAGCTAATGAACAACATAGTCATTGGAACTGAGAACTTGAACTGTTGGAATGAACTGATTAAGACACACTAGAAAAACATAGTCTCCACAATGCATGAAGCATCCGACATGTTGCAATAATGAACCATCAATAGAACATAGGTTTTCCTCCAGAGTTAAACATTGATAACAATTTATATTCTCACACTCCTCCAACTCTGATATATGCTAGGGATTTTATCATTTCTTCCTGAGAACACCATTTCCTGAGAAACAGAGGCTCTAGATAATTCCATGCTTACCCAGAGCTCAAATTCAAGGATATTTAGCTAGATATCAACACTGCTAGGAGTGTCCAATTTTTTTAAACCAAAGAAAGCCTTAGAATACAAGTAAGCAGAATGTCTATGTTAGTAAAATGACTTAGTTTGAGATGTTTATATAAGCAATAGCCGCAGGCCAAAATGAGTTCAATCTAGGTCTAAGTAGTGTTATGATGGTGAAGTGGAGAGCAAAGCCAGACTGGGCACAAATATTTCAAGTTTCATCACATCACTCAGTAGCCACAGAAGAGGTTAGACAACACCATCATATACCTGAACCTGGGAATAAGGAATTTTACCCACTGCCTTCAAAATACTCTAACATTCATTTAGCCACACCTGTGATGGGTTCAATTAACTAACTTGGATCCTTGAAACAGAATCACAGAACATTATCCACATGCATCCAGAGAATGAGAAAGAGAGCTGAAGAGTATAGACCAGTGAAAGAAGAATCTATGCTGCTAGAGGCAAGTCTCTTTGGAAAGAGATGCCCACCCCTCACCCTCACTCTCACCTGCCACTTTGAAAAAATTGATCCTGGACTCCCTCAATTTCCTTTTTTGAACAAAGGAAGAAAGTAAAAAAATCATTATACCTCAGGACACTTAATTTGTATGCACTCCTGTGTGTGAAGTCATAGTTACCCGAGGAATCAAGAAGAGGACAGCTTGGCCAGTGTAGCTCAGTGGGTGATCATTGACCCATTAACCAGGAGGTCTCGGGTTACATCCCAGTCAGGGCACATGCCCAGGTTTTGAGCTCAATCCCAGGTAGGAGGCATTCACGAGGCAGCCAATCAATGATTCTCTCATCATTGATGTTTCTCCCTCCCTCTTCCTTCCTCTCTATGAAATCAGTAAAAACATAGTTATAAAAAGAAAAAGTAAACTAGAAAAATGTATGGCAGAAAATGTCCTTGAAAACTGAATTCACTGCAGTGACTTATCAAGTCTATGATTATTTTGGGAAGATGTTTTATTGTAAGACTCAACAATTCTTTATCCTTTAAGTAGAGAATTGCTGTCTCTAACAGCACTCCACCTAAGGCAGTCTCAGGATCCAGCATGTCTTCAGAGGTGTGAACTGCAGAGCTGGCACACTCACCAGGCGTCAGACACTGTGCCTGTCTTCGGGGTTCACTCTCTCTCCCTCACGCTGCCATGGTGCCTGAGTGTTTCAAAACAAGCCTGTCAGTGAGCAAAAGGTCGACCAAGTAAGGCACAGGCATGGAGCCAGGCATTCTGCAGGTGAGAGAGACAGACTCACTTTAGAACTGTTTATTTCTTAAAGGTCTTTCACAATCCTATGACTCTTCATTTCCAGGTTCAGAGGAAACAATAAAAACAAGATTTTAAAAACACATAATTACACGATCCCTTATTGTCCAAGGTTATAAATGCTTTTGTATTTCCCTAGTTTCTGCAATTGCTTCCTCTCTTAAAGGCTACCTTTCAAAGAGTAAAACTATGACTTTTACTAATTTTCAAATACTAGAGGCCCAGTGCATGGATTAGTGCACCGGTGGGGGTCCCTCAGCCTTGCCTATGGGGATCGGCCTGAACTGGCTCTGTGATATCCCCCGTGGGGTCCCGGATTGAGAGGGGGTGGTTCTCAGGTGATGCATCCCTGACTTGGGCTCCCTCCTCTCCAGGTCTGGGTGCAGGTGAAGCAGATTCGGGGTCGACAGTGCCCCAGCAGAAACCTAACCCACGAGACCGATTCTGCGAGGAATCAGGCTCACTTCTACTGGTCGGAGTGTCTGCCCCTGGTGGTCATTCCATGTCATAGCTACCAGGCAAATGGTCAGATGGTCGCTTAGGCTTTTAAATATACGGTATAGATAAAACAAGCACATGTAAAAAACTTTATTTTAACTACTAATTAATGTGGGAACCAGAAAGATATTACAACTGATTTGAAGGAGAATCTGATAAACAGACATATACATATAGGCAACAAGGAATGCTGAAGTGAGTCTGCTAAAGATGCAAAACTGTCCAGCAAAACCACAGAAAGAAAATGTATAATCGGAAACCATTTCTTTTACAGGTCAGCAATATAAATGGGGGTCACATTTGTACAAACAGGAATCACTGCATCAACCATCAGGCCTGTACAAATTAAATTCTCTCTCCAGAAAAGGGTAAACACATGGTTACAAACTTAGCAGCAGATCCCCATAAAATTAGTTAACCCCAAAACATTTACTAAGGAGTACCCAGCATTCCAATGAAAGGGTACCCAATAACCTTTCCGTTCCAAAGTCTTTAACAGTATCTCCTGATACCCCCAACTAATAAATAAGAAAGGTGAGAGACTATGTCCTAAATTTAGTGCTTTACAGCACAAAGATTTAAATGCTGAAATACAATCTTTACAAAACGGCAGCATTTCTTTCCCATTCTCATTCAGAAACGTGTTCAGCCTAACAGAGAACACTTCCGATGCCCATGGAAAGCATAAGTGTTTTTAGGTTTCTCTCTGCACTTGGTTCTGGGGAGTTTTGATAGGAAAGCCTGACCAAACAAGAACGGCCACACAGGACTCCTGAGTCTGAACAAACTATGAGCAAAAGACAATGAAGCAATGCACCCCAAGGAGAACCAAACTCCGTGACACAATCTGGGTTTCCTTAACATCGCCTGTTTTCCAGAGGGAGAGGGGGAAAGGGACATGGGAGGCAAAGGGCTCGGGGAGGGGTGGGGGTGTTGGGAAGATGAGGGTGGGGAGAGGCTGAAAGAAAGGAAACGGAGAAATAAATAAATAAAAGGAGCCTGGGAGAAACTTTCACAGTAGCTGCCACTTTGGCATCACATGGCCTTGCACCAGCGGGCTGCACTGCACGTTTCTGTGCTATGAGAGTACATGTCAGCGAGCTACACATGCACACTGCAGTCCAGGAACCTTTGGCTGGGGTAGGGGAAGAACAAAATAGAGACAGAAATAGCTCCCTCTAAATTGCTAAAAGCTTGAGCTGCTGAGTGCAGGAGAGGTGCAAGGAAACCTCCCTGGGAACCCACTACCAGCACTAACCCTGGCTCCCTGGCAGGGGCCATCATGTTCATGGAGCACATGATGCCTGCTCTGGAGAGCAAGGCCCACAGACCGGGAGTGGGTCTCACAGGGTTTCTGTGGGATTTCCCCAGGGTAGCAAATGCAAAGCCCAGGCATGGGTCCAGAGGCTATGGTGTGATTGGAGCTCTAGAGCCAGGCAACCCTGCCAGGTCACAGAGAGCCACCAGGCAGAACCACGGGGGTTGACCTGGTGTGTTTGGCACAAAGGGGACATTTGAATGTGATTTCCGGCTAAGGGAGAGCAAGAGAGGGAAGTGCCATTAAATCAAACAAAGCAATAAATTAAATTAAAAAAACAAGGAAAATTTATAACATCCAGTTACTAAGGATTAGAAAAACTAGCTAAAAGGCTCTTTAGAATTATATGAAAATAAGAAGACAACCTAGCCTAGTGGGCCAGAAGGCATATAAAGGGAACAGCAACTGAACGCAGACCTAACCTATAAAGCCTCGGGGTGCTTGTGCTGCTGCTTTTACACTTTCTTTGGACTTACTGAGCAAACCACTTTTTACCTCTCTGCAGCCAAAAAATATTATTTTTAAACTCTCCCATTGAGGCCCAATTCCATTAGAACTCACAGAACGAGAACTTCTGTACAGGTCCCCAAACCTCTCGTAGAAAGGACTGCTTCAAATACCCTGAGAAAAGAGGATGGTGCTATTCCAGCTCAAGAATTCACTGAAAAAACAGGAATTGAAGGAAAAGGTCAGGAGGAGATGCTAGAGAAAATCCTGCCTATGTATTTACTTATTTATTTTAAAGGAACACTTCCACCCTTTCTATTTGTAAATTTGAATCCCACTGATCAATTCTGTAAGTCTCCATTTCATGACGTGATGGAGTAAATATTACCCATAAATCTGAACCCTTACCCTCAGAGCAATATAGGTTATGGTTTAAGCATGTTCTTAATAATACTATATCACCAATAAAATCAGTCATGGGTAGAGGTTACAATAAAGTTAGGTAGCATGAGCAAAGGGAGCAATATTCAAGTGAGCACAGCAGCCGTTAATAAAACAAAGACACTGGGACTCAGTGAAGGCAAGGAAGGAGAGCAGGAGAGACAACAGTGAAATGAGCAGCCAAGTTGTCGGGAGAAGTATGACCCCATTCTAATAATCCGTCCCATTCTGGGACTGAGACATATGACTGGAGAGGACAAGATGCTGGTTGGCCTCTATCTCCTTGTAGTGCCGTCAACAAACAAACAAACATCCTAACTCGTTGTGCACCAGAGAGAAGAAGGGACACAGTGGGAATGGAGGAACGGGGAACAGACACGGTGACTCAGCGCACTACTCACACACGACGGGAGAGAAGCACGGGCCGCACAGGAGGGATCCATGTGCAGGCTGCGACCTGAGGAGTGGGAGCTCTTACCTCAGTAATTGATTTGTCTGATTCACCAGAACAACAGTAAGCCACGCACCAACCCATTTTATTGCCTGTTTTACACTGTATAGCTGCAGGAAATTGTATTTATTACAGAGCAGGCTACGGCAAAAACAATAATAAATCCAAGATAAGCAACAGCCTTATATTCCACCGACATGCGCATTTCAAAGTTTTGTATGCTGGTGAGGGAGCGGAGACGGGATCAGGGAAAAACAGAACCTAAAAACTAATAATGAACCCTGGGTGTCTGACATGGACCAGTCACTACAGAACCATCCCCAACCCTTATCAGATGCACTGCCAAGTGGGTCAAACTCTTAGTTGGTTTCACATTCCCTGGAATAACATGACCTGGAGGGAACTGGACGGACCATTAAGAAAGGAAGCAATGACCGGGACTTGTGACACCTCACTTCCTTCACCTTGAAAAATTAGAACTAAAGGAAAACACTAACTTCTTCAGGACTCAAATGACTAGACTGGCACTATGCTTTCCCTTAGTGTTACCCTGAAAACAGGTGCAGAAAATGCAGAGGAGCCAAGTTTTAAAAAACCTTAGCCAAAAGGTAGGGTTCACTTAGTTGGCATCACACAGATGCTACATCCTTATTGAAAAACACCCAGTTACATCAGTGTGAAAAATCGTCTGTACTAACAAACAGAAAACAAAAACACAAGTTGGGAGCCATCATAACATTTTTGAAAAGTCACAAAACTGTACTGAGCTCTCAGCATGGAAGAGGACGAAACAGGCACAACCGGGACAGCAGGCCCCAGTGAGAAGCACACTCAGCAGCCAAAGCTGCCCGGCCCAGCCCGGGAAAGCTGATGAATGACATGAAGAGCCTACTTGTTTGCTCACGCAGAGGCCAGTGTCTCACTTGCCAAAATAGGCAGTCATCCTGTCACTCCTGTGCTGGGACCGCTGCCACAGGACGCCAGCCAGGGAGGTTTTGCACTTGTTAAGTTCTTACGAGGCATTTTAATGCACTCTGACCCTTATCCAGTAAAATCATTTTTAAAAATGCAAGAGAAGAGAGGATCTGGTCTGGCAAGGAGCTTAGTTGACTGGCGCATAGAGGCGTTCAAAGCCCGGTCAGGGCCCTTGCAAGAGTCAACCAATGAATGCATGAATAAGTCGAACAATAGGTGAATCTCTCTCTCAACCAATCAATCAATAAATTTTAAAATATGCAAGAGAAGAGATATGGACAATAAGGTAGAAACTCAACTCTAAAAGCTGGAAGCCACTAAAATTAGAACAGCATTACTGGTTATTTGTCTCACAAACATGATAATCTATTCTATATAGCACATTTCTTGAGGTTGTTTAAGAGACAAAATATAAGGAACTTAAATACAGGGCGGGGCAAAAGTAGGTTTACAGTTGTATCCATGTACTGAAAACAGAGTTAATTCTTGTATTATTACTTATTTACCAATTATTATATGTGGAAGTGGATACAACTGTGAGCCTACTTTACCCCACACTGTATGTCTCCACCTGCCCCCACAGATGTGCACTGGGGTGGGGAGAGGGAGTATATAAATACCAGTGCACAGTCAATTATTTTGGCAGCAAATTGCATGTATACTGTGAGTTTAACAAAAACTTCCATTTACCATAACCTGTATCTAAGATGGGGGTCATGAAGGGGAAATAATAACACAGTTAAAAATTTAAAAAAGATTGAGAAACTTCTATGAAGCCCTTATATGTGTGTATTCCAAGGCCTTTACTCTAGGTGTTTCTTCATCTAGCTGTAAACGATTTGCCTGCCTGACCCCCATATGCCTACTTGCCCCCAGACAGTAGCACCGCCAGCATGCTTCAGGACGTTGAAACCCATGCATCTCACTTCACCGGCACCAGAGTACCGAACACACTCAGCGTGACTCTGTGACAGAAAGAAGGGAAGGCTGGAACGGGAAGAGAAGGCGCCTGTTTCAGAGGGCACCAAAAACAAAGA
Organism: Vespertilio murinus; assembly: GCA_963924515.1. Classification (NCBI taxonomy): domain Eukaryota; kingdom Metazoa; phylum Chordata; class Mammalia; order Chiroptera; family Vespertilionidae; genus Vespertilio; species Vespertilio murinus. Next base: position 58,156,518 of record OZ004712.1, read on the forward strand.
AAAAGGAAAGGAGAGGAAACCTTCAATCTGAGCTGAACAACATGTGATGATGACAGACAAGGTCATTCTGACATCTATTTAAATGAAATAGCTTTCACTTTCCCACTTGCTCAAGTTTTTCTCTTTTATTTATGGGGTAACTGAGAGATATGTAACTGGAATTTATTTTAAAAAAACATAAAAACAAACTAAACTTTCGATATCTAGGCAGAAAGGAGAATAAAGACACACATGAAACCGAGCTACAGATGGGTGTGGGGGCAACAAACCAACAAAAACCAAGGAGGACCATGAAGACAAGTTTCCTGAGATCCTGATAACAGGTGCAAACGATGCAGAAGAGCCAAGTTTGCTCCCAAAAAACTGACAGACAAATAAATGTAAGGAAACACCAAAAACACTAAGGCAGGAGGCAGCATAGATTCACAATGAGCTCCACAGGCCCAAAGAGAGCACCTCCCGCCCTAGAAGACCCTCGACTAGAGTGTGAGCCTGCATAAGCTTTTGGCCGGGTGTATTTGGCCCTAATATAGATCACCATTGTGCTTCTCCAAATAGGTGTTTGTAACACCCCCCACAATCTGTAACTGAACAAGCAAAAAATTATCCTTTGATTACCCCATCTTCACCAACAGAATGCTATTAAAGGAAAATGTTGTTAAGAATGCCACAGCAGGTATATATAGAATATATGTAAACAATAACTCAGCAAGGTAAGCCACGGAGAAAGCAGGGCTGATAATATCACACTGCTAACAATGAACAGATACAACTTAGTCACCTGTGGCTCTAGAGCCATTAGCAACAGGTTTGTGGGACTCTCCACTATGAAGAATGCACATCAATATTCCTCACTCATTAAAGAGAGATACAATTACTGTAGGCAACAGTGTTTAGTCTGTAATCCGCAGTGACTGGCTACAGAGAAAAATAAGCTCCATAGAATTGCAGTGCTTAATAGGAACAGGGTTCCACTACATCTAGGTAAGGGTGACATAGCCAGACAGACGTATTCATGACATGCAATCACAGGGAACAAAAGGCAAAGCCTCAGCCAGCCTTGGTCGGAGAACAGAACGGGAAGATAATACACCCTAATTCCTCACTGCTGTGGGCAAGGCTGAGCTCTAGCCTTGTTTATAGTTGCTTTTCCTTCTTGGTGCCCAAGGCAAGCTTCCTGAGTGTCCAAACTAAGATTTACTAGTCCTTCTTCTGTTACCACCCTTGGGCTATGTGGTCCTCCCTACACATGACCTGAACCCCTTCTATCAGTGACTACGGAAGTTGAAATGGATGGTGTGTCCTAGGAACTGAGGGTGAATTGATGAACCAACAGGCCTTCCCTAGGCAGCTGATTAAAATCAGCACCTCAACTGCTTTCCATCCCTGCTTAGCTGGTTTTATTTCTCCTTAGAGGAGTTGCCACACCTTGACTTTGCTCTTGTCTACCTTTCCCATGCGCATGCAGGGACTTGATCAGTTTTGTTCATTGTTATATTCTCAGTGTCTAGACCAGTTCTAGGCACAGCAGGCACCAAAATACCTGCTAAATAAATGAATAAACCCTCTCAACTAACAAAGGAATTTATTTAGCCAAGAGATCCTAATCGTGCAAGTGTAGGGTCCTAATCACCAACCACTCATTTGGACACAGCCTTAAAAGTATCTCCTATTCTATTCTTCTCCAGCATCTACATGCATTAGCTCAAAGGATGCTCACAAATTCTCCCCCTTAGAGGCAACCCTAGGGAAAAAAAGTCACGAGGAAATAAATGTCAATACCTAGAATTGTCCTAAAACCTATATTCAACCTTTTCCCATTAAGATTTCCTAGTCATAGTGAGAATTAAACAGGGATTTTAAAAAGAGGTAATTTTATTTTAATACAACTGGAAAAAAATATATTCTAAGTAATAATAATTAAAAAATGGAAAAGCAACATAATAGCCCAGGTGACAAGATAGGAGGTTACATTTAAGCCCCAGTTGGAACTCTGCTTTCTTCAGAATATTAAATAGAATCTCTATACATGCATAGGCAGCAGCCCTGGAAAAATTCAAATTCATATTTTAGCCTAAAAATGAACAAGCTACAGAAAATACGGAGCTGAAGTCCTTTGGTGAATCAGCAGCCAAGCTCCCGGCACCTCTGTGTCTCCACACAGCTCTATTCAGGGACACAACTCACCCCAGATATGTCTGCGACACGGTGGATAGGCACTTCCTTCTTGCTGTGCAATCCTTTGCCGTTCTTAATAGCTCTGGGGAAGAAAAAACACAATTAAAATACAAATCACACTGGGAAGAGGTAGGAGGGTGGGAAAATGCTGGTGAGAAGAGAGGTCGTTCAAATGGAAGGGTCTATCACTCACTACACAAGTCACACTACACGCGGCAGAGAAGCCAGCCAGTGTCTGCAAGAGTGCGTGGTGGAGGGAAATAGAAGCGTGCTCTTCTAAAGCCACTTATCAGTACTTGGCTGCCAGTTCCAGCTAGCGGTGTGCCTGGTAATCACTGAGCTCCCGGAACTTGTTTCCAAATTAGAGGCATTGTTCCAGACATAAAAGAAGAATAGTTGGAAGAGGAGACTCCTAAGAAACACGAGTAATAATGTTTCTTTCTGTGTTTAATCACATGAAACATTTAAAATGCAAAATATGTAGCTAGTGTTCCAATTCTAATGGAAATAAGTTCCTCCCAGGTAAAAGATAAGTTGCTCTGAATGAAGCAATATTGTATGGAAAAGCCACTCAACAGCAGAGGAGAGGTTACCGATGGCTACATAACTGACATGAAGCCTCATTGCAGTCTCAGGTTGAAGTAACAGTAGCTTTTGCAAGCCACATATCTGACCCCTGGTTGGGTTGCTCCAATCTCCCACCTTTTATCCCCTAATCCAGTGTTTCCCAAAGTGTGGTACGCGTACCCCCAGGGGTACGGGAAGAGTTTGGTGGGGGTACGCATTGCACCGGAGTTTGGTGGGGAGATGCACTGCACTGTGCTTAGCTGCGCCTAATTCTACGTTCTCATGAGTCAAGTCATGACAGTCTTGTAAGGTGTGAGATGGTCCGGTGTGCAAATAAATGTTATCTATAACATAACTTTTATTTATATTTTATTATGAATAATTTTATTTTTCGTTTATTATTATTTTGTGTATGTACCAAAAAAATAAATATATTTTTGATTGTTATTAAAATACATCCTTTTTTTTTTTTTGACGAGGGATACTCAGTGTTACGAAAATTATAGAAGGAGTACACATATGTCAAAAGTTTGGGAAACACTGCCCTAATCCCTTGAATGGTGACAGGGACTGAAGCATCACTGGGCACAATCACTGATGTAACAATGAAGGACTGATGAATGAACGCTAGTGGGTAAATAAGTCACTGCACTATCAGGTCAGACCTTCTTGTGTTCTGCCAGTCTACAGACCCAAGCAGGGAACATTCCTGACTTTAGAGAATGAGGAACAGAGATTCAGGGGTGTGCCCATTCTGTGGATTAGCCTTTTAAGAGTTTCTGAATTCCAGAGAAAATGAAAATTGTCCCGACCAGGGTCAAATATGTCAAACCCTCACACTAGTAACCACACTTCTGCATTCTTCTCACCCAGGCTCCCACGGAGTGACCAGCAGTAGCGGACTGCTCTGCTGGAGGTACTTTTAGGCCCCGACTTTCTAAATCAAATTCACACAAACCAAATGAGGTGAGTGCTGCTCGAGGCAAGGTGGAACCGTCATATTTCTTACATGCGTGGGCCAGTACCATCCTCCCCTCTCCCCCTCCTCCACAGGGCATCTGTCTCTCACTCAACCGATTTAAATGCCTCCTGTTTAGAAACATCACTTTCCCCACTACCTAGTTTTCATTCCAGGATGAGGGTAAGGTATGAAAGCACAGAGTTAAGAAAAAAAAAAATCACACACTCGCTCTGATCTGAACTGCTAACTGAAAGAAAGCATTTCTAAGTTCCTTGAATACCGTGGCTCCTTCCTGAACTTGAAACAAGGGCTTCTTCAGCTTTAGAAATGGCAGATTCTTCCTTTTACAATTTAGTCCAAGGATTGATCATTCAGGGAGCCTGTTAATGATCACAGACCAGGGCTGGCTCTCAAGGTCTGACCCAGTCCTCAGGGATTTATAAACTCATGGGAGAGGACTAGAGGATGGTTTATAGGGGAAACCACTGGCTGGAAGCCAACAACAGATCTAGCTCATCCTCTGCCACCAGCAAGCTCTCCCTCTCCCCCATTCTGCTACCTTAACCCCGAGGAACAGAACAAGGCCTCTGGGAAGCAGGCATGCGCACAGCCCCTGACCGCAACTCACCTTCCTCCAGGGGAGGCCTGCTAGGCCCACAAATGCCTCCAGCTTATCTCCTTCTAGCAACAAGGATGACTGAAACACATGGACCCGCCCTACACACAGACGGTTCATGTGAGAGCACTGAACTCTGGCCTTTCCCGGGGGCTGGAAAGCATTTCGTACAGTCTGAGAGGAAAGAACTGGGCCTGGGCAGTAAGTTAAAAAACAGAGGTTTGAGCCAAAGGATTCGTTCTGTGACCCCAGGGTAGCTCTGTGTCTTAAGCAGAAAGCTAGGACATAGCCAAGATTCAGCATGCCATCCAAGAGAAAAAATAATACCCCAAGCAAAAAAACATGGATTACAGTGTGCATAAGACATTTAAACCCAAACCAGAATTCTTTAAAGGATATTATCAGACTCTTATTTACATTCAGGCATTAATTTTGGAAAAACCTTCAAAAACTTAATCTTTTCATGCTTATGACTGCTAAATTAGATCAATCTCAAGTACATTCAAGAGGCAGCAAGAAAGTAGTATTATAACATCATACACAACCCAGCCACGGCTCAGTGGTTAAGCGCTGACCTATGAACCAGGAGGTCATGGTTTGATTCCCGGTCAGGGCACATATGCCTGGGTTGCAGGTTTCGGGCTTGATCCCCAGTGGGGGACATGCAGGAAGCAGCCAATCAATGATTCTCTCTCATCAATGGATGTTTCTCTCTCTCCCTTTCTTTCCCTTTTATAAGGTCAATAAAAATATATTTTTTTAAAATAACATCACATAGAAACAGTTCTCACTGCTGTTAACAAAACAGAGGCAACGCTGAAGTTAATGATTTATAAATACTAAGTACAAATAATGCCCACCAACAGTGTGATACACTGGACTCGGGCTGCCAAGCGAGAGGCTCGGAGAAATGAGCTGAATGGTTATGTAATTCTGCTTGCGTCTCCTGCCCTGTGCCGGGGTTGCTTCCGTTCTTGTCCCCGGACTGCAGCAGAAATAAGCCGGTGAGCCATCTCCAGAAAACCTCCCTCAGCCTCACACAAGCCCATAATCCTCAGCAGGGAGAAACGGGGGAAGAGCCCGGAGTAGTATCTCACAGAGGAAAGGAGCAGACACCCAGAGTGGCAGGCCAGCCACAGTTCTTCCCAAAGGGAGCACATACACATCTTTGCTCCAGGACTCTAAGCTAGCGGACAGGACTCCCCTAACAGCTGGATGGATGGTAAATAAAGTCAAGACCCGCGCGTCTTATATAACCTAATTTCTTTGGGATGGGTTTGGGGAGCTCTGTCTTTGAAACGTGGGAGGGGGGAGTCAGCGAGCAGGTTTGCTCCCACTGAAACCTGCTCCACAGAGCAAACACCAACACCCCTCCCGCATCCCCTCTCCCCACAGGCTGCAACCACAGCTCCACATCCCTTTTCATTAGGCAAGGAATGAAACTCCTGACTTCTAAACTTCTCCTGCTGCGTCGGCTTAATAGCTGCTTTCTCACAAAGGCAGGCTGTGCTCAGGCCAGCCAGGAGAAAGGAAGCAGTGGGGCAGAGCACAGCTTGCTCCTCGCAGAACCTTAGTCTCCCAGAAGCCTCAGTGTGCAAAGATGGCAGAGACCAGCGATGGCAACAATGGAGAGAAATCATCACCAGCCAGGAAACGTGAGTACACATCCACATTCCTGCAAAGGGGTAAAGGTCAGGAGAGAAATAAAATCTCAGCTTCCCAGGTTGCTTCTGGAAGCTTTTAGAAGCTACAGTGTGGGAGCAGAATCCCATTTCAATCATTAGAAACACCCTTCTTCCTTTAAACAGCACGGTTTAAAATTCTCACACGAGATGGTCCTGCTTCCCCACGAGACAATAAAACCATCAACTGTAAAAACAAGATTGCCCCCACTGACTGAGCACAACAGGATTAGAATCTCAGCACATTTTATGCAAAGGAAAAGAGTTTTGCTCTTAGGTTCCGGGGTCCCTAACTCAGACAGAAAGAGCTACAGACCAAGACTGACCCTCTCCAAGCACCACAGACACATAACAGTTTGTAAGATCACAAAGAAAGTCCAAGACTCTATGGCTAGATGCAACCTAACACCAACCGTAAAAGAGCTGTCACAGTAGGAATTATTCACCTGGGAGCTAAGTGAGCTGCACATTTAGCTGAAGTAACTACAAACTATCCTAAAATGGTAAAAGCATATATCTGAATTTTTCTGGAGAATAGGAGCTTCCAACAGTTTCACAAAAAGAAATGCTTTCATATATAAAATCTATTTAAAGAAAATAAAGTGGTGGAAAGCAGAATGGCTTTCTCCAACAGAGAACTGGCAGGGAAACGATGTGGCAAGGGAAGCTACAGAGCGGAAAGACATAAGGAGATCCTGAATTCTTAAATTTCCCTTAAACAATGCTCTCTTGGTAACCAGGGACCAAAAAGTCCCATAACTCTGCTTCTGCTTCATCCACCATCCGACACTTTCTTCCTTCCTAGATGTGCTCACGTGGCCCTTCTGTTACCCTATTGGGCCAGGCCCTCACCAATTCATTCCAAGATAACATCAAGACAACTTTAACTAAATTCACTCAGTTTTGTTTGACACTGCACACTACTCTGATTCAGCATTGTGTTCCACTGCTGCATGGCTTCTCATAGAAATCTGTTTCATCCTTTTGCTCCCGACTTCCACCCAAAACAAAGACCACCAGCCTGTGGCATCAAGTGGAAATTAAAAGGCTTAGCTTTCTTGGGCCTCTACTGTGCAGCCCCAGTTTACATCTTCACATGGTTCCTACATTAATCCTTCTCATGCAATTAGGCCCATTGTCTCCAGGTTTCTACGCAAAAATTATTCATTATGTGTGCTCTTCCAGGTCCAAAGTATAGAATAAAAAATTACAACTTAGAGCTGTAGCAACACAATTATCATCACAATCGTAACACAATTATCACATCAGGAATTCTTAACCTGGGGTCCTAGGAAAGCCGAAGTTTATATATTGGGAGTATTTACAGATGACTTTGAAATGGTTAGTGGAATTATATAAATATACATATTGGGGTGGGGGTGGGGGGACCCGGCTCAGTTCAGCAGGTAATTATAAGCTGCAATATACTGCATTCAAAGTGCACCAAGGGTTCATCTTTATTTCCATAGCTAGAATTCAGGCCTTTGAGGGTTAGGATTCTGTCCTTGATGCTTGTTACCACATTTAACACAGAGCTATGCTCAAATATATAAACCCAGAACCATCTAGTTCAATTACTGTGTGCCTAGCAAAGCTGAACAAATGACTGGTGACTGACTAACGCAGAACACTGAGAATATTTCAAACAGGAGACACGGATAATGCCAAAGTGACCGCAGGCTAAAGTGTGAGGTGTGGCTCTCCTGCGTGCATTCAGGGCATGCTCCGTTCTCAGGCATGTTGTTTTACTCCTTGGGATGGTACAGGGCAGAAGAGCTTAGAGCCCGGCCTCTGAGCAGAAGCAGAAGTGCACCAAGAACCAAGGCATCAACTTAGAGCCCTCGGCAAGTCCAGCAACAATCTGCGCGGCAGTGAGTCGGAGCTAAGCTCTGGCCACCATAAACGGTGAGACAGAAAACCAGAGCCAAGTGGCAGGGTTGTATGAAAGTCCTAACTAGATAATACCGGAAACGCTGGAAAGCAGGACCGAGAATTAGTCACTTCCACAGTACCTCTCACTGTGTTTCAGGTCACATGGATGAATGCAGTGTTTCAGCATGAAGCAAATACAGGTATCAGTGAAATAAAGCAGCAATAAACAATTCCTTTGGCTTCACCACTGGCTCCTTGGAGGAAGCAGCAGGGTCCTGACACTCAGAAAATAAGATACAGAGCAGGCATAGGTGCAGAATGGTACGGTGGGGGCACTAAGATTATTCAACAAAATCAGAATTACTGATAAGAAAGAGGAAAGCTGGAGCAAAGGCAGACCGGAAATGAGGAAACTGAGTCCCGCAGTGAAGGAGAAGTGGGAAGACTAGTGACTCAGTAGGCATTACGAGGCAGTGGAGCAAATAACAAAGACCTCGAGGCCATCATTTCATCTAAAATTAATATAAGGAGAAGTGAAGACACATGCTATTGTGCCAGGCATGACAACAGACCTGCAGTGCTTAGTAAGAGAGAGGAGGAAAAACTGAGCCCTGTGGCAAAGACTCACCAGAGAAAAGGCATCCCAGGGCTAAATTGATGAGAAATACAAAAGCAAATGAACTCTATGGCCCCATTAGGACCACAGGACTATTAGTTCTGGGTGGAAATGGTTGATAACAGTCTAAAGTCTGCTTGAGAAGACAAGGCCTCAGAAAGGTGAGATCAGATGTAATGATCGTTTAAAAACTGCCTCGCTGACACTGCTTTCATAATTTTTCATGCCTTGATAACAAAGGCAATAGCCATCAGAAAAAAGATTGGTATAAGAATAAATTCATTCCAAGACAAAAGCATCATTACCATAATTTCTAAAAGCTTATATACACACTAGAGGCCTGGTGCATTAAATTCGTGCACTTGGTTGGAGGGCCTCAGCCTGGCCCTGCGCCCTCTTGCAGTCCAGGAGCCCTGGGGGATGTCTGACTGACGGCTTAGGTCCACTAAGGTCATCAGTTGGACATACTTAGCATTGCCATGGAGGTGGGAGAGGCTTCCATCATTGCCGCTGTGCTCACCAGCCATGAGCCCGACTTCTGGCTGAGCAGCGCTCCCCTTATAGGAGCACATTGACCACCAGGGGGCAGCTCCTGCCTTGAGTGTCTGCCCCTTGGTCGTCAGTGCGCATCATAGTGACTGGTCATTCCACTATTCGGTCATTTATATATTAACCTTTTATTAATAGGATGCCCACACACTCAGAGATGGAAGGTAACCCAGTGATCAGGGGATGTGATGCCTTCATCACACCTCTGCTACTGCCACTGCCACTGCCGGCAGTGCAAGCCTCGGCCAGCCCTGCTTGCCTGAGCCTCAGTCAGTGGAGGTTGCAGGAGGACCAGAGGCCCCTTGCAGGGCTGAGGGGACTCTGGTGGCAGGAGCACAGAGCGGCCAGCCTCAGCTGAGGAATGGAGGATGCTCTCAACAACATGAGTTATAACTTCCAATTTGTTGGACACCACAGTCAGGCTTCAGCTTCAGGGTAGGGAGGAAAAGAGGGATAAGCAGCTCGTTGGAGGCGCCTAGGTGAGCTCTCACGTCAGTTGGGGGTGCAGGAGGACCTGAGGCCTCTGGCAGGGCTGAGGGGACTCCAATGGCAGGCGTGCAGAGGGGCCAGAGGCTCCCCCAATGTGACGGCTTAATGCTCAATTGGCATATTACCTCTTCATAATATAGGATAACACTCCTAGTATTTTAAATAATACTATGAGGAATAACTTTTAAATAAACTGTTGGGTGCCTCACTAATTACCCCTTAGGATAATTCTCAGAAGTGCAAGTGCTGTGTCATAGGACAGCAAAGCACTATTGTTTTCCATTTCCAGAGAGACAGAACATGCCTTGCCTCATGGATTCTATTTGTGGATAACTCTTTGATTTAGGTGCTCCTTCCTCATGCCACTCAGATATCCACTTACATCTTCACTCTTACACAATTATATTTGCAATTTTTCATTTGCTCCTTCAAATCCCCATTAGACTGTGTGTGTGGAGGGGATGGTGGTTGTGTGTGTGTGTTTTTTTAATCACAATGTACCTGATAATATATTTGTTACTATAATATAAACAAATCAGAGAAAATGTTAATGTTTCTTTTTTACTGAGCGTAAGTAGCAAACTTTTTGGTTGGAAAATGGTTTTTCCAATGTGAGCTACATTTACTGGGACCTGTTGGGAAAAAGTCAATGCCATCCACATGAGATCTAGAGCTCTAAACTTGATGCAGACAGAGGCAAAAGGAATAGGAAGTACTACATCTTAACTTTTTGGCCCAGAGCTGGAGGGGAGAGTTGGGGCAGCTTAAGATAAAACAGAAATGCAAGAAAAGTAGATGCAAAAAATAATGCAATTAAAAGAAAGCTATGAAGAGGATTTCCCCTTCACCAGTAGCTATGAAATTCTGTTCATGCAATGGTGTATCAGTGATTAATTGTTCGAACTATAGACTTCCTGAGAGGTTTCCAAGGCTTAGAGTAAAGCACGCTAGAGGCATCTGCAATACTTAGCCCACGGACCCACTCAGTCACCTCATACTGCACACAAGCCAAATCAAGCAAGCAAAGCCACCCTCAAGCACTGGTCAAGGCTCCTCTAAAGGAACTGACAAAGCCATGAATGCAGAATATGAGGAAGAGGACAGAGACAAGAGTCAAAGGGAATAAAGAGCTGTTTGACTAAGTTGGTGGGAACAGGATGCTGCAACTATAGGAAAGGCACTACTAGGACCGACACAACAAAGAAATCCAAAGCCTGTTATTCCATGCCTTGCTCTTCATTACTTACAAACATGATTCTAATTCACAGTGCAATAAGATCACTAAGTTGCCACAGAAGGACACATATTTTGATTTGTTTCATGATGGTCAGGAATTGTTTAGGGCAGTGGTTCTCAGATTTCGGGGTGCACCTGAAGGATGTGGTAAAAGAGACTGTTGGGACTCAAGTCCAGAATTTCTGGTTCAGTAAGTCTGGGGGAGTTTTGGAGGAACCTTAGATTTCACATTTCTAATTAAGTTCCCAGGTGCCATTAACATTGCTGGTCTGAGGACCATACTTTGAGAATGACTTGTTAGAAGACATTCAAAAGAGTCAGTAGTCAATGTTTTTCATTCCATTGTTACAAATTATTTTGGATTAAAATTATATTCCCAGTATGATCATCTTCAAATGTATTTTGAAATATACATTGAAACTTCAAATATTTAGGAGTGAAAGAAGCAAGAGCCATCTAGCCAAGAGAACAGTGAGATGGGAGAGAGTAGACAAGTTATTGTAGACAGATAAATGATCATGGCTGAACTGGGATGGGATGGGATGGGATGGGATGGGATGGGATGGGATGGGATGGGGTGGGGTGGGATGGGATGGGATGGGAGGGGAGGGGATGGGGTGGGGTGAGATGGGGTGAGGTGGAATGGGGTGAGGTGGAATGGGGTGGGGTGGGGTGGAGGGAGGATGACAAACACAATTATCTAGGATGGATATTCTAAAATGACTTCCTCCAAACTAATATAACAAGTCCAGATTAATGACTACAGAAAAGAGTGGACAGAGATAGCTATTTCTTACAATGAGTTCATTATTTTACCAAGAGCTGACAGAACCACTCACAGCTTTGTGTATAAAAACAAAGCAAAAAACTAATAGGTTCCAACTTTATCCCAAACTCCTTACACTAGTCAGCAAGGTGAGTCTCACAACTTGAGTTCTTTCAGCAAGAACTGAGGGTAGCACAGGAAGGGAAGGGTAACATGAAGAGTGAACAGATCCTCTTAATATCCTGAAGGAGAAAATTATTTGGAAACAGAGACATTACACAGCTCTCTACAAGTGGCCATTTGTGCTGCCTTAAATGCAGATTGATTACTGCTATTTGGGATGTTGAGTGCATCATCTTTTCTGAAGAAAGGGAAAAGCTCAATTTCCCCACATTCAGCTGTGTCGTCAAATCACTTCCCTACACCAGTTCTTTTAATGCATTTTCCTGTTATCACAGACTCTGGCAATAGCTTATCAACCTACACTCCCACAACGAAGCCCCACACACTGGCACGTGCTACATAACATTAGCAACCTCATGTCTATGACACCTAACCGCAAGTCCAAAATGTAGTGGGGTGTGCACTCCTGGTTAAAGAAGGGAAGCCGCCAGGGTACTGAAGAGAAGGAACAGCCTCCTCCCTCTGCACTGGCTTCCGACGTGCACTGGCAGGATCAGTGAAACTGCCGCACAGGACGGAAGAAAACTGGCCCAACTCCAGCTCTCTATGAAGCTCGGGCTAAAAACCCCACCCTTTCCTGGAGGGACAGGAATCTGCAACTAGCGGAGAGAAAGGCTTCAATCCAAGCTCTGTTTATAACAGTATCTGGTAGGGTGTCATTTTAAACAAAAATAAATTTCATTTGTTGAGGTCATTAGATTGAAAGTGAGAACTCTTGGATTATTTAAAGCTGTGTCATTGAACTATTGAGAAGATAAGTACAGAGGCTGGATAGAGGAGCTGAATTTCAGAGAGATGTTCTCATAAGAAAATTTAATAAAAGAGATGGAATAAAAAAGATGTACGGCAGGCAGCATTAATAACACAGAGGGAGAAAGAGGAGGGGCTCAGAAAACAGGTAAGAAAATAGAAGAAATAGGAAAAACAGCAATATCTAGAGGCGCTATTGAAGTTATTTAATGTCTGTCTCTCTGAGATTGTGTGCTTTGCAAAGCTTGAGTCCATTACCTTTTTTTTCCCCCACCACTATTATCCCCAATGCCTGGTCCCCAGGATATACTCATGGAAATGAGAAGAAAGAAAAGAAAAAAATGAAAAGCCATCCCATGCAAAATAGACTAGCCTTGAATAACTGCTCCCCACAGAGGAATGATTGTTTTCTTGGAGAACTGGTTAACCCATGTAATCTATAGGATACATTAGATCTGAAATTTTCATTTTTTTAAAGGTTTACTTTATTTGTTTTTGTTTTTTTTATTAAGGTATTATATGTGTACATAGCTTACCATTGCCCCTCCCCCCACCTCCCATTCATGCCCCCCCCCTCCCCAGAGTTCTGTGTTCCTTGGTTGTACTTATATTCATGCATACCAGTCCTTCGGTTGCTCTCTTATCTCCCCCCAGGTCTCCTTCCCCTCCCCGTTGTCATTTGACAATCTGCTTGTTTTATGGTGACTATCTCAGGATCACATGAATAGAATCCGCTCCTCATTTGGCAGTCTGCTTGTTTTACGGTGACTATCTCAGGACCATACGAATAGAGTCTGCTCCTCCTCTGGTTCTCACCGCCCCTGCCCCTGGGTCCCACTGCTTCCCCTGGGACACACGGCCTCCTGGGACACACAACTCACCCAGGACATCTGGCCCCTTTGGGGGACACGGCTCACCCGGGGCACACGGCCCCCTGGGACACACAGCTCACCAGGGGAACACGGCTCACAAGGGACACACGGCTCACCCAGGATACCCAGCCCCTTTGGGGGACACGGCTCATAGATCTGAAATTTTTAAATGCACACTCAAATTCAACACAAATTTTCTCACTGGATTGGTATGAGGATGAAACTTGCTTCCTATTAAGATATTTAACAAATCAGTACTATCAAACCAGAAGTACCGAACTCTTCCATTTTTCCATTTAAGAATCCTAAAGTCCATTTAAGAAAATGCATTTAACTTTGCAACAGAAAGTGCGGGTGGAAGAAAGCCTTCACATTACATTCATAACCAATACTGTAGATGTCAGTTAGATTACAGATACCGAGAGGAAGGATTCTATCAAAAAGGGTTATACTTTTAAAGCACGGGTGGTTTTTCCCCCACCTATTGAAATTCTGAGGGAAAATTTTCTATAAATCAGGAAAAATGGGAGCTGCTGTGGCTAAATAAAGAACGGGGGGCCAAGAGCACTTCTCTCCCAGTGGTACTGAAAGCACTTCGGTGCAAATGCAACACACATTCCCAAGTCACTGCTACAAAGGCATGGAAATTACATCACCACGGGAGATTCTTACTCACAACAATTTGATAAGACTTTAATCAAGGACTGGTGTTGATGGCGTCTGGAGATGCAGAAGTCAGCGAGGCAGGAGCACTAGTTGGTTTTTAATTTTTTGAGGAAAGGAGGTGCTGCCCTATCCGGTTTGGCTCAGGGGAGAGCCTGGGTTTGGGGCCAGATCCCAAGTGGGGGGCATTCAGGAGGCAGCCGATCAATGGTTCTCTCTCATCATTGATGTTTCTCTCCCTCTGCCTTCCTCTCTGAAATCAATAAAAATATATATTTTCTATAAAAAGAAAACACAAAGGAGGTGTAGCAAGGTTTGCTCCATCAGAAAACAGCCCTTGTGGAGGCCTCGGAAGAGGAGGAGGAGCCAAGGCAGAGCTGAGAGGGGCAGGCTCATACCTGCTTCTCAAAGACGGAAGACAACACCACAGTTTTCTTAATCTGCAGTGTGCTGGCCAGAAATAGAAAACACATGAGAGAGTCTAGCCTGCCCTTTTCTCTTCTTAGGCGTTAACCCTAGACTCATTATACACATCCAGAATGAATTGAAAGTCATTTAAATTGGCTCAGACACACTAGACTGTTCGAAACAGTTGCTTTCCCAAAGGCAAATGAAGGCATCATTTTCTTTTTTGAATATATATACACCTTATCTTAATATCACAAAATCTTAGCAGTAAGAGGTGCCTTAAAGAAATAAAGCCCCCACTCTGGGCAGCTTGCTCAGTGGTTAGAGCGTCAACCCAAGGAGGGTTCAATTCCTGGTCAAGGGCATATACCTCAGTTACAGGTTCAATCCCCTGTCCTGATCATGGTTCAAGCGTGAAGCAACCAATAGATGTCTCTCACGTCAATCTCTCTCTCTCTCCTCTCTCTTTCCCCTTCCACTATCTCTAAAAATAAATGGAAAAAACATCCTACTCTTCCAGTCAGGATTCCAAAATAGAAAAACTAAGCCCCAGCCCTGACTGGTGAGGCTCAGTTGGTTGGGCATTGTCATGTGCATCAAAGGTTGCAGGTGTGGTTCCTGTGAGGGCACATGCCTGGGCCGTGGGATCAATCCCCAGTAGGAGATGTGCAGGAGGCAGTCAATAGATGTCCGCTCTCACACTGATGTTTCTTTCTCTCTCCCTCACCCTTCCCTCATCTCTAAGTATCAATAGAAAAATATTAAAAATAAAGAAAACCCTAACTTCTGAACTTACAGAAACGTCTGGGTTTTGCTGCAATGAGTGGCAGAGGCTAACAGTTTCTAGGAGATCTTAAATTTTAAATATAGTTACTGGTAAAGAATGCACAGGGATAAAATATTCTCCAGGTATGAGTGTCCAAGGAAAACAGGGCACACAGCCAGGCTTTGATCTAATTCCGAGCATCACCAGCTCATCTTCAGTGTCCATTAGAAGCTCAACAAAAGCCAACTTGGGAGACCTCTAGAATGCTAAGGAAATTCACATTCTAGCCTGTTTAAAATCATACTGGATATGATATACCAAGTATGCAGAATAGAGTATATAAACACTTTAGAAAATAAGAAAGGTCCCTCTAATGACTCAGTAACTTGGAAATCCCTCAGAAAAATGAGAGATGTCCCGAAGGAGTAAAAAAGCTCGCCTTCAGTTGAGACCGCTCATCAAGACCAGAGCTGCGGCAGGTCAGCCGACTGAGACATACTGAAATTAACCGAGAATTGGAAATGTTGGAAAATCAATGTGCAGACTAAAAATTTAGCATGGTGCAGAATATAAATGATGTGTCACACTCTCAAAGGAGCCCCAATAATGTCCCTAAAAAGAAGTACCAAGATCAGGAGTATGGCCAAGAAATGTGGATTGGCTTCTCCTAAGTTTTTCCTATTAAAAATCAGAAGGACACACACTAGAGCTCTCAGAACCCTGAACAAAGTCAAGGGCTTTTGAGGGAGCCCAGGAGAGTACATACAAAAATGCCAAACCTTATCTTGCCAGGACACAGGTAACGAGGGAGGAGGCAGCTGATAAGAGACAACTGAACTAGAAAAGAAGGTCTGCATGATGGGAACTAGGGGCTTATTTATCCTTTAACACGCTAAGCGCCCAGCCTGTCTTGCCTCCCGGACAGAAGTATAGTGTCAGTCACCGGTGACTGACCGGGTGCTTAACTTGTTAAACAAAGAAAGATGTGGCTTCCTCAAATGCACAGGCCAGAATGTGCATTTGCGGCATGACGAGGGTTTCCCAGAAGCACACGGACATTTGCATGCAGGAGCTGTAAGGACCCCAAGATTGAGGAATTGGCCTCCCCCACTGCCTGTTCCAGGATGTGACCTTTAAGGTTAAAGATTAGACAGGAATGAGGTCAGTTCTTTAAGGTTGAAGATTAGGCAAGAATGAAGCCAGTCCCCAGAAACTCCCTACCCTGAAATGCAAAAAGCCAGAATGCAATATTTTATGACAAAACAATAAAAGCAGGGCTAGGAAGGTTTCATCCTGTGGAATTCTCCCCCTGGGAACTGAGCTGACCACCTCGGAATGCACCTGTCAGGGAGAGACCATCCAGCCTCCTTAACCGCAGGGCTATAGGTACTTTATCTGTTTCTGGGATCAGCCTGCTAAAACAGACCATCCAGCCTCCTCGGGAAATGAGTCAACTGTCAACTATTATGAGCCAAATATTATCTATTAACATAGTTCTCTGATTTACAGACCACCTGCGTGTGGTTTTAGCCTTTATAAACTCATGTCCTGTAATTACTCGGCGCTTCCAGCCAGCCAGCATTTCCTTCGGGTTGCTGTCTGCCTGAGAAGCCCCTGCGCTGCGCTTGTACTAATAAAACCTCATGCTTTTTGCATCAAGTTTCGGTCTCGGCGTTTGACTTGGAGTCGTCGCTCCCTCCGTCGGACTCACCGGGGGTCTTGGGACCTTACAGAGCCTGGAAGGGTCAGCAAACTGAACAGAGCTGCTGAGGTGGTCTGAGCGTGTTTCTGGCAGGCAGGTGATGCTTGAAAGCAGCAGGCAGGCTAGAAATTGGTATTCTTCTTCTCCTCGGTTTCACCTGGTCTCCCAATGGGCGCATAAGGCAACACTCCCCGAGCTCCCATCAGATGATCTGAGAAAGGTTGGCAGATCACTCCACCCGCCTCTGCAGAGGAAGCGGCAGCTGCAGAGCCCCGAGGAAGCTCATCAGCTCCCGAGCAGGCAGGTCCACTGACTCGAGAAGTCAGACAAGTTAACAGGCTGCCCTTTCCACAGCTTACAATGTTTCTCTAAAAGGCTTAATGGCCAAGCAATGCTGTGGAAAGTAAAGCTAATAGAAGAGCACAGAGCACCGTGCTGATATCATTGGTGATAACCAGAGATAAAAACAGGGACCCTGGGGTCAGAGACAAAGAAACCTGTTGGAATCAACACCCTTGTGGGGGGGCCTAACAAACCACTTATTACTGAACGAATTCCAGGATGAACGATTTGAACACAGCAGATGCTGTTCATTTGGCCTCTGCTAAAGCTTTAGACACAGTTCCTCAAGAAGTTTATTTGGGAAATTAATTCAAATTAGCTTGATTCGGCATGTAATCACTGAAGATTAAAAAGTGGCTGAAAGATGATAAACAAAAGACACTTAAGTGAAAGTTCATGCAGTCAGAGACTCGGGGTCAACATCGAAGCCATTCTTGTCAGGAGTTCTACTCGAGGCCCTGGAAGCTGTAAACAACTCTCAAGTGAGATCTGCAGAGGATGCTAAGCTGGGAGACAGAGGAAGCCCACTGACAGGGGCATAAAATTATAAGGCAGAGTTCAAATGGGGTGTGAACGAAAAGAGCCACATGCTGACCTGATGAGCTCAGGGAAGGCCTGTGTGGCAGTCTTACAAACTCAGAGACCTAAAGTAACAACAAAAGATGGTTTAAAAATCAAATACCTTACTACCAACAGGTTATAGTGGGGAGTCATTTTCTAGGCCAATATTTTTCCAGACAAAGATCAATTTTGATCTTTACTGAGCCCATTTGCCTTTTTACCTCTAAGATAACATATCTGTGAGATGTCTGGGTAACTTATAACTTCCCTTTTTTTTCCGGAGCCCCTAAGGTACAACCAAATGTGGTGGGCGCCAGGACAGATGCCTCAAATTCCTTACTTATCATGTTAATTGTTCCTGCACTCACCTAAGAAAGTGTCCATCATTTTACTTTTTATCCAATCCCAGGGCTTTCCCACAGGCTTGCTTTCTCCTGCCTCCTTACTCCATCACCAATGAATTTCATGTAACCCACCTATGTCCCTCCTTTGATTGCAATGTATAAATACAGAAATGTAACCGGCCATTCTCCGGAGCATTATCTCAGTCCCTTGAGGTTCTGCTTCCCGGCAATTGTGGACAGTTTGGCTCAAATAAACTCACAAAAATTCTTTACAGGTTTCAATGTTTTTGGTTTTTTTTCGTTAACGGGAAAAAAATAGTTAATCTATCTTGGGGAAAATGACCCTAAACTCCCATAATATTCCATAGTCAGGCAGGACAAGGGGCAGAAGCAGCATGTAAAAGGAGCTTTGACATGCTATAACGCGCCAGAAGCAAGTAAGAATGCTAAGGGAACACGAGGAGTGTGTCATGAAGGATGGAGCGCTGCATACTGCAGGCAAACAAAAATAGAGCCTCGGAACACAGGTGATCTTGAAGTGAGCCGACTCTGTCATTTAAAAGGTGGAGGGGGGTGCATTCTGCGCTGAAGATACGTTTTAATGGCTACAAAACCACCATTCTTATCCGGCAGGTGTTCCGGGCTTTCTCAGATCTTAAGTCATCTCGCTGGGGGTGAGCATCTAGAAGGTGGCTCCGGGCTGCAGTTCTGAGGCTCACTGACAATACTGCCCCAAAGGAAAACTCACACTTCATGCTGGCCATTTGTCCTAAATCCTGAGGAGGCCTGCACTGCCTCAGAGCGATGCCTCTCAGGCTCGGGGAAGTAGTCAATTTCTCTCCGTTTACTCAGCCCGCAACAGTGCCTGACCCTGAAGCCAGTTTTCCCACCACAATTTTCTCCAGGCAGCTCACTGCGTCAGCAGGCAGGCACCTTGCTGCATTCCTTCAGCTCAAAATGAGGGCTGGACTAAAGAGGCTCTTTTCTTCTTAAAACCTAAAACCTAAGAAATTCGCTCTCTATGCATACTCATTAAACAGGATGGTACAACACAGCTACTTCAAACAGCGGAGCAGGAGAGTGTGTGTGGCCTCACGTTCCACAGCAGCTATGCAAAGTGTTTTCATGCTCACCTGCTGATCAGAATTAAGTCTCCATTGTGGCAGAGGAAACCCAGGGTAGAAAATAGGACTCCAGGATCCCACTGTACTGCTAAGTGTTCCTGCTTCTCTGGGAATGCATAACCTGTTTTTCAAGTTACCACCAGGCCACCCTGAGCTCACCTAGCACAGATTCGCCACCCCAAATCCCACCTTAACTACAGTCTAATCATTGTCCATTTTCTAGAGTAACTAGATCATTAAACAGTACTTAAGAGATGTGAAGCCACATTTCCCACGATGGGATCTTTCAGCCCAGTGACTTAGTGATAACATGGGCAGGGAGAGAAAAATGAGGAAGTGAGGAAGAATGAGAGAAACACCATTTATGGATTATCATATTATTTTATAGTTGCCATTAATCTGCCTTAAACGAACAAACATGCTGGTATTTTCACTGAACACTGTGTGCTTTAGAATCAGGTCCTAGACTGAGCCCATTGGGAAAACTCACAAGAAAGAATCCAAAAAGCTGCAGCAGTCTGACTGGCTGACTTCTGAGCTGACATTCTGTGTGACATTCTACAGATGCTCTATCCATCAGGATGTGCCATGGTAGGTATGAGAGGTAAATGTCACATATCAGGGCAACGTTCTGGGCCAAAGAGCAAGAGAAGTGATCTCCATGACAAATTCGGAAGTGTAATAACAATGTGACCAAACTCACTCCTCCTCTAACTATGGAGCATAACCTGGCAATTCCTAAACTTCTAAAACAAGGTATGAGGTCCCAGAAATATGGCCGAGGAAGCCAAGTACCTGCATCACCCTGAAACAGGGGATGTGTTTTGGATGAGTCCAATCTGCTGAGCTATCCAAGTCAGCTCAGCAACAGTATCTCAGATCTTGCTGTCTCCTGGGAAGTCTGGGAATCACTCAACAACCAGCACCACCAGTGACAGCCCTCTCGGTGAGTAAAAGCCTTGAAGAATGTCGCTGGCAGGAAATACTGCTGAGCAGAATGCACGTCCTTGGGGCAACCAGCCACAGGAATGAAGGACAAAAGTAAAATGTCACAGGGCTTCTCAAATGCTTTCCTGCCAGCTGTCAGAAGTGTGAAAGCAGAACTCATTTCCTAATAAATGTTTTTATTTCCTTTGTACATGACAAAAGGTCTGGAGGTGTTAATGGGAGGGGCTAGGGAGCCGAGGCCTCCAGAGGTAAGAACCAGAGGCAAATGTCCTGCACAGTAAGCAGCGTTAGTCCCGGGGAATGAAGGGAGCACAGTGATGACAACAGCATCTTACACAGCACCTGATCGCCATAGAAAGATCGTCTCTAATATGTCTCTATTGCGCAGATTTAAAACATTAGGCCCAAGTGTACTTAATCAAGATTAGAAAGCAAGTTCGAAGTGTGCCCCTTTTCTTTTCATGGGGGAAAACTGGAATAAAAGAATATAAGCTTTTTCAGCATATTATTTCCCTGAACATTCTGCTCAGGGTTAGGCCGGAAGTTGGGAAGGGAAAAGGGGGCCATGGATGCCAATGTGTTGGCTGTAATAATTATTCATCTCACCTGGCCTCTGCGGCGAGCAGCTCGTCATAGTGAGAGGATCTCTGATCGTCGTCCTGCCGGTATCTGATCACCGTGGCTAGACCTTTGCTGACAAGGGCCTCAGCAATGTTTCTGCAACAGAAAAGATAGGTCAGTGAGCGCTAGAGGTGCGTGTGGGGCTCAGTCAACAGAAATAATAACAGTTCGCACCTGGAGGTCTTAACGTACTGGCAGAGGGGAGACAGGGAGAAGCCGATGATTTTAAGACCAATGAGCTGCTAAACTAGAAATCCAAATAAAAGATGGAATAAAGTTCCCTAGCTCAGCACTTTTTGGCTGGTACAGTCAGATGCTATATCAATCCATACATAAAAACTAGCAGAGAAGATCTATAAGAAGCCCACATTAGGCAGGCCTTTCTACAGAATGTTATAAATAAGAAAAGTCTGCTTTACAACATCAGATAAACAGATAAAAGATAAAAAATGCATAAAAGCATGACCTAAATTTCTCAAAATCTCTTTTCTAGCCTACCCTGTAACTAGCAAATGTCTCATTCCAGTTTGGCAGTGTTAGAAACAGTGGTCTAACATAAGGTGACCAGGTCACCTTAGTCTAACACTCGGGCGCTTCCCTTCTCATCAGAACGCCTGACCGTGGCTCTCCCACCCTAAGGGGCGTGCAGAAGGTGAGTCTATGGGTGGCTTGGGTAGGGAAGGGGAGGAAGGTAATGGGGTGGAATAAAAGTTCTTTATGAAACATGGCATAAAATGGGAGAACAAATAAAATCTGAGATACTCTAAGTGACTACTTAGGACTAAAGAACATGCAGATTAAAATGCTTCTTAAATCAATTCTCAATTGTGTTGCATCTTTTTCCCTTTACTAGAATCAGAAAGCAGCCTGCTGCACGTGATTTATATCTACTAACTAGAGAAGAGGTCACTGGACATGACTCCCAGACAACTAATGAAGCGCATCTGCATGGTTCCTCCCCATGCTGGAACGAACCTTGATACGAAGGACTCACTCTGCAAAAACAAATTTTCAAAAATCACCTGTAGCCGGTACTGGAATCCAAAAGGCATGATGCTATCGGGTCAGACCGGTGGTTATGCCTTTGTGTCTGTCATAATTACATGACAGGTCCCACTCAAACCATCTGGTTAGCTGCCCTTTAGGGAGGGGGCATGCTAAGCAATAGGCTACTGAACCATATGCTTGAGTTAGTGCTGTTTGGAAATATAGTTAACTCTTCACAAACTGATGTTCCTAGAGACTCAGATTTGGAGATGCTGGGAAATGAACGAACCGTTTTATGTGCATGTTTAATCCACTTAAAGACGGATTCTCTTGATCAAAACCCAGGGAATTACTGTTTTAAGAGATGAATAAAAAAATAGCATGTGCAGAAGAGAGAGGAGGAAAAGATGCTGTGGCCGATTCCCCTCTGCTGCCTGTTTCTCTGCTGCCAGCACGATATTAATATCTCCAAACCACCACGGAATTAGCACTTCTCAAATCCACTCCCACAAAGAGGCTGCTCTGCTGGCCACCCTGTCTCCTGAGTCACCGCATAAGCATGCTGGCAAACGCTGTCATTATCAGAGTTGGGTTTGGCAGCATGGAGAATGCCAACGGCCCCACGTCAACAGCTGTAGATGCTGATAGATGGTGAGAATGTGACTAAGGGTGTCACCATGAAGCCCCAACTGGGCAGGAGAGGGGCTCCCCTTGTATGTTATAAATAAGAAACGGGCTGTGAGGTCTGAGGATTGGAAATGCCAGAAGAACAAAGACGCATTTGTTACTGCATTTTGAATTGCTGCGCATTGACATTTTACAGTCAATACATGGGGTCTGGAGGAGAAAGTTGGAATGACAAAGCAGGCAAGAAAAAAAATTCAACACAAACAAGCTTCTTTTTGAAAAAGCTAGAGAATACTGAGCAAAACAGCACAAATATTTAATGATCCACTCCTGTTAATGCTGCTCAAATCAATTCACAGCATTACCGAGTACCTGCGTGGCCAGCAGAGCTCCAAGGACACAAGCTTCCCTTCTTTCTGCTGCCCTCTGTCTCCTGTCAGCAACGTCCACAAGTGGGCGAAGGCCTCAGCTCCCCGAATCCACACCCTGCCCACTACCCTCCTCTTCTTTATCTCGGAAGCCTAGAGTGTAAGCCATATTATATTCTCTTAGCTCCGTGTCTCTAATTACAGGCTTCTCCTGGAGGAACAGTTGTGGTGCTGATGCTTAGCAGTAAGGAGAGTGAAAACACACGAAATAAAAATAACCACCATCATTACTGGGCATTACTATGAGCCAGGCATGAGAATCACGTCACGTGTGTTTTCTTCTTGGTGTGTGCTCCCCTGTGATTCTCCTCAGTGTCTATCTTCCTTCTACATTACGAGGTCGGAGAGGGCAAGTCCCCTCGTTCTTGCTTTGTAACGCGGGGACTAGAGCCACACTTGGCATAAAGTAGACAGTAAATATTTTCTGGATGAAATAATTTAGCTTATTTAGGATAATTTTTTCACTGTGGTAAAACTCACAACGCATTCTTATAATTTTAATACATCGTGAAACTCGAGATACTCTCGGAAATGTCAAAAAACACACAAAAAAACCCACACACCTAATCATTTTGGAAAGACAGCACTGGAACATTATTTATTATCCTAAGCATATATTAGCCAAACTTGCTGAGAACAGAATTAAGGACAAAAGCTTTCTACATATGCCTTACCAGCTTTTGTCTTTCTCCCCTCCATTATCTAAGACGTAGAATTAAAGGGAATGAAAGGGAGAGAGAGAAAATGGAATTAGCCTAGATTCGTGTACTTGACTCTCATTCATTTTTGACTGCTAATGAAAGGTCAGGAGAGTCTGTCCCGCCCCGCCCCCAAAGATGGTTCAGAAACCGATACTGCTGTGTTGATCATTTGCCCAGTAAGAAAAGAGAACATTAAATTACGTGCCATGACATTATGCCACTTTAGACAAATTTATAAGTTCTGCTTTCTTGAGTGTATCAGTAATTCTACTCCAATTACACATGTCTGGCTCGAAGAGATAATTTATACAAAAAGGGCACTAACAGCCAGAGAATTAGTGCTGGGATTGAATTGTTTCTGCAAACTAAAAGAGAAATTTAGGTGCTATTAAAAGTGAACACTTTCCATTAGACATGATCAGATATCCTTGATACAAACACAGCCAACACACAGATTTTCTCCAACTGAATTCCCCCCCCCCCCCATAGCAAGCGCATTGTTTAATGAGCAAACACTTCCCAATAATAAGATACCTCTGAAACCATGGGTCCTAATATTCTGCCAACTTGAAGAAAAGGTGTTCTATGCTCATACTCGAGAATACATTTAAATAGATTTCATTTACAGGATATTATAATGATTTAGCACATTTTTGATAGGCGTCTCCATCCGTAATCCCCCCACCCCAATCAAAACTTACAGAAAAGTTGCACATACTGTATGAAGAACAGACCCTCCATCTTTGAACCATGTGAGTAAGTAACTGACCGGGTGTACCATCACCCCGAATATTTTAGTGCAAATTTCCTACAAACTAGGATATTTTCCTATATAATAAAAAACAAACAATGAATAGAACTAGGATAGCAATAAGGACACAATATTATCATCTGCAAACCCCACCCAAATTTTGCCAATTGTTCAAAAAAAACAAAATACTTAGGGAAAAAAGGACCTAATTCAGAATCAGGTGTTACATTTAGATGCCATGCCTCCATGGTCCACAATACTTCCTCAGTCTTTCTTACAATATCATGGCTTGACACTTGGAAGAGCATAGGCCAATTATGTCTGTGTCTGATGCAGGTTATGTATCACTGGCAACAACACAGAGAGAAGAGATGATGCGCTGTTCCATAAGGCCTCTATGAAATGATCTATAATTTACCATTGATGTCCACTTTGATCACTTGATCAGGATGGTGTCTACCAGGCTTCTCCACTGTAGTTAATCCTTTTCCTCTTTATAACTAACAGGAGACACTTTAAACTGTGTAATTTTTAGCTCTCAAACTCGCAAGTTATTCGTTTATTTATCTGGATCAGTATAAACTCATGGAATCTCATTTTATTCAAAGGGTTATAACCCACTACTATCATTGTTTATTTTGATGCTGAAATTGTTCCCAATCTGGCTAGTGAAAACTGGTTCAAGTGGGCTTCTGTGTCCTATGGACGTGCCCCCATCATTCTTTGAGCATGTCCTGATTTCTAGGACAACATATCCCGCGGCTTATCGAGTGCTGTTTTCTGTAACTCTGAAATTAGCCAATTATCTAGTAGCCTATATTTACATAATTATTTCCGTATATTTATTTATAATACTATTGGAAACCATGTGTGGCAGTCATGAAAATGTGCTTCTCAGATTTCTCACCACAGGAAGCATAACTGACGGACAGTCCCAGCTGCTGTGCCTGGAAAACCATCACTGTTTCAGCCAAGGCTGTGCATTCCACCAGCCGCTACCAGCCCAAGACTGAGCATAGACAGCAGAGACACTAAGGCAGGCCTATTGCTGAGACTTTGGACTCCTCTGATGGGCAGCTATGGCTTGCGGACTCCTTGTCAGCTTGGCAGAAAATCTTAGAATTAACTGCCCTACAGCTTAGATTTTTCCAGTTCAACCTTCCTTCTTTCCCTCTCTCCTCCTCCACAGGACTAAGGCCCACAGTGCAGTCTAATGGCTCTCCCAGCCTCATCCAGATCCCTGAGAAGAGTTTTCCCCAATTGAACTCTTGCACTGCACATCTAGTCCCATCTTGGCATCAGCTTTTTAGAAAACCTGAAACAATATACCATGAATTAACACAGATATCTACAATCTCAATCCAATATTACAGGGCTCATTGTAGTTGTCTTCCTTCCCATATTTATACCTCCCTTCTCTGACTGTGAGAAACCTGGCTTGCATTACCCTTAATTTTTTACTTACAAGAAAAAACTCCCTTTATATACATACTAGAAGCAAGTGCACAAAATTCGTGCACTGGAGTGTGTGTGGGGTGGTGTCCCTCAGCCCAGCCTGCACCCTCTCCAATCTGGAACCCCTCAAGGGATGTCTGACTGCCTAAACCAACAGTCAGACATTCCTCTCACAATCTGGGACTGCTGGCTTCCAACCGCTTGCCTACCTGCCAGCCTAATTACCCCTAACTGCTTCTGCCTGCCAGCCTGATAACTCCTAACCAATCCCCTGCCAGCCTGATCGACACCTAATTGCTCCCCTGCCAGCCTGATTGCCCCCAACTGCCCTCTGCTGCTGGCCCAGCTGCCCCCAACTGCCCTCACCTGCTGGCCTGGTCACCCCCAGCTGCCCTCCGCTGCAGGCCTGGTGCTCCCCAACTCCCTCCCCTGCAGGCCTACTCACTCCTAATTGCCCTCCCCTGCCAGCCTGGTCACCCCCAACTACCCTCCCTGCCAGCCATATTGTGGTGGCCATCTTTGACCACATAGGGGCGGCCATCATGTGCGAGGGCATGAGGGTCAATTTGCATATCACCTCTTTATTATATAGGACACACTTACTTGCTCACTCATACCTACTGTGACTTGCTTGATTTAGTACCTAACAATAGAGCTAATTTAAGAGGAATACACTACTTAATAAAAAAAAAAAGGGGGGGGGCTGGGTTAAATGGATAAGTGTTATAAGAGTGGGCGCAGGGAATAATACCATCACACACAAACATACACACACCTTTACCCTTCATTCTCCATCTGAATAAGGGTAGCAGGTAATTCTCAATGGCTCTGTCTCATAGATCTCTATCTATCTGTTTGAGCTTAACATTTGCCACTGAAAAACCATCTACATTTTATCAGTCACTGAGGTGTCCATGGAGATTATAAAAGCAGAATATTTTCCTTAAAGCAAACATACATGTGGGCACGTATTCAGAACAAAGCAAGCCCATAATGAAATGCCTCTACAATATATTTTAGTCAAGGCTAAAGGAAAGGGGTGACAGATAATTAACAGCTCAATTCATTCATAACAGTAACATCAGTAATAGCAGAGGTACATATCTCAGTGCATGCACAAAAATAGACACACTCCCGGATAATTTCTTTACAGTGATTTCAAGGTTCTGCGGTCAAATTTCATAAATATCAGAAAATGCATCCAGTAGCTATTTACTGTGAAATAACCCAGATCCAACAAGACAACAGGCATGTAGCAGGGCCTCCATCATCTGTGAACCTCAGACTCCAGTATCTTGTGCTGGAAAGCTGCCTTTTCACAGGGCCTGTGCATTCCCCACAAGGACAGTCTTCCTCACAAGTCCTGAGATGGAGATCACCAGCCAGCAGAGTTCCCAGTGGCTCACCTGGCTGCTCCTCAGCTTAACAGGATGCTCTATGGTGGGCTGAGCCACAGGGGAGCTTCAGGATGCTGACATCCTTCTCTGCCAGTAGGGCAGAGACAAGCAAAGAGGAAGAGGTCCCCGCAGGACTTGATAAGGAGGTAGAAAGCAAGGAAGACTAGAAGACTAATTTCTCCAGAATATCAGGTCCACTTGTACTTGTGTCTATGGAAAACGTGGGCTTTCCACTCTAAAAGATGCTAAAGAAGTGGGGAAATGACAGGCCACGGCCCCAAAGCCTTCCTTAGATACTGGCTCACAGGAATACCTCTTTATCCGTGCTCTTTGAGGCAGGAAATTGCAGGCCTGAGTTAAGACTTGGCTTTTGTAAACCCAGCAAAAGGAGAAAGTGAACTTCTATGAAAGGGATCTGCAGCCAATGGGCAACAAACAAATATCTTTTATTAAATTGCTGTTTTTCAAAGAGGCCTCAAATTAGAAAAAAAGTCCTACAGAGCAACAGGCAGCTTCCAGACACTTATATGGTGACACCTCTAGGGGTCACACGTGACCTCCCCCACTTAGTGTCTTTGTGCTCCAATCTCCAGTGACTGAATTCCTATGGATCTGAAAATGATGATTTACCCTCTGTTTTTTTTCTTTCTTAAAATATATCAAGGAGGTGCTTCCCACATAACCAAATGGCATATGTAGACCAGATTCTGTTTTAGAAGCATTAATATTTAAAAACAGCTGAGGTAGCACAGCATTCTTTATAGATTTATCAAATATCTTTCCTAGTGTCTTCTCTATTTTTTCATTTCTTTCTTGAATTAATGTAAAATTCTAACAATAATTAAAATCATTTTTTGGAGGGGGTCTTCTTATTCTTATCTGCTTCTTTATCTGTTTAACAAGTCCTGTCACCAGAACTCGGGAACCAGACTCTAGCCTTGTTTTTGTATTTTAATGAATCCCAATCTTTCCTCATGGTAGAGAGGATAATGTGGAAAGAAGACAATTAAAACTGATATGGACATAGTCTAAGCAACTCAAAAGGATGTGTGGTTAGAATGGAACCCAAGGAGACCTATAAATAACCCTGGCAGAAAGAAAAGAAAGGAGGGAGGAAGAAATGGGAGAAAGGAGAAATGGAAGAGAGAGAGCGGAAAGGAGAAGGAAAACTAAGAAAAAAATTATTTCTTTCTACAAAGTTAAATCCTTGAACCCCTGGAGTAGCAGTTGCCAACTAGTGGTCCGCTGGCCTCTGGTCCGTGCGGTCCGAAAGGTTGGCGGCCACTGCCCTAGAGCACATACTCATCTGAACTTCACTATAAAGAGCAGCTTACTCCTGAGCACTGACAAAACTTCTCTAGCTTCAAGGCCAGGTCCCACTATGTACCAACAGTACCCTTCCGTTTGGAAGAAAAGAAATAAAACCAAAGGTACCTTGGGACCAGGGTTTTAAAAGTGGGTGATGAAGAGATGTCACTTCAACTCAACCTGCCAAGAATACCTAATTCTCTACTCCAAGGCAGCTCTGGGCCATATCATACCCATTATCTTATTTCCACTCATGCCTACACAAGGGTATACCTACCATCCTTGATCTCCTGAAAGAAAAACTAACAGACAAGAAAATAAGACAGACATATAGAGCCCCTCTTATCTGCAGGGAACATGTTCCAAGATGCCCAGTGGAAACGTGAAACCTGGGCTAGTACTGAAGCCGGTATGTCCTTTTTTCTTCCTATACAGAAATATCTGTGATCAAGTTAAAGTGATAGGTTAGGCATAGTAAGTGGTTAACAATAACTAGTGATAAAAAAGAATTATTATAATAATACACTATAACAAAAGTTATATGTGAATGTGGTCACTCATTTCAGTGGACCCCTGGAACGGTCTCCTGCAGTCTCAATGCTTTCTGGTGCAGCACACTGCTATCAGGCCGAACCCGCTTTCTGGCCATGTCTTCCACCCATGGATTTAATGCCTTTTCCATCTTGACTAAGCGTTCATTTATTTATCATGCACCAGGGCCGTGGCACAGAGGTGAAACAGCAAAACTAGCACATATTTATTTTTCCTTCTTCACACTTTTAGTAATAGAAGATTCGTTCTTACTGTTGAACTTAGCAACCTCAGCACCTTTTTTATTTTCTTCTTATTGAGAATTTTCACCTTTTCATTTAAAGAAAGCACTTTATGGCTTCTCTTTGCCATATCCAAATTACTAGCATCACGACTCTTGCACTTTCGGGCCATTATTAAAAAATAAATAAAAGTTACTTGAACACAAGCACCATGGATCTGATAACCAAAATGGCTATTAATGGATTAACGTGCAGGTAGCTAACACAGCGTGAAGATGCCAGACAAAAGGATGATTCACATCCCAGGAGGGATGGAGCGGGACAGCGTGAGATTTCATTAGGCTACTCACAACAGCCCACATTTTAAAACTTATGAATTGTTAATATTTACGGACCATTGTTGACAGTAGGTAATTGAAACCGAGGAAAGTGAAACTGTAAAAAAGGGAGACTACTGTACTTGGAAGAGGCAAAATTACACTTAGTTCAAAACTCCAGCTAATGGAGAGAATGGTGTTGAAAATGTGGATTGAAGTGATTTAAAAAAGAGGGGGGTGGGGAGAAGATTACCACCAAATAGCTCTATCAAACTGTTATGATTACTAAACAGACAATTTTATTCTGCCCCTAGGATTTCAGCAGTACTGTAATCACATTGCCACCTCTTATATATTTTCATTTATTCAGCAATATCATGGTGATGGCTTTATAAGACAAAGAAAACTGGAATTATACTCTATTATGCCAGCTCCTCTCTGAGTATCACTGCACTTCCAAGTCAGCAAAATATCTGAGGAAGTTGGGACAATGATGAAGCTTGGCTATATGTTGAGGGGCACATTAAATGTAAGTGGCAATAAAACAACATCACCTTCAAATATCTAATATTTCCCCCGATCTCCAATCCTCAAAGTAAGACAGAAGCAAAAGAGCGAAGAAAAAAATGTCTTTTTCATAGACAAACTACAAGGACTTACCTATCTGAATCTCCCTTATACAACAGGGATATGTGCCCAAGTGACATTCCCTCTATTAGACACACATCTTTTGCAGAAGGAGACCAATAGATCTTTCAAAAACAATGAAGGTGATTAATTAAACACTGACTCTAGATTGAAGAAAGTAAACTGTCTAACCAATATGCATTTCCAATCCAGCTAAACTGGTCAACTCATTGCTAAATATGCCACACAGTTCCAGTTCCAACTATTTGCAGGACATGTGACTTTGTATGATTCATCATCATGTAAAACTCGGCATTTCAAAAATAAAACAGTTCTCTAAAATAAGCTTTTCTGAAGCCTACCAAATCAGCTATTCTCCTAACAGCTCTTGCTAGGACCAGCATACTCCCAGTCTCCTAGACCTGATGTCTCTCTCACTCCCATATAAAATTAGTTGTCAAAACTTGGAATTCAAATCCCCCATATATGTTTCCTATTCCATTCATTCTCTTTACCCCAGTTGTGACTCCCACTAATGCTCACCTGTGCCACTTACTGCGGCCTACATTATCTCTTTCCTTGCAATTCTGACCGATTCCAAACACTGCTAGTTTAGTCCTAAAAAACCTTAGTCTGACAAATATTCCTCATTCTCAAACCCACCATGAGCACAAAAAACTTGTTAGAAAACTTCAATACAAAGACAACATGAAGTTATCAAATATGCAATAAAGATGAAGGAAGGAAAGAAGAGGAGGAGGAGAAAGAGGTGGAAAGGAGGGAGGAAGACAAACATTTTATTTTTTTTTTAGCAATATCCTAAAGGCTTTACATTTATTAAACTATTTAATGGTCACAAAATCCTGATGAGCCCTAGCTGATTTGGCTCAGTGGATACAGTGTCAGCCTGTGGACTGAGGGGTCCTGGGTTTGATTCTGGTCAAGGTCATATGTGCAGGTTGCAGATTTGGTCTCCAGTGTGGGTGTGCAAGAGGCAGTTGATCAGTGATCCTTCCTCATCATTGATGTTTCTATCTCTCTCTCTCTGTCCCTTCCTGTCTGAAATCAATAAAAATGTACTTAATTAAAAAAATCGTGATGAAGTAGGAGTTTTGTGATTCCTATTTTACAGATGAGAAACCTGAGAAACAGATAGGTGACAAAACTTGTGAGAGAACTATCCTATCTAATCCTACTTAATAAAAGAGTAATATGCAGAGAACATCCAAGATGGCGGCCTAGGCAGTCTCCTAAGCTGCCGCCTCATCAACAATTTAATTAAAAAAACAACTAAAATCAAAAAGGACTTCACCAAAACGTCAGGAAAGCTGGCGGAGTGGAATAGCTACAACTAGAAAGAAAGAGAGAGGCTCACGGATCGGACTGGGAGCCGAAAAGCACTGAGGTAGGGAGACGCTCGCGCACGCGGCCGCCGAATACCTGCCTGGCGGTGGGAGGGGAGGAATCCCCGATTGCACGGAACCCTTTCCGACTGCACTGAACCCAGCCCCGGCTGAAATTCCGTGGTCCCAGGCTCATACGGGTGGAGTCTGGACTGCAGAGAAAGGCACCCAGAGACTCAGAGACTCAGAGACCGGGGACCGGGAGTCGCAGTCGCAGCCGGCAGGGTCTACAGACTCGCGCGCGTGAGCAAGTACACGCTGAGGTCTGACCGCCGCCTCTCCGGAGCGGAAGGCGTCAGAAGCTCCAGGTCTGACCGCGGAGGCTGCCGCCGCCTCTCTGTACAAGGTGGCAGCCTCTCTGTAGCGGAAGGAGTCAGAAGCTCCATTCTGACCACGGAGGCTGCCGCTGCCTCTATGTACAAGATGGCGGCCTCTCTGTAGCGGAAGGAGTCAGAAGCTCCAGACTACAGAGACCAGCCCAAGTCCGGGTGAGCCCCTGCGGCACCCACGCTCTTGCTTGGGGAACCTGGGCCGGTCAGGCGGAAACTCAGGCGAGTGCACAAGGGCAGGGCAGAAGCCAAGACTGTCAGTTCAGCCCTGAGACTCCGCCCCATCCAAGCTGAGCAGAGGCTTCTGCAGTTTTTCAAGTCTGATCCTATAAGACTGTCTCCAATACAGAAGTTATCCCAGAGTAGACACAGCTGATACCCACATCCAATTGGCCTGAAGGTCAATTCACAACAATAGAGACTTAGCTACAACAAAGCAGTGCACGCAGTCCACAAAGGGGATCACCAAGAGTGTCTACCTCAGGTAACTGAGGAGGCTGACTCACTGTGCTATATAGGACACCAAACACACAAAGCCATCCTACCAACTCTGAAAAATAGTGATAATGCCGAGACAAGGAAACAGATCTCAAACAAAAGAGATGGAGGATATAGAGTTCAGAACTACGGTTCTAAGGTTATGCAACAATATCCTAGAAAAGCTCGATAAACTCCATGAGACCCAACTAAAAAGTATAGATAAACTGACTAAATTGGAAAATATTATGCAGAGATCCAACAGCAGAATGGAAGAACACAAGAATCAGATCAAAGAGCCAAAAGACACTCCGCTAGAGAAGGAAGAAGAAAAGAGGATCCAGAAAGTTGAAGATAGTGTAAGGAGCCTCTGGGACAACTGCAAGCGCACCAACATCAGAATTATGGGGGTGCCAGAAGAAGAGGGAGTGCAAAATACTGAAAACATATTTGAAGAAATAATATCAGAAAACTTCCCTCACCTGGTGAAAGAAATAGACTTACAAGTACAGGAAGCCTACAGAACCCCAAACAAGAGGAATCCAAAGAAAAATTCTTCTCGACACATCATCATCAATATGCCAAGGGTAAAAGACAAAAAGAGGATCTTACAAGCAGCAAGAGAAAAGCAGTTGGTTACCTATAAGGGAGCACCCATACGACTATCAGCTGATTTCTCAACAGAAACCATGCAGGCCAGAAGGGAGTGGCAAGAAATATTCAAAGTGATGAATAGGGAGAACCTACAACCAAGATTACTGTATCCAGCAAAGTTATCATTCAGAATTGAAGGGCAGATAAAGAGCTTCACAGATAAGAAAAAGCTAAAGGAGTTCATCACCACCAAACCAGTATTATATGAAATGCTGAAAGGTATTACTTAAGAATAGAATTAGGGGCAAAGAAAGGGAGTGGATAGATAATTATCAGGGTGAAGGGGTGTGGGGTGCAGAAAGAGACTGGATTAAAATTGTATAACCTATGGATGAGGACAATGATGGGGGAGGGGGTAAGGGCAGAGGGTGGGGTGGGAATCGGGTGGAAGGGAGCTATGGGGGAGAAAAAGGAGAAACAATTGTAATAATCTGAGCAATAAAGATTTATTAAAAAAAAAAAAAAAAAAAAAAAAAGAAATATATGTAGGTAGAAGTAACAATTCTATTTTGGGGAATTTATCCTAAAAATAAACAGATGTAGCAGAACACAAGAATAAGTACAGTCTTGCTTGTTATAGCATTGTGTAGTGGTAAAAACTTGAAATAATTTGATGTCCAACAATGGAAAAGCTGGATATGTTATCAGTGTTCATAGAAACCATGGACTGTTATGCATTTATAAGAAACGAGTTAGCATTGGAATTAGTTTTCTATTGCTGCTATAACAAATTCTCACAAGTTTAGTGGCTTACGTACACAAATTTATTATTCTATACTTCTGTAGATCAGAAGTCTGACACAGGTCTTACTGGGGTGTTGGCTAGGTTGGGCTGTTGGCAGAATTCAGTTCCTTGCAATTGGACAATTGAGGTACCCATATCCTTGCTGGCTGCCAGCTGATGACTGTTCTGAGCTTCTAAAGACTACCTGCATTCCTTGGCTTGTGACCTCCTTCTCCCATCTTCAGTGCCAGCAATGGCAAGTTATTCTCATGCTTGGAATATTTCTTCATCTTTCCATGTCATCCCTCTGACACAGCAAGAAAAGGCTCCCCAGTTTCCAGGACTCAAGTGATTAGACTGAGATCACCCAGATAATCCAGGATAACATCCCATCTCAAGGTCTAATCCGTTCATCATATCTACATAGTCCCTTTAACCATGTAAGGTAACATATTGAGAGGTTCCAGGAATTAGGACACAGATACTTTGGGGGGCAATTATTTTGCTTACCATAGTTCTATATTTAAAAATCTGATAGATGACCATGAAGTACTAGTGTTCAGTGAGGGATGGGGGTGGGAATTAACAAGTAATATCTTCAGTTTCATCTCAAATATTTATAGATATTGCACATATATGGAGGCATAAAGAAAGGTATAGAAGGATACTAACATGAATTCAACCAAGACAATCAGAATAGGGAATAGAATGAGGAATGAAATATGACAGTCATTTCTTGATGTGTTTTTAGATGTTCTACTTTCTATAATAACATATTTTTCTTTTGAAATTTAGCAAAGTTTGATTCAGAATAAAATGGAATATGGAAAAAAAAAAAAAAAAAAAAAAAAGAGTAATATGCAAATTAACCACCCTGCTGCACCCACAAGCCATGCCCACCAACCAATCAGAGCCAGTATGCAAATGAACCCAACCAAGATGGCTACAACCACAGAGATCAGGAGGGAGGCTTGGATTTCCCAGGCAATGGAGGAAGCCAAACTTTCTGCCTCCCTTGCTGGCCTAGGCCTCCACTCAAGGATACAAAGTTTCAATTATAGAAGGTAAACAAACCAAACAGAAATGGCAGCAGCCACCGAGCTGGAAAGAGCGGGAGGTTAGGGTTGCCACAGGCAATGGAAGAAACAAAGCTTTCTGCACACTATGGCTGGTCCAGGCCTCCACTTAAGGCTTCAAAGTTTCAATTATAGAAGGATAATAAACTCCAACAGAAATGGCTGCTGGCCACAGAGCAAGCAGGAGGCTTGGCTCTTCTACAGGCTACAAAGTTTCAATTGTAGAAAGTAAATAATTCCAGATACCAGGGCCTCCGCTTGGGTCGCCAGGGGGCGTGGCTGTCCTGCAAACCACCAAAGGGCCCTCACTCAGGCTGCCCCACGGCCCATGGAAACCCTCACTCTGATCTGGAACACCCTTCAGGGCAAACCAGTTGCCCCCACCCGTGCACCAAGCCTCTATCCTATCTAATAAAAGAGTAATATGCAGATTGACCATCACTCCAACAGTATGGCTTCCCCCATGTGGTCAAAAATCCTGCCCCATGTGGACACAAGATGGCCACCACAAGATGGCCAGCAGGGAAGGGCAGTTGGGAGGGACCAGGCTTGCAAGGGAGGGCAGTTGTGGGCTATCAGGTAAGGGAGACAGTTGGGAGGGACCAGGCTTATAAGGAAGGGCAGTTGGGGGTGATAAAGCCTGCAGTAGAAGGTAGTTAGGGATGCCCAAGCCAGCCAAGGAGGAAAGTTGGGGGTGACCCAGCCTGCAGGAAAAGGCAGTTTGAGGAGTGGGGGAGACCCAGGCCTGCAGAGGAGTGCAGTTGAGAGGGACCAGGCCTGCAGGGGAGGGTAGTTAGGGGCAAACAGGATGGCAGAGGAGCATCATTCAGGCTGGCAGGCATGTGGTTAGGGGGTGATCAGGCTGGTAGGAAGAAGCTGTTAGGGGCAATCAGGAAGGCAGGCAGGTGAGCAGTTGGGAGCCAGCAGTCCTGGATTGTGAGAGGGATATCCGACTGCCCGTTTAGGCCCGACCCTACCTGGATTGGGCCTAAATGGGCAGTCAGACATACCTTGAGGGCTCCCAGGTTGGAGAAGGTGCAGGCTGGGCTGAGGGACATGCCCCTCCGCCTGCACAAATTTCGTGCACCGGCCCTCTAGTAACCAATAAGAAAGGCTATGCATAGAGACATAGCATCACAG
Source organism: Vespertilio murinus (assembly GCA_963924515.1). Taxonomy (NCBI): domain Eukaryota; kingdom Metazoa; phylum Chordata; class Mammalia; order Chiroptera; family Vespertilionidae; genus Vespertilio; species Vespertilio murinus. Next base: position 58,192,508 of record OZ004712.1, read on the forward strand.
TGATAAAAAGGATCTTGCTAAAAATCCTATCCAACCCCAAAGCTGTAAACATCTGATAACAGAACTATTTTTTTGATTTTCACTCAATAATTTCAGCTTTAATGAAGATCTACTGGGCATCTACTATAGGACAGGCACTTTAGCACACATTGACTTAACGCTCTGAGCAATTCAACAGTGGTAAGTAAATTGTAATTCTATATTCTCACAGAAAAGAGTAAACAGTTTCGGATTTGCCTTGATTAGAAGCCAGTTTTGTTGTTGTTTAAAATTCTAAGTCCATTTTTCTTGAGACTAAGTGCCATAAATTACAGGGTAACAGACTATAAATGGCATTCTACAATGGAACCTTCATACGTCTCCCTAACACTATTCCATTAAATGCCTTTCTGCTTTAGTCCAACCAGTCAACTTAGCTACCAGCCAAGCCCTGTACTGTCCACATCTCTGTGCCTGTGGTGGCGCCACTCATCTGGCACTTACCTTGGGCTGCTATACATTATCATCTTCCTTTGTGTACATATCCTGTCTTCCCAACTAGATCATATTCCCTAGTGGTCCCCAAAGAGCCAAACACTTAGTAGGCAGGCACTCAATAAATATTTATTGGCTAGCTAATTGATCTCACTCTCTGAGTTCCCAGGAGGTTCTATGGGCTGTTGGATGAAAACAAAGTAATAACTGAGTCATAGAATTTTTTAGCAGAAAGAGTCCACAGAGATGAAATAATCAAAACGTTCCTTATATAAATGATGAGAGAGAGAAACCCTGAAATTTTTTACATGAGCTGTCTAAAGAAACACAGAGAATAACACCATCACAATGGGCATCTCAGATCTTTTGATTATCATTCTATTTCCTGTTATTATGCTACTATCCTTTCAAGTCTATAAAATAGGAATAAATTTATTATGCACATGAATTATCCAAGATGCTGTTAATACATTAAAATTTTATCAGCTCATCAAAAATAATCTATCCATATCATATTATAAATTTAATCACTCTAATACTAATAATGCTAGCTAAAATATGTATTAAACATTTAATTATAATAATTTGCTTGCCTCCTGCGGATTCAGAGGACATTTTCTGGGAGAGGAGGAAGAAATGATTTAAAAAAGTCTGATTGAGTTTTCTCTCTATATTCTAACACAAAGTGGAAATGTTCATTGTAGACATAAGTATGTTTTCTTTGTTCCTCATTTCCTACTAGAGGCCTGGTGCACAAAATTCGTACATGGGGTGGGAGGGGGGGAGTTCTCCCTTAGCCCAGCCTACGCTCTCTCCAATCTGGGACTCTTGAGGAATGTCCGACTGCCCTAATCACTCCCCTGCCAGCCTGATTGACACCTAACTACTGCCCCGTGGGATCGGGCATAAACAGGTAGTCGGACACCATTCTCTCAAAACAGGACTGCTGGCACTCAATCACTTGCCTGCCTGCCTGAATGTCCCTAACTGCTTCTGCCTACTAACCTGAACACCCCCTAATTACTCCCCTGCCAGCCTGATCAACACCTAACTGCTGCCCTGCTGACCCAATTGCCCCTAACTGCCCTCCCCTGCCAACCTGGTCACTCATAACTGTCCTCCTTTGCAGGCCTAGTTCCGTCCAACTGCTGTCCCCTGCAGGCCTGCCCCCCCCCCCCCCCAACTGTCCTCACCTGCTGGTCTGATCGCTCCCCAAATGCCCTCCCCTGCCAGCCATCTTGTGGTGGCTATCTTGCGTCCACATGAAGGCAGCCATCTTTTGTGTTGGAGTGATGGTCAATTTGCATATTACTCTTTTATTAGATAGGATTCTCTTCTTTCCTTTGAGAAATCAACAACTTATAAAAGAGCAGTGTAAATAGCATGGATACTGACATGAGATGAAAACATCCTCACATATCCCTCTCAGTAATAGTGGAATGAATGAACTGATGCTTTATTCATAAGGGGCTCCTTCCCCTACCATCACCCCCAACACTTGAATAAAGTCACTGACCTAGGAGAGTCATTGACTGTAGTCATTCCATACTTTTGTACATTATATGGTTTTTACATGTGTTTGAAAGCCAAATATAAACATGTTTAACAGTGACTGTAAGTAAGAGACAATTGCCAACCCCCTTTCTACCCGGAGTAATATCACATTATTGGATATTTCATCATCTACACCATTGACGATGAAAATCATCAGATGCTCACCCTTGCCCTTGTCCCTGACAGTCAGTGCAGAGGCATTGACAGAGGTTCTGCCAATCAGATGATCCTGCTCTCGGAGTGAAGCAAAGGAGAGGGGGCAGTCAGAGTGAATGCACAGTGATGTCTCCCCCTGAGGGCTCATGTAGGAGTCGGGGTCCCGGTAAAGACAACTATTCTGCTTCCTGCTTCTCGGCCCTTGGGAGCTGCCCTGGTCCCCATCTGTTTTCCAAGTCTGATATTCTGTCCTTAGGTCAGTTCTCCCATAACTTCCCAATTTCTCTTTCTCTTTAGGACAATCAGGCTTGTTTATGTCCAAAATATCGTAAAGATTTATGAGGCTGTATTCTTAAAGTCCTTAAACATGGATTACAGAGGTCACAGTTTCCTTTAAACCAGGAAACCTGGGAGCCCAGGCCTAGGGTGAGAGGTAGATGCCACAGTAAAGCTTCCAGATGTATATAGGTCCAGCAAAGGCCATACAAAGTATTTTCTTTCCAGAGTACCATTGTATTACCCAAATAGCACCCCTATCACAAGATCCAGGGTAGATAGTAAGAAAACACTTAATCTTTAACCTTTTGCTTAGGAACATGTAATAGAATAAGTGGGAGAAATTCTTATCTTGCCCTATCTCTTCACTACTAACCAAGGAATTATTACAGTGTGATCTCTAAACACTTGATGCTCAATGAGGTTCCATAACCAACCTGTAATCCAATAGTTTCTGCCATCTTGCTAAGTGAAAGCAGAAGATGAACAGGAATGGCTCTGAGGATTTTGCCACTGGGTTAAGAATAAGAGCCAGTTTAGGGATATCCATGATCACATTAAAGTGTGGTGTAAATAAAAGGTGAATTATCTTAAAGTCAAGAAAACATGTATTTATGTTTTTACAAAGATCCTACTATATTCAGGTATAGGGATCAATTACAGGTGCTTATAAAAATGAAAGTGTGAAGTAGGTTTATTATTAGTAAAATAGATTTTCCTAGTTATGTCATTTGAGTTTCTATACATAAATGATGCCAAACTATACTCATTTTATTACTGGAAAGAATAAAAAACAGTCAGAGGCAGTAAACTGCTTACCAATTATAACAATTCCATATCTTTAGGTACAAAAACATAAAATAAAAATTTAGTTTAGTTTATTTTGTTTGTTGTTTGCTTTCCAAAATGCACATAAGAGGTAACCAACTTTCTTTAAAAAAAAAAAAAAAAAAAGAAGAAGAAAGTGTTTTGTTTTGTTTTTAAATAGAATGGTCTAATAGAAGACATTATCTCATACCAACACTTTAACAGAGGAAAAATCACCTAAATTAAAAAAAATGAGTAAGAGATAGAACACAGTAAAACAGATGAATATGATAAAATGGAAATGTTAAGAATAAATGTTGATCAATTCTCCTTCATCCAACAAAAGAGAGAAGTTACACAAAGCATTTATATTTATTCTTCAATGGTGAAAGCCATTTAATGTTTTCCACTTCTCCCAGCCCTTTGTGGCCATAGAGAGCAGTTATGAGCTCATTTCATAAAGAACTCATGCCACAGAGCAGTCATTCTGCACAGAGGATCTGGGTTCTTACCCCTGCTCTCTATTGTTCCAACTTGTGTAAAGGCACTAAGCTGGTACCAGTTGCTGAATCTGTAAAATGAGGGGGTAGATCTAAATGCATTACAAAATATGTTCCACATCTCATATATTCTAATTTCTTAAATGAACCTGCATATAGAATATCGGAAAACATAGGTATTTACATTACAATTCATTAACAGTAGCGAAGTTACTGTTAAGAAGTAGCATCAAAAATAATTTTATGGTTGGGGTCACCACAACATGAGAAACTGTATTAAAGGGTCACGGCATTAGAAAGATTGAGAACCACTGCTCTAGGGTCTGTAAGGGCCCTATCCCCTCTGTGTACACACACAATGATGGCAAAGGGTGGGAGGCCAGGTACTTGGAAAATTTACGAGAAAGTATTTATTCTCTTCAACTCTTTAATGTCCACTATTTCTTTAAGATATATTACCCAAATGCTCTGGAGCATAAAAAAAGAGGTTGGAGGTATGAGCAAATAAAGAATATAGAGGACATTTTCTACCAGGGAAACTATTAATGTGCAAATTTTTTTATTCTTCACTGGCTAATTCCTTCTACTTTGGTTAAGTATTTTGTTCAGTGACAAGAAACTGACTTATCTTATTAGTACAAATGTGTTTAAAGAACCAAGTAAGTAGAATTGACATTTAACAGGAATTTATTGCATTTCTTGTATTGTGGTTCACTAGATTATGTAAATTAGAAGTTTACTTCTGTATGTGTCTTATCACTTATAATAGTGAAAAATCAGACCCACCTTCACATTTTACATAGTTTGCCAAGTAATATTTTGGCCTATTAAGCTTATAGCTCATTCTTAAGAAGTACAATAAAATAATTATGAGATGTTTCTTGGGTAGTTCTTATAAGACTATAAAAGATAACTACACAGTACATATTAACAAAAGATATGGAGTTCATTACTACAAACAGGAAAAATCAGAAAAACTTCATTCATAATAATCAGTTTATATCTAAAAGAATCTTACTATTTTACTTCAATTCCCTCATCTTACAAATGGCTAATCTGAGCTTCAGTGACTTTAAAAACTATTTAGTGACCAACCTGGAACAGAACTCAGATCTCAAGTTATAAAAGGCATTCTTCCACCATGACAGCCTGCCTCCAGCCGCCACATACCGACTGGAAAAACAAATGCTACACACAAGACCTTAGATGGATTCTCAAGGCATTCCTCTAAGGTTCACACTGCACGGTTCCATTTATATAATATTCTTATAATTACAAAATTATAGAGATAGCAAACAGATTACTGGTTGTTAAGGATGATGGGAGAGGAAAGACACAAGGAAGATCTTTATGATGACTGAATAGTTTTCTATCTTCATTGTGGTGGTAGTTATAGGAACCTACACATGGGGTAAAATGGCACAGACCTATTCACACACCTTCACATTTATAATACCAATGCCAAATTCCTGGTTTAGATACTGTGCTATAATTGTAAGATATAACCATTGCGGGGAACTGGAGGGAGGGTATATGGGGTGAAACTATCTGTGACTAACCTGTGACTACCCTTGTAACTTCTGTGAATCTATAATTACTTAAAAATAAAATTCTTAAAAATTCAATAGAATTTGAACTTACTAATAAGAAAAACAACAAAGACTCTAAAGTCCATTCCCAATAGAATAATCAGAATAATTCTCAGCCAGAACAATCCTTTGAAAATTAAAGTCCACAGATGTTCCCATCACTCCTCTGCTCCAAACTCTACAATGACTTCTGTCTCCCTCAAAGTAAAAGCCATTTACTTGTTAGGGCTCACAATAACCTCTATGGTTTGCTGGCCCCCTCCCTATCTTGCTGACCTTGTTTCTCACCACCCCAACCACCTTTGCTCCCTCCGTTCCAGCCACAATGCATTCGTCCTACCCAGCCAAACTTGCACCAATAGACCTCTGCCACTGGTATTCCCTTTGCCTTCCTACCACTTGATCCTTCAGCTTTTATCACTGAAGTCTCCCTTGACTGTCTTACTGAAAATTTCCCTCCCCCAACCTAGAATAAATACCTCCTCTGCCCTTCCTAACCTTTATATGCTCTATGGCACTTTGACCATCTACCTATTTCTACATGTTCTTTGTTTCTTTATCCTTTTGCCACCACTACAATGTAAGCCACACACCCCATCCCACCCCACCTCAAATAATCTGAACAGACACCAAAACAAAAAAATAGTGTAGGAAAGTGAAATAAATGTTATGTTCATGTGGCCTGAAGAAAGGGTGCAGTTTGGGAAATAAACATATGAAGCTGGGTTTCATTTAGATTTGCAATCATGAGACTTTAGCTTCAATTCCGGCTTGAATTAGATGACACTTAAGACACATTTACCTTTTCAGTCATACTTTTCTGTTTATCATATCAAAGGGAGGAAACTGAAGAACCTTTAGGGCCGCAGACAAAGCTGAAGTTCTAAATGATTCCACATAGTACATCCACATTTCGAGTCTGAACTCTGGCGAGTCTAGAAATAAACCCGTGGGAAGTCATGGAAGGTATTTCAGCCTTTGTTAACTCAAAGACCCTCTCTCTACACAGCAAAAACTGTGTGATGCACTGGGAATTTAAAAAAAGAGATTTGGGCCTTGTGCTGTGAATATTATTAGTAAGTAAGCTCAGGGTGCTGAGGAAGCACATCCACAAATGTCCATTAGGGTCCCTTTTTGCAGGGCACCTGAGGTAAAGCTTCCCTGACACATGGACTGCTGAAGGATGAGTAGAAGCTAGCTGGGTGAAAATGTGCGTTCCAGGCAGAGAGAGCAGTGTGACTTCAGCAATGGTGAGGTTAAGTTGTTTTTTAACAGAAATGATGGATGAGAGCCAGGGAATGTTAAATATAAACATAGAAAGGTAGGCTAGGGCCAGAACATGAGTTTGTATTAATCCTAAAGGCTGTGGGATGATTAATGAAGAGTCTTAAGCAGGAGAATAACAATCAGATTTGTGTTTCAGAAAGTGAAATGGATCGGAAGAGAGTAAGATGAGAATTAGAAGGTCAGTAAAGGAGACTGACAGCATAAACCAGGCAGTAAGAAGAAAAGAGGGAATGAACCTGATAATTTCTGTCGAAGGCAGACATAAATGAGCAGAGCAAGGACAATAGGTCCGGTACAGAAAGTCACCAGGACTGAAAGCCCCGGATACCTAGCAATAGGCAAAACTTGGAAAATAAGGACCTCATGCCCAGGGTCGCCTTTCTTCCCCTAGCATATCACTGGGCATTCCATTTTGACCCACTGACCTTTCCTATCACTGGTTATGCAGTTCAGCCCCTCCACTGGCATGTTGCTAGTCATGCGGGTTAAACCAACTTAGAAGGGGAACAAACAAGGGGGCCATACTATAGCCCTTAAGCATTAACCCCAAGACCATGAGGTTCTGACCCACATTAAATACATCTAGGCCTCAGTTGTGTTTCGGTTCCAGGCCCAGAAAGCAACAGGAACAGACAAGGGACAGCATGAATGACTTCAGAACCACCTGCACAAACTAATTATCTGGCACTGACCAATCTGTAGAGACCACAGGGACACACCTAGAAAGCTAATTAATATCCCATTGAAATCCTCTCCTGAGAAGTCCAGATAAAACCCCTCAAGACTAAGTGATACCATTGTAATTAGCTAGTTATTAATAACTAGAGGCTTGGTGCACAAAATTCATGCAAGGGGAATGTCCCTCTCCAATCCGGGACCCCTCGAGGGATGTCCGGTGGGATTGGGCCTAAGCGGGTAGTCAGACATCCCTCTCACAATCCAGGACTGCTGGTTCCCAACTGTTCACCTGCCTGCCTGCTGATTGCCCCTAACTGCTTCTGCATCCTCATGCCCTCCGGAAATGCTTATTCAGGCAGCACCCCAAGATCCTATCTTCCATGAGCAACCAGGTGAGGTGAGCCCCTTTCCCCTTCTATAACATAAGGACCCAGTGCAGTTCTCTTTCTCACCAGCACGCCCACACCTTTCCTCATCTCCTTTCCCTGAGCGCATTTTCCCTGTCTCTATTTTTTCTCCTAAGCTCCAAAGGCCCTTCCTTTGCCTCTGCAACTTGTTCCCTGAGCCCACACAGCTCACTCTTTCCATGGCTCCCTTCTTCTATCTCTATGACTTTCTAAGTAGACTTTTGCTTGTACTTGAATTATTGGCTCTGAATTATTTCTTAGCCAGAACTCAAGCACCAAGGTTGCTGAAGGAAGGTTTAATCAATGGTAACAACAGGTGTCATTTCCTCCATCAACATTACCAGTAGATAACCAGGTATGGGGAGTGAGAGAGGAGAAGATAAAGTTGATACTTCAACTTATAGAATAAAAGACTAAGTAAATGGTGGTACCATAAGTCAAAATGGGATCACGGAGTAAAGAAATCATACTGAATTTTGGTTTCTAAGAAGCAATGTACAGTCAAGAGTTGAATATACTGCCGAAACCGGTTTGGCTCAGTGGTAGAGTGTCGGTCTGCGGACTGAAAGGCCCCAGGTTCGATTCCGATCAAGGGCATGTACATTGGTTGCTGGCACATCCCCGGTAGGGGGTGTGCAAGAGGCAGCTGGTCGATGTTTCTCTCTCATCGATGTTTCTAGCTCTCTATCTCTCTCCCTTCCTCTCTGTAAAATATTAATAAAATATATATATTTTTTAAAAAAGAGTTGAATATACTGGTGGGGAGGCTGCTAGGAAGAACTGGTCTAGAGACACAGATTTGGGAATAAGCAACATCTACATAAAAATTGAAGCAATGGGATAAATAAGATTACTCATGGAGATTGAGCAGAGGGAAGAGGACCAGGACAGAAGCCTAGGAAGCATAAATATTTAAGAAGCACTCAAAAGCTGAATGGGGAGAAATTATCAGAGCTGTAGAAAAAAATCCAAATATGTTATACTGAAAAGAAACGAGAAAAAAAATCAAAAAAAGACTGTGATGAATTTTAAATACTGCAGACAGATCAAGTCCACTTAAGGATTGAAAAGTGACCTTGAGGGAAACATTGGTCTTCTAAGAAATCTCAATTTCAACCATTTGTAAGGGTCAAAACCAGATGGGAAAGGAATGAATAGCAAATGGAGACAATTAAAATTTCCTTTAATTCACATATGTATAAGAAAAAGCAGTTTGGAAAGATAGAGGATAAAATCTTCCACAGAGATGGGAGGGCAGGAGATAATGTAAGCAGGAGAGAGACAAGTTTGAGCTCAAAGAGAAAGTTAAAGGCATTTTCCTGATAAGCCATATTTTCTCCATAAAGTAGGACATGAGAATGTCTGCTGAGAATGAGGAGAGAGAGAATAGAGTAGGAGACTTGACTGAAGATGGTTGTGAAAATCTAAAATAGCTGTTGTGGTGGTGAAATAACAGCATGAAAACAGCATTTATGGAAAATTAGTCCAGCAGCATTATGCAGGGAGAAACGGAGATGGGAAAACTGCAGTTACCTAAGGCACATCTAGAAGGCTACTGAATTAATTTAGATCTGAATTGCTGAGTGCATGGAGTAGAGTGATGGCATAAGAAATAGTAAAGAATAAATAAAGAAATTCTTTAACAAATAAAAAACTAACTTACCATACCTATCCAACTAGACTGCTTTCTCCCAACACCCCAAGGGTCACCAAAGGAGGAACAAACATCCTCAATTATTTCAGCTCCTGGTGTGACCTAAAGCTATGGCTAGCTTGCCCCCAATTTTAAGCTTCCTGGTACAAAATGCTTGTACTATATCATGAAAGACGTTATGGACCCCTTGCTAACCAATGGCCTTGCTTATTTAAAGCACATCTGGAGTACACCCTGTTTGAGCAGTGATCAATTATGCTATCTGTCTAGTCAACCTGGACAATTCTTTTTAAAAAATATTTTTTTATTGATATTTTACAGAGAGGAAAGGAGAGGGATGGAGAGTTAGAAACATCAATGAGAGAGAAACAATGATCAGCTGCCTCCTGCACACTTCCTACTGCGGATGTGCTCGCAACCCAGGTACATGCCCTTGACAGGAATCGAACCTGGGACCTTTCAGTCCACAGGCCTATGCTCTATCCACTGAGCCAAACCAGTTAGGGCAACCTGGACAACTCTTCACAATGACCCTAGTCTAGAATCTGGGCTGCTCTTTAAGCTCACTACATCACAGATTGATAAAACAAAGAATAGAATCACTTGAGAAAAGATTATAATTTAGTGAGTCTTACAAAAGTTGGACCCACCCCATTGTCTGGGATACTTTTTAATAAGCTACACAGGTGATTCTGGGGCAACTTGAGTTTGAAAACCATTTTTTAAATCAGCTGGCTTTGAAATGAGAGTAGGACTTACAAAAGGAAATGAAAAGCAGGTATGTGGTGAGTCAGGAGTAGGGATATGCAAAAAGAAGTAAGTTGATAATCAGCAGCATACAATAGGCGAAGCTATGAATTAACAAAAATACCAAAAGGAAATCTTTTACAGAGAAAAATGTAGCAGGATCAAGACTGGCCCTTAGAGAATGTAAAGCCAAAAAACTTAATTATATCTTTTTATTTTTACGTCTGTTCTTTATTTGGTTACTTTTACAAAATCTCATTTTTGACTGGTTTCAGACAGATAGGTAGGTGTTTTCAGAGAGGACAGTCTTTGTCTCTTTGTAATTTGTTCCTGGCGTTTTTCTTTGGCCTCCTTCCTTCTCTTAGCCAAAAGGTTAGCATACTGTGGCCTCTTCCTTAGTTTTCTTAGTGTATTGTTTCTTCAGGGCGATACACTGGCCTTCGTGTTGCAGAACAGGTGGAGGAACAAGACGCTGAATCTTGGGTGCTTTAGTCCTAGGCTTCTTCCTTATTTGTTTAGGTTTCCCACAAGATATTGGCAGATATCATCTTCTTTGCAGAGATGGAGAAGTTTTAGGATTCTGCTAGCTCTTTTGGGCCCGAGATGACAACAAGACACAGTGTATCAGTGAACCCAGGAATATGCTTCTACCCCAAAGACCAAGAACACTGCACTGCCACATGGAACAGTGTTTTCTTCCTCCAGTTCTTCATGGTATATAACAGGAGTGACCATTACTCGTTTTTTATTAGATGATAAGTACGGATTAATAATGGCGGATTTTGTAATTAAAGAAAGCACGACAATTTCAAGAGAAACATCAAAAGTGATTTATTCAAAATAATGTCCATCCCTAGCTACACATTTTCCCCATCTTTCAGGTAATTTGTGGATACTGTCCCAATACAACTTTTCTTGTTTTGAGGCAAACCATTCAGAGATCCAATTTTCCATTTCTTCATACGTTTTAAAGTGCTGCTCAGAAAGTACATGTGCCATCGATCAGAAGAAGTGGTAATCTGAAGGAGCAAGGTCTGATGAATACAGGGGGTGAGTTAATACTTCCCAGGCAAGATCTCTTAACATGTTTATAACTGGTTTTGAAGTGTGTGATGGTGCATTATCATAAGCAAAATTAGTTTGTCATGTCTTCTGGCACATTCTGGTCTTTCACCATCCAAGTGTGGTTCAAATTGATTATTTATTGTCAGTAGTGATCAGTATTAATGGTTTCACCTGGTTTTAGAAGCTCATAATACACCACACCTTCCTGATCCCAACAAATGCAGAGCATTTTATTCTTTCCGAAGCTATTTGACCTTGATATTGATGGTTATCAATATCAGTCGATATTGATGGTTAACCTGGATCAACCCATGATTTTGTACATTTGGGAGTCTCAAAATAAATCCACTTTTCATCGCCAGTCACAATTCGATGCAAAAAATGTCTTTCATGTCGTTGAAGCAATAGTTTACTGATTACTTTTCGGTTTTTCATTTGTCTTTCATTTAGTTGATATAGCACCCATTTTCCTTCCTTTAAAATCTTTCCCATTGCCTGTAAATGACTGGAAATATTTTAATCTTTCTACAAGTTGTTTTTGAGTTTGATACACATCTTCATCCAGTAATGCTTGTAATTATTGGTCTTCAAACTTTTTCGGTTGACCTGGACGTTCTTTGTCTTTCACATCGAAATCATCACTTTTAAAATGTTTAAACCAGTGTTCACAAGTATCTTGAGATGAAGCATGTTCACCATAAGCTTCCCGAAGTATACGATACTTTTTCTTCAAAATAATGAATTAAAACTTACCACAAATGCTCTTTTATTTTGCACGAAATTCAACATTTTTAAGTATAAAAGTATCTATTATGTTAATACTGTCACAAAATTTGACATATGAAGTTTTGAAGCTTGCTGTCAACACAACAAAATAGCATACATATCAAATCGCGTATATATCAACATATGTGTAACTCCATCTATTGGAAAAAAATCCACATTAGCTGGTATACCTAGAAAAATATAGATATTATAGTGAAAGCAAGGTATGGTACTTAAAAAGAACACATCTGATTTCCCACTTCTCATTTCAGCTCGGAGGTTCATTTCTAAAGACTGGCAAGCAACAATATTTTTGATATCTCTACAGCATGTTTTCTCTGAAGAATACACAATAATGCTTTTTGAGCCACATCTACCTAACCTACGTCCAATCTTCATCTTCCTAAATTAACAAAATGGAGAGAAACCACTTCAAATTCTTTAAAGCTAGGAGCAAAGAGGTCTGATATCTTAGAGGGCCATGGCCAAGAATATGCAAACTATAGAGAAATTCAAGAAACCCAGCATATGTGTGGGTTTTCTCGGAGGGACACACTAATGTAAGCATCAGTAGTGTTTATCTCTCAATGGAATTCCTGCCTGACTGCTGAGCTGGGTGCAAGCTAATTTCCCCCTGGGTGAAAGGCACTGTTGAGATGCAGAACTCACCACCATCTGTTACCTAGAATTCGCATAATGACAAATTATCTAATCCCTTCCATTTAGCAGATACAAATGGTACTCTTATAACACCAGTTCAGTCATAACCTCATTCATGTGGTCTAACCCCACCCCATAAAATTTAGTCTTCCCACCCTGCTGGGGATGGATCTGTTCAGGACTTTACACCCAAGTCCCCAATCTTGCTGAAGAGTCCTTTACAATGAGAAGCTTTCCTGACTCATTTCATTCAGGAGTTGGAATGCAGCTGTTATTCCAGATGCATCTGAAAAGGGGCATGCTGAACATAAAGAAAAGCTGTCTCTAGGAGACAAGCAAGTACAGGGCAGAGCGGTGCCTTTTTTAAAACTAGATCATGTTGAAGATTTCAACAGGTTAATACAAAGAAAAGGCATTTCAGTGTTGATCTGGTGAGAATGATAAAATGGAGAAAGGGAAAAGAAAGAAATCAGGAAATTAAACAAGTAGTAAGTCACAAAATCCTAACAGAGAAAATTGCTGTTTTACAGTTTTAGATAGCAAGATAATAGGTAGCATTAAACAAAAAATAAGAATCAGCTCTAGCCGGTTTGGCTCAGTGGATAGAGCATTCACCTGCAGACAAAAGGGTCCCGGGTTCCATTCCAGTCAAGGTGCCGTACCTTAGTTACAGGATCCTCCCCAGCCCGGGATTGTGCATAAGGCAACCAATCAATGTGTTTCTCTCACATCAATGTTTCTGTCTTTCCCTCTCTCTTCCACTCTCCCTAAAAAATCAATGGAAAAAATATCCTCAGGTGAGAATAAAAAAAAATTAAAATAAAAGAATCAGACACCCAGGGGAAAACAAACAAGCATGCTCATCAGATCAAATAACCAGAAGAGCACAATCGACAGAGGGCTGGCTGGCTAACCATGGCGGCACGTAAAGAAGTGAATTGTTCTATCACAGTGACCAGTAGAGAGACAGTTCCATTAGAAGGAAGTCCAAAGCCATCAGAGTCATATGTTATATTGAAAACAATTTCCAAAGTCAGCCATTTCCTCATAAACTGAGCTTTTGGTAGAGGTTAAGAGAAAACATCAAAAGAAAATATATTTGCATATAAAACGATTCCACATTCCCTATAAAAATATAAGTAGAGAGAATTTCTTGTTCATCTGGAGCAAATAACGTTTTGGATTTGTGAAATCATTAAATATTTATTACATTTATTCATCTAGATGTATTGTTTAAAGCACTACATTTCAGAAATATTTTTCTCAAGCTTCACTCTGTACAAGTGTGCTCAATCACAATGTGCATCATTAGAGCCTTTTGAGGCAGTTTTGTCTTCATCATAACATTTTCAGACATAGCTCTTTTGAAATCTATGTATGACACTGCCATCAGAAATTCTTCCCTTAAATAATAAGAATCTATTTTCATAACATTCAATTGCCTGGTTTTATCAATTGTCCTATAAGTACTTATTCATATCTCCATAAGTCTGCAAACTCACTGCCGGTTTTGTAATTACAGTTTTATTGGAGCACAGCCACACCCCGTTGTTTGCATATTATCTGTGCCGGCTTTAGCATTGCACAGGCAGAACTGAATATCTGCAACACAGACCATATGGCTTTCAAAACAGAAATATTTCCTACCTGGGTCCTTTACAATAAAGAATTGTGGTCGAAACAGGTTTGGCTCAGGTCGAAACAGAGCTTCGGCCTGCAGACTGAAAGGCCCCAGGTTCGATTCAGGTCAAGGGCATGTACCTTGGTTGCGGGCACATCCCCATTTGGGGGTGTGCAAGAGGCAGCTGATCAATGTTTCTCTCTCATCGATGGTTCTAACTCTCTATCCCTCTCTCTTCCTCTCTGTAAAAAATCAATAAAATATATTTTAAACAAAGAATTGTGGCTCTCTTTAAGGTAGGCTTTAAAAACTTCTTATGACACTTAGTGCTTGCAGTGTGTGTAAGAGGGGATGAGGGTCCCACACTCACCAGAATAGTTATGTTTGTGTAAAAAATAAAATAAAAAATAAATGGCTGCTTTTTTTTGAGGGGATGGGTTGAGGGGAGAACCTGGCATTTTTTTCAGGGTATTATCCTGCCACAAGACTCTACAGTAAATAAGCTATGTTCTCTCTTCGAAAGAACATTGAAAAATGCTTCCACTAAGAATAAGGAAGGCAAATGACAGTCATCTCTGCCTTCAACGACAGCAGGAAGTAGAGAGAGGCTGCCTGGAGCACTGGATTGCTGTGCAAGGTATGTCACCTCCAGACTCTGGTGTGAGAAAGGCACAGGCTATTCTTAGATTCTGCCTGGCACACCGTAAGTATTGTATGTGTTGGTGATCATTCCTCTTGTTGATGTCCCTTATCATTAACACGGGCCCAGTTGTGTCACTTCTCCTGGACTAAGACACGGTGTTTATAAATGAGGGAGGTGGGCCAGCCAGTTTTGAACCCATCTTCCTACTATAAAATTCCACGACTTGATAAGAAGAAAAAATGTTCAAAGTTTAGACATTAAGGTACTTGTTCTCAAAGAAAGCACCTTTTAGGAAACAGCTGAAAAGGTTGAACTTGACTTCACAAGTCCAGAGATCTGTCCAGTGGACGAAGCTGTCGGTGCAAATTCCCACTTCATACCCAGCTATCCGAGGAGGAGGACCCGTGTACTGATAAAAACATCGCGTTCACCTCCCCGGCGGCAGTGCCAGGCTGGGAGAGCACCCATCCTTCCGCAGCCCTCACTCAGACATGCCACTGCCGAGGCAAAATTCATGGCTCCAGCAACAGTCCAGTGTTATCCAATATGCATGAAATCAAAGTTTCCATCATTTCCGATGGTCAAAGGCCAGTGAGTGTTAAATCCCAGAATACCGGGATTAATGAAGGAGTCATTAAAAACCCAGCAGTAAATCACTTCTGTAGCTAATGCTGAGAGCGATGTCTGTAATGCATTACAAGGCTGATTAGAAAGAAACAAGGTCCAATTTAGAAATGAATTACCTGACTTAAAAAACAACAACACTGTTACATGGCTATCAGCAAATTTGTTATTACAGGGGGAAAGGGCGGAAAACATAAATTATGTCATGAATGGGAAATCGTCATTCTAAAATCACAAGGAACAGAATCAGGGTGAATAACTTCCTAAAGATACTTGAGGGAGAAGGGAGTCCTGACACCATGAGCAGATCTTACTTGGTTGTCTTTTGTTTTGTTTTAAATTGGGCTGGAGGGGGGACGAGGGGGTAACAAGTTTAATCTAGAAAAGTTTTAGAACAATCACAGTCTGATTAAAGTCCCACTATCTTTGCCAGGTTCTAGGAAAAGTGAGCTCATTCTTCAGCTCATGTTTTCTTGGAGATGCCATAAACAAAGAAGTTCATTTTCCGAAAACAAAACACACAAAAAAAAACTACTCAGCAATTAAAATTGAAGGTACACTATGGCGAGGGCTGACTAAGGGGGAGGAGGTGAAGGTGAATGCTAAAACCCTAATGAACTCTCTTCTAATCCACAATGAGTAGTGTCTTATTGCTGAATGCTCAAAAGATAAAGCATGGTGAAAAACATGGAACTGACCCACGCATGCCAGGTTGTAACCTACCAATACATTCCAATTTTCCTGAGTTTCTGAATGGGAAAAATACAGCCACCGGGGACTTCTTACTTTTTAAGGTACAATCCTAAGTCAGTGCACTCGTTGGAAAAGCAAATGCCACCAAGTAGATGCTAAAGTACAGAGAATCCCTTACAGGCAATGATTCTCACCCACATCCTCTCAATATGCAAAGTTCATGGATGCAGGGCAATGTGCAGAAAACAATTCCAGTTCAAATAATCCAAACCAAAATAGAAATGCTTCTTGTTGACTCTCCCTTCTCTGTCAACCCACTACATTAGTAAGAATAAGTCTGGCACCTCTCCTTGAAAACAAGTCTTGAAGGGCAGGTGATACAACTCTAATTCCTGTGCATTATAATCAGGGGTGATATTCAAAATATTTAACATTATAGCACGGGTTAATTTGTTATACTCATGTATGCGAGCTGAATATAAGCCCTGATTATAAACAGAGATGTGAAATACAGACACAAAAGAAAAACCAACAAAATAACCAACAGGGTCATACATGGTGTTATATTTAAAAGGGCAACAACAAATCACTTGAGGATATTAGTTTGGTTTAGGCCCCAGGCATCAAAATACACATTATCAATTTTAGATGCATCAGTGTACATCCAAAACACACTAAACTCTAGGGCTTCTTAGATATTTAACTATTGGCTTGAGTCTTTAATCTCCCCCACAACTGGTATTTATTGAGTCTAACAAATGGATAAAATTATACTTGAATTTCTTTGGTCCCTGAAAGTATTTAAGATACAGTTTTGTTTAGTTACCAATACCAACAACAAGAGACATTAAAACCTTCTACTGCCTAGGAGTTCCATTTAAGGAGGGCATTTTTAAACAATAAGACAATTATTACCAAATAGATATCTATAAACTTGATAATTACAGGGGTAAAATGAATATTAGAAGCCTAAATTCAAAACTCTCTCCAATGTTGTCCAATGTTCTCTCAGGTAAACAATTTAACTCAAGGTCATGTCAGGAACTAATGGCAATGAGGCCATTGAGTCAACTGGTATGGTAGTGAACACTACAGTTTGGGTGAAATCTGATTTTGAAAATCTAAAGATATCCAAGTCAGCCTTATGTTTAGGATCAAGAGGTTGAGGAGGGAGGATTACACAAAAGAAAAAACCTATAGCTACACTTTAAAGTCAATGGGAAATTTCTGGCTTCCTTGCTACTTCTTTCATCCCCAAACACACCGCTGCAAAAGTTCCCTCTGATAGAACCTGAGAGCAGGTTGAAAGAAATTTCAGAAATCTAAGCAATACAGAAGGAAACATAATATTAGTAGTTTATGCTTTATTCTTCAAAAAGGCCAGCTAAAGGCCTTACGAAAGGAGAGTGAATGACTTGTCAGCTCACCCTATAAGTTGGAGGCAGAACTAGAAAATAATAATCACCCATTAGACCCTACATTGCTCTGCCATTCAGTACTTTTTCTAAGCAGAGCTGGTACAGCTGAAATTAAGTGGAGGTAAAAGACTGTGATTAGCGACCAAAAGTGACCCAAGAAAATACACATTGGTAAAGCTGGTTTTATTTCCGTCAGAAACAGAGTCAATAATATTGTTTTTGGAACTTCCTGTTTCCTCTACACTTACTCTTTCTTAGTACTAATTAATATTTGGCTGCACATTAGAATTACTACTCAAAGCATCAATGCCAGGCCAATAAAACCAAATGCTCCAGGGGTGAGAATCAGTACTTTTAAAACACCAAACATTTTAAATACAGGATATTGACCCAGTAATCCCACTCCTAGGACTATATCCCAAGAAACCAGAAACCCAATCAGAAAGGATAGATGCACTCCTATGTTTATAGCAGCACAATTCACCATAGCTAAGATATGGAAACAGCCTAAGTGCCCATCAGCAGATGAGTGAACTAGAAAACTGTAGTACATCTACACAATGATATACTATGCTGCGGTGAAAAAAGAAGGAACTTTTAATATTTGCAGGAACATGGATGAAACTGGAGAACATTATGCTAAGTGAATAAGCCAGTTGGAGAAAGATAAATATCACATGATCTCATGCATATGTGGGATATAATGATCAACATAATTTGATGAACAAGAATAAACCTATCTAGAGACAAATGGTAGGGGAGGGGGGTCAAAGAGACAAAGGACTTGTATGCATACATATTAGCATAACCAATGGATACAGACACTGGGGCAGTGGGGGCTTGCCCAGGATGGGAATGGCTGGGGGGAAAGGAGACATATATAAAACTTTAGACAATTAAAAAAAAAAAAAAGATAGAAGGTACCATTTTTTCTAAGTGCCCTAGGTGGGTCTCTCACTTAGTTTCTTGAAAAACTGCCCACACAGAAGAGTTCAACTAATACATTCTTCTTTTCCAGAATTTAAGGGCCCAAGATTGACCTAATGTAGCTTAAGGCCCCAAGAACCATGAATGTGTCAAAGAACCTGGCATCCCCCAAAGACCAAGAATTTAACAACTGTGGGTAGGGAATAAACCAAATTTTGGAATTGGATCATGATCAGCAAATTCACACCTATTGGTTCTATTTAGGTAGCAGGAAGACAAGAAATCGATTGTGGGAGCAACCACAGGGAACGTGCCTCATCTTTGTCTCTTCAAAACAGAACTGCGAGTTCCATGCTGCATTTTCTAGGCAGCTGTGATGACAAGAGCCCCCTCCAAGCTGTAGGCACCACTTGGGAGGGGGAGTTCTCCGCCTCTCAGGGGAATAAGGACAAACAAGCAAACTCGTGGCCATGATGACAAAACGAGGCCTACGTATCCATTTTATTATTAGCCTGACATTAAACACCACTTAAAAACAAAACAAAACTACCCACCCACACAAACACACACCCCAAGGCAGAAAATTATATAATGGCATCTGGAATGATCTGCTCTGACAATGAAAGTCGAACCAGACAAATCAGAGAGGTCTGCAAAAACCAAAATGGGGGTGGGATAGCCCCAGAGAGCCATGTTCACATAAGCAATAGTTCACGCAAATGCTTTGTTTATAGGAAGGAGCTCAAAACAATGCTCTGGATTCTGGAAGGCTGCCATTCTACTCTGAGACATTCTGAGCCACTATCAACTGGAAGAATAACTCCATGTTCTTATACCAAGCCCACCAATCATTCTAGATAAATCAGAAGAAAATTGTTTTGGCACAGGTTGCTTCTTGGGGTGGAAATTCAAGATAAGAGTCTCATATGGGTAAGAAAGGAAAAGGAGCCCAGGAAGAAGAATTCCACTACCTGCTCCATTATAGTCTATGGACCATGACCAGCCAGCTGGCACCACAGGAACAGCAAGCCCAGTTTTTGTTCCCCAGAATCCATTAGCAATTGGACCAAGACCAATGTCAGTGTGGCTACGGTCTAGAATGTGGCAGCTTCTTTAGACTTGCACTGCGTAAACAAAGTATAGAACCTCTGCAGATGAAAACACTAGACGTGAGTCTCCACCTACAAAATTAAGTTAAAACAAATATGTTTTCTGGTAGTCAACATTTTTCATAAGATTTTAGAAGCCATAATATTTTTTCACTCAATGAGTCATCGCTCGAATTT
The DNA here is from genome assembly GCA_963924515.1 of Vespertilio murinus. Classification (NCBI taxonomy): domain Eukaryota; kingdom Metazoa; phylum Chordata; class Mammalia; order Chiroptera; family Vespertilionidae; genus Vespertilio; species Vespertilio murinus. The sequence continues at coordinate 58,212,339 of OZ004712.1, forward strand.
AAGCAACAAATGAGTCAAGTTAAAAAGGGCCAAGATTTTGTTATTTCTTATTCTCTACTTCCCTTTGTGACAACTCTCACTCAATGGTCAGATCTTTCTCCACAGCCACAGGCTGAACTAAGTGACACAAGAGGAAACCATTTCAGAAGGAGGTTTTGAGAAAGTGGTGGCAAGAATAAATGCTTACATAGTTGTTTCTTCACTTAAAATAGAAAGAAAAAAAAAAGGTGACTTTGCTATCAAAGTCAAGATTTTTATTTATTTTTTTGGAAAGAGGAGGGATGATATGAGAACTATAGTGTAAGTGCCCTTGCTATTGAACTGATACGTAAGATCACAATTTTAACACAATGGAAGCTCCCATTAAGGCAACAGCCTGCTTGATAAGTACTAAGCAGATATATCAGAAAACCTTAAGGCTCCATGTACTAGTAAAATCCACACTGTAAACCTGATGGAAGGCAGTCTCAAGTTTCCTCTACCCTTTATGACGGTCATGCTATTAAACATCTCTGCATACTTGCATACATACTGACCTCCAAGGTCCAAGTAGCGCCTAAACCCCTCCAAGTTCCACTTGTTGTAAATATATTTTTACTGATAGCACAAAAATTCTCAAAGGCCTCCCAACAGAAAGGGTTGTTCTCTTCGTTCCACGGAGTCTGACTTTCAGTAAGACTTTAAGGTGGGGGCACAGAAGGCACTTCCTAAGACACTGAGTAGCACTCTGCCCTTTCAGATATACAGACAGAAAGCAGAGAGGCAGGGATCACTAACTATAGCAAGTATATCCATGTAGGTTGCTTGCTACATAACTCTTGGTTTGAAAGATACTCAATATGTGGCTTTTAATGAGGGATACATTGTGTGCATAATCAGTGGTAAGTGTGTGTTAAACTTATTGAAACATTAAAAATCATTCATGAAAATCTATTACTTCTACCTTTATGCAAGTTCACATACTCAATAGTTCTTATCAAGTACTTATCAATCACTACTGTGTTAGCATAGTATACATTCAATAGTTAGTGGAAAAATTGATGTGTCTTAGCCATCATAACAATTTTAAAGTGTGAAGAGATAAATGCAAACCAAAAGTGCCTGCTATGAAACAATAAAAATGAACTACTACTACAAAAACTAAGCCATAATCCTATAGGGCCTTTTTTGTTTTGTTTTGTTTTTAATTAACCTTTGAACATTTTCTATATCTTATTTAAGCTAATACTTAGAACATTCTGTGAGGCAGCAGTGTTATCAGTAGACGAATTTGGCCAGGGGCTAGTGAGAAGAAAAAGAAGAGCCTGGAATATAAAAATATTCAAGAAAAATTCTTACAAAAGGAAAAGGTTTAAGCAAATAGAAGTAACTAAAGATGCTGAGGAGAGGACAAAGAGAGAAAGAAGTGACCACTGGATCTGAAATGAGGTCGAAGGTGACCAGGCTGATTTAAGTACTGGATTGATTTGTTTTAATGACTGAGCTAAACATTTAAGATGCATCAGCACATTTTGTCTTCACAACAGCTTGAGATTATTATTTCTCACACAAGAAAAAGCAAAGGCTCAAGGTCACACAGCTAAGGCAGAGAAGAGCTGAGGTTTTACCTCAGGTCTGCTCACCTCTAAAGCCGACCTTAGAAAAAATCCACAGAATCTCAACCTCCAAGAATTGTGTGCCTTAGACTTCACCTCCACACTGGTTAGTGTTCTCATTCCTAAATTCTTAAAAAATAACCAGCCCCCAAAAGGAATACCCTCCAAATAGCAGCTATTACATATTAGCATGAATAAATAATGGGTAATTCTACACTATTTTCTAAGCTTTTGAAAATGCTACTATAATTTTTTTATTCTTTTTAAAATTCACTCAGTATGAACTGGAGCAAATCCCTGCCAAGGAGCATCACAACTGGGAAGTAGAAAAATCTATAAAAACGCCCGTTTTATTTCCCTCTACCATTTGGTACTGTGCCGGCCACGGGAACTGTAAAGAGAAAGGGGCTGAGACGTGGCATAAAAAAGATAAAGAATTTTTGCTTACTGGTAACTCCGTCAAATGTCCCCTTTTCCTTATCACATCAACTGCACTATCCAAAGGAATAAAGAAAGAACGCTTGAGGGAGGTAAGAATGGCAGACTGAGAATTTATGTCCACATGACATCCTTTACAAGGTCCTACTGAAATGACAGAAGAGACAGGCATGGACATGAATAAAGCCCTGATGGTGTTGAAAAACAAGAAAGTGTGTTAACAGCATATCAAAAAGTTTGCACAAATCCTGAAAGACAGAAAGCAGATGGTATGAGATTGGGGGGAGATTTAGGGGCACCTCAAGAGAAATACTAAGCACCACAGTGAGTTGGCTTTGGGGACATCATCTGACCAATTGGTCAGGACTACCATTCTGAAGAGCTGGGCTAGTCAGCTCTCTCTGGTCCCTTTGATGCCCACAGAGGTGCTGAGAGGGTTCTGACCCTTAGCAAAACTCCAAGAAATACTCTACCAGCAAGTATAGCACAGACATTTCTTTGATTGCATACGTTTCTATTGATTTAAAGGAGAGGGAGGGAGAGGGAGAGAGCGAAATATCACTGATCAGAGAGAATTTTTGATTGGCTGCCTCTGGCATGGCCCCTATTGGAGACCAACCCTGAAACCCAGGCATGTGCCCTGGCTAGGAATCAAACCCTGACCTCCAGGTTCACAGGTCAATACTCAACCACTGAGCTATACTGGCTGGGCATTCATATAGTTTCTATTTGTGTTTCTGATTAGATGACATTCACACACAAAAAACAACAAAACCCCTAAACAAATAGGACTTCAAAGAAGAGCCGGGTCATGGGTAGACCACTTAAATCCTATGAAACTTTCTAGCCTGAGCACTGGCAAAATTAACCTCGGCTCACAGTTAAATCTCTACTGTAGCCTTTACCCCTGGGGCTCTCACCCTTCCTCCTCCTTCCAGATGAGATAGTAGAGGGCTTTTTTTTTTTTTTTCAATAGAGACCATTTTAATTAAAACATAAAACCTGATCCAGAGTGTAACCTTTCACACTAAATCCACTGTGTTAATACAGGAGGAGTGTCTTCACAGCTTTTTCTACTGCACTTGCAGGTTGCTAGCCAGCATAATAGCAGAAAACTATAGAACAAAAAGCACAAAGGTTCTGGAAGCCACTAAAGCAGTGATGACTTACACTAAAGGAAGCTACTGTGATAGATTTCTCAACTTGACACATCAGATTTTTCTTTAGCTATTGCTAAAGCTCTCCCTTTAACTGTCTTATTGTTTCAATAGTGTAGTGTATTGGGGGAATTAAAACTAACATGACTTCAACTTCATACCAATGGGATTCCCCAAATTCCCAAGGTCATATGACATGGTTATAGGAGATACTTGAAAGAATTATATGTTATAGAATAGAGGGTAGGTGATTCATCTGGAGAAGATCTTAGATGGGAGTTTGTATCCTGAAAGAAAAGCAGAGGAATAACTTTTGAGACAGAATTGGCCAAGTACATCATAGGTCCTATGCTAACCCAGGTCCTATGCTAACCCAGTGAGATACAGTGAAGCTCTCTACTGGCTGAGGAAAACCCCACACCCTGTGCTTGGATGATTTTAGTCAGGTCTCACATTTGCCTGGGACACATTACTCTGTGTCCCAGGTCCAGATACTTTCAGGACCGAATAAAGAAGACTGCCTTTGATGTTCCCTGCTGCAAAGTCACATCTGGTCCTTCTTCCATAAATATAGATCAATGTCCACAAAAATACCTGAGAACTTATGAATGAAAAGAAACAACAGAAACAAAGAACAACTGGTCAAAGGGAAAGAGATAAGTCAATGGAAGAGGGAGGTGTGTTTTTTTACTTATAAAGAGTATTCTCAGATATATCAGAGAAAATACTCTATTCAGGATGCTATTAAAATAGAACACTTAGAGAAAATTTTTAAATATAAGTGCTGATATTTTTTAAGAAAATTAAATGAGCAAGGGTCAGAGAACAGTCTCTATAAATGTCATGAGGACACAAATCATTTCAGTTTTAGAACTAGCAATATATTCCTAATGCCTAACACAGTGCTTAGTACATACCAGACATTTTATAAATTACTTCATACTGAACTAAGTAAATGAATGAGTGACATGAAAGAGACCAGGATGCATGAAAATGAGTCAATATGCATGGCTGTTTGGTTAAGTGAGCAGGAAAATAATGTTGAAGACATCTCCTTGAATGCAGAAGAAAAATGTAAAGGAGATCTTTAAAACAAATGGAAGAAAAGTTAGAGATATGAAGCATGAGATACAATATATTAATAGAATTTCCAGAGTCAGGGGCAAAAAGAGAGAAAGAAAATAATTCAAGCCAAAAAAAGGGAGGGGGGGGGGAATCTTCTTGAGTTGAAGACATAGGTGTTCAGATTTAAAAAGCAAATTGAGTATAGGTTGTTTTTAGTGTGTGTGTGAATGGGGGCAGGGAGGGGGTGGAGAGAGCAGGGAAATAGTGGTGGAGTATGTGGATGTTGCACAGACACACTCCCAGGAACAAACTGGAATTACAACTAAAATACAGAAAAACTTCCTGAATAATCAATGGAAGTCTCTCTAGAAAGAATCAGATAACCAAGGACCGAAAGTGGAGATCGCATAGAGGCTGTAAAAATACAATCTGTCAGAAAATGTGTTTTCTAATCATATTATGTAACACTGTGTTCTTCTGAAATGGCTTTACTTGGATTTTCCAAACTAATAAACATTTTCAGTATATTTTTTTAAAAAGCCAATTGAGTATTAAAAAATAAACACCACCAAGAAATATTTTAATAAAATTTCAAAAAACAACAAACAAAATTTCCAGAGACAGATAAGCTTTCAGAGTAAAAATGAACAACTGCCTGAGATATAGTGGCAACTGCACATAAAAATGTGCAAAAAGGAAAATGATAGAAACACACACACACATACACACACACAGAATTAACATTTATTTGGGGTTTAACAACACAGGACTCTTTTCTAGAGGTTTAATCACTCTATTCTACTTCTTGGTCCAACAGTAACACTCACACAACTATAACTGCTACTAGAGGCCTGATGCATAAAGATTCGTGCAAGAATGGGCTTCCTTCCCCTTGCTGCCGGCACTGCTTTCCCTCCAGCCAGAGCCACCTTTCCACCTTCCCAAGCTGCCAAAGTGTCTGTGTATGCAAATTAACCCTCCATCTTTGGTAGGTTAATTTGCATACTCACTACTGATTGGTTGGTGGTTGTCATGAAGGAACAGTCATTTTGCATCTTTCTCTTTATTAGTGTAGATCGGGTTGGGTGTGGACTAATTTATAAGCAAAACTTAGAAGTCCATTATAGTGACACAGGAGAAATGCAATAAACAATATAAATCTGATAACAGGAAAAATATAACATCTTTAAGGGGGGGAGATGTAATTTCCTACTATTTTTGCTATAAAGGTCATCAGAAGGAGAAAATTATAAAATTCACTATAAAATAATAACAAAATTAGGAGATAAAGAGTGTAGGTAATAGTGTAAATACTCATCTTTAATATAAGCTTGTAAATAGATACTGTTTAGAGCAAAACAATTTTAAAAATCAGTAGTGTTAATTTATGAAATTATAAGGATAATCATCCAGAAAAGTGAACAGCAGACAGTGTTAGGAAGTTGGTGTCTGTGCCTCCGCCAGGTGAGGCAGGAAGACATGGAGCAGGATGGGTACCACCATGAACTGTCAGGATTCACAGAGCTCTATCAACACTGAATGGCCCAGGAGTTATAATGTGTGGTGGGAAAGGGCAGATGGGCTTCAGTGGGTAGTCACTGAGCATTTTATTTTGTCTACTCAGAGGTTAAGTTACTGCCTCATAAAAAAAAATTTAAAAAAAAGAAAGAAAGAAAGAGAAAAAGAAAATATAAGAAGGATTATCTTTCAATTATATTTCAACCTGTTTCTAAGTGGTACAGTCTCTAAAAGTCCCTGGGAAAATCTAAAGAGAAAAGAACCTTTTTAGGCACTATTTAAATAAAGTCACTTATTCTTAGAGCAAAAAACAAACAAACAAAAATCTACATAAACACAGCCCTGTGGGTGGCAAGGACAATGAATACCCACAGGACTCCTGAGCAAAGAAACGCTGAGCACTACAGCTAGGGTAGCCATCTTTGTTCACTGCTATACTCCCAGTGGCTGGCACACAGTAGGCTATCCAGGAATGTTTGTTTAATGAACAAACAGATAAATGAATTGTTATAGTAGGCAGCTATAGAAGCAGCAACCTGTCCTTAATCTGGGCTCAGTACTCCACTCAGTTACTGTGAGGAAATCAGAATGAATAAAGAGCATTTTTGCCTTTTCAAACAGGCCTCTGAAATTATTTTGAATACACTTATCTGTATCTCTAAACATTACAGAATGTTTCTCCCATATGATAAGCTCCCCTTATCTGGAGAAAAATTTCCCTTCCTCCCAGGCCTCCATGTTATATACTTTGGCAAACTGATGAAAGGGAGCTTTCTAAGGATCAGCTCAGGAGATATTAAGCCACCCAATGCCTGACACTATACTCAATTAATATTAAGAACAAAGAAAGAAAGAAAGAAAGAAAGAAAGAAAGAAAGAAAGAAAGAAAGAAAGAAAGGAAGGACATGGTGCTCAGAGAAGGATTCTGCTGATTGGTATGTATGGTCCAAGGGTTCCACTATGAAAAACTTAATTGAACTTCAATATAGACATGATGGCAATATAATAATCTGAAACAAAAAGGTCTTTAAAGAAATAAGACTTGGCTGTATGGGTAGCCAACCACAAAATAATTGAATCAAAGAGAGCTCTGTCTGAAACTAGTGTTTCCCTGACTCCCACACTGAACCCTTAGCAAAAGCCATGTTCCTTCTTATAGCGCTTTATGGGGCCAGTCTCTTAAAATGACAGCCATATACTAGCAGGACCTAGGTGACTGTATTCAACTAATTCCCTCCAGGGTATTCTAAACTAATTGCCACAGAGACCTCCAATGGCTTCCAAATGGTAGACATGCTTATTTCTACCACTCAAAACAGCAGAAGTAGCACAATTATAAAAAACAAGCAGCTATGGCTTATAGAAAACAAGCTAATGTGCTCTTTAGGAGGTTGGGGGGGGGGTGTTGATTCGGTATTTATAATTTAAGGTGAGGATAGGCCTTATTCTGGAGTATTCTTTTTCTGTCAAAGCAGGGAAATATGGGGGGGGGGGGTGCGTAGAGAGAACCACTAAATTTGATTAAATGTAACCAATAAATCTGCAGGGAGAAGGATCAGTTACTGCCCAGATCCTACCTATTGGCTGAGCCACTGGCATTAATATTGTCTCTGTACTTCCTCAGGAGTCAAAAAAGTACTTTACTTTCAGTAAGAACACTAGGCCAGAAAAATAGAGTTTCTTCTTATGTTTAGCCAGAATGTCAGATATTAGTATATATTAAAATTTGAAAACTCTGACAGGAGTTTTACCTGACAGTGAAAGCCTTAAAGCTAGGAACTCAGAGGACAGAAAAGCTGGGGACTGCATGACACATATTCCCACTGTGCTGAGAAAAACCAAACTGGGATTATAAAAGAGTATCGTAGAAGAACAAGACTTAACGTCATGTTCAGTCACTAATGCAACAGCTGAGGAAAGACATTATCACTGCAAACTGGAACCTGTGAAAAAGAAAACAGCAGCAAAAGAAGTCACTTCCTTGTAAGTTTAATAATCTGGTTTATATAAATACTAAAGGCCCGGTGCACAAAATTTGTACATTGGAGGGGGGGTGGTGTCCCTCAGCCTGGATTTCAAGAGGGTGCAGGCCAGGATGAGGGAACCCACTGGTGGATAATCAGGGCCGGGGAGGTTGGCCAGTAGGGGAGGGTCAGAAGGAGGGCTCCAGGGCATGTCCAGCCAATCTCACTCAGTCCCAATTGGCCGGACCCCACCACCACTGGTTGGAGCGTCTATGCCCTGGTGGTCAGTGCATATCATAGCAACTGGTCAACCAGTGGTCAGTGCAGGTTATAGTGAGCAACTGAGCAGTCTTAACATATCATTAGCATATTATGCTTTGATTGGTTGAATGGCCAACCAACGACTGGACACTTAGCATATTAGGCTTTTATTATATAGGATAATAAAGGCAAGCTCTATCTATGAAGAACCCAAAGAGACACAAAGGAAGTTCATAAAGATGGCTTTGAGCCTGCTGGAAGTCAACCCTTAAACAAAGAGGGAACTGAGATGTCCAAGCCCAGTAGAGCTTTGACAACATCTCTGCTAGCAAGGCCCTAAACTTGAAGCAGCATCAAGGGGAACTGCAATCAGTGGCTTTTCACGGATAACAACAGGGGAGGGGGAGGAGGGGAACAGAGATGGGCAATGCAGGAGACCAGTAGATTGAAATAATGTTTCCAATAGCACTGCTACAAAAAACAAATCACCTCTCAAAAACATGACCTGGTGCAGAAAATAAATGGGCATTTCCTAATTGTGCCTACTCCATAGTTCCACCTCTAGCATTCACTTTCTGAAAATGGGCCATGCCTATTATCTCCTGCTATTGTGAAATGCTTCAAAAATGGGAAGCACTGGGGAAATACTTCAGTGGCACTATATCTACTGGGTGTGTGACAATTTTCCAGGAATAGGGGATGGAGTGGTGCTAATTATAAGTGTGCATGTGTGAGGCTTGGCACTAAGTTAAGGTGCCCCTTTATAAATGTGAACAAATTTTCTTTTTGCACTTTTCTTTGCAAATGTGATATGCAGAAAGACATGAGCGACCAGTTAATAGATTACATAGGTTTGCAAAATTGGAGCTCAAAGTAATAGAAAAGTCCAGCACAAGTAAAGGTCACCCCAGAAAAAGCTCACTCTTCAAGAAGGCTCTGGCAATAACGAAAGAAAGAGATTTTAATCACTGGAGCTAATTACATGGAAGACTAAATCACAAGAAGAGTTATTTAAGTGTCTTAAATACAATAAAAAGTAATTAACAGGAAGTGCCATCTTGACAGCTTCATGTCACAAACGGCATAAAAGGATCAGCTAATTCCCAACCTGGGAGCCAGAGAATGAGAAACAACTCAAAGTTTGATCTTTTTACTTTATTCAAACTGTTTTGATTAGCAAATAACAACTCTTGCCAACTTCACAGTGAAGTTATTTTTTAAAAAATTTAATCTAGTAGAGGAATGATGAACCTCATTTTCATTGATTCCCCAGAGGGTAAGAGATGGGGAGTTGAAGACTGTGTCACACCAGAATCCCTCCCAAACATCAAGGGGAAAAACAGAAGAATCAGACTGAACCCTGTGGAGGATATAGGCAATTCACACACTTGCACATCTAAAATACATTTAAAAATCTGCTCTGGCCGAAACCGGTTTGGCTCAGTGGTAGAGCGTCGGTCTGCGGACTGAAAGGTCCCGGGTTCGATTCCGGTCAAGGGCATGTACCTTGGTTGCGGGCACATCCCCGGTGGGGGGTGTGCAAGAGGCAGCTGATTGATGTTTCTCTCTCATCGACTTTTCTAACTATCTCTCTCTCTTCCTCTCCATAAAAATATCAATAAAATCTATTTTTTAAAAAAATCTTCTCTGAAAGAACCTGTTAAGAGTCTCCATCTCAGCTGCTTCGTCTTCCTTATTTCCCTGGAATCAGCAACTTGAGGGAAGCTTGTCCAGAGTCAGAGATTCCCAGCTGATCTCTCAAATAACAGGAAAGCCACTAGATCTACAAAGGCCTGTAGTTGGTGGTAAGCCAACAGATGACGACAGACATAATTTAGATGGGCTTGCTTCTTAATTCTACGGCGTTTCTACGAGCTTGGGCAAAGCCTGTCTTTAAAAGAGGCAATGCATTACTACAAAAGCTCTCCTAACTAACCTTCCCTTAACTGACCTGGACTTTCTGTAACCCACTAAATCTACTGGCTGATGACATTAGAGTGATTGAGGGCCACTATGGCACACTTGTGTTCCAGTCTGGAATTGTGTTCCAGTCTGTTGGGTCATTTGTTTCTGACTCCATATTTATACATACTGGTTGTGCTTGTTATTTTAATCATGTAATTTATTAATGCTGCATTAATAATGAAATATAAATACAAAAAGGATGTTTATAAAAACAGATGAAAACTTTAAAAAGGTTTAATAAGAAAAAGTGACTGCAAAATAAATATGAGCTGGCCAACTACTATAGAAGGGGAAGGCATATATCACAAAAATCTTAGAAATTAGCATTTCTAAGTCCTCACGCCAAAGAGAAAGTTATGCAGCTCTCCAGAATATCACAGATCATGCTGCTCATACATCAAAGATTTGGAAATACGTGTCTGTTCCTGTGTTTAAAATTAAATTAAAATATTTGAAATAAAAAAATTAAATCCCCTTCTCTAGCCAATGGTTTTAAAACAACTAAGCATTAAAGTCAGGTGGAATGCTTCCAGTAAACCTTAATTCTGAATATAAGTCAAGTATTTGGACAATTTTATTAAATACATTACCTCAACTGTTCTACACTATTAGGAATTGTTTAAGTATAGAAAAATCAGAAGAAAAAAAGTTAAATAAAACCAAGGCAAAGGGAAAGGAAAGAGAAACTATGAGTAAGATTGGAATACAGAGGCATGCTTCCAGGTATACTTTGTAGACATGTATGATTTTTGGCACTAAGCTTCCAATAATCAAAAAGAAAAAAAAGAGGAAAACTATCAGAAATAAGTTTTTTAATATTGATCAATAAAAACAAACTGGTAACTCAAAAAAAGAATGAAAGGAAGGAAGGAAGGAAGGAAGGAAGGAAGGAAGGAAGGAAGGAAGGAAGGAAGGAAGAAACCTGTTATGCTTCATAAAGGGACACTTTGCCATACAGTCATTCACAGATTATTGAACTCCTACCTTACACTGAATACTGAGACTACAACAAGGAATAAAAAAGATAAAAACCACTATCTTTAAGGAGCTTAATGTCTAGTGAGGGCTGGTCTCAATAAATTTTCTATTTCTCCCAAATTTAGCTGAGTAGTTTACTCCAAAGTCTAGATTAGTAAAAACAAACCTAAGAGGGAACTCTATGCTTCTCGAGTACCCTGCCAGACTGGCCTAATTCAAGGTAAATCATTTAAAAAAAATACATTATTTACAATCTAACTAGAGAACCAAGAAGTAGAAGGTCAAGATTACCATTCTTGGCAGGAACCTTAAGAACAGATACACGATGTTGTCAATTATGACTAATCAACTGTGATGTTAACTGACCAAACTGATAAAAAAAGGTTGGCATCTTCTTACCAAGAACATTGGCTGGACATAGTTACCCAACCTCTGCAGAAAGACGGTCTAGCCTGGATCAATGCAGTTAAGGATCAATGCAGTTGAAACCTCAAGGTTTCATGGCATGGGCATGGCCAGGACACCCTACTCTGTAAAAATTTTAAACCAGTTGTTTCAAATTGTCTTTTAAAAATCCTCATAGAACACAGCCAGAGGAAAAGAAACACTCCCAGAATATCTAATTTTAAGCAGTGTAAATTTACTTTAAAAATATACCTCGGTGGTAACTAAATGGAAAAAAAAATCTACTCTAAAAGATTGTTAGATTAACAGGGGAGAGAGCCATCTGCCAAAAATAAAGATGTACATTTTTACAGCAGTGATGTTGTTTTTACCAGTAAGTATGAGGAGCAGTTATCTGCAGAAAGGATTTCTTATTTGTGACAGTAAAAATTTTTAATATAGGGAGTTTTAACATTCCAGCTTTCCGTAGTACGGTAGCTAGCATCAAGCTCCCTAAGAGATGATGATGAATTGATAATAAATATTTCTAGTAATACAGATAGAAGAATGATCACAATATTGCCTATATTCTCCCATTTCAAAATTATTACCTAATTTGTCACAAAGCTGTTTCTAACAAGCGTGATATCTGCGATGGGGCTGAGGTAATGACATCAAAAGCCTATATTAAGTTCCTCTCAGCAAAAAGGAAGCCTCAGATTGTTACAGGAGTGGCAACAGTGGCTAAAAATACTTATTTCCAAATGTGGTAACACTGGTGAAGGGAAAAGGTTCCCGTTTGGTGGGAGAGATTCTGGAAGGTAAATTAGCTGCAAGATCCTCTTTCCCTTCAGAGGCTTGCTGGAGCGAAGAGGTGTTTCTTCTAACGGGTTTCATTGTGCTTTCAGGAAGACAATCCCTGCTTTAATGAGAAACCTATTCTTGTCTTCCCTTCCATCGTGCTCCCTTTAAGAGAAAAACACCAGTTTGGTAACAAACAGCACTTAAGATTGTTAAATAGAGAAGGAAACAATTACCATGCTGGTATATTTCATGCAGAGGAAGAATTGCGACTAGGGACTGACTGTTTGAATATTTATTGTGGAAGCAAGGCCCAGCAGGCTTCCTCCTTCCCATCAGACACCTCCCTCCGTAGACTATTCATCACCCACGCTCTCCAGAGACTTTGGGATATAACCAGGGGACAGCCAGCACAGTATAAGGGGAAGACCCTATCATCTACTGATCACATACATCTACACAAAGAAAATATCCAATTAACCTCACTTCTTCCTTCTGTTGTTTGTGGGGTGTTGTCTTTCTCTTTTTGGGGGGGGAGCGGGGAGGGAGGTATCTGTAATTGAACTGCTTGGATAGTACCTAGGGCCTGATTGACACTCAATAAATGGCATTAGTAATAGTAATAATGTGTGCTACATAGTGCCAAGTACACAGAGCCCAATAAATCTTAAAAAACAATAATGATGAAGTGAATGATTAGCTAGTGAGTGATTAAAAAGTACTTTGCAAACATAAAATGCTACACAGGCACACAACAATCATAAATCACTGTGCTAAGAGCAACGGAAAGCAAATCAGGGTGAAAGGAAGGAGAAATGTGAATGAGGAAAGAACTCTCAGCTATGGTTGGCTAGGCACTCACATTCCTCCGATGGTGACAGTGGCACAGGTTCGCTCTGAAAAGGCCGGCACCGTCTCTGTGGCTGGGCTGGCTGCTCTAATGTAGTCCACAGTCACATTGACCTGAAAAGAAAAAATCAAGGAAGTTAAGGTTGGGACCTTGCAACACGGCTACTCGTGTCCAGACGACTGTGAAGTCTCACCTCATTCACAGTTTGATTTTCTGGATCTAAGATTTTAAATAGCAACAACTGAAAGACAGCTGAGCCACACTCTGGTCGAAATTATCTGGACAGAACCCTTACCTGATAGAAAACTGTTACTCAAAATGCTTAAATCTCAACTATGAGAAAATTAAAAACCCAAGGCTCACCGAAAAAAGACTCAGAGATGGCAAATGTGTATGTGTATATGCAAGATGCTCCACACTGTATGTCACTGGGGAAATGCAAATTAAAACTACTACACACCTATGCTGGTGAGGCTGTGGAACAGGAATTCTCATTCATTGCCAGTGGGAATGCAAAATGGTACAGCCACTTTGAGACACAAAACTAAACATACTTTTACCATACTTTTTCAACAGCTGAAAACTTATATCTACGCAAAAACCTATATATAGATATTTATAGCAGCTTTATATATTAAATGCCAAAACTTGGAAGCAACCAACATGTCTTTCAGCACTTGGATAGATAAATAAACTATGGTTCATGAAGTCATAGAAATGTTATGCAGCTCTAAAAAGAAATGAGCTAGCAAACCATGAAAAGACACAGGAAATACATAAGAGAAATAAGCCAATCAAAAAGCTGCATACTGTTTAATTCCAACTATGACATTCTGGAAAAGGCAAAACTATGAAGAAAGTAAAAAGATCAGTTGCCGCCAGGGGCTAGGAGGACAAGACAGGGATGAACAGGCACAGCAGAGGACTTTTTCGGCAGTGAAATTACTCTGTAAGCTCCTATAATGATGGATATATGTCATTATACACTTGCCCGTCCCCACAGGAAACACATCACTGAAAGTGAACCCAACATAAGCTACAGGTTCCTCAATTATAACAAATGTACCACTCCGGTGAGGGGCTGTGATAGTTAGGGGGTGAGATGAGAACTCTGTACTTTTTGCTCAACTTTGCTATGAACCTAAACCTGCTCTAAAAAATATAGTTGCTGTGGTTTTGGTTTTTTGTCGTGTTCATTTTTTAAGGTGACTGAAACAAACAAACAGAAAAAAGAGACAAATGGCTACACATGTAAGGCCCTACAGAAATCATACTTGACAGAGCAGAGGTTCTCAGTGGCTCACAGAACTCCTCCATATTATGGTAACAGAGTTCTTTAACCTTCAGACCTCTCTGAACCAGTTTTTTAAAAATATGGAATGCTTCTACAGAAAAGTTCCACATGATTTCAGTCTGCCATAAATTCTCAAGGACCAAGTGAAGAACTACCAAGAAGAAAATACCAAAGATGCTTGGAACTGGTTTCACAGTATGTGAATCTAAACAACACAGCTAACTACACTCTATTGGAGTTGGGAAGTTTTTAAAACAACAAGGACAGAATGGACCTGAACAATCTTTATATTATGAGTTTAAAAAGGGTATGTATCCAGTTTAGAAAGTTAGTAGCCTAAAATAGGGAAGCTGCTTAACCCCAGTATATATTAAATACTAGTGGTTTGGTGCACAAAATTCATGCACAGGGTGGGTGTTCCTCAGACCGGCTTGCACCCTCTTCAATCTGGGACACCCCCCCCCCCCCAAGGATGTCCTACTGCTGGTTTACAGGGATTGGGCCTACACTGGCAGTCTGACATCCCTCTCACAATCTGGGACTGCTGGCTCCAGCTGCTCACGTGCCAGCTTGCCTGCCTGATTGCCCCTAACCACTCTGCCTGCCAGCCTGCTCACCCCAAATGCCACCTGCCAGCCTGTTCACCCCTAACTGCCCCCCTGCTGGCCTGCTCACTCCAAACTGCTCTCCACTGCTGTCCTGATCACCTCCAACTGGCCCCCGCTGACGACCTGCTCACCCCAACTGGCCTCCCTGCTGGTATGCTTACCCGCAACAGTCCCTACCATCTCATCCTGGCCTGATCATGACCCAAAGGCCCCCCCTCCCCCCAGCAACCCAAGGTCCCAACCCCTCCTTTTTATCTTTTTCCTCTTATTTTTTTCCCCATTATCTCCATGAGTGGTGGCCAGGGCCAGTTGAAAGCATGTATCTAGGATTTGTTTATCTTCTATAATTGAAATTTTGTAGCCTTGAGCGGAGGCCAGGGCCAGCCAGGGTGGGCGAGGAGCTTAGCTTCCTCCATCACTGGGGCAACCCATGTCTCCTGCTTGCTCCGGCTCTATGACCGGGCGCCATCTTGGATGGGTTAATTTGCATACTCATTCCGGATTGGCTGGTGGGTATGGCTTGGCATAGCAGAGTGGTGGTTAATTTGCATGTTTCTCTTTTATTAGTGTAGATATGGATTATGGACATACTGAGAAATGCTTTTTTCTCTGTGGAACCTTTTGAGATAAACATGTTTATATATCAAAAGAAACAAGTATGTGACATCCCTTGGCAAACACACAGGGTTTTGTTTTATAATTAAGGTATATGCTTGGCTTGGGTCATGACCAAGTTTCATACCTGTACGGAAGAGTCGCTTTGGATCAAGCAGCCTGAAGCCACAGCCTGAAAGTCCAGAATTCCATTTTCTAAACATGTCTTTAGTTCCCACTGATCAGGTTAAAGATAGCCTACAGCACAAGCATCAAGTTCAGCCACACTGCTGGTGAGCACCATTAAAATCCTTTCAAACTGTCTATTCTTCAAAAACTCATTTTAAAATGAATATGAAATTTTTAAAAGGGCAGCTGCCTCACCACTCCGGCTGTCAGACCACGCTCTTGAGCACTCCATCTAGTCACATTTCAAAAGCAACAAGGAGCCATGCCAGAGAGAAAGCCAATTAAGAGCTAAGGGTAAAACGTATTATCATAATACAGCAACACAGAGAAGAAGACAATATAAAGATGACACCTACAGTCAGGTGTCTGCACTGAAATTATTGCTCAGTCTTACCCACTTTTCTAAAGCTAAGGAGCTGGATGGAGTATGTGAGAAACATGACCAGGCTGGGTTGGAAGTGAGGGTGAACAATTCATACCTCCAATGAAGAGGTTTCAGTAGTTTCCACATGTGCAGCTAACCAGGGTTAGTACAGGCTCAAGATAGGGCATGAAATAGCCTACACACAGAGGGGCATGGCTAACTCAAATCCTGCAGGGGGGAAGAAGGTCTCTCTATGCTGTCTGTGTTGATACAACTGACTGTCCTCTAGCAAGGCCCTACAACCAAGTTACGGAAACAGGAAGAGGGTCAGAAGTGCACTTGGGTCTCTGCTGGAGTTATGACAAAATCACACAGGAAATCAGCAGTGTACAGAGCTAACTCAAGGGTACCCACACCATGGAATGTAAAGTAACTCAGGCCACATTTCAAAAGGGCATACCTACTTTGGCTCAGTGGATAGAGCACTGGCCTGTCGACTGAAGGGTCTCAGGTTCAATTCCAGTACAGGGCACATGCCCGGGCTGTGGGTTCGATTCCCCAGTAAGGGGGCATACATTTCTCTCTTTTCCTCTCCCTCTCTGAAATCAATAAAACTATATATATTTTTTTAAAAGGGCATAGGCACATGTATGGTTTAATTGGGGGCATTTGGTGGCAAGTCAAAAAATATGTGGAGCTGGGGAAAGAGGTCCACACATTCTTTCACTCAATCCATCTAATAAGGTCAAGCCCTCAATTCTATTACCATGGGAAACAAATTCATCCCTGCTTATAAATAAACTAAGTGAATTTCAAGGTTACCTTGTACCTACCAATGCCAAGTCTCTTCCTCAGCAGACAGTGGGAGAGAGCAGCTCTTCAGTGCCAAATGCACTGCACAAAGTCACATTAGCTCTCTACCCAAAGGAATGCCTACTCATCAAGAAGGACACTTGAGTGGTAGTGGTAATAATGGTGGGGGTGATGATAACAAAAAATAAACACTGAGCATCTCATCTTCCAATCCAAAAGACCAAAAGACATACCATCCCAAAAATGCCCCTCATGGAAATCAATGGGAAGAGAGGGGGAAAAGTCTTTAATCTTCAATAACCAAAAGAACCAAGAGCTAATTTACCTGCTAATTAATTCTTTCCTATATCTAGAGAAAAAGAATTGAAAATAAGTATGAGATTAAAGAGCCCATTAGGGAGGCATCATATTAAAGAAAATCTCCAATACAAATGAGGCCCTGCGAATAGCCCACAGCCAAGACGCAACCTGCAGGAGCGATGACAAATCAGGAATTCAAGTCAATGTGTAATTAGCATTTATGTTCCTCTCCTGTGGATTCTGAGATCTGTTCCCCTACCTTGGAGTTTTTCATCTCTAGATACATTTCACTGGCATTTAAATCATTTGAAAAGAAACACAGTTTAAACAGTTTCAATTAAAAATAACTGCAAATATTACAACGCCTTCGTCTGAATCAATAACCTAAACTTTGTGGTTGTGGGTAAGTACTTATGGAATGACAGGAGTTAAAGAAAAGAGGGGAGTTAGGGGGGGGCTTAGGAGGTAAAGGGGGGACATCGGTAATACTTTCACAATAAAGATAAATTTGTTTTTGAAGATAAGTAATAGGAAATTATTGTGGTCCTCATTTTTCAAGCCAAAGTACTCCTGGAATGTTTTTACACAAGTACACATGTTACACACACAGGACACAAAGCAGGACATGATCCCTCTTTACAGCAATAATAAGGACCCATGGGCTCTTGTTCGGTCACACCTGTCATTCTCTTACACATGAGTCCTCACATCTTTGTTCTCATTTTTTCTCCACCTGGAAAGTGAGCACACTAGAACTTTAGAGCACCACCAAACTCTAGAATTCTAACAGATAACTTCACTAAAAATGGTGTACTACAGAGTGTTTTCTTGGACCTTTGTAATAATGAGACATGCTGAGCGTCTCTTAAGATGGATGGAAATGCTCTTCAGTTATATCTTTTAGAGCCTCTCTTTTAGATAAGATTAAAGTTTCCCTTCAGGCACACTCCAAACCAATGCAGCTGTGCCAGTCAATGCCAGCCCAGGGTGGAAGCTGAGGGACAGCGAGATGCACTCTACACCTGGCGGGAGAAACCCAGCTCTATATAAACCAGACCCAAGCAGCGGTTCGGGGGCCACATTCTCTGTTAGGGTGCTCCATTGATGCATCCAGCTCCCTTCTTTTTCTTTCCCTCTATCTTGTTTTCAGAAAATCTTCTTTTGAATCTATTTTGCCTGATTTCTATCCTGGGGGGCAGGGGCGGGCCAGGAGGGGGGATAAGAACCCCTTCTCCAGGAATAATTCCTACCTTGCATTTACATAGCTTGTATTCACTGAAACTGTTGTGCAGGGCCTGTACAGTAGAAGGGTATGTAAGGAATATCTGTTTCATTAATGGACATATATAATCAGGAACCCTTGCATACAAAATCCTGAAGGACACTTTTGAAATGAGAGGGTTAGGCATTTTGAAGACCATTTTAACAAGCTGCTGACCATTCTGATGCTTCATATAACAAAAATATATTAATATAAAGCATGGGAGGAAATATTTTGAAATTGGAATAAAGCTATAATCAAAGCCATTCCTATAAAAGACTAAGCAAGCAAAATATATATAATTTCCCACATCATTTGTTCTTCAAAGAAGTTCTCAAACAAACAAAAGGGGGAGGGTAGCAGGCAATCTAATTCATCTTTGGTTCATTAGATTGTGGAGTTTTTCTTAAAAGCAATTTCAAGGACCCTTCAGAGAAACTAAGATGAGAACTTAAGACCGAATTTATATCTCAGTCTCTTAAAAGACTGAAGTGGTTTAATACAAAAGAAGAGTTTTGGGCCACACGTAATAAATTCTGAGGACCTATAAATAATCTTCATATACTAATCACTAGAACAGTGTCAACCCACCAAAGAACTTCAACTTTCTGATGCTGATAGTGAAATGACAATATCTGAACCACCTATGCATAAGAGGTAAGGTAGGGAGAAAAGCAATTTCATATCCACAACATTTCCAGGACACAGACTCGGTTTAGTTTTAATATAACTAGGGCTGTTATGTGAGGCGGTTTTGTATAATTGACATATAATCCCACCCAATATTCCACATGGCCAATCATCAGTTCACAAAGAGCTGTAATAAATACCCTGCCTATCAAAATAAGCTCTTATATGACCTGTCACTCTCAAGACAGGATTTCCAGGTCGTCATGGAAAGCCTCCACACAGCCCCGGTACAGAAAAGACAGCACCATCCGGCCAGTGCAGCTAATGCAGCCAGGAGACAAAGGCAGGCGGAATAAGATATTTTACACAGCGTGGATAAGGGCATGACCCTGGAGCTGCTAAGCTGCAGGGCTTGGTTCCTAGGAATTCTATATATGAGCTGTGTGAACTTGGATAAGTTATTAAACCTCTCTGTGCTTCAATACAGCATAAAAGACACTGCATGAATATGCATGAGGCATTTAGAGCAGGCCTGACTCATAGTAAGCTCTATGAGTCAGTTATTTTTAGATAAGTACACACTGATTTTCTTAAAAGAGAGCCTAGGACAAAGTAAATGCTAAATAAATATCCACGAGATAAAGAAATAAAGATGCCTAGACATACATATGCATAAATAAGATGAATGTTCGCATAAATCACTGGACGGCTGAAATCGTAAGGCAGAAAGACTCAATTAAATATACTTTTCTCATAAGGAGAAAACCGGAATATATATCTCATACACATTCACTCCAACTTAGACATAAATGGGGCTTATTTGAGAGAACGATATGCTATTTAGTATTTATTTAGACATTTTCCAGATTCATTTTGCAGGTACCAGTATTGGAGATTTTATTTACTAAATATAATTGAACCAGAGTGTACAAAACCATCTCAATTAATAGATTAAGTAAAGATATTTTAGGAGAATATTCTTTGCCTTACAAGATTAAGAAGATAATGAACAAAGACTGACCAAGTTTCTATTTGCTTTGAGCGTAACAGGACCTTCCTATCTATTTTTTAAAATTTGGAAAACCTTTCAATCACCCATTCATTAGATATAGGATGAGCTTCAAACCAATTTGCAAAAGAGGCTCATGGTCCTGTTTCTGGACCCACTCTCAGCTAAGCACCAAGCACTTGCAGGGCTGGCTACTCAACACAAGAGGACGTCAAGCTTACCTCCTCCTAGGCAGCACAGAAAGAAGCTAGGAAAATTCTGAAACAAGATGAATAGGAAAACTGAGGCAGGAAAATTAAAGCCAAAGAAGCTTTGTAGGTTGCTTATAGAAGACATTATCTTGAGAACAAAGGATTAAGATCTCTCCTTCTCACAAAAGAATGCAGGAGAGGAGATGGGGAAAAGGGGGAGTGGAGGTGGGATCTTACTGTAACCAGAGAATAGATAGCTAAATCATCCAGAAACCAAGAGGGAGGAGGATGAAAGAAGAGAGCAGTTTCTCTCATCTCACTGTTTAAACAGTGAAGCCAGCAGTCTTGGGTTTGCCAGGTGCTTCTCATAAATTGTGGGAAAGCCTTAACAAAGAAAGGAGGAGCCCTAACAGGTTGGGCTCAGTGGATAGAGCTTCGGTCTGTGTATTGAAGGGTCCCGGGTTCGATTCCAGTCAAGGGCACATACTTGTTGCAGGCTCCTCCCCAGTCTGGCCCTGGTTCGGCTCATGAAGGAGGCAACCAATTAAGGAGACACCAATAGATGTGTTTTTCTCACATCGCTGTTTCTTTCTCACTTTCTCATCCACTCTCTAAAAATCAATGGAAAAATATCCTGGGGTGAGTATTTAAAAAAGGAAATAAAAATAACATAAAGGAGACCCTGAGTTCCTCTGCATCAGGCTCTCTAGTAGAGGATTTAAAAAACAAACAAAAAACAAACAAACCCCAAAACAGGAGGGTTTAGGAAGCAGAAACTCCCACTCCACTCACTCTTCAGATCAGCTGAGAGCCCATCTGCGCTTTATACACTAGATGTGCAAATTTGCTCACCTTGCTTCTTCTTCTTCTTTTTTAAAAAAATATATATTTTATTGATTTTTTACAGAGAGGAAGAGAGAGGAATAGAAAGTTAAAACAAAGATGAGAGAGAATCAGTGTTCAGCTGCCTCCTGCACACCCCCCAGCAGGGATGCGCCCTTGACCTGAATTGAACCCAGGACCCTTCAGTCCGCAGGCCGATGCTCTAACCACTGAGCAAAACAGATTTTGGCTCACCTTGCTTCTTTAATAAATGTGCATGCTTTAATTTTTTTTAATTGGCTTTATCACAATGCAAAAATCTGAAGTCTCTCATTTGAATTCATTTATATGAGAAGATAAGAATTACAGTTGGGGACAGTCCTCTCCCTCTGACTCAGAGGGCTGTCAGAACACACCTCTTTAGTGCCAGCCACAGCATGGTGTCACAAAAAATAATGAGTCAGAAATGAGAGCAACATATGTACCTTTACGTTTTCTAATATCAACATTTAAAAATGAAAAATTAGATGAAATTGTTTTTTAAACTATTTGGCTAAAAACATTATCATATCAAGATATAAACAATAAAAAATAATATTGAGATTTGTTTTCTTTCTCTGATAGGGAGTCTCTGAAATCCAGTGTTTGTTTTGCAAGTATAACACAAATCAATTGGGATCAACCACATTTCAAGTGTTGGACTGTGCATGCCTCGCCTGTCTGTGCATGCCAACCATTCCTCTATTATGTGATCCTAGCTTTGGTGGTTCTTTCTCTGTCTTCTCCTGGGAACTTTTGTTATCTTCTATTTTGTGAACCCTTGTAATCATTTTAAAACCATATATGAAAACCCATGGTATGTAAAACCAGGTATAAAATGTTCATCCTTTATTTTATTTTGAAAATTTATTACCTAACTAGACTAGAAAGATAGCCACTAATTTTTTCATTTCAAAAAAAAAATCAATAATATATTTTATTGATTTTTCACATAGAGGAAGGGAGAGGGACAAAGAGCCGAGGGACAAAGAGACACTGATGAGAGAGATACATCAACTAGCTGCCTCCTGCACACCCACCACCAGGGATGTGCCCACAACCATGCACAAACCCTTGACCGGAATCGAACCCGGGACCCTTGAGTCTGCAGACCAATGCTCTATCCACTGAGCCAAACCAGTTTCGGCGCCACTAATATTTTCATTTCCAAAAAAAAAGAATTCCTCTAATTTATAACTACCGTTGTAAAGAATACTCTGATCAACAGTTGGATGAATTACTTTTCAGGAACTTCTATCAATTCAATAACTGTCTTATATTTATTCTTCATTTGATGACACAATTCTTGAATTCTTTAACATAGTGTCCAAAATTCATTCTAATGGATTGACAGTGACTAAAAATTCTGCTTAAGAAATATGTCTGTAGTTATGAATAATGCTTCTGAGTATTGGCATTATTAGAAAGATATTATTAGGAAGAAAATGAGCAATTGGTAGATATTTACTTTTATAACCACTATCCAAACCTGAAATTTATATGCTCCATTAGCACATGTTTGAGCCCTGATATCTCTTAAAGTAAAACAACTTTTACAGGTACACTGAGAAAAGATTATACAACTATAATGCAAAGATAAACCAATGCTCACTTCCTACCCCTAAAATACAGCCTAGATGTATTCTTTAGCATCCCCTCCAAAATCACTGTAACTGGGTGTTGGTTGTTTATTTACATGTAGTTTACATTATTTTACATGTTTATTTACATTTATTTACATGTTGCTTTTTCCCATCTATAATCACCCTTCCAAACTCCCCCACAGGGTCAGAACTATTTTAAGCCCTTTCATTTTCATCAATGGAACCTCTATACAAAGAGTTAAGGAACTTTTTAAAAATGTATTTCGGGCAAAATTAACACTTTACCTCTCCTCTGCTCCCTCCCCTACCTTCCCTGCTGAATGGGCAGGTGCTTTTATTCAGGGAAAAAGGTAAAATTCAGCGTAACATGGGGCCCTTAGAGACAGTAAGGCTCCATCTGAAATTAGGTATTCACTAAAGTGGACATCATCACTCCACAATAATCATGCAGTTTGGTAAATATTTAATTAGATGCATACACCAGCATGAGATCCACAAATATATGTGAACCCATTTCATGTATACTAGTATCAAGAGTTATTAGAGATTAGCAAAGATTTCTAGAAGTAGTGATAATAACCTGACAATAGTCATGTCATTAAAATGGACTGAAAATATATTATAGTTTATTGTATGAGGTAAATAACAGGCATATATAATCATGGAAATATAGTTTGATAATTGAAAATATTTTACACTTGATCTTAGCCAAAAGGCCAAGAAGCGATGATAATTGAAAATATTTTAAATAAATTTGATGGGAATCAGAGAACAGAACACTATTTGAAAATAACCTTGCAGCTGCCAGAATTTTCATTAATCCCCTTGATGTTTAAGTCCTTATAAACAAACCTACTAAAGTGAAATCTGTGTTGGTGTTAATGCTCTGGCCATTATCTTACTCATTACTGTATCAGTGTATAACTCATCGCAATGCCTAATTTTGACATAACACTGCTTGTCACTCAAAAGGAATGCCAGCGGCCCAGAAGCACCACTGAAAACTGCCCGCGTGTCCCCGGCGAGTCTCTTCTTACTCCTCCTGAGAGCTGCCATCTCCTCCTGCCTGTCTCTAGAGGAGGGAAGTTGAGTGTGGTCTTTTCTCTCCTTTATAAAAGTGTCAATCACAGTCATCTGTGTTGATAGTGTCCAAGGTCAGCATCAGTCAGGAGAAATTAAATCACTTCGTCCAGAACCTTCCCTGGAGGAGTTCCAGCCACACAAGCAGCACAAATACACAGACACACTTATGCCTTTGTGCAGGATACACACAATGTCACCCAGTCTTTAAAACAACACTAACAAAACTAAATGTGAGGCTCACGGATATGAAGAAAGGGAATGTGCTTAATTACATCTAAGAAGAATTAAGGGGGGATATTATTATGAAAAGAGATATTATTATGATATGGATAAAAATAAAGGTTACATTACATTTCCTCTATAAATGTATGCCAGTCTGTAAAGAAAAAGTCTCTGTTCACCAACAAGCCAAAGCAGAACACTGAGCACTAAAAGAGAGGGCTGAAGTATTCACCTTGCCAAGAGTTCCAATAAATCCAATTGCTCTGGGGGCAAGGCATTGTCTATACTGACCAAAATGAATATAGAAAAACCATCCTTCATTCACTCCAGTTCAAAGCACACCCATTTCTCCAGCATGTCCATGAACTGGCATTTAGAAATCTTTCAGACAAAGGTAAGATAACTAAAGGCTACACTTTACAATAGTGAATTGGACTAAAGGCAGCCTGTCATGACCTCAAAGGAGAATTATCAAGAAAAATATAATAAGTTTTAAGAAATACCTGCCAATGACACAAAGAAAAATAGCTCAAGGATGCAGCTCTTTGATTACATAAAATATTTTTGGGTTTGTTGCAAAGAAAAGATTCCAAGATAGCAGGTGTTAACATCATAGGCCTTTCTTACTTTATACACACCAGCCTCTCCTTGTATTTCACAGAAGATAGAGGCCTACTAAATGAAACAGTTCTTTGATCAAAGGCACAGCATGCATAGAGCAGTAACACCTTAAGCCAATGTCTGAAACTACACACAGAAACTGATCAAAGACCAATCTGAATCCCATCTAGATCCACTTCCAAATCCAGGTCTCCTGACCTAAAGCCACTGTTTTAAAAAAACAGGCCACAAACTAATCACTTATTCAAAAATTAGGTGATTAGCATTGAATAATAAACATAGGTCAAATGAAGTGTTTGCATCCCAAACTGCCCAAATTCATAAAGTAAACTAACAAAGAAGCCTTTTCCCAGACTCACAGTTCTCCAGTATCCACTGCTAACTTATCAAGGATAAGGAGGAAAATTATTGCTCAGGTTCTTCAAAAAATTCAAAATAGAATTACCATAAGATACAGCAATTCTACTTCAGGGTGTATTCAATCCAAAAGAATTGAAAGCAGTCTCGGAGCTATTTGCACCCATGTTCATAGGAGCATTATTTACAATAACCAAAAGATGGGAACAATCCAAAAGTCCATCGAGGGATGAATGAATAAACAGAATATACATAAAATGGAATATTATCCAACCACAAAAAGGAAGGGAATTCTAACACATGCTCTAACTTGAATGGACCTTGAAGACATTAGGCTAACTTCAATAAGCAGTCACACACACAAAACACTGTACAATGCCATTGAAATGAGTAGTCACACTCAAAGAAACAAAGTAGAAAGGTGGCTTCTAGGGGCTGGAGGAAGAAGGGAATGTGTAATGTTGTTTAATAGGCACAGAATTTCAGTTTTCTAAGATGAAAACGATCTGGAGATTGGCTGAATGACAATGTGAATATACTCAACTCTACTGAGTATATTATATGTACACTTTAAATTGGCTAATATGATAAATTTTATGCAATGTGCATTTTACCACAATTAAATATGTCTGCTTGGCAATTCTACCCACACATTCAATAAGACAATAAATTAACAGCATGAGCCAGACAGAGGCCAGACAACTGTGATCTCAAACCCCCATTAACAGTAAAATATTTAGGCAATTCAAGAGAATACTTTCATCACATTCCCAGAAAAATAGATGGTCACACAAAAGTAATAATAATTAGAATACATATCCAATAACCCATTAAAAAGGGAGGAAAAGTCTAAGGAAGGACTATTTCTCTGCTTTCTAAAAAGTAGAGCCAATTCAAGGAAAATGTGTAGGTACCTCAAGTCTAACTACATGTACCTGCTTCACCATTTCTCAGGGGCAGTTGCAGAATGGAATAAAGTAGTCTATAGCTTACTCATTTCCTATAAAATTGTCAAATAATTTTGGGTGTCTTAAAAAACACATTTCTTCCATGAAGATAAATCTCTCTTGGAGATCTGTCAGTGTAGAGCTATCTACATGTTTGGGGAATTTTCATTGTGTCCCACCATAATTTTCCCACCTATATTCAGTTTTCCAGATGAATTTAATTACTGTTATCCATAGTTTTCTCAAAGGAACTTACTTCCATTTTTATGTGTTTCTCTATGTGGTAATTTTCACTGCTGGCAGGAACCAAAATTGGTGCATCTCTGGATGTTAAACTGGCAACTGTACTAACATTTAATATTTGCATGTCAAGGAGAAACCAAGATGGTGACATAGGTAAACGCCTAACTGAAGCCTCCCACAATTTCAAAAAATGCAACTAAAATACAAAATGGACATTATTCAGAACTACAGGAAAGTTGACTGAATGGAAATTCTACAACTAGAAAGAAAGAGAAAACCAGAAGAAAAATCAGAGGAACTGTAAAAGCCTAAAGTACAGAGACATGGTGCAAACGTGGGGAGAGGACTGAGCTGGAAAGGAGGGGGCGGCTGAGTGCCTGGCTGGCGTTCCCTAGCGGGAAGGAAATAAAAGCTGGACTGTGCTGAACCCCAGTTCCGACTGCACTGAACCCCAGTTCTAGGCCAGACCCTGGAGAACCAGGCTCATACGGAGGGAATTTGGAATGTGGAAACTCGGGGGAGCGGCGAAAGGCAGTCACAGAGACACACATGTTGTGGGCAGAGAACAGACTATTGATTGTGCCACTGGATTGCCCTAGTAGGACGGAGACAAAAGATCAGACTGCACTGAACATCACTTTCAACCGCACTGAACCCCAGTTTCAGGCTCAGTGGGGGAGAGACAAGACTGTCTGGTAGCGGGCGAAACTCAAGGGCACCTTTTTCTCAGAGGTGCTTGCAGCGAGTACCAAAGGACACTGAGGAACAATGAGACTCAGGAACCTCATAGGGCGGGGCTGAGAAGGAAGCCAAGGCTGTAGGCTCCATCCTGAAACTCTGCCCCATCCAAGCTGAGCACAGAGGCTTTTGCAATTTTCCAAGTCTAGTCAAATAAGGCTGTCTCCTGGCATAGACACAGCTGATCCTCACAGCCAATTGGCCTGGAGGTCAGTTCCTCCCAGTGATACCAACAACTATCAAGACTTAACTACAATAAGGCTGTACACACAGTCCACAAAGGGGTGTACCAAGAGTGTCCACCTCAGATAACTGGGAGGCTGACCCACTGAACCATATAGGACACCTTAGCTCACAAAGCCATCCTACCAACTCAGGGAAGCTGTGAAAATGCCGAGACAAGGAAACAGAGCACAAAAGACAGAAATGGAAGACAACAAGCAACTGGATATAGAGTTCAAAACCACGGTTATAAGGTTTTTCAAGAATTTCCTAGAAAAGGCCGATAAAATAAACGATACCTATGAGGATATGAAAAGGGATCAAATAGAAATAAAAAGGGATCAACTAGAAATAAAGAATACATTGTCTGAAATAAAAAATATTATACAGAGTCCTAAAAACAGACTGGAAGATCGCAAAAATGAAGTCAAAGATGTGGAACATAAAGAGACAGAAGGCACTCCTCTGCAGAAGCAAGAAAACAAGAGAATCCAGAAAGTTGAAGATAATGTAAGAAACCTCTGGGACAACTTCAAGCAAACCAACATCAGAATTATGAGGGTCCCAGAAGAAGAGAGAGAGCAAGGTACTGAAAACATATTGGAAGAAATAGTGACAGAAAACTTCCCCAACCTGGTGAAAGAATTAGACTTACAAGTCCAGGAAGCGCACAGAATCCCAAACAAAAGGAATCCAAAGAGGACCACACCAAGACACATCATAATTAAAATTCCAAGAGCAAAAGACAAAGCAAGAATATTAAAAACAGCAAGACAAAAGCAGGTAAGGACACCCATATGATTGTCAGCTGATTTCTCAACAGCAACCATGCAGGCCAGACGGAAATGGCAAGAAATATTCAAGGTGATAAATAACAAGAACCTACAACCAATAATACTCTACCCAGCAAAGCTATCACTGAGAATCGAAGGCCAGATAAAGAGCTTCACAAATTTTTTTTTAAAAAGCTAAAGGAGTTCATCACTGCCAAACCAGAATTATATGAATTGCTGAAGGGGGTTTTTTAGGAAGAGGAAGAAAATAAAGATAAAAATTATGAACAACAAATACATACCTATCAACAAGTGAATCTAAAACCAAGGGAATTAAAAAGTCTGATGAACAATATTAACTGGTGAATATAACAGAATCAGAAGTATGGAAGGGGAGTGAACTGACAATTCTTGGGGAAAAGGGGAATGGGGGGTGCAGAAGAGACTGAACATAAACTGTGCACCTATGGATGAGGACAATGGGGGGTGGGGTGGGAACCTGGTGGAGGGGAGCAACGGAAGGGGGAAAAATGAGGAACATTTGTAATAATATGAACAATAAAGATTTATTAAAAAAAATATTTGCATGTCCTTTGACTCATCAATTCCACATCTAGAAATTTAGTCTATAGGAACACAGATACATGAACAAGCAGTCTGCCCTTTGCATTCATGGTAGTTTAAACATAAATGCATAATTACAACATGAGCTCCATGTTGGCAGTGATCATGGCTATTTGTTTGCCACTAGTCTATTGCCAGCACCTCTCAAATAAACTGGAGCAGTGGCAAACAAGATGGAGTATACATTCTACTATGACAGCAGGCTCTGATGATAATAATAATAATAATAATAATAATAGCACATGCACAATAGCATATATCATCCTATTCGGTGGAATAAGATTCCAGGGCATAAACAGAAACAGAATCTGGAGGAATATACCAAACACTGGTAGAAGGGCTCACCTCCAAAGGTAAAACTGAAGGGTACTTTCAATTTTTCACTATCACCATAAATCTCTGAGATTAAAATTTTTCAATTACATTTGGAAGAGGGAAAAAGATTGATTTTTTAAAAAGCAAATCGTCAGTTGGAATAAAACATAAATATAAAGCTAACAGATGCTTTTATTTTTTAAAAATAAATGGGCCTGCTCACAACCAGAAACTTCAGTGTTACTATTTCATCACACTTCTTCCCAGGCTGAGGGAGGATCACCATTAGGTAATGTCTGCCAACCAATAAGAATTTTGCAGGGCAGGCTAACCACTACTAGAAGGACATAATCGTGAGGGTTTCCAGGTGCCCAGTGGTGTACTGTTTCCATGGCAGGTGGGCATCAGTATCTGCAAATGAACCGCCAGTCTCACTGTGAGCTGATAATGATGCTGCCACCACCACCTGCCTGCCATATGTTTTCTCTACTTGTCACGTAACAAGGAAGTACATTTTGGCATGCTGATCACTGACATGTCTGATACTACTGGTTGATGTTTGTATTCCTCACTATAGCCCTACATATTGCTGAGGAATAGTGGATGAAGCATACAAAATAATACTCTGTTAATTGACCATTCACTGAATCCCAACTTTTTTTAAAATATATTTTTATTGATTTCAGAGACAGATAGAAACATCAATGAGAGAGAACCATTACCTACTGGGGATCAAGCCCGCAACCCTGGCATGTGCCCTTGACTGGAATCGAAGGGGACCAAGGACCCTTCAGACTCTATCCACTGAGCCAAACCAGCTAGGGACCAACATTTTGCAGCTTGCTAGCATGGCCAGTCTTCCTTTAGTCCAAAGGCCAGAAGCTAATGCCTGAAGGGCTGTACCCCATTCAATTTGTGCCCTGTTATCCTGTTTCGCATTAGTACAGTGGACAAAGAGCACAAACTTCCCACTGCGGTAAAGTCAGTTCATTCTCTATCCATAAATCACCATAGGACAGTCAATAAAAACTGATGTGAACCCATGGAGGTGCCTTGTTTTACTCTAAAGTAATACAGATTAGCAGAGAGTGTGACATCATGAGTCACTGT
The DNA here is from genome assembly GCA_963924515.1 of Vespertilio murinus. Classification (NCBI taxonomy): domain Eukaryota; kingdom Metazoa; phylum Chordata; class Mammalia; order Chiroptera; family Vespertilionidae; genus Vespertilio; species Vespertilio murinus. The sequence goes on from OZ004712.1 coordinate 58,242,288, forward strand.
CTCAGAGCAGCAGAGAGTCTGAAGAATATAGTGAAATACGGTAAAAGATGTTTGGGGTACCAATAAGCTGCCTTCACAGCCACTGCCCCATTAATGGAACTCAGGACAAACACCAGAGCCACTGTTAAAGATTCCACATATAACAGATAAAAGCTATTTAAAAAATACAGTTTCCTATAGGATATACCTTCTCACTAGCTGCATTTGCTTCCAAGTTTCCTTGCACACACTTTCTCAAGGTGAACTGAACTATAATTCAGGTTTCAAAGATTTTCACATCTTCATTATTTAGCCTGCCTTAACATATTATTGGTATACACAGCAATGCAGCTCTCTCCCTGATGTGTCACATATGGTCATTTCCATGGGACACTCTTCATGACCCAATTCCTCTCCTTCCTCCAGCTCTAAGAGTCAACAGTGGAAAAACCAATAAATAAATATAAAGACCCAATGAGCTCTCTTCCATAATTCACCATGGAAAGAATTTTTATTCTTGTGCTATTAAAGGAAAGTCTCTATGTTTTTTAGCAAAAGATAATATCTCGTTAGTTTACGCATTAGATAACTTTTTGAATTATAAGTTTGTTAATCTGATCATCCAAAGAGGAGTCTGAGAAGATAGTGATATTTACTCTAAAAAATCAGCAATTGAGGTGTCTAATTAGATACAAGAGTTTATTGCAATCACTGGCCAAGAACTTCATGTAAACTACCTAAGGAGAGACTTTCAAACAATCTCAAAAGAAGCCCAGTCACTTAAAGAGTACATTCCAGAACAATCAGTAGGTACATAGAAATCAAACTCACTGCATAGAAAAAGAACAAGCAAAAACGCCATATATCTCACATAGAAGAGTGATGTTTATAAATACACTAGAGTACACTGGGGGGTTTCCCAAGCCCGGCCTGCACCCTCTCACAGTCCGGGACCCCTTGGGGGTTGTCCACCAACCAGCTTGAGGCTGGATGGCCTTCTGCTGCTGCACGGCCTGCCGTTTGAGCTTCAGCAGCTGCTGCACATGCAATGGCTAGGCCACCACAGTCTGTCCTGTGAACACTGTCAAGTGGGTGAGTCAAGAACGGAGGCACCTTGAGTTCCCTGCACTTCCCTGAGTCACTGAGTTGTTCAGACTGACTGCCTTCTACAAAGAAAGGAATGGGGATCAGGCCTATACCCGCAGTGGGACATCCCTCTCCCAGTCCGGGACCCCTCGAGGGATGGAGCAGTGCACCAAGCGGCAGGCGGCCCAGGGAGGAGCCCAAATGTGGGCCAGGCACCACACCACTGGCACTTGGTACTGCTGCCACAGAGTTCAGAGAGGCCTGCCATGGCAGCTGCACTTGGCAGGAGTGAGCCTAGTTTCTGGCTGAGTGGAGCCTGTGGGAGTGCACTGACCACCAGGGGGCAGCTCCTGCATTAAGCGTCGGCCCCCTAGTGGTCATTCCAGTTGTTCTGCCTTAATGGTCGCTTAGGCTTTTATTATATAGATTTAAAAACAAGAATGAATCCATAACATAGTCTCTTTATTTTCTCTGTAAAAGATGAGTCAAATGCACAGGCATGGTTATATTTATTATTACAACAATACTGTAGAAAAGTTCACCATCGGTTTTTCCACTGTGGACTCCTAGAGCTGGTTTAAAAATAGAACATGCAATAAGAAATAGTTATAACTGCCCTGACCAGGTTGATTCAGTGGATAGAGTGTGGGCCTGTGGACTGAAGGGTCCCGGGTTCAATCCTGGTCAAGGGCATCCCCAGTGGGGGATGTGCAGGAGGCAGCTGATCAATGTTTCTCATTGATGTTTCTGACTCTCCCTCCTTCTCCCTTCCTCTCTGTAAAAAAATCAATAAATTATATTTTTAAAAATTAGTTATAACTGAAGTAAGTTTATAAATTTAAATGCTATATGTTAATGAGTATTCTCTCAGTGACATCTGATAAAATTCCTGTGAGTAAACATTACAACATAAGAATACAGCAACTAAATTTTAAAAATATTCAATGAGTATGGGATTCAAAAGTAGAGAGCCTTAGTCAGTTTGGCTAAGGGGATAGAGCGTTGCCTACGGACAGAAGAGTCCCATGTTCAATTCTGTGCCTCAGTTGCAGGCTCCCCCCGGCCCAGTCCCTGGTCAAGGCACATGCAGGAGGCAGCCAATCAATGTGTTTCTCTCACCTCCATATTTCTTTCTGTCTTTCCCACTCTGAAAATCAATGGGAAAATATCCTCAGATGAAGATTAAAAAAAGAAAAAGAAAAGTCTAAGAAAACATCCTTAGTTGTTGGGAAATTGTATGCATGTTATAGACACCCTGATCAGGAACAAATAGAAAGAATAAAGAAGAATTAACTGGTAGAAAAGTAATAAAATCAACTCCCCAAACTGAAACAAATAAATATTTTTAAAAATTTAACAATTCTACAACATATCAGTAATCAATCTTTATTTGAGATTTTGTTTTGTTTTAACATCTTTGCATCTCCTGAACATTAAGAGGATATTTTTTTAGCTGGTTAAAGGTAGCTAGGCTATGGAGTAAGGGAAGCCATATAAATAACTAAAAAACTTCTACAATAATAGTTACTTACAAAGGTTAGATAACCTGTCCAAAAATTATTTGAGAAGGGTCTTCTACAATATGAAAGGCAAAGTCATATACTAGCAATGTGGAATTAGGCTAACTTACAAAGAGAAAAACTAAATCTATAATTAACTATTTTAAATGTTTCATATTTAAATGTTTTGTGTATAATTAAAGATTTCTTTTATAATCCAACTCTTAGTTAACTGAGCTTTTAAGGGATAAAGTAAAATGAATGACTTATTTAAAAACAGAACAAAAGGGTCCACAGTTATACCTAGGGTAAGCATGCAGCACTATGTAAGAGAAAGCAGACTCAGTAGAATTATGTGAATTCCTTAAATTTAAATACAATTCAATAAAAGAGTTATGACTAGATCCTATATCTCAGAGGAAATAAAATCTGAAAGAATAAAAATAGTAATCCACAGTTAAATCAAGTCATTTAAATCTATTATACTATACCCGAAGAGAATGAAAGTCTAGGAGGGTTAGCCCAAGGATATTCCAAGTCTAAGTCATTTTAGAAGCTACCCTTAAAATAAATGGATGATGCGATGCAGGTGGCTAAAGATGCTGTTCGTGTGGCTAGGACTTCCAGTACTCTGTTGAGTAAGAGTGGTGAAAGGGGACATCCCTGTCTTGTTCTGTTCTTAGGGGAGATGGTTTTAGTTTTTTCTCATTGAGTATGATGTTCGCTGTAGGTTTGTCAATGATTCAACAATATCAATTAATAAACAAAAAAGTTTTTTTTGTCTTTAACACCTGTAAACTTTAGACCCTCCCAAATGTAGAAGTCTGATTTTGGATGCTTAATTTATTAAGTTGATTCTATTAAACACTATGTCTGTTTATTAAAACACTAGAGGCCTGAGGGTGTCCCTAAACCCAGCCTGTACCCTCTCTAATCTGGGAGCCGATCCTAAATGGGCAGTTAGACATTCCTCTCACAATCCAGGACTGCTGGCTCCCAACTGCTTACCTGCCTGCCTTCCTAATTGCCCCTAACTGCTTCTGCCTCCCAGCTTGATCACCCCCTAACCATTCTCCTGCCAGCCTGATAGATGTCTAACTGCTCCCCTTCCAGCCTGATTGCCCCTAACTGCCCTACCCTGAAGTCCTGGTCACCCCTAACTGCCTTTCCCTGAAGGCCTGGTCACCCCTAACTGCCCTCCCCTGCAGGCCTGGTCCCCAACTGCCCTTCATTGCATACCTGCCCCTCCCCCCCAACTGCTCTCCCCTGCAGGCCTGGGTCCCCACAACTGCCCTTCCTTGCTGGCCTGGTCACCCCTAACTGCCCTCCCCTGTTGGCTATCTTGTGTCCACAAGGGGACAGGTATCTTGTGTGTTGGAGTGATTGTCAATTTGTATATTACTCTTTTATTAGATAGGATAAAATAACACCACACTATCATTGTTCAAAAAAATTAAAATGAACACAGATTGGTAAACTAAATCATCATATCATCAAGGAATAAAATGACATAGTCATTGAAATCATTACATTAAAAGTTCATTTTACAAGGTAGGAAAATATTCAGGTTATACTGTCAATTGAAAAACTAAGAAAATATAACTTAGGCCAGTGGTCGGTAAAATCATTAGTCAACAGAGCCAAATATCAACAGTACAATGATTGAAATTTCTTTTAAGAGCCATTTTTTTTAAACTTAAACATATATTGGTACTTTGTTATTAACTTAATTAGGGTATTCCTAAACTGGTCTTTGCTAAAAACTCAATGGGCCAAAGAGCCGCATGTGGCTCGTGAGCCGCAGTTTGCTGACCACTGGCCTAGCCAGTATGGCTCAATTGTTGTGTCGACCTATGAACCAGGGCTCGATTCCCGGTCAGGGCACATGCCCGGATTGTGGGCTGTCCCTAGTGGGTAGTACAGGAGGCAGCCGATCTGCGAAGGCAGCCTGAACCCCTACAACCTGCATTACGATGCATATGCTTCCTAGCTCCAACCCCTTTCCACTGTGTCCTAGCTAGTCTTGCAGAGCCTGTTTATCTGCAGGTAAATCCATTTCTATATGTTTCCAAAGCCCATATGCTAAACCACTATAAATAGCCAACAACAGGATATTGATTAAATATTCACTTGATATTAAATGATAAAAGTACTTCATGTAGAAGTCTATTTGACACAAGAAACCATGATATTGAAGGTTACAAAACAGTAAGTATCATTTAATTACTAGCTAAGTTAAAAATTATGCAAATACCCAAATGCATAAAAAGAAGAGTGGAATACACTAAAGTATTAACAGATGCTATTCCCTGGGTGGTAGTTTCTTTTTAACTTTTTTTTGCGCCCCCCCCCCCAAAAAAAAATATTTTTTAGAATGAACAAGTGCTACTTTTATGACTGATAGATGAGAGAAAATGTTACTTGCAATAAAACAAACCCCAAATAGTTCATACATAAGGACAGAATGGACAATATTATCAGTATTAGCAGAATTCATAATTATATTTTCAAATAGGATAATTATGGCCACAGAAAAAATGGGTTGGCATTTTGTTCAAGAATTGTGAGCTTTCCCTAAACTATGCAGACAACACCAATAACCCCTTAGTACTTTTAAACACATAAAAATGAAAAACAAATACAAAGATACTATTTTTGGTTATACACACAAAATTTTAACTGTATTTATGATACTAACATTTGTGTAAGAAAAATATCCACTCACCCACGAACACATCTACCTATTCAGGCCTAACATATCTCCGGAAAGATTCCTAAGGCGATGGTAATACTGGCTTTTTCTGAGGAGGCAAACTCAATCAGTGAGGGACTGGGGTACAAGAGAGCTCTTTAATTGTATACCCTTCCTTACCATTTCCGTTTTCAAGTGAACTTATTACCTACTCAAGATCATTAAAATAAAAGTGGCCTGGGCCACATGCTTGGCTGGCTGGAATGCCGTTCTGAACACCAAAAGGTTGTGGGTTCAATTCCCCATCGGGGTGCATAAGGAGGTAACCAATTGATGTTTCTCTCTCACATTGATGCTTTTCCCCTTCCTTGCTCTACAAAATCAATAAAAATATACCCTCGGGTGAGGATTAAAAAAGTAACCACTACAAATTTTTTTAAAAAAAAAGAATAAAGGAAATGAACTTAATGATATTGGCTTCCTAGTAAATGAAAATATCTAAAAGGCTGAATGACATGGTAACTAATTTAAGTATCTGTCTATTTTTATATAATAGTTTGTCAAAAATATCCTGTTTCCAAATTAGCTTTCGTGCCAAATGACTTCAAAACGTCTGTGTCAGCAAATGAAACAACCAAAAGCCGTTAGTTTCTTGATTTGACTTTGAAAATCTTTAGAGAAAAAAATAAAAAAAGAAATAACTGCTTTATCCATATATGTGCTTTCTAAAAATGTCTACATCTATTTTTAAAGAAAAACATGTTACATTATTATAGAAAACAAAAAAGATGTTTTAAATTAAGTCTTTCTGGCTGTTTAAAAATTAAACTTAAAAAAATCTTTCTTTTTTTTTTTTAAGTATCTTTGCAAAGGGCAATCTCTGTAAGAAAAGGAAGAAACAAGGACCCCAAGACATCAGCCCTGCACTGCTGCGCACTAACCTACACCCACAGGGTTGGAAGACAGAGGTGAGGGCATGGAGTCAAGGAAGAAATAATTACGTAGATCAGAATGTGAATTCCAGGAAGACAGGCCAGGCGAGGAAAACGCTATTTCTCACAGACACTCTTCTTAGCGGGAGTAATGGCCAAACACCAAAGTGGTGCTTGTGCTTGGAGCTGCATCAAACTGATGTGTCATTAGCAAGCACTCATCTACCCTGTTCCAACCAGAAACCTTTAGGGAAGGAAAATTGGGACTAAAGGAGGTGGCTGACAATTTCTTCCTCATCCATGGTTTCCCTTTTCCAAAACCAGCAGGAAATGCCTATCGGCAGGCAGAGGGTTTAACATGTACCACAAAGTTACTGAGCCTGGGAAACTGCATGTTCATCCGGAAGGACTCTAACTCAAGGAAAAACTGAAAACATCAAGCAAACTAAGTGGACCTTGTTCAGAGAGAAGCTAATGATCTGTCAACTTTGGTTCCGAACCAAGCTGCATGCTGCTGGAAGAACAGAAACAAGAAAAAAAATGACATTTAGCAAATCACTTTTTTCCTGTTACGCCCAGAAAGGTCCCAGGGATCCTCTGCAACAGCCAAGTCAGAGAGTCTGGCAGATGGGGTGTGTGTCCTGGCAAATGAGAGCTACTACAAGCTTCCGGTTTTGAAGCTGTTCATATTAAGCACTTTTGAGGAGGGGGCCGAAAATGGGAAGAACTGGGATGGGAGGGGAAAGAAAGGGTACAGTAAGAAGGAAGCAAGAAAACAAAAAGGAGGTTGGAGACAAAAGGAAGGGGGGGGGGCAGAGGTTGCATCTATAAAGAAGAATATAGAGACTAACCATGCCACTGTCACTTTCTGAATGGTGAGAAAGACACAATACATCCACTTAAACTTAGTGATCTTCTTCGTTCAGAGAGCTATGATCCTTGACCACCAAACCAGAAATACTGAGGAGCAGCAACACGACTCATCTTTGTCTTTCATCTTCAAAAACTCTCAGGTGCTGGGGAGTTCAGACTGCCTGCTGCTTTTCTTCTATGCAGCCAGCAGCAGCCCTGGCAATGGGGGATCTAGTGGAAAATGTGAAAAGGCGCCAGGCCAATGTCAAGAAGTCAATCATTCTGATGGATTTGGTTTCTAAAGCCATTATTTCAACATTCAGTGAACTGATGAGTGATGGGGGGGGAAGGAAACACCAGCCCTCAAATGGAAAGAAATCATTTAAAGACAAACGTAAGTCCTAGAATAGGGAGAAAAGAAGTCCTGGATTCAGTGGTAAATTGGACTGTAACCTCAACCATAACAACTTAAATATTTCAGATATACAGATATATCAGTAACATAAGCAGAAGTGGGAATGAGTGAGTTCAATCTCCCACGCTTCTCTTGTGGTGGGAGGAGGCTGGTGGGTAAAAGATAACCCAGCCATTCCACAGAGGTGGCAGAGATTTACACTGCAGTTCTCTCAACAAACAGGCCACTACAGTCAGTGCGCAGAGTAAGTATAAAGCATCACCCAGTGGTCACAGGACTCAGGGGTGTGCGTGTGTCTCACCCTGACACACACCACTCAAACTATGTCACTCTGTCTACCACACTAAAAAAAATCTTTGGTCTGAAAAGACTAAACTTTTATAATTGTAAAAGGTCAAGTAGTTCAATCAGTGTAAACAGGGCAAAAATCTACACTACAAGGTTTATTTAGGTGTTTTTTTTTTAAATATACTTTTATTGATTTCACAGAAGAAGGGAAAGGGGGAGAGAGGTAGAAACATAGATGATGAGAAACATTGATCAGCTGCCTCCAGCACGACCCATACTAAGGATCGAATCCAGAACCCAGGCACGTGCCCTGACCGGGAATTAAACCATGACCTCCTGGTTCATAAGGTGATGTTCAACCACTGAGCTATGCAGACCGGGTGTGACCACAGAGTTTAGGAATAGATCTTTGGCGACTGCCAGTCCATTCCCCTCTTACAGATGAGGAAACTAAGAACTCATATACTGTAAAAGGATGCATCCAAGGCCACGGAGTTAGGGGAAAAGCAAGGACTAACTGCACTTCAGGTCTGGAGCTCCAGATTTTCTTCAATTCCAGCCCATCCTGTGAGGTGGAACCTGTGCCAGAGGATGGAAATTGGTTGGTCTCTCTTTTAAAAATATATTTTTTTATTTATTTCAGAAAGGAAGAGAGAGAGAGAGAGAGAGAGAGAGAGAGAGAGAGAGAGAGAGAGAGAGAGAGAGAGAAAGAGAGAAACATCACTGATGAGAGAGAACCACTGATCAGCTGGCTCCTACACACCCCACAATGGGGATCCAGCCCACTAAAGAGGTACATGCCCCTTCAGGAATCAAACCATCACCTTCTGGTTCCTAGGTCAATGCTTAACCACTAAACCGTGCTGGCTGGGCCAGTCTGCCTCTTTATAGTGGCCCTCCCCAGACTCACTACTAGGAGTACTACTCATTGATCAGTAAATGCTGTTATATCAGAGTCTGATTAGAGATACCAGGAAGACTAATTGAGCCTTTCTGAATTCTTCAGTAAGAGTATCTTTTAAGAAGATAGAAAATGTGATCGTGTTTTTATTGGTTTTAGAGAGGAAGGTAAGGAGGGAGAGAGAGAAAAAAAATCAATGTGAGAAACATCAATCAGTCGTGTTTCCCTGTATACTCCCCCAACAAGGCCAGCGCTGTTCCTTTACATTTTATAAATTAAGGAAATAAAGTAGTGAACTCAGAAAAAAAGAGATGTGTCCGAAGTGTAAGAATTTGGACATACACAATCTTGAGGTATATATTTTGCTGCCTCTAAGGTCATAGAAATGACCTCTCCCCTTCACTGCAATGTGGTCTGACAAATTGTGGGCAAGGCTGCAGGGCTATATTTAAGGTGCTAGTTTCTATTGCCAATTCTGAAAAAAATTAATCCATTCCACTCTTCTGCCCTGCCCCAAAAGTATACCTAATGCAGGGTTGGTTTCCATTCCCTGCCTGCACCAGCACATCCAAAGGAATCGTGGATGCCTACATACTACCACTATTTTACATATAAACAGAGGCTTCATGAATGCACCAACCCCCCCATGTAGGCTAGTTCTCTGCTCTTACGAATCAACTTGAAAAAGCTCTCTAGCTACATGTGTGTGGTACCACGTTGAGAAAAGATGCTTACCTAATTGGTAATTAATGCCTAGGTCACTTCTTTGATTTTCTTCCTGTCTTGATTCTTCACAGTCCAGTCCCTTCCCTTCTCGTTTTCTTTCTTCCTTCCTTCCTTCCTTCCTTTTATTTGATTTTATTTTTAAATAAAGGAAGGTCAGAAGTTACAGGTGGCAGAAAGCGGGACTAGTGGGGAAAATCAGATGCTAACTGGCTTCTCTTTCTCGGGACTCTACCATGCATCAAAGTCTGGCACGATAGGCTCTGAGGAGCTGGGCTCAGCAGCGCCCTGTCAGGCTTTGAAAAGGTGCCCCATACATTGCAGAAATGGCAAAGTGGAACAAGTCATAGACTGATTTCCTACCAATTCATTTGGACTACTATTGGAAAACAGGGACACTGTGAACCCAAGGGGGGGGGGGGGGGATGGGAGCAGCAGGGAGCAGTCAGAGCCCATCAAGCTTCTGTCACTTGGAGCTGTAAAATAATAATGAAAAATTGCAGACAAAAAACATTAACTTACTGCCTCCTGGTTGAGTAAATCCCCCTGTCAAATCATTTTTTTAAAAGAACAAATTACAAATGCTGTACATTCTTGATTATGAAGAAAAGACACAGGAATCTCCCCCAACCAGACCTCCAGCTCTAAGGAGCGGCTGCTCAGGCTGTCTCACGTAGACAGCAGAGGCGCGACTACGCGAAGCATCCAGCATGGGCCGCCAATCAGTTGGAGCGGCAATAACCAGAATTCATATACAGACATTTAAAAGAGAAACATACTTATTCTCCCTATTTTTTTTAAGTCTTGTTTTGTGTTTTAGTCAGACGGCTAGGCCTCAAGTCTTGATGAGGTGGGCTCAAAGTCTACACTAGCATGAGGAACCTAACGAAGGCAGGTGACAAGAAAGCCACATGGCCAGCTTAGAGCTAAAGGATGAGCTTTCGCATCTGTTCTCTATACCCTCAAGCTTTTTAAAGACCTTCTAGGTAAAGGCAAATCCACCTCTTCTGTAAAGACTTACTGGGGCCTGGCCAGCATCGCTCAGTGGTTGAGCGTTGATCTTTGGACCAAGGGGTCACAGTTCAATGCCCAGTCAGGGCACATGCCAGGGTTGTGGGCTCGGTCCCCAGTGGGGAGTATATACGAGGCAACCGATCAATGATTCTTTCTCATCATCAATGTTTCCATCTCTCTCTACCTCTCTGAAATCAATATACATATATGTTTAATAAATAAATAAATAATAAAAGACCACCTGCGAACCCTAACCTGATTGCTGACATCGGGCACTGTGAGCTGAAGGAAAGGTAACAGGCAGTGTCACCCTTCAGCAGTGGGGGAGGGAGGTCAGACCTGGGAAACTGCTGCTACAAAAATGGACACAAAAGTGTACTAGGAGGGAAAGTGGGGGGAGGGCGAAGTATACTAGAAGGTCAGAGAACCCTAGACTTCACAAGGGGAGACAGAATATAGGACAGCAGTAAGATTCTTACAGAAAAGCAAGTATGAAAGCAAAAAGCTGTGGAAGGTCTTAGCATGTCCATGGAATATTAGTAGTGAGAAGTTCTTGGGACATGCAGTATGGAAGGTAGAGTTACGAGTGGAGATAGAAGCAAGATCCATAAGTGATATTATAATTTTTTAAATATACAATGGCCTTTCCTTTGCCTTTTTTTTTTTATGTCCATTTAAGGAATTAGAAGCTTTTCTGTAGCAACTGTACAAACTGTTAGCTCACACCCCGCAGTTTGTGAGACAATCATGACTGCGCACATACAAAGCACTGCTGACAGCAATGTGAGAGAAGGCACAGCCTAGAAGGAGCAGGACAACTACTTAAGATGGAGCTGCAATAATTAAAATGAGAGATAAGGAGTACACAGACTTTAAAAGCCATACAAATACTGTGAAAAGGAAATTTGAAAAATATAACTGTGGCAAAATCAAGCGGCCTTGGGATGGGCAGACTGCTCATTCTGAAGTTCAGGACAAGGGGTGGGTGAGGACTTTATATAAGATCAACAACAAAGGTAGCCAAGGCAGTTTGTATTCAGGGAAGAAAGTCCCATAAAAGCCACAAACTACATGCTGGGCAGAATAGATGTGAGCGATCTACTGAAATCTGGGTATCCAGTAGCCAGCAGCTAGAAACAGATCTGTAGGCAGAGAGGAAGTGAGGAGTGGTAGATGAAGCCATTAAGTGCATAAGGTCACACAGCAGGTGAGACCACTCCTTGTCTCTCGAAGACAACTATGACCTGCACAATTCACATGAATATTAATCCAACAATGCCAAGAGACACATTTCTATTATCTCACCAGTTACTTAAATCTGTTCAACTTCACACATTCTGATGTAATCTTACCCCAGCCAGCCTATAAACAACTTATGAGATATTTTATTCATATTTCACCTCTAAAAAGGTACCCAACAAACTTACTAGTATGTGTCCTTTCTAAAATATTAGTCTCGTGAAACTAGGTATTTGTTAAGGCTCTATTTCCACTGCTTAGAACAAGGTATGGTACAGACTAGTTGCTCCAAAAATAATTGCTAAGTAATAAAAACAAATCTATTTCACTAGGCTACAACCTCTGGCATTCTTAACATACGGCTTTCTTAACCTATATTGGGTGAGGAGGCATGATCACAGCAGTGGGCACTGAGTCCTTACAGAGAATAAAACTACTCAACCTTTGTCTTCAGAAGAAGACTGCCTGCTCAACAGCGCAGCCCAGCCAGTCCAAACACTTTTTGAAGCCAGAAGAGATGAGAAGGCAAAGCTGCAGAAAAAAATGCCCCCAAAACATAACCTTGCTGTAGTTACAGAAGAAAATTCATTCACAGCTCCACACGGTGTGCACTCTAAGCAGGCAAAATGTTAGGCATATTCTCCAGAACAACAAACTGGTGTTAATATTCCTAACATTCTGTTCATCACTCTTGAATGGGTTGAGCATGGTTCATCAAAAACTAGTGCCAGAAATCATTTCTCCCAGGGTGTGCCATATTTCACAATGCTGCTCATTATCAAAGTAGAAGTGATAGAGGCCCTCTGACTACGGCAAACTTCTTAAGTGGACATCAGCACCCATCCTTCAAGGTACAGACTCAGAAATGGAACTCCAGCAGAGTCAGTGGCCAGATAGAGGTAAATACCAATCTACATTCCTAGGTCGCTGTAACAACGTACCACACACTGATTGGCTTAAAACAACAGAAATTTACTCTCAGGTTTGAAATCAAGGTGTCAACAGGGACATATTCCCTTGGGACACTCTGGAGAGAGTACATCCTTGCCTCCTCCTCACTTCTTGTAGCTTCTGGCAGCCCTTGGCTTGCAGCTGCATCACTTTAAAATCCACCTCCAGCTTCACGTAGCCTTTTTCTATTTGTGACCGTACCCTATCCTTTTCTGATGAAGGCACCCAATCTTTAGGTTTAGAGCCCTATTTCCAAATGAGGCCACAAATGATGTTCCAGAGGACATAAATTCTTTGAGAACCCTATGCTTATGATCATGAAAACACCAGCAAAGGCTGTCCAAGCCAGAAATTTTCATCAGATAGAATTGGCAGCATTTAAGGAATACCTAAAAATTTGCCAGAGAAAAGGTAATCAGCAAACTAAATGCAAGAAGGCAACTCCAGGTATTTAAAAACAAAAACAAACACACACAAAAAAACACCTTGATTCAAATAAGAACAAAAAGCTTCATTGAGATTTTAAACACATTAAAACAAGGAGCTCATATTTTCTGAGCTCATAACTACATGACCCCAATTATGAAGATGTGTCCCTAAAATACCACTTCTGTCACCCAGTGGCAAAGAATTGGCAGAGCTTCCACCTTAGACCCAACAGATACTTATACCTACTACCCTCTTGTACACACACAAATTATTCATTCCCTCAGGAAAGAAATACTCAAGCACTAGAGGTATTAGCTTAACTGTAAACATAAAAACATAGTTGGCACAAGAAGAAACCCTGAAAAAATGGTGCTTAAAAATTAGACTCTCTACTTCTGAATAATGTGTATTTTCTTACTAGAAAAGTTATATATAACATCTCTGTCTACACCCTTCTTAGAAGAAAAAAACCAGTGGAGGGGGAAAAATGTAAGACAAGAGCAGAGTTTCCTTCGTAATTGAGCACATCTGTACACAGTCTCATTTACACTCTTCTACAACACAAAACATTCTATACACTATTATCGAGTCCACGCTGAAAAGAATCTATTCTCTGTAAACCAGGAGGTATAGGAAGTCAGAAGAGTTGCAATTTCAGCACATTTTATAGGATTTTTGGCACATGCAGGTTATTTTTAAAGTGGGGGAAAAAGCCTGTCCTCTCCCTATACCCAAACACAGCTGAGCTGATTCAGCACAAATCTCCCCCTAAAATAAAATCCAGTCTGCAGAGAGTAAGCATGGAAAGTTCCAGCCCCAAGCACAACCCCAGCTGAAAAGATCATGAGTGGGCGGCTTAAGACAAGTTGACTACTAAGCATGTCATACAGACAAGAACCTTCATCAGAAAACAATGGGCAACCTGGGAGTCCAGGGAAGGAAGTTGTTAATAAACAAAGTAATATGAGAGTATTACCAAGATTTGAGAATCTCAAGGATTCTGGTAGCTCTTAAGTCATTTCCCACCGGTGAGCATAGAGAAGAAATTTCCAGGAATGCAGTTCAATGTTCTAGTTTCTTCATTTAACTTAGAGACGCTTTCTAGAGAGGATATTACAATATGCATCATACAAGTACCACACTTCACCCAAGAGCTGTGTGCTCAGCTCAACACCCAGGTAGTCCCTAGAGTGTACAGAGGCACTTTTCACAATCCGCAGGTTAAAAAAACAAGAACTAGCATTTAGGTGGCAGCAGGCGAAAAGCTACCTTACTGAGAACGACAGAGTTTCCAGAAACTTGCAGTTCTATAATAAATTCTGTCAATTATTCACCAAACAAGGGAGCCAGTAAGTCAAGGATCATTCCCAAACCCAAAGGGTAAAGGAAATCTAAAATGACCCTTGGTCTCCAAGCACACTGACACATTCCTGTCCTGACTGAGGGGGAGAGGTCTTACTAGAAAACAGCATGGTCAGAAATTGCAAGGCCTTCAAAACATCTCACGATTTGGTGAACATCTTCAATCATTTATTCAAAATATGTACAGCCATGCTGATGGCAACAACTAAGAAGGCAAGGACAGGCAACTTGTCAATTTAAATCACAATGCATTCACAACCTTAGGGCCTGTGCTAATCGTTAATGTAAAGAACTTTTCCATAGCGTCAATGAATCCAATTAGTAGGAAATGAAAAATGTGGAGATGACAAAGGAAATGTTTGTCAAAACCAAAACTAAAACACATCAGAGGCAATTAAGAACAAAAATTCCCAGACTGCCTGCTTTTGCACCTAACACAGCTGATTAAGTAACACGCGGCAAAAGAAAGAACTTCAAGTATTTTTCAAGGAAAAGGACAACCCTTTCAAATAGCCAGAAAAGGAGTGAAGGAGTCCTCCTGAGAAAAGCTTAAAGAGCTCTCAGCAGCAGAGTATCTTCAGGGAGCTGTCCTTGCACATGGGAAGGAGCACTGAGGTTGCGACTCAATCTCTCCGTGGCTCTGGGCCAAGGTAAAACAGGGGTGTCTATCCTCTCCTTCTTCCCTGAGGTCTCACCTATGCCAGGACATTGAAGAGTAGGGAAAGCAAACTTCAACATTGGGTTTGCAATGCTACCTATGACCTCATGTTTATAACTAGAAGAACATGTAATCTGACACTGCTTTCTCTGATGAACAATTTGATGAAATGTCACTTCACAGGGACATCTCAAAGACTAATGAGATAATGTCTAGTGGGCTGAAAGCATTCAGAGGGCTGATCTATGGTGTCATCACCACCTGCTGATATCTGTCCAGTAGGATAATGCAGCTGAAAAGAATAAATTTTTTTGTAGCATGGAGTTGTGTGTTCTATACAAAAACTGACATTATTCCAAAAAGGACTGTGACCCTTGTTATGGGCACATGATTCAGCACACACAACGGGAAGCAGGCCTTACTAGATGGCTTCTAATTTAGCATAGACATCTAGGTAAATATTTAATTTCTATGAGCTTCCCTTTCTTTACCCGTAAAAATAGGAATGATATACACATCTTGCAGGGTGGAGGTGAAAATTAAACAAAGAAAAAAATATTCAGAGTTTACTGTAAAGAAATTCAATAAGTGACACCATAGCCCCTTTAAGCTGGAAGGAGGATTATACAAATTGCCTTATGAAATCTGTCTAGTTCACATACAAACTGGAATGGCATAAAGATCATACAAAGGTATTCACCAAACTACAAATGAGCCACATCCTCTAGAGTTGACTTCGACGCTCAGGATATTTTATCCCAAGGAAACAAGGCTATTAACAGTAGAGTTGGATTGCCAACATTAGTCATTTCCAAATTGAACTTGGGAGTTCTGAAAGGAAGAGGCAATCTCAACCTACTTCTTGCACACAAGGCTAATCCTTTGGCAAATCAAATGGGCCCTATTTCTACCTCCCTTCATGTTTTTGTTTGTTTTGGGTTGTTTTTTTGTTTTTGTTTTTTTTGTAATTTTCAGAGAAGGGGGGGGGGCATGGATGTGAGAGCAAATTGTGGATAGGCTGCCTCCTGTACACACACCACTGGGGATCGAGCCCACATCCTGGCATGTGCCCTGACTGGGACTTACACCAGCAACCCTTCAGTGCACTGGGTGACACCCAACCAACTGAGCCAGGCATGCCAGGGCCCTTTATGTATTCTTCCCCACCCCTTCCCCCAGCCTGATTGATGCTTTTTTAAAATTAAGATATTATATATGTACATACCTTACCAATCTCCCCCCCCCCTTTATGTATTCTTACCTGGGTCCACAGTCGTCAGTCCAGTGTCTTCCTCATCCCTTAAATTAATTTAGTAGAAATCTATTGAGCACCTACCCTACACCATACAATGTATGTACTGGGCCCTTCAGTGGTGAGCAAAACAGATGTGGGCCCTAGTCGGCCCAATATAATAAATCTAACAGGAGAGATAGATATTAGCAGATAATTTTTAAAATACATTAAGACTTGAAAAAATGATGTATAGATTAATATGTTGGAAGGGCAGTTGCTCAGGTAGAGTTTCTCTCATTTACCTTGAATTTGAAGTATACGCATGAGATAAATGGCAGAGGAAAAAGGAGGACAGGAGGGCATTCCAAAAAAAAATAAAAAAAAATTCAAGTGCAAAAGCCCTGAGGTTGACAGGGAGCATAATGCATCTCAGAAACCTAACGAAGGCCAGAAAGGCGGCTAGGAGGTGGGTGGGGGCTAGGAGGTGGGTAGGAAAAGAGGTAGAGGGTTACGCCCGAGAAGCAGGCCAACCTCACCCTCTTTTTCAGGATTTTCTAATAAAATGAGCAACAGAAGTTTTTAGCACTCTGAGGCTTTCCACCCTGTGGCTAGAGATTGTCTTGGAACCAGATTATGCCACGCTTTGTCCACCACAGGAAGCAATGGGAAGCCATTAGTCTTAGGCAAAGAGGAACATAATGTAATTGTCATCTGTGAAGATCCCTTTAGCTACAGGCACAAAAGGGACTAGACTGGGAAAGAATGGCTGTGGAAAACCCAGTAAAAGGACTACAGAAGTCCAGGTGAGAGCAGTTATAAGACAAGGCCGGGGCAGGGCAATGAAAAGAGGAGGAAACATTCATGCATACACCCAGCAGGAGTGGTGAGAGTCTAGACTAGGAGACATATGATCTGGCCCCCAACCAATCACTTTTCACCCGCCTTGGCTGACCTGGTGCCACCCCTAGGGTGTCAAAGATGTCTCCCACAGCAACCGATAGTGCTGACTACCAGAACATGGAGGGGACCAGATTTTCTGACAGGATATCATGAGTTCAGTTTTGAACACTCTCGACTTATTATAAGTCTGATCTCCCTAGATCATGTCATCCATCCCCAAAGAACTCCATGCCCCCGTAAATATGGACCTTAGGAAAGATAGATTTCAAAAAGAGAACTATTATATGAATCCTATATAATAAAATAAAAATGTGTACTAATAAAATAGTATGCAAATTAGTCAGGACGTCCTCACAGTAACGACTGAAGAGTAGGCTGCATGGTGCGACTAGACCGGCAGTGGGTTAGTGAGGGACAACCAAACAACTGAACAACAGGCTGTGTGGGGTGACCAGGCCGGCAGTGGGGGTGGGGGTAGGGGTGGGGACAGTGAGGGGTGACCAGGCCAGCAGAGGGGACAGTGAGGAGTGACCAGGCTGGCAGGGGGGCGGGGAGGGGAGGAGGGGGTAGTGAGGAGCAAGCCAGATGGCAGGGACAGGCAAGTTGGGGGCAACAAGACTGGCAGGGGGCAGTTGGGGGCGACCAGAAAGGCAGGCAGGTGAGCAATTAGGAGCCAGTGGTCCTGGATTGTTAGAGGGATGTCCAACTGCCAGTTTAGGCCCAGTACCTCTAATCGGGCCTAAATTAGCAGTTGGACATCCCCAAGGGGTCCAAGATTGGAGAGGGGCAGGCTGGGATGAGGGAACCACCACCCATGCACAAATTTCATGCACCATGCCTCAAGTATATAATAAAAGACTAATAGGCAAATCCACAGAACGTCAGAACAACCAGTCACTATAAAACACACTTACCGCCAGAGGGCAGATGCTCAGCAGAGGAGCTTCCCCCAGCCTCCTTGGCCAGCCAAGGCAGGTGCCGGCAGGAGCCCCACAATTGCCCGGCCAGTCACCCCACAGAGGGAGGTGGCCAGCAGCAGCAGCAGGGGGTAGGGCTGGTGAGCTGGTGGCACCAGGCCAGCCAAGGTGGATGCCAGAAGAGACACCGCCCCCGATCGCCCCACCAGTCGCCCCACAGTTCGGCCCTGATCACTGGCCACACCTAAGGCCCCTATGCGTGCACAAACTTCATGTACCAGGCCTCTAGTTCAAAATAATTTTCTAGGTTATTTTCAGCCTTATAACTTCCCAAATATCTGCATTTATCAGGAAAAAATACTCAACTTTAAGTTGAGTGCCTAAAAAAGACTCAGCCTAGTTCACAGACAAATTTATAATGGCATGAAACCATACAATGTCATCTATTTACAAATAAGCCTCATTCTCAAATTTTGCTTATGCAATAGAAACAGTGGCAAAAACAAGTAAGGAATAGACATGCATTTGGGGACAGAGGTTACCAGAGACAGGAGATCCTGGATTGAGCATCTAATACCAGGGCAGATGCTACAATGCACTCTAGCTTTATGTGATTCCATCTCTTCCACTATTTCTGACCCTTTAATTGTCTAAACAAGTTCCAACTCTGAACACAGTGGTTCCCGTGGTGATATCTGCAATTACATCATTTGTAAATGCTATATTACACAGATCAGAAATACCGAGATTCAAATTTAGAGATTCTCAGAAATAGGTTGGAAATTTCCAATGAAGGTGCAGTTATTATTGTCTTACTAGAATGTATCATGCATTCAAGAAAAAAAGGGGGGGGGGGTGCTTCAGGCCTGTGCCCTCTCACAGTCCGGGAGCCCTGCGATCGATCACCCAAAGGGGTAGGCCCTGCCCACCTGGCCGAGGCTCCTAGATGAATTGCCCTTGCAGAGGGAAGTCGTGTCCACCTGCTAAAGCCTGCCAGTCGGTGGCCTGGGCCTCCCTCTGCAGGGCAATCATGGGGCGATGGCCTGGCCCCCAACCAATCACATTTCACCCGCCTTGACTGGCCTGGCGCCAGTCGGTGTCCTAGCGTAGTTGTCCATAGGTCATTCTGCTGTTCAGTATATTTGAATATTATGGTTTCATTATTATAGAAGATTCCACAGGCTGGCTTGTCTAAGCATTAAGAAAAACATATGTACACAGAGAAACTGTTATGCTATAATGATAAAACTAGAGCCCTGGTTCTTTCAGGGAGGTATCCATCTCACCATCCCATGAAATGGGATATCATTCTAGAAAAATAAAAGACATATTGAAATTACCATGGATTCCATTTCTCAGTTTTTCTAGGCCATGAAGAACCCAAACAGTGAAGACTATGCATATGCCTCAGTCAAGATTCTAGTGAAAGAAGGTGGATGGTAAACATGGGATGGAGAGGGGGTTCTACCAGGCACTATAGCAATTCCTGCAGCTTCTGAAACCGTTCTAGCATACACTTGTGTCCCACCTCTCCCTCAAACCAGAGAAGACATGCACACTCACACACTCTGGCATGAGTGGATACTCGTTTTGTGGAAGCTGGAAACCTGGATACACAGCTAACCAAGTACCATACAATCTGTATAATGGGTTGTTGACAGTCAAATTAATTGCAAGCTGACTTACATATCTTGAACCCAGAGCCAGTAAAAAAAAAAAAAATCATAAACAAAAAAGTAAAGCTACACTGGATTCTACACAAAAGCAAAATTAGCATTATAAACATTATCTTACCGGCATCTGGAAGGACTAGCATCATCCTAGATTCTCATAACCATCCCATGAGAGAGGAAAGGCAACTAATATTCCTAATTCACAAATGATAAAACCAAGGCTCAAGGAGGTGCATAGTAACTTTAATTAAGGCATTTAGCCAGAATTAAATCTTAGAAGTGAATCAAAGTGAATATCCATAACTGAAATGGAGGCCATTGAACCTAACAAAGCACCTTAGCAGTTTACCTTCAATCTTATTCCTCTGCATTCTAGAAATTATTCAAAATCGTCATATTACAGACTCTCTAGGATGGTCAAAATAATAGTCGGGACAGAAAAGGTGGCTGTACCTCCATTATCTTGCTTACTCTGTGACAGGTTGCCCTCATCAGCTTTGGTGCACATGGGCAGGTAGGCACACAGCACACATGCTCCCTCTCGGTGCCTCTTAATCACCATGTGCCATGCTCGACAGCTGCACCGGTCTGAGGGGAATTGGCAGAAATGTGTGGTGATGTGCTGGCCACCCCCCTGAGGCAGCGACTGCCCTGCCTGCTCCCAGACTCAAGAGCACATGGGTGTTCGCTGTCACAACTGATGGCCCCAGAAGACAGGCAAGCGGTTTCAGGTGGTGAGTCAGGAAAAGCAGTTCACATCAGGAAGGTTCCAGCCCAGCAGAGCTGAGCTGCATCCTGCTCCCTACACAGGCATATAGCATTTATCATTTACACAATGTCACTGCGGGGGACAAAACGAGCTCAACACAAATAGGAAGCAATCAGCTATGATGCAGGGGAACCAGTAAATGAGGCCGCTCTCACCAAGAAAAAACCTAACGGCTTCAGAACTGCCACCATCTCTGACACTGGAGGTCAGTCCCCTTTTCCTGAACTAGAGGACTTTACAAAGGCCTGTCACATGCGTATTTGAGAGCCGACCCCTGAGCCACTTGTAGGACCTTTCAGCAACTGCTGCAATAAACTGTGATTTGTGTTCCCGGGGATGAAAGCGAGGGAGGAAGGGCAATCTTCAAAGAAACCAGGTGGATGGCATGACACATGCCACACAACGGGCTGCTCATGAATCAAATATGATATGCGCTGCCATTCCTTTCGATGTGATTTTGGATGAATTTCAATAAAACCCACGCGTGTGGAGGAATTCCTTACTTGTCTCTATGCGACTGTTTATGAGCCAGTAAATAAGTGATATGATATCAACTTGGTGAAATAGAGACGTCGGACATTAGATCAGATAACAGGAGCCCTAGAAATTGAAAGAGGCTTAAAGCCATCATTCGCACCACACTTCACGAATGAATACAGCATTCTGTCAAGGTTTATACGATGACAAACGAGCCTATGCTCTGAAGGAACCTGAGCAGATTTAATACTCATTTTAGGGAATCCAGTTTGCTTTCTCTACCTCAAAATTAGCAATTTCACCTTATGCCCAACTTCAAAATCCCTTGCGAAAATTTATCATTCTAGTGACTATGGTATAAAATAAAATATAACAAAAGTACATTTATTATACACTATTTGGGCACTAGCTTAAACCAATAATTTTAAAAAAAAATCTACATTTAGGTAAAGAATGTTAATATGGCTTCAATGTGTTAAGGCTTCTGAAGATGCAATAAAAACTTGCCGAAAACATGACCTAGTCTGCAAGAATCCCCATTGAGGAAGGTAAGAAA